>JALPQD010000427.1:0-634435 GCA_023101885.1 Typhlomys cinereus
ACTAAACACTGACCAGCTCTCTGCATCTTCTCCAGCTGCCCAGGGAAAGTCCCACCCACTGTGGGCCGGGTCTTCCCACATCACTTAGATGATCTTCCACAGGCTGGCTCGGGGTTTCCTTAGCTACTAATTTTCACTAATTTGGGGTCATCATTACTGTGCCCAAAGGCTTTGCCTTCATTGTCAGGTTGACACCTGTATTCAAAGGGTACAAATCTTCAGAGAAACAGTGCAATTAAAGGCATTGTCCTGGTCCAAAAAATGGGGTGTCCCCTACAGGCTCATATGTTTGAATCTTTCGTTGTTTGGGAAGGTTATGGGACTCTTAGGAGGTGGAGCTTTGCTGGAGGAAGGTACATCACAGGGAATTGATTAGCATCACCATGCTGCTGCGAGAGGTTTGCTCTTGCACTTGTAGTTTTGTAGCTCACAACCTGTGTGATGGACGTGACTTAGGCTGCCTCCTGCTTCTGCCAGCCAGCCATGCCTTTTCTGCCATGGACTATATTTCTCTCTGGAACCGTAAGCAGAATAAATCTCCCCCCCCGTTGTTTTTGAGCCTCAGTGGTGTCTCCCAGCAACAGAGAAGAGTAACAGGTACAGGCATTACGGCATTGATGTCTTGAAGCTGT
Organism: Typhlomys cinereus; assembly: GCA_023101885.1. NCBI lineage: Eukaryota > Metazoa > Chordata > Mammalia > Rodentia > Platacanthomyidae > Typhlomys > Typhlomys cinereus. The sequence continues at coordinate 633 of JALPQD010000427.1, forward strand.
GAGGTCAACATTCTTTATGTTCTCGGTTTCAGCATATTAAAGAGAACTTATTATTTCTATATTATTTATTAGATACAGTAAACTAAGGCAAGCACATGCATGCTGTAATGCACAAGTGGAGGTCAGAGGTCAACCTTCAGAAGTCAGTTCCTGCCACCATGTGGGCTTCTGGCACTTTACCCACTGAGTCATCTCATTGGCTCAGGAAATCAGATCTTAATGATTCCTTTCCTTACAGTACCAAGAGCAAAGGCTGTGGATAATATATTTTATTATTTTTAATTTTATTTTTAATTTAATTTTATTTCAAGTCATTTATTCATTTATTTGAGAGAGAAGGAAGAGAGAGCGAGACAGAGAGAGAGATATGCACACATGCATGCTATAGTGCAATGGTGGAAGTCAGAGGATAACTTTTCTCCTCCCCCATATGAACTTTTGGGGATCAAATGCCTCAGGTCACCAAGTTTGCAAACAGGCTCATTCCTGCCGAGTTATCTTGCTGGGCCTAGAAAATGCATTTCATTTTTATTGGCTGCTGCCGTTCCCTCCTGGTGTTTTTACCTGGGATCTGGGATCTGAACTCAGGTCCTTTTGCTTGAGAAGCAAAGGCTTTAACCTCTGAGCCATCTCTGCAGCCCCTATGACACTAATGTCAAGCATTGTCCCCTCAGCAGCACTGACCTGTGCCAACTTAGAGTGGAAACCAGTGGCCAAGCCAGTGCTGCAAGCCACAGATGCCACGTGCTCCAGGCTCTGGATGCACACGAGCTGCACCAAGGTCTGCAAGCTCAGCGTGCTCTGGTTGCTCATCGGGTGTGAAGCTTCAGCTGTCCTGTCTGCTCCTCGATCCCCTTCAGTGGGGGTCCTTGAGCTCACCAGGGTCACCATCACTTGGTGAGGAGGAGGAAAACAAGGAGGATTAGGAGGAGGAGGAAGAGGAGGAACAAAAACGCTACAGGAGAAGATGTGGACACTGCCCATGGGCTGAGGGCAGCATGTAGTGCTGTGACAGAGACCAGAGCGCAGGACAAGCCTCTGCTGAGTGACCCCAGCAAAGCCCACGTGGACAGAGCTCCAGCAGGCACAGATCTGTCCACACATGCTTCACACGAACATCTCCTTCCCTACCTGCCATGCTCTAAAAAAACCAACACATTCCAGAAAGTTCCCAAAGCCATCATTTATTTCATGGAGACATGACAATTTCTTTTTTAATTAACCTGACAACCTCTTAGGACAAGGATTTGAAAAACATTAATTAACAGATTCTTAGAAGAGGAAGTTGTTTGTGGAAGGGAAGCCAGGACAGTGCAGAATGGGGCTGGTGGGCAAGGGTGTGCTGGTCCCCTCATATCTTTATATTCCCACCACAGGAGCAGAGACATCTCTAGACACCTTTGACACAAGAGAACTCTGGCACTTGAAGCCACAGCTCTGTGTCTCTGGGTCCCACGGTGCAGCTGTCTCAAGCTGCAGGATGAGACCATGAACACACTCAGGGCGGTCACTGCAGAGATGACATTCCCAGCTGCCACCATCACTCAGGAGCAGATTTGAAGACACCCTGAGACTCCTGCTGGCCTCAACCCTGAACTCAGACCTTCAGGTGTCACCTTTACATGCTGTGAGAGACACATCAGAGCTCTGCGCACTGTCCCTGTCTGGGAAGAAAAAGAACAGGCCACACTCAGAGCCCAGAGAAGATGGGCTGCAGGAGGAATGATGGGCTGGCTGACTCCTCTGTACCCCAGGGACTAGGGGTCACCCTGCTTCTCCACACTCTCCTGCAGCCTTGAGCATAGCTCCCTCCTCTTCTACCTGTGGAGAAACAGACTGTGAGACCAGGGAAGACATTCCACAGGAACTTTCTAGAATTGAATACACATTCAAGGAAGGGTAAGAAGATGTGGGAAAGGACCATGAGCAGGACTGCATGGCTGTCCTCCTGGAGGCCTGTCCTCAGCAGGGACCTTCACCTCTGACCTCTGACTGCTGGGAGTCAGGCCCCATCCACAGTCAGCAGTGACTGTGTCCATCATGTTCCACGTGCTTTACAGGAGAGTCACTGTGTGCACACAGACCCAGGCTGTGCAATGTGTGTGTGTGTGTGTGTGTGTGTGTGTGTGTGTGTGTGTGTGGTTTCCCATTTCTCAGGGAGAACACACTCCCAAGAAGGGCTGAGAGAAAACTCAGACCCTCCTTTCTCACCTGCATTCCTCCTCCTCAGAACAGACACCACAGCTGCAGTGACCACAGCTGTAAGAACCAGGACAGCAACAATCGCCAGTGTGGGGAAGGTGGGCTCAGGAGGCTCTGGGAAGGGAAAAAACAGTGAGTGTCTAACCCCAGCTCTCAGCCCTGATCCTGCTCAGGTCTCCACAAGACCTCCTGCTTTCCTGTGCCACACCCCTCCTCACCCCATCTCAGGGTGAGGGGCTCAGGCAGCCCCTCATGCAGTACATGACAGGTGTATCTCTGCTCCTCCCCAGAAGGCACCACCACAGCTGCCCACTTCTGGAAGGTTCCATCCCCTGCAGGTCTGGTCTCCATAAGCTCCATGTCCTGGGTCAGGTCCTCCCATGCAGCTGCCAGATCAGAGTGATGTCCGCAGGGTAGAAGCCCAGGGCCCAGCACTTCAGGGTGACCTTCCCTTCATGCCCAGCGTGATGGGTCAGATTTGCATGTGGGGGATCTGAGGGAAGAATGGAGAAATTCAGGCATTTGGAATTCTTCCTGGGGACCCCAGTAATGATCCTGTGACCATCCAAAGAATGACAGAAGAATTGGGTTGTGGAAGTGGTGCAAACCCACACAAATCTTAGATACAGAGTCTAGAAAGTATTCTTTGAATAGTTCTAGAATCTGGGTGGATTCCAGGGTGGGTGACTTCAGGTTCCCAACAGACAAAATGCACTTCTGTTCCTGAGTGAGAGGGGAAAGGGAGATTCAGAATCCCCAGAGACAGAACTCTGAAGACACTGGGTGTGGCAGAGAACCCAGCCTGAGGGAGGCCATGGCTCACAGTGGGCTGCAGACTGAAGGGAGCAGCAGGCTGGTTACCTCGGGGATCTTCCCTCCTCCCATCCTGAGACAGACTTTGAGCTGACCTGGAGAAGGGTTAGCCAGTGATCAAAGTATGGTGCAGGGATTACATCCTTTTCCTGATTAGCCAAAATATTTGAGTTTGGACAGATCCCACATGAAAGTGCCAGCGGACATGGTTGGGAATCCTGGAAACCCCAGAGCAAGGCTGGCTGGCCAGACCAGCCCTAATGAGTTGCTCTAGTTTAATTGGAGACTCTGGTTCACAGCAATAAAGTAGAAGAGTGACAGAGAATGATTCTCAATCTTGCTCTTGGGCCTCCAGAGGCACATCCACTTATACACATGTACACCCAACCCACATGGAAACACACGCACATTTGAATGGATTTTTACTTCGAGTGGATTTTATCTATGTATTTTAAATTTTTTCTTTGTAATAATGAAGTAATAAAAATATATTAATTTTAAAAGAAAATGCACACACACAAAGACACACACGCATGTATGCCATACAACATACGCAGAAGAAAAGTAAAATGAAGTAAAATAAAAAGAGAATAAGTCCTTTGATGGCCTCCTCCACTACCACAGCCCCCCGCCCCCGCCCTTACAAGGTCCTTAATTACTTCCCCGTGGCATCTGGCAGCAGGGAGAAGAGCTGATCAAGTATCTCCTGGCTCCGGGGAAAAAAAAAAAAAACACATTTTGGCCTATATGGAAGCAGGTGCAATTCATCTGATGCATATGTCCAGGGACACAAAACTGCACCTCCTTCAGCTGCAGCTGTTTGTCTGCCCTGGCCCCAGCAGCCCTATAGTTAGGTCTCAATAACCCAGTTTTGTTTGCAGTGCATTGGCGAGGTTTATGGGGGGTCGGGCCCAGAACCCGACGCTCAGGACAGGCTGTGTGAAGCTGGGTGAGAAACCCGGGCGCGCTCTTCCCCTCCCGACCCTAGAGCCGCAGGATTCCAGCGGATCCGGGTTTTCCTGAGACAGGAGCCCTGTGCGAGGGCGGATGGAGGAGTCGCCCCGCGGCCCCACAAACCTGCGCGCTGCAGCGTCTCCTTCCCAAGCTCCAGGTATCTGCGGAGCCACCACACGCACTCGCCCTCCAGGTAGGTCCTGCTGCGCTCCGCATCACCAGCGGCCTCCCACTTGCGCCGGGTGATCTGAGCCGCCGCGTCCGCCGCGGTCCAGGAGCGCAGGTCCTCGTTCAGGGCGATGTAATCCCGGCCGTCGTAGGCGAACTGCCAGTACCCACGGAGGAGGCGCCCGTCCGGCCCCCCTTCACAGCCGTACATCACCTGGATGGTGTGAGAGCCTGGCCCCGCCCCCGCCGTCAGCTGCGCCCCCACCGTCAGCCCCGCCCCGCCGTCAACCCCGCCCCGCCGTCAGACTCGCCCACCCGCGGGATTCTGACATCAGAAATCGAAACCAAGTCTCAATTACACCGCCCTTTCGAGTCCAGGGTCTCCGTGGGTCGCGCAGACTCGGGACCTCGGACCTGAGTGCAACCGGGGAGACTCGGACCGTCTGTGGGGACGAGGAGGATCGTGACCACCACCCGGGCCGGGGTCACTCACCGCCCGCGCTCTGGTTGTAGTAGCCGAGCAGCGTCTGCAGGTTCTTGCGGAAAGTCTTTGCTTTGGTCCTGTAGATCTGGGTCTGCCGCTCCCAGTACTCCGGCCCCTCCTGCGCCATCCACGGCGCCCGCGGCTCCATCCTCAGAGTCTCCGCGTCGCTGTCGAAGCGCACGAACTGTGTGTCGTCCACGTAGCCCACGATGATGAACCGTGGCTCCCCGAGGCCGGGCTGGGACACGGCGGTGGAGAAATACCGCATGGAGTGGGAGCCTGGAGAGAGGCGCGGTTCCAGCCGGACCCCATTTTCCTGCTCGGGAAATGCGAGCCCCGACCCAGGGCTGACCTAGGAATTGCCCGTGGCCCCTGGTGCCTTCTCCCCGCGGGACCCCAGGGTCTGGTGCACCGGCCTGAACTGGGCGGGGCGCGGGGCGGGGCCGCCCAGCGTGGGCAGCGCAGAGGCTCCTGACGGCCCTGGGCCCTCGCTCCACCCCGAAGAGGCCATTTCCCTTCCGACCCCGCACTCACCCGCCCAGGCACTCACCCGCCCAGATCCCAGGCAGGGCCAGGGCGGCCGCCAGCAGCAGCAGCAGCGTCCGCGGCGCCAGGGCCACCATTCTGTAGGCTCGCGAAAGAAAATCGCAAGCAGTCAGTATGGACTTTACTCGGGTGCCCGGACCTGGGACTTTGTGCTGTTCTATCCTCTGGGTCACAGCTCTTGTCACCATCTCCCCTAGGACTGGCCAGGGTCTGCCTGTGGAAACCAGGACAAACTTCTAGGCTGGACTCAGTTCTTTCTCCTCTTCCCTCTTCTACTTCCTCCTCTTTCTCCTCTTCTTCCTACTCTTTTTCATACTGCTCTCTGTCTTCCTATATTCAGAGCCTGGAATATTCTAAGAGAAAGCTCAGCCCTGGTCTGTGCAGCCAATCACAAGCTGCTCTGAGAATGTGGTGACAAGAGGTTTTTCTCTCTGCACCAGGAAAGCTCCTCCATGAGCCCTGCACAGAGACCAGTGTCCTCTGTCCACATAGCAGTGGGCAGCTCTGGTCGCCAGCCCTGACTGGTCATGAATCTCCGTGCTCCCCACTCAAGAAGGGACTCCATAGCACCGCCCCAAGAAGAGAATATGCCAACTGTAGGCCTTGTGTGTGTGTGTGTGTGTGTGTGTGTGTGTGTGTGTGTGCAGCAGTGTGTCTTCCTGCAGAACCTCTTCTGCACTGAGCAGAGACCACTGTGTGGGCCCAAGTCAGGCAAACACTAAACCCTCTCCACACTTCAGTTTTCTATATACACACACGTGATAAAACTAATCAGATTTCAAAGTAAAAAATGAACATCAGTTATTAATTGACACAAAGGACGAGAGCAAGTCCAGAGTTCAGGTCAAGCTCTAACTTTATTGATCCAGGGGAAGGTTTATATAATTCTAGGGGAAGGGGCTTCTTAGGGCAGGGGTTTAGGCGAGAAAACCATCTTGCCAGGTAGAAAACATTGCTAGGAGACTGAGATATTTATGATAGATAAGGTAGTTAGCAGATGAGTTAAACCTCAAGTGGTTGTTTGTTGTTTCTTATAAAGGGCTCAGCTATAGGGAAAACAGAAACAGAGACAGGCAGGTGCCCAAGATGGTCACTTAGGCAAAAGGCTATTTTTTATGGCTCCCAGCAAATCATAAAACAGAATTATTGCTATAATATATTGTAGTAGTTATGTGAATTCTGTGATCTCTCTCTTTCTCCTGCACTCAGCCCACACTGATATGGAATGACCCATGACATCCCCATCCCCATGATTTGAGGGAACGCTTGGCAGATAATTAAAACCGGAGCCTTTAGCAACATTAAGTGTGTGTGTGTGTGTGTGTGTGTACGTATGTATGTAGAAAGGGCACTTGATATATGTGCTTGTGGGGGTCTAAGGGTGACTTTAGGAATCATCCTGATTGCTTCTACCACGTTTTTGTTTGCTCTGGGATTTCTCAGGCTCTGCATTCAGGCCTCCACCATTTCCTCTGGCATTCTTATTTATTTATTTATTTTACAAGGGATCTGGGATCTGAACTCAGGTCCTTCTGCTTTCAAGGCACAGACTCAATTCCTGAGTACATCTTTCCTGGCCCTGAAGTACTATTTAGTTAAGGCAAGCCCCTGAGCAAGCCTGCAGAGATTATCTAAGTGATATGGGAAGACAGAGCCATAGACTAAGTGGAGACTGTTGTCTGGGCAGGTGGGAAGACACAGAGAGACTCTGTTGGAATTTGGGAGACTCTAGGGTCTAAGGAATGCCACCTCCCTGCTCTTCCTGGGGACAGGGTCTGGCCAGTTCCCTGGGCTCCTCCTAGTAGCTTTGATTCAATAATGGGCTGTAACCTGAAATTACAAACTGAAATAAAATCTGGACTCCCAAGAAACACTGTTCCTAAAGGGTCTGGGCCATGTGTTTATCACAGTATTGAAAAATGAAACTAAGACAAGTGATTTAATTTTCTGAAAATTAATTGAAAATTGGAAACAATGAGATAAAAGTGTGTCTCTCATTCCCTTCCCTGCTTTGTTATACAGTTCTGTGCAGCTCTGCGGCCCTGTCCAGACCAAAGTGACCAGGTTAAGCAAATCCAGCATGTGAGGCCAAAGCCCCCATAGCTGACCCCCCAACAGCCAGACTTCAGCCCATCAGGACTTCTGGCAGCCTCCTTCCTTCACTGCCCAGGTCACTATCTACCTGACTACAGGCACATACCTGTGTCCCATGAAACAAAACCTCTGACCACACTGGAAAGACTATGAGGACACTCCTGTCTTTGTTCCCTGGGTTTTCTACAGAGATACCCCAACCCACCACCTGTCCCACACTGTAGGACTTGGTGGTCACTTCTTTCTACTTTAGTTTTTCATACCTATCTAAATGTTCTCCCATCTTTACAACAAACTGTACCTCTGTATTCAACTAAAGACTCTGTTATCATTGACTCTTTATTACATTCCTTGTTTGTAACATAAGTGCAGAAATTCACCTGGGACAAGTATGTGAAGGGAAGTAGCTCTTCCTCTCTACTCTGCTCAGTCTGTTACGCTCTCATCATAATAAAGAAGTCAGCCTTGCCTCCACATCAGCAAGTCAGATGCATGTGTCGCCTCCAGATGAACCTGGGGTGATTCAACACCCTGCAGGATGTAGCCTAGTAGAGTAGAAAAGCAGTGATGTGGACAACAGGCAGCCATAATGCAGAGTACTGGCGAACCACCAAGGCTCACCCAGAATCAGACCAACTAATCTCTCCCCATTTTAAAGTTTAGGGAACCTCAGGGAAAAGGGAGCAGTGAGATTGGAAGAACCTAAAGATGGGCAAGTCCACCATTGGACAAGACATTCCATTCAAGACAGGACTGTTGCATTCAGGAACTCACTAAGGTGAGAATTCTCCTTATCAGAACTACATAATGACATACCAACCTGCCTCTCTATCTCAGATCTCAAGAGAGATAAGAACATACAGTGGAAACTTTGGGGACTAGAGCTGGATGAGTGAAGGAAAATGCTCTTATCAGTGGGGTCACCCGAAGAGAGGCAACCTGGTATGCCACAGAGACCTGAACCCCCACAAGAGTAGACAAGCCAGAGATCCTTGGGTCCATAGAAGTGGCCAGGCAGGAGGGTGAAAATGAGTGGGATAGATTGATGATGGGAAAGGAGGGAAATGGGAGCTTGTAAAACTAGAAAAATAAAAAGATCTATGTTAGATCCCCTTCTTGCCTCATGCACCGAGAGGAATTCTAGGTCACAGCATCATATCCTGCACATGTTGAGCTGAGAGCCTCTTTCTGCACCTTCTTTCTGCAGTGCTGACACAAGAATCAGCCACACCCCTGCCTCAGTCAGGACAGTGCACAGGATTGACACTTTACATGCTGCCAGTGCACATGATTGGCAGTGCAGGTGGCTGCCAATGCACACGATTGCAGTGCACGTGGTTGCCAGTGCTATGTTTGCAGTGCAGGTGGCTGCCAGTGCTATGATTGACAGTGCAGGTGGCTGACAGTGCTGTGATTGGCAGTGCTTTCCTCCCTATCCTCTCAGGTAAACCTCCCTGGAGTTGTAGATGTAACTCTCCCTGCTGCAGACACTCTTATGACAGTCTCACCAGTGCCTGTTGGCTGAGCACCATGATGGCTGGTGGGTCAGGATCACTCAGGCCTCTCCCCAGACCCTTCCAGATCCTAGAGAAAGAGAACCCAGGATGGACCAGGAAGATACTTACAGGTGACAGGCACACCAGCCAGGCACCCTGGTGATGGGCCTTCTTCTGACAGTGTGACCCACAGATCAAAGCAGCCATAGCACCACTTTACCCAACCTGGAATCTTTTAAACTGGTATAGACCAGCTGAGTAGCACCCAGAGCATCCTGTGCTCAGGACTTAAGGGACGCCCTGTCCTCGGAGACTTCTAGAAGCCTCACCTGATCTGAGCCTTCAGTTCGTTCTTGATCTTCTCAGGTTACTGATTCAGCTCCAGGCTCAGTCCTTGTCCCCCAAGAACCCCATGTGAACATTCAGATCTTGAACATCTCTAACTCTCCAAGTCAGGCTATGTTAATCTCTCTCTGGACTTCAGGTGACCAGCTGCAGTGGTCATAATCCCCATAGCTACCTGGCTAAGGTTCCAGGGATGCAAGGGACATGCTTGTGGGGAACACAGATTCTGTGTAAAATGATCCCAACAGGGTGACAGAGACTGAGCTGTATCCTTGGACTGTGCATGAGTTCTATGTCCTATAACTGTCCTGCCTCAGAGTTACCAGCTTCATCAGGGGACAACAGAGTTGGAAGGTATAGTGTAATAGTTATGTGTTTGTGTTAAGCTGACAAGGGGTGGAATGTTATGGTTGCATTTTGGTGTCAACTTGACAGTTGCAGACTGTTTGGGGCACAGCTATGGAGGGTTAAACGTTGGAACAGGTCCCTGAATATGTCTGCAGATACTTGATTGATTGCTGTGGAAAACCCAGCCCATAGTGGCTGGCACTTTCCAGTGGTGGACCAGATAATAGGAAGTGCAAGGAGGAGGGCCTTGCTCTTCCCTTATCTTGTGTTGACTTGCTGTGCAGTCCACTCTGATGGTGTCGTGCACTTTTAGAGCATCAGTGGCCTTCTTTGTTGATGTTGCTGCCACCTCCATCTTTAGCTGACTCAGAGCTTCACCTTTTCCACTACATTGTTGCTGTTTCCGCTGCCTTTGGAGCCTGGTCTCTAGGCCTTGCTGCTGTTCGCTGTTCATCACTGATGTCAGAGCCCAGCTGGTTTTCACCAACAGTGTCTTCTACCCTCAAGAAAAGTAAAAGCTTGAGGCCTTCTTGGGATCATTTTACTTTGTGGAACATTCTGGTCAAGAAAGAAGCAGGGGCTGGAAAGGTGGCTCAGCAGTTAAGCCTCTGCCTTGCAGGCGGAAGGTTCTGAGTTCGGATCCTAGACCCCAGGTATAGATGCCTGGCGGAAGCGGAAGCGGCCTGCATTTCTGGTCCTGGTAGGGCGGAGCCTGTGAATCCCAGGGCAGAGTAAACAAGGAGGAGGCGGACCATGGTGATTCCCGAATTCGTCCGTGGTTCTACACACACGCACACACACACATACACACGCACAATTGAATAAATAATAAAAACTTAAAAAAAGAAAGAAGCAGCTATGCGTGGCTACTTTGAAGGACACTATTTTTACTGTGAGTTATTTTAATAAATCTATTTTTATATATTACATTCTATAAATCCTGTTTCTTCAGAGAACCCTGACTAATACACATTTTGGTACTGGGAGTGGTTCTGGAGGAACAGAATTATAAAAATGAATTTCTTTAGTAGGCTTAAGCTTACCTGGAGCTGGTTTCAAACAGAATGAAACTTCTAGCTACTAAAGACTGCCTTAGTGATATGAAGATCACCAGAACCCGATGATGTGAGCTTATCAAAAAATTGATGAAAGTGGGGACGATGGATAGTCCTGATGCATCTGTTATGAGGAGCATCATATTTAGTGATTCTGTATACTACACTTTTGATAATCTAAGGAAAAATAAGGAAAATAATATGCTGGTCGGTTGCTTTTAACATCTCTGGATAAAGTACAAAATAAGAAGCAAAGTCTCAGAGATGAAATTACCAAGCTCAAGATGAGCATAAAAAAACTAACGGCTTCTAAGTGTGCTTTGGAAGCATCTCTGGATAAAACAGAAAGGGAAATGAAAGACCTTGAAGATGAAAATAATCAGCTTCAGATGTATGTAAACAACTTGGAAGTTTTTAAGTGCGCTCTGGAAGAGAATCTTCTCTCTAGTAGTAATAGGGCTTGAACTGCTGAAAATCAAACTCAAGCTTTAATTATTAGATTGGCTGAGTTTCATTGTAAATTAAAGTCCCAACCTAAGAAGGTATCTGCAGTTAAAGTCAGAACACTGATTGGAAAGGACTGGGATCCTGAATACTGGGATGTTGATGTGGGAAGACTCAGAGGAGGCTGAGGCCAGTGAAGCCTCAAATTCTGATGGGCTTCTTTCATCTGGGGAAGTGGTCTTACCACCTTTGTAGAGAATGAATCCCCACCCCACCTCCTACAGCATCTCAGTCTCAGCCTTTGTCTGAGAAAACTAACCCTTCTTTGGCTGAGGAGAGGGTAAGGATTTTCCTTTCAGAACAATGCTGATATTGCAGAGTGCCCACCTGTGGTTGCTTCTAGGCCTATTACAAGACTCAAGTCTAAGTAGGTTCCTAGAGGTGATAGAAAGTGTGATACATGAGAAGGTTCACTATATTTCTAGAGAACTTCATGAGTTTTGTAACATGTTCAAACAGCAATCTGGAGAATACCCCTGGGAATGGATTTTAAGATTGTGGGATACTGGTGGAAGGAGTATAAAACGGATTCAACTGAGTTTATTGAAATAGGTCCATTGAGTAAAGATTCTAGGTTTAATGCTGCAGCTCATAGAGTTAAAAATGATGCCAACAGTTTATCAAGTGGGTGGCTGAAACATTTATTAGCATTTGGTCTTCTGAAAGAAAGCTGGAGATACCAGATATTCCCTGGTTTAGTGTTGACAATGGGATTAAAAGTCTCAGGGAAATTGGTATCGTTGACTGGATTTGTTGTTTAAAATCTAATTCTCAGTGCCAGAATCCAGATGACTGAAGGAACCTAACGGAGTCCTGACTAGAGTAGCTCTATCTTGTCAGGGACCTCCATCTTACGACTGGACTCAGTAACTGGAAAAGCCACTAAGATATCCCTGGGAACTCCTCGATCTCTGACCAGGCTATTTGCTACACAATGGACAGACACCAGATGTCCACAGGAATTGTAAAAATAGCAAGACAAATGACAAGTGTTCAGGATGTGCCTCATGTGCTTATTTGAGGACATACTTCAGGATGTGCCTCCATATGTTTATCTACCTCAGGTTGTGCCCCGTATGTTTATCAGAAGACGTGCCTCAAGATATGACCTTATGCTGAATATGTGCTATAAGGAATGCATCTGCTTTGCACCCCTGTTTCCTTAACTATAAAAATCCCATAATTTCTAAACTTGGCACTCTCATCACTAACTTGCTGCTTCAGGTAGGTACAGGGTCTAAGCTTGAGCTTGTAATAAAGCCTCCTTGCTTTTACATGTGGACATGGACTCCTGGTGGTCTTTGGGGACCCCGAGACTTGAGAACAACAATGACGTGCCTTTCACCAAGGCTGTATTATACAAATTGGTGAGAGGGGCACCATCAAATTTGAAGGTGCCCACTATTGTTCTTCTCCTTGCACCATTATTAACAACGGGTGATGCAGCTGTTCAATTAGAGGAATTAAATCCACTGGGCCTAGTTGGATCCAGGAACAGCAGGGGCCAAGTGGCAGCATTGAATCACTGGTGGCAAAACGAGCAAACCAACTGTAATGCACAGCGTAGAAAGACAGTATTCATGTAGTCTGACTAGCTTAGATATTTGGTACTGGTTAATTAATCCTGGTGTTCCCAAGAGTAAAATCCATAAGAACCCTACAAAGTTTTAATATGATATGTATAAGCAGAAACTTTCTAAAACAAATTGAAGGAAGGGCTGCTTTGAATCATAGTAGCAGAAAGAATCAGGACCTGTCAATCAGTTTTCAGATTTAGGTCAGTTTGTAGATCCAGAACCCCTTGAATGAAGGGGAGGCCAGGTCGCCTTGAGGAACGATGTAGGCACAATAACCGAGACCTTTACTGTTAATCTTTTTCCTGTCCTTCACCGAAGGGACCAACAGCATTTTACAAGAGTTACTGTTCCCTGGGGGAAAGGAAATGATCAGACATTTTGGAGCCTACTGGATACTGGGTCTTAGTTGACATTGATTCCTGGCAATCCTAAAAAGCATTGTGGCCTTCCTGTTAAAGCAGGGGCTTATGGGGGACAGGTGTTTGATGGACTTTTGGCTAATGTTTGGCTCACAGTAGGTCCAGTGGGTCCCCAGACTCATCCTGTGGTTATTTCTCAAGTTCCAGAATGTATAATTGGTATAAACTTAGAAATTGGCAGAATCCCCACATTGGTTCCTTGACCTGTGGAGTAAATGTTATTATGTAGGAAAGGCCAAATGGAAGCCTTCAGAGTTGCCTCTGCCATGGAAAATAGTGAAACAGTATCGCATCCCTGGAGGGATTGCAAAAATTAGTGTGCCACCATCAAGGACTTGAAGGATGCAGGAGTGGTGGCTCCTACCTCCTTTCTCTTTAATTCTCCTATTTGGCCTGAACAGAAGACAGATAGATCATGGAGAAAGATAGTTGATTATCATAAACTTAATCAAGTTGTGACTCCAATTGCAGCTGCTGTGCCAGATGTAGTTTCTTTACTTGAGCAAATTAACATATCTCCTGGTACTTGGTATGCAGCTATTGACCTTGCAAATGCTTTTTTCTCCATACCTATTCATAAGGACCATTGGAAGCAATTTGCTTTCAGCTGGCAAAGCCAGCAGTATACCTTTACCGCTCTGCCTCAAGAATGTATTAATTCTCCAGCCCTATGCATGCCATAACTTGTTTGTAGATATCTTGATCACAGCACTAAAAGCCCTTTCTGTAACAACCCTGAAGGACACTGGTGAAGGGAAGTCTTCAGAGTGGGCAGAACTTCAGGCAGTGCACATGGTTGTACACTTTGCCTGGAAGGAGAAATGACCAGATGTTTGACTGCATACTGATTCATGGCCTCCAGCCAATGGTTTGGCTGGATGGTCAGGGACTTGGAGAGAACATAATTCAAAAATTAGTGAGAAAGACATTTGTGGAAGAAGTATGTGGATAGATCTCTCCAGATGGGCAAAAGATACAAAGATATTTGTGTCCCATGTAAATGCTCGTCAAAAATTGACTTCAGCAGAAAAGTCATTTAATAATCAGGTGGATAGGATGACTTGTTCTGTAGACAGCCAATCTGTTTCTCCAGCCATCCCCACCCATCATGTCAGCATGGTGGTAGAGATGGAGGTTATGCATGGGCTCAACAACATGGACTTCCACTCACCAAGGCTAATCTGGCTACAACTGCTGCTGAGTGTCAAATCTGCCAGCAGCAAAGACCAACATTGAGTCCTCGATATTGAGCCATTCCCGGGGTGACCAATCAGCAACATGGTGGCAGGTTGACTACTTTGGATCACTTCCAAGATGGAAAGGGCAGCACTTTGTCCTTACCGGGATAGATACTTATTGTGGGTATGGATTTGCCTTTCCTGCACCTTCTGCTTCTGCTAAAACTACCATTTGTGGACTCGCAGAATGCCTTGTGCACCATCATGGTATTCCACAAAGCATTGCTTTTGACCAGGGAACATATTTTACAGCTAAGGAAGTGCAGCTTATGCTCATGGAATTCATTGGTCTTACCATGTTCCCACCATCCTGAATCAGCTGGTTTGATAGAATGGTGGAATGGCCTTTTAAAGACACAATTATGGCACCAGTTAGGTATAGTAAATAGTCTGGAGAGTTGGGGAGAATACTTCAGGATGCGGTGTATGCTTTGAATCAGCACCCAATGTAGGGTACACAAGTCTAGGAACCAAAGGGTGAAGGCTAGAATGATGCCCCTTACATCATACCTAGTAAGCCATTAGGAAAATTTTTGCTTCCTGTCCCTGCAACTCTGTATTCTGCTGGCTTAGAAGTTTCATTTCTAGGGCTGGAGAGGTGGCTTAGGGGTTAAGCCTCTGCCTTGCAGGCGGAAGGTCCCGAGTTCGGATCCCAGATCCCAAGTACAGATGCTGGGCGGAAGCAGGGGCGGCCTGCATTTCCAGTCCTGGTAGGGCGGAGCCTGTGAATCCCGGGGCTGAGTAAACAAGGAGGAGGTGGAGGTGTCCATGGTGGTTCCCGAATTCATCCGTGTTTCTACACACACACATACATACACACACACACGTGCACACACAATTGAATGAATAATAAATTTAAAAAAAAAGTTTCAGTTCTAGAACAGGCAATGCTTTTGCCAGAAGATATAATAAGCATTCCATTGAACTGGAAGTTAAAGCTTCCTCCTGGCTATTTTGGGCTCCTGATGCCTTTGAATCAACAGACTAAGAAAGGAATAACTCCGTTAGGAGGTGTGATTGATCCAGACTATCAAGGGGAAATTGGATTGCTCTGCACAATGGAGGCAGGAAGAGTATAAATGGAGTGCAGGAGATCCAGTAGGGCGACTCTTGGTGTTACCATGTCCTGTGATTAAGGTTAATGGAAAATCGCAACACCCCAAGGCAGGCAAGATGATGGACTACCTAGATCCTTCAGGAATGAAGGTATGAGTGACACCCCCAGAAAAAGAACCAAGGCCTGTTGAAGTACTTGATGAGGGTACAGAAATACGGAATGAGTAGTGGAGAAAGGTAGTTCTAAATACCACCTAAGACCACATGACCAGTTACAGAGACATGGCTTATAACTACTCAGAACATTTGTACTCATAAAATACAAATGGAACAATCAAAAAGAATTTAGGGGGGCTGGAGAGCTGGCTCAGTGGTTAAGCCTCTGCCTTGCAGGTGGAAGGTCCTGAGTTCAGATCCTAGACCCCACGTATAGACGCCGGGTGGAAGCAGAGGTGGCCTGCATTTCTGGTCCTGGTAGAGCGGAGCCTGTAAATCCTGGAGCAGAGTAAACTAGGAGGCGGTTGAGGCGATCCATGGTGGTTCCCGAATTCGTCTGTGGTTCTACACATACACATACATACACATGTGCACACATGCATACACACACAATTGAATAATAAAAAATTTTAAAAAAAGGATTTTGACTTGTCCTGAATATATATGAGTGACAGCAAACATAGAATATGCTGTATATTTTTTAGATGTTGCTCTTTTAATTTTGAATTGATATTTATTTATTCTGTGCTAAATTATTTAGCTTGTACTGATATTAATATTATATTTATATTTTATGTATTTTTATTATATGTACTTTATATTTTATGTATATTATATTACAAGCAGTCTGCTTGTATTAGTCAGCTTCTGATTAACATTTATCTGGTGGGAAATTCAGTGAGTTAATTCTGTGTTTGGTTTCTGATCCATCACTTTCAGTTTTACCTTGAGATGATGTTTGATGGAGATTTTTTCTGTGCTGGGAAGGTTTCTGAGTGGTGAGTTCCCACAGCCATGAGCTGCTTGTTACATGGGGCTTGGGGGTCAGCTTCTGTGCTTCATGTGGACACCCAGTTCTCCAGCACCATGTGCTAAAAGATGCACTTGCCGGGCTGGAGAGGTGGCTCAGGGGTTAAGCCTCCGCCTTGCAAGCGGAAGGTCCTGAGTTCGGATCCCAGATCCCACGTATAGAAGCCAGGCGGAAGCGGGGGCGGCCTGTGCTTCTGGCCCTGGTAGGGCGGAGCCTGTGAATCCCAGGGCAGAAGGTGGTGGTTCCCGAATTCGCCTGTGGTTCTATACACACACACACACACACACACACACACACACACACACACACACACACAGACACACACGCGCACATACATACGCACATGGGCACAGTTGAATAAATAAGAATAATAATAATAAAAATTTAAAAAGATGCACTTGCCTCCCCCAAGGGACCCTGGCAGGAACATTCACATCCCCTCACTTGGGTGCACTGTGCCAAAGTGGAAGTCCAGCTCACAGCGACCCTCTCCCAGCTCATTGGCAGTGGAACCTCATCGCCCATGTTGCCCACCTGCAGGCTCCCTGCTGCACCATGGGGAGGAGGATTGTGCACCAGCACCCTCCTCCTTGACTCCTGCCCTGGCAGTGATTCAAATCCTCCGATCATGGATCCTCTGCCCCTGGGCTCTTGCTGGTGCATCTGCCACCACCTCTGACCTTTATGCCCTTCCTCACCCATTCCCACTTAGGGAGCCTCTTCTAATTTTGCAGGAGGGCAACAAGTCCACAATGGAGTGGCTTAGGTGAAAGAGAAGTTACTGCTGGGGTGGGGGTCAGGCTCCCATTCCTTCCAGAAGATTCAGGGCTATTAGATGCAAGAAGACAAACATACCAGGGTCTTCTGAGATTTCTACTAAGATGGGAAAAACTTCCTGTCCTCTGATCCCAAGACCTAGAGATGGATGGTGCTTCATCCTCAGCTCAAACCTTGGGTGAGAGAGTCAAGAAGATCTGGGAAGCAGATGTCATTTAAAGCAAGTCTTGCTGGGCCCATATGCAGGGTGAACTGTTCCCAAACCCCAGAGACACCTGTTCCTGGATGGGCTTCCAGCAGCAAGCAGCTAACCTCCCCCCTGAAGCTCTGTTCAAGAAAACCCTCTATGGGTGGGGTGCAGGCCAGCTTTGTGAGTCAGCCCTGCCTGCTCTGCTGGGTCAGGCTAGATCAGGTGCATTCCAGAATGATCCTGGGACAAAGGGGGCCCAGCAGGAGCAGAAGCCTTGGGAACCAGTGACCTGCAAGGCTGTCTGCCAACCCCTGCCCAGTGGACAGAAGGCTCAAGTCACAGCCCTTTCTGCACAGTGTGTGATGCTCTGTCGCCCCCTGGAGGCTGAGAGGATTCAGCACCAAGGGAGACAGACTTGCAAATCTGGGGCTCTATCAGGAAACCTGTCAGGCAGGCAAAGCAGAGAGGTCCAAGGTGTTCATGGCCGTCCTCAGAGATCAGCCAGGTGACCGTGGGCTCATTGCCCCAGTGGTGCATGTGACCTGCAGCGAGACCCTGGAGGGCACCATCAACCTCACCTGTTGGACTGCGTTTTTATCCCAGAGATCTCTCTGACTTGGACTCTGGATAGGGGACACCTACATGTGGACACCCAGCAGTCTGAGGAGGTCTTGTCCCATGGGAATGGGACCTTCCAGACTTGGGTGACCCTCAGGACTGCCCACAAAGAGGAGCAGAGGTTTAGCTGCCACACGGACCCCAGAGGTGAAAACAGTACTCGCCCTGTGTCCTTGGTGAGTCTCGGAGGACCCTGTGAGACTCAGGTCTGGGTGGGGCCAGAGGCGGCTGGGGGAGGGGAGCGAGTTAGATGCTCAGGACCCCTGGATCACAAGGCTGCTGTCAGGGAAGGTTCTGGTGTGACAGCTGTAGAGGTGGAGTCTGGGGCTCCTCATCTCTCTGACATTGTGTACTTCAGTCAGCCAAGTCCTCAGCCAACCATGTACAAAGGCAGTCTTTATTAAAACAATGGCAACATTGCTGTCATAAATTCTGAAGCCATTTGGTAAAACATTATAAAATAGATATATTTAAAGATAGTAGGGGAATAGAACATAACCTGTTAATGTGTAATGGACCATAACAGGTTCTCTTGGTGTTTTTACCCTCAAACAAAAGGTCGAATTCTTAAAAATTGTTTTTAACAATGTATTATAAAAATAGTTCCTGTTGAACATACCTAAAAAGAAACTAATAAGGTATATGTCTTTTGTTTTCCTCTGTTTATGAACTTAGCAGCACATTCTTCATGTCTTACCCAAGATTTTCTAATATAATCACTGCTGTAAGCTTCAATAAAAAGTTCAGATTCACTGAGCCCTGAGTTGTGTGTCTGCTGTTCTTCACCTCCACAAAATCCTTGTTCACCTATTAGTTTCCCGATCTTATTCTTGCTTGGTGTCTGTGGTACAAGAGGAGGAGGAAGACGAAGAGGACAGCATCTTGCACAGGGCTCAGGTGAGACCCTGGATTGACCCTGATGATGGCCAGGCCTATGGAAATGCAGACTGATCTCAGGCCTTTGTGGCCCCAAAAGCAGTGGAGGGACAAGCCTTCTGGGACAGGGATGGACACGAGATGCTGAGGGGTCTGAGAGCCACATCTCCAGCTCCGATTCTTTGCCAGAGTCATGGTGAGCTTTGCTCTGGAAGACGGAGCTGTGGTCTCTTGAGGCTGCAGGCTGAGGTGTGGCCTGTGTCCTGGGCTCAGCTCTGCTCCCACCTGCAGTTCTCCCTCCTGTGCTCCTCAGCATGGACCAGGGGCCAAGCTGGGATTGTTGCTGTGACTCCATCTTCTGGGCCTCAGTGGAGTCTAAGAGCAAAGCAAAGAACTACCACAGGTCTGAGGTGTGGGGAGGTCAGAGGCTGGAGAGGAAACCAGCAGAGGTCACCTGGCAGGTCCCTGCTGTCAGCCTTCCTGTCCCCCGGTCTCTCCATCCATCAGGTGGAAACAGGAGAGAGACCTGTGAGTTGAGGCCCTGCCGTGCCTTGGAGGCCTTGTGCCTGGCACAGCTGGCTCAAGTGCGCAGAAAGACTTCCTGCTCTTCTTTCAGATGTGCTCGGCCTCCTGGCAGCCGTCCCCACCATTGTCCCCTGAGCCCCTCCTCTCCTCTCTATGGCCACCATGTGGCTCCCTCTGGGTGACATGCAGGTGACATGGACAGGTGAAAGCAGGTGACCTGACCATCTGGGGACAGGGGCTGACAGTGTCGGGTACAGTGACCACCCCTCTCCCTCCTGACTCTCCTTCCTGCCTTGCAGGGGCACCAGCCCCTTTGTGTTGGGCTGTGGACTTTGCTCAGTGTCTTCCTCACACTTACTGAGCTGTTGCCCTCTCCGAGGATGGTCTCGGCCCTGCCGCTGTGGAGTGAGAGACAGTGAGGACCATGGTCCAAAGAGCAGCTCGCTTGAGAGACAGGACAGGAGGTTCCTGCTCCACTGAATATCAAGTAGGCAATGGGCAGACAGTGTGTGTTTGTGTGGGGGAAGGGGGGGTGTCTTGTATCCCCAGAATTGGCTTAAGGTAAGGTGGTTTTCTTCTCTCCCTCTGTTCTCTATTCTCTCTCTCTCTCTCTCTCTCTGTCTTTCTGTCTGTCTCTCTCATTCCCTTCTTCCTCCTTTCTTTCCTTTTAGATTTTGCTTTCCTTCTTTTAAATTAAATTTCATTTTAGTATTTTTATGTGTGTCTGTGTATGTGTATATGTGAGAGAGAGAGAGAGAGAGAACATGTGGGTGCATGCCGTGGTGCAAGGGCAAAGGTCAGAGGAAGTCAGTTTTCTTTCTACCACAAAGACTTCCAAGAATTGAACTCAGGTCACCAGGTGAGCAGGTACTTTGCCTACTAAATTAGCTTCCTGGTCCCTTTTTACTTATTAATTTATTTTCATTCAAGGTTTAGGAGTGCAGGTCATAGGACAGTGTTCAGAGCTGGCCCTCTCCTTCCACCTTGTCTGAGGCAGGGTCTCTCCTGCTGTGTCTGCCATGGGCAGTGCCGTCCAGCTCAGCTGACCCAGGAGCTTCCAGTGGATTCTCCTGTCTGCGTCTCACTGTTAGAACGCTGGCATCACAGGGGTCGGGATCAGCCGGGCTCACTTCTCATTCTTCAGCCTGACACTGTCTTGTTATCCGTTAGTTCCGGGCACATGTTGTCAGCAAATAAAATGGCCTTTTGCTCCCACTGGATATTCAGTTTCCCTTCTTTCCAGAGCTCCTGAGGTGTTATGACTCCCCACCATGCTGAACGCAGCTGGAATCTCCCTGAAGGAACACCCCTGCTGAGGAACTGACTCCAATCCTCCCAGAGATAAGATGGCCAACCCCCTATGAAAGGATTATGGAGATGAGCCCTCCATATCCAACAAACAGCTCTGTCTCTAGCCCCACGTTGGCACAGAAGCAACTGGGCTGGGCACCATGGCAGCTAACCAATGAGAAGAAGCCAGTTTCCAGGGCTCGCCAGGTGTACAAATATGCCTGGCCCTGGCAAGCATCTTTGGTGCCCTAGTCCCTCAGGTCACTCCGGATGGCATGAGTTCTTTCTAGCTGCTGGCATCTCACGGATTCCATGCCTGGATTCCATGGTTCCTGGAGGGCCCCAGCCCCTCATGGCACTCCATATCTGGGGTCCATGAGTTCCCGCCTTTCTTTCCTCTAATAAACTCCACCTTAATCCTCTACACATGTTCTGGTTTCAATCTTCAGCTCAGGAACATAAGAACCCCGCATCAATACAGTATTGCACTTTTTATTTATTCGAGGCCTTCCACTCTGAGTGCTGTAGGCTTCTCCACATTGCCCTCCCTGCCATGGGGTGTAGGATTTTGCTCTTGCCACACCCCCAACAATAGCAGCTGTCACTGGATTCTTGATGACAACAGTACAGACTAAGGCTGATGGAATCACTGGATATTTATTTGCATTTCTCTGATATCTGAGAATGTTGCACATTTATACATATTTATTGTTGCTTGTTTTACTTCTGAGAATATGAATTCAGTGTATTAGCCTATCTATTGACTGAGTGATTTTCTAATGTGTCAGCTGCTTCTGGCTCTCCTTGAATATTCTAGACATCATTCCCCTGTCAGCTCTCTGGTTGGTAGAGACTCTCCTGGCCTGTAGCTGCCTCTAAGCTCTCCTGTCTCCAGCCTGCAGACCGTGTCAGCTCTCTTGTTTCTGTGCAGAGCACGGGTGTTTCCACACATGTAACCCTATCTGTCAGCACTTGCTTTATTTCCTGAACCACCGGAGTCCTTCACAAAGTACTTGCCCGAGTCTCCAAGGACTTTCCTGTGCTCTGAGGGACCATCAGAGATTCTGGTGTCACCTTAGCAGTGTGATCAGCTCTAACTTTACCTGGGGCTGGAGGAGGAATGTGACCTGCTACGTCTCTTGCACACGTGGACATGTAGTTTCCCAGCACCACTGGCTGAAGAGGCTGTGCTTGCTCTGATGTGTTGTCTGGAACACATATGAAGATCAAGTGTGTGTAGCTCATGGGTTTGTATCCGGGTCCCCGTATCCCTTCATCCCCCTGTCTGTCTTTTCCCAAGCTGCACAGACTTGCAATGGCCAGCACTCCGTCACTGAAGTCCCCCCTCACACTCCCCACACTACTCTTCTCCTCAGGATATTCTGTTCCTTTGGCCCTTTCATGGAATTTTAGGATTCAATTTTCCATTTCTGGGAAAAGCACCATTGCAATTTGATGGGGAACATGCTGAATGTGTGGAAACCATCTTCACAGTCTCTACCTGCCTGTCAATGGCACAGGAGGCTTCTCGTCTCCTTAGAGATTTGGGTTATTTCATGTTTCCTTGTTATTGTTGAGGAAGTCTTTCTTGGCTCAATCATTTTATCTATTTCATGATACTGTAAATGGGTTTTTTCCACATCTTGCAACAACAGTTCATCTATGAATAATGGAGCGACTGACTTATGAATGTCAATTTTGTTGTTGCTGTTCTGGTGAAAGCGTTGACCAGATGTGAGATTTTTGGTGAAGTTCCTAAAGGTCTTTTAAACACAGCATCTCACCCTTTGCAAACATGAGTAAGTTGACACCTTCCTTCCCAATGTCTTTCTTTCTCTCAACTCACTGCTAAGTCTCAGGACTCAGAAACTCACTGAATAGCAACGGAGATCATTCTACCCTTGTGTTGTTCCTGGTTTTAGATGAAATGCTTTCATTTCTTCCCAGCTTAATGCTGGAGGCGGAGTTCCATCACTACTGACAGAAATTTACACATGGAGTTGGCTGGCAAGATGTGTAAGGAATAGTGAGCAGTGGGGTTCCAGATGCTCTGAGCTGGGGAGCACACCCACGTTGAGGGCAGTGCACCTCAATTCCATTCACAGTGGCTCCTGTGTCAGGGTCCTCCCTGCTCTGGGCTGTGGGCTCCTTTCCCAGTCTGTTCATTTGCATGATGTCCAGTGAACTCTATGGAATGAATGCAGCATGTTGACTTCTGCCAGGTTCTTTTAGGAAAGTGTGAAACAGGGCAGGGCTAGGTAACTTTGTTTCTATCTAAAGTGTACAGAAGTGGGCTGGAGAGATGGCTGAGAAGTTGACACTTTGTCTCATAAGCAGAATGTCCTGAGTTCTGATCCCAGATCCCATGTGAAAACCCCATGTGGAAATGGTGGCTGCCTGCACTTCTGGCCCTGGGTGATTGGAGCCTGGGAAATCCCAGAGCTAAGCAAGAAGGAGGTAGAAGCAATCCAGGATGATTCTCAAAGTCACTCTTGGTCCTGGACACACAGTGCCCTCTGATACACACACACACACACACACACACACACACACACACACACACACACACACTAAAATATTTAAAAATATGTATAAAATAATGTGAGGGAAGTACAGGAAAAATTTGACAATTCTCCACCTGGGTGGAGCCTTCAGCCTGTGGGATGTGATGCTGACCCAGTGTCAATGTCAGATCCACAGGGGTCAGGGAAGCTGCCCACTGGGAGGAGGAGGAAAAGGAGGAGGAGCCCTCTCCATTCCATGGGAAAAAGTCAGAGTCCAGTTAGATAGTGAAGACCTCACCTGGACCTTGTTCCAGATGTAAAGATGGACAAGGTGAGAGTTCAGCCTGTGCAAAGCTTTGCAAGAAAGAATTTCCCACCAATTGTGCAGGACAGAGACTCTCATTGGCCACATGAAAATTGGAAATTTTGGATGATTATTTTTAAGTTCTTTTCAAGAACTGGCAAGTCAATGGTTCTGAAAAATAAGTCATGTTAGAGATTCTCCCCATCATTTTTCCCCAAGGCAAAAGTCTGTACAAATACTAGTGGAAATTTTAAATTCCTCAATGAATTCTTGTCTTACAGACCTGAGTAGTGTAACCTGAATTAGACAGAGAGCAAGAGGTGTTCAGAGCAACCACTCCTCTGTCCACCGCTCACTCTGACTTGGGATCTGGAGGAAGAGCTGGTGTGGACAGAGGCCAGATCTATCACAGTCTCCAGGGACCCACAGGGACAACGTCCTTTGTTTCCTAAGTGAGCCAGGTGTCTGCAGAGCCTCAGAGAAAGTTCTAGGCTCAGACCACCATTTCTGAGGCTGCAGCCCATCACTCTCCCTGCATCCCCCAGACCAGTCCCTCGCTTCACATGACACACCAGGGGAATTTCACTCCCTTTATAGGAGAGGACACTCCCCTGTCCTTCCTGCAGGTGGACCCTGGCATGAGGCTGAGGCTGCACCAGGCAGAGGACCATATGCTGCACTGTGGCCAGGACCTGTGACTCCAGAAGGAGCTGCTGCGTAGAGGGCATTGGCATAGGGGACATCGGAGCAGAGTGAGGGCCAGGTGGCAGGAGAGGCAGGGACATCCCAAGCCGAGGGCACAAGTCAGCAGCAGTTACAGTGAATATAAGCGGGAGCCGAGCGCTGCACTGGGGCCCTGCTGTTGGCTGTGCAGCCACCAGTGCTGCTCTGAGGCCTTGTGCAATAGAAGCCGCCGGAAGCTGTGCACAGACAAGGGCAGGTGCAGCCAGGTTAGATCTCCTCCTTGCCTCACGCAGAGAGCTGATTCTGTTCGAAAGCCTCAGACATTCTCCATGATGAGGTGAGAGTCTCTTCCTGCATCTCCCTTTTGCTGTGCTGAGCACACAGAATGGCACACTCTGCCTCAGCTCATGATTGATAGTGTCCATGATTGACAGTGTTTGTGATTGATAGCAACCACAGTGCAGTGTGTGGTCCTCTGCCTGGTAGAGCCTCAACCTCATGCCAGGGTCCACCTTCAGGAAGGACAGGGGAGTGTCCTCTCCTATAAAGGGAGTGAAATTCCCCTGATGTGTCACATAGGGGGAGGCTAGGCTGGGGGATGCAGGGAGAGAGTTGGGCTGCAGCATGGTTGCTATCAGCAACCATGGGTGCTTTTCCCTACTCCCCAAATTCAGGAGCAGCCTGAGTTCCTGCTACATCCAGAGCCTGTCAAAGATAGTCCTGACCTTGTCTCTTCTGGTCACCTTCTTTCTGACTCTCTGACTCTGAGAAAAAGCCTGACCTTCCCTCACCCCTGGCCTGATCATGTGACCAGATCCTGACATCTCCAAATGGCTGTGCTCCAGATGTCAGCTTCCTCAGCATTCCGGAACACACAGCAGCCTCCCTGACCACAGTCCTGTGCTGCCACCTCCAATGGACATATGCGTCTCCTGACATGATGTTGGGGGAACATGTTTCCTAGGGAGACACCACACAACCATCTCCCCACACCAGATAGGACTTCTACAACAGACCAAAGTAGTGATCACACCAAGTTGCAACTTGATGAACTCATAAGTCTTGCTCACAAGGTAGGGGTGAGAAGTGTTTACTGTAGCAAGGCAGACGCAGCCCTAGAGCCTGGGCTTCCATGTCGGCAAGGACCAGTAAACAGGGCAGCAAAGGGTAGAGAACAGCAGCAGTGGTATCTGTGGTGGTGGCTGTAACAGTGGTGGAGAAAGCAGCAATTGACCAGTAGTGGACTCAACACAGCAAGTCCATAAAAGGCAAGAGTGAGCAAGTCTCTTTCCCTTGCACTTCCTTTATCATAGGCTGCATCTTCCATACCGATTAAATCATCACCTGCAGCTCCTTCAAGGGCTCCCCTAACTATCAACTCCACACAGCCATGCCCCAAACAGCCTGCAACATCAAGCTGAGATGTGAACCTAATTATCTCACCTTCCACAGTCTGTGTGTACCCTACGGACCCTCCCAGACCTCAAATTATGCCAGAATGACCTACAGTGAGTACAGGATCCCATATGAGGGTCAAATGACCCTCTCAATCCCCTCTGTCTCTCAAGGAGACTGAATGGACAACAGGTGAAATCTTGAGGCTCTCAAAGATGGTAGATTTTTTTTTGAGGAAAGCCTCATATAATGATTTGTCTTTATTCACATGTGCGCAGCTCAGTGCATG
The DNA here is from genome assembly GCA_023101885.1 of Typhlomys cinereus. Lineage (NCBI taxonomy): Eukaryota > Metazoa > Chordata > Mammalia > Rodentia > Platacanthomyidae > Typhlomys > Typhlomys cinereus. The sequence continues at coordinate 26,411 of JALPQD010000427.1, forward strand.
TCCACCCAACATAGTCCACCTTCACAAGGCCCACAGTGATTCACCATGTCACAGTGTATCAGGAATGAAAATGAGGGGGCTGGGAATTACTGTGCAAATCAGGATGTAGAACCTCTAATTCGTCGGAAGAGAGAAAGGGAAATGTGAAGCTACAACCAGAGAGATACAGTCTATATGTGAGACGCGTTCACTGCAGAGATCCCCCAGGTCTCAGGCTGTGGCCATTTCCCTTAAAGGGGCTCCAGAAAATTCCAGTGGGTGGGACTAATGTTCTTCTATTTTCCATGGAGACCTCATGAACTGTTCATGCAGCCCTCACACTGTCAATCAGATATGAGAGAATTGGCAATACCATAACCACATGACCACTGAGAGAAGGGAAATTCTCACTTGCCAGACCAACATGCCTAGCCAAGAATACAGGAGAATGCCAACTTTCTCAACCAGCTCCCTCCACCTTATTCACCTGCTCATGGACTTGTCCCACACACCAAGTTTTGGGCCTTCCCCACCAACTAGACAATCTCCTGCAGATTTGCTCTGGCTTAACTCAATTACTAATTCTCTACAAATGTATTTAGAGCTCAACCCTCGACCATTAAGTTGACACCTGCATCTAACTATGACAGTTGCTCTCTATGAACTACTTGATCTTACAACAAAACCAGTACCACCTGGATGGTGCTGCTAAATCCCGCCAGAGGGTGAGGTGCAGCCTGACCCACTGGATCCACAGCTGCATCAGTTTCCACATAGTGACCCTGGAAAAGCTGTATTCTAGGTAGCCACAGCTTTGGAAAAGCAGCAAACCCAGCTGGCTTAGGCTTTCTTCCTCTAAACGAGTCTTGATTCATAAAACATGGAGCCTCCACAGGGTGGCATTCATCTCTTCCACTGTCCAGTACAAACAAAAGGCTTTTCTACAAGACATTAATTTCTCCAATAGTCACAGACACTCTGCTATCTGCCCTTTCTTCATCTGAAACCTCAATGCTTCCAACACGGCTCTCCTCTGCTACTCCATCATCTTTAAATTCAACTTCACCAAAGTCCTCATTCTTTTTAAAATCTCACAGGCTGCGCCTAAGCAATTTGTGGCTCTCTCGCCATCTTTATTTTCCAAATGGCCCTTGAAGCTCTGTTCAGTGTTTCCATAGCCCACAACTTCAGAGTCTTCAAACATTTCCACATTTCTACAACAAATCAATGCAAAATCTACAGGAACCGAAGAGCCAAATTTATCAGCAACATCCCACTTCTCTGCTACCAAATGTGATAGTTTCCTCTTCTCATTGCTGAGTAAACACAAGACCCAAAGTCACTTAGGGGTTTGTTCTTGGCTTAGGATTCCCAGTTGCACACACTTCATCAGCATGGAAGAGCCGTGGGACCTGGACACACCACATCCACACAAGAGCTGAGGGCTCATGTTCCATCACTCGCCAATGTGCTTATACATCACGACAGAACTAAACACTGACCAGCTCTCTGCATCTTCTCCAGCTGCCCAGGGAAAGTCCCACCCACTGTGGGCCGGGTCTTCCCACATCACTTAGATGATCTTCCACAGGCTGGCTCGGGGTTTCCTTAGCTACTAATTTTCACTAATTTGGGGTCATCATTACTGTGCCCAAAGGCTTTGCCTTCATTGTCAGGTTGACACCTGTATTCAAAGGGTACAAATCTTCAGAGAAACAGTGCAATTAAAGGCATTGTCCTGGTCCAAAAAATGGGGTGTCCCCTACAGGCTCATATGTTTGAATCTTTCGTTGTTTGGGAAGGTTATGGGACTCTTAGGAGGTGGAGCTTTGCTGGAGGAAGGTACATCACAGGGAATTGATTAGCATCACCATGCTGCTGCGAGAGGTTTGCTCTTGCACTTGTAGTTTTGTAGCTCACAACCTGTGTGATGGACGTGACTTAGGCTGCCTCCTGCTTCTGCCAGCCAGCCATGCCTTTTCTGCCATGGACTATATTTCTCTCTGGAACCGTAAGCAGAATAAATCTCCCTTTCTCCCCCTAAGTTGTTTGAGCCTCAGTGGTGTCTCCCAGCAACAGAGAAGAGTAACAGGTACAGGCATTACGGCATTGATGTCTTGAAGCTGTGAGGTCAACATTCTTTATGTTCTCGGTGTTCAGCATATTAAAGAGAACTTATTATTTCTATATTATTTATTAGATACAGTAAACTAAGGCAAGCACATGCATGCTGTAATGCACAAGTGGAGGTCAGAGGTCAACCTTCAGAAGTCAGTTCCTGCCACCATGTGGGCTTCTGGCACTTTACCCACTGAGTCATCTCATTGGCTCAGGAAATCAGATCTTAATGATTCCTTTCCTTACAGTACCAAGAGCAAAGGCTGTGGATAATATATTTTATTATTTTTAATTTTATTTTTAATTTAATTTTATTTCAAGTCATTTATTCATTTATTTGAGAGAGAAGGAAGAGAGAGAGCGAGACAGAGAGAGAGATATGCACACATGCATGCTATAGTGCAATGGTGGAAGTCAGAGGATAACTTTTCTCCTCCCCCCATATGAACTTTTGGGGATCAAATGCCTCAGGTCACCAAGTTTGCAAACAGGCTCATTCCTGCCGAGTTATCTTGCTGGGCCTAGAAAATGCATTTCATTTTTATTGGCTGCTGCCGTTCCCTCCTGGTGTTTTTACCTGGGATCTGGGATCTGAACTCAGGTCCTTTTGCTTGAGAAGCAAAGGCTTTAACCTCTGAGCCATCTCTGCAGCCCCTATGACACTAATGTCAAGCATTGTCCCCTCAGCAGCACTGACCTGTGCCAGCTTAGAGTGGAAACCAGTGGCCAAGCCAGTGCTGCAAGCCACAGATGCCACGTGCTCCAGGCTCTGGATGCACACGAGCTGCACCAAGGTCTGCAAGCTCAGCGGTGCTCTGGTTGCTCATCGGGTGTGAAGCTTCAGCTGTCCTGTCTGCTCCTCGATCCCCTTCAGTGGGGGTCCTTGAGCTCACCAGGGTCACCATCACTTGGTGAGGAGGAGGAAAACAAGGAGGATTAGGAGGAGGAGGAAGAGGAGGAACAAAAACGCTACAGGAGAAGATGTGGACACTGCCCATGGGCTGAGGGCAGCATGTAGTGCTGTGACAGAGACCAGAGCCCAGGACAAGACTCTGCTGAGTGTCCCCAGCAAAGCCCATGTGGACAGAGCTCCAGCAGGCACAGCTCTATCCACATATGCTTCACACAAACATCTCCTTCCCTACCTGCCATGTTCTAAAAAAACCAACAGATTCCAGAGAGTTCCCAAAGCCATCATTTATTTCATGGAGACATGACAATTTCTTTTTTAATTAACTTGACAACCTCTTCGGACAAAGATTTGAAAAACATTAATTACAGATTCTTAGAAGAGGAAGTTGTTTGTGAAGGGAAGCCAGGACAGTGCAGAACAGGGCTGTGGGCAAAGGTGGGCTGGTCCCCTCATATCTTCATATTCCTACCACAGGAGCAGACACATCTCTAGACACCTTTGACTCAAGAGAACTCTGGCACTTGAAGCCACAACTCTGTGTTTCTGGGTCCCACAGTGCAGCTGTCTCAAGCTGCAGGATGAGACCATGAACACATTCAGGGCGGTCACTGCAGAGATGACATTCCCAGCTGCCACCATCACTCAGGAGCAGATTTGAAGACACCCTGAGACTCCTGCTGGCCTCAACCCTGAACTCAGACCTTCAGGTGTCACCTTTACATGCCGTGAGAGACACATCAGAGCTCTGCGCACTGTTCTTGTCTGGGAAGAAAAAGAACAGGCCACGCTCAGAGCCCAGAGAAGATGTGGCTGCAGGAGGAATGATGGGCTGGCTGACTCCTCTGTACCCCATGAGCTTAGGGGTCACCCTGCTCTCCGCACTCTCCTGCAACTTGAGCATAGCTCCCTCCTCTTCTACCTGTGGAGAGACAGATTGTGAGACCAGGGAAGGACATTCCACAGGAACTTTTTAGAATTGAATAAACATTTAGGGAAGGGTAAGAAGATGTGGGGAAGGGCCATGAGCAGGGACTGCATGGGCTGTCCTCCTGGAGGCCTGTCCTCAGCAGGGACCTTCCCCTCTGACCTCTGACTGCTGGGAGTCAGGCCCCATCCACAGTCAGCAGTGACTGTGTCCATCATGTTCCACGTGCTTTACAGGAGAGTCACTGTGTGCACACAGACCCAGGCTGTGCAATGTGTGTGTGTGTGTGTGTGTGTGTGTGTGTGTGTGTGTGTGTGTGGTTTCCCATTTCTCAGGGAGAACACACTCCCAAGAAGGGCTGAGAGAAAACTCAGACCCTCCTTTCTCACCTGCATTCCTCCTCCTCAGAACAGACACCACAGCTGCAGTGACCACAGCTGTAAGAACCAGGACAGCAACAATCGCCAGTGTGGGGAAGGTGGGCTCAGGAGGCTCTGGGAAGGGAAAAAACAGTGAGTGTCTAACCCCAGCTCTCAGCCCTGATCCTGCTCAGGTCTCCACAAGACCTCCTGCTTTCCTGTGCCCACACCCTCCTCACCCCATCTCAGGGTGAGGGGCTCAGGCAGCCCCTCATGCAGTACATGACAGGTGTATCTCTGCTCCTCCCCAGAAGGCACCACCACAGCTGCCCACTTCTGGAAGGTTCCATCCCCTGCAGGTCTGGTCTCCATAAGCTCCATGTCCTGGGTCAGGTCCTCCCCATGCAGCTGCCAGATCAGAGTGATGTCCGCAGGGTAGAAGCCCAGGGCCCAGCACTTCAGGGTGACCTTCCCTTCATGCCCAGAGTGATGGGTCAGATTTGCATGTGGGGGATCTGAGGGAAGAATGGAGAAATTCAGGCATTTGGAATTCTTCCTGGGGACCCCAGTAATGATCCTGTGACCATCCAAAGAATGACAGAAGAATTGGGTTGTGGAAGTGGTGCAAACCCCACACAAATCTTAGATACAGAGTCTAGAAAGTATTCTTTGAATAGTTCTAGAATCTGGGTGGATTCCAGGGTGGGTGACTTCAGGTTCCCAACAGACAAAATGCACTTCTGTTCCTGAGTGAGAGGGGAAAGGGAGATTCAGAATCCCCAGAGACAGAACTCTGAAGACACTGGGTGTGGGCAGAGAACCCAGCCTGAGGGAGGCCATGGCTCACAGTGGGCTGCAGACTGAAGGGAGCAGCAGGCTGGTTACCTCGGGGATCTTCCCTCCTCCCATCCTGAGACAGACTTTGAGCTGACCTGGAGAAGGGTTAGCCAGTGATCAAAAGTATGGTGCAGGGATTACATCCTTTTCCTGATTAGCCAAAATATTTGAGTTTGGACAGATCCCACATGAAAGTGCCAGCGGACATGGTTGGGAATCCTGGGAAACCCCAGAGCAAGCTGGCTGGCCAGACCAGCCCTAATGAGTTGCTCGGGTTTAATTGGAGACCCTGGTTCACAGCAATAAAGTAGAAGAGTGACAGAGAATGATTCTCAATCTTGCTCTTGGGCCTCCAGAGGCACATCCACTTATACACATGTACACCCAACCCACATGGAAACACACGCACATTTGAATGGATTTTTACTTCGAGTGGCTTCACTTTCAATTTTTTCCCTTTGAATTTTGTCTATGTATTTTAAATTTTTTCTTTGTAATAATGAAGTAATAAAAATATTATACTAATTTTAAAAGAAAGTGCACACACACAAAGGCACACACGCATGTATGCCATACAACATACACAGAAGAAAAGTAAAATGAAGTAAAACAAAAAGAGATTAAGTCCTTTGATGGCCTCCCCCACTCCGCCCCCGCCCTTACAAGGTCCTTAGTTACTTCCCCGTGGCAACTGGCAGCTTGGAGAAGAGCTGATCAAGTATCTCCTGGCTCCAGAAAAAGAACAACACATTTTGCCCTATATGGAAGCAGGTGCATCTCTTCTGTCCTTCATCTGATGCACATGTCCTTCAGCTGCAGCTGTTTTCTGCCCTGGCCCAAGCAGCCTTATAGTTAGGTCTCAATAACCCAGTTTTGTTTGCAGTGCATTGGCGAGGTTTATGGGGGGTCGGGCCCAGAACCCGAAGCTCAGGACAGGCTGTGTGAAGTTGGGTGAAAACCCGGGCGCGCTCTTCCCCTCCCAACCCTAGAGCCGCAGGATTCCAGCGGATCCGGGTTTTCCTGAGACAGGAGCCCTGTGCGAGGGCGGATGGAGGAGTCGCCCTGCGGCCCCGCGAACCTGCGCGCTGCAGCGTCTCCTTCCCGAGCTCCAGGTATCTGCGGAGCCACGACACGCACTCGCCCTCCAGGAAGATCCTGCTGCGCTCCGCCGCACCAGCGGCCTCCCACTTGCGCCGGGTGATCTGAGCCGCCGCGTCCGCCGCGGTCCAGGAGCGCAGGTCCTCGTTCAGGGCTATGTAATCCCGGCCGTCGTAGGCGAACTGCTCGTACCCACGGAGGAGGCGCTTGTCCGGCCCCAGGTCACAGCCCCACAACCACTGGATGGTGTGAAAGTCTGCGCCCGCCCCCGCCCCCGTCGTCAGCCCCGCCCTGCCGTCAGCCCCGCCCCGTCGACAGCCCCGCCCCCGCCGTCAGCCCCGCCCACCCGCGGAATTCTGACAGCAGAAATCCAAACAGTTCCACCGCCCTTTCAGGTCCAGAGTCTCCGTGGGTCGCGCAGCCTTGGGACCTCGGACCTGAGTGCAACCGGGAGACTCGGACCGTCCGTGGGGACGAGGAGGGTCGTGACCACCACCCGGGCCGGGGTCACTCACCGCCCGCGCTCTGGTTGTAGTAGCCGAGCAGCGTCTGCAGGTTCTTGCGGAAAGTCTTTGCTTTGGTCCTGTAGATCTGGGTCTGCCGCTCCCAGAACTCCGGCCCCTCCTGCGCCATCCACGGCGCCCGCGGCTCCATCCTCAGAGTCTCCGCGTCGCTGTCGAAGCGCACGAGCTGCGTGTCGTCCACGTAGCCCACGATGATGAACCGCGGCTCCCCGAGGCCGGGCTGGGACACAGCGGTGGACAAATACCGCAACGAGTGGGAGCCTGGAGAGAGGCGCGGTTCCAGCCGGACCCCATTTTCCTCCCCGGAAGACGCGAGCCCCGACCCACGGCTGACCGAGTAGTTGCCTGCGGCCTCTGGTGCCTTCTCCCCGCGGGACCCCCGAGTCAGATGCAGCGGCCTGAACTGGGCAGGGCGCGGGGCGGGGCCGCCCAGCGGGGGCAGCGCGGAGGCTTCTGGCAGCCCTGGGCCCTCGCTCCTCCCCGCAGAGGCCATTTCCCTCCCGACCCCGCGCTCACCTGCCCGGATCCCAGGCAGGGCCAGGGCGGCCGCCAGCAGCAGCAGCAGCAGCGTCCGCGGCGCCAGGGCCACCATTCTGTAGGCTCGCGAAAGAAAATCGCAAGCAGTCAGTATGGACTTTATACTCGGGTGCCCGGACCTGGGACTTTGTGTTGTTCTATCCTCTGGGTCACAGCTCTTGTCACCATCTCCCCTAGGACTGGCCAGGGTCTGCCTGTGGAAACCAGGACAAACTTCTAAGCTGGACTCAATTCTTTCTCCTCTTCCCTCTTCTACTTCCTCCTCTTTCTCCTCTTCTTCCTACTCTTTTTCATACTGCTCTCTGTCTTCCTATATTCAGAGCCTGGAATATTCTAAGAGAAACCTCAGCCCTGGTCTGTGCAGCCAATCGCAAGCTGCTCTGAGAACTTGGTGACAAGAGGTTTTTCTCTCTGCACCAGGAGAGCTCCTCCATGAGCCCTGCACAGAGACCAGTATCCTCTGTCCATATAGCAGAGGGCAGCTCTGGTCGCCAGTCCTGACTGGTCAAGAATCTCCGTGCTTCCCACTCAGGAAGAGACTCCATAGCACCGCCCCAAGAAGAGAATATGCCAACTGTAGGCCTTGTGTGTGTGTGTGTGTGTGTGTGTGCAGCAGTGTGTCTTCCTGCAGAACCTCTTCTGCACTGAGCAGAGACCCCTGTGTGGGCCCAAGTCAGGCAAACACTAAACCCTCTCCACACTTGACTGTTCTATGTACACACACGTGATAAAATTAATCAGATTTCAAGGTAAAAAATGAACATCAGTTATTAATCATTGCCCCGACCAGCGGGACACTCTGAGAACCGGGTAACCTAGGAGGGGGGAGGACAAATGAAGGACAGGAGACACAAAGGACGAGAGCAAGTCCAGAGTTCAGGTCAAGCTCTAACTTTATTGATCCAGGGGAAGGTTTATATAATTCTAGGGGAAGGGGCTTCTTAGGGCAGGGGTTTAGGCGAGAAAACCATCTTGCCAGGTAGAAAACATTGCTAGGAGACTGAGATATTTATGATAGATAAGGTAGTTAGCAGATGAGTTAAACCTCAAGTGGTTGTTTGTTGTTTCTTATAAAGGGCTCAGCTATAGGGAAAACAGAAACAGAGACAGGCAGGTGCCCAAGATGGTCACTTAGGCAAAAGGCTATTTTTTATGGCTCCCAGCAAATCATAAAACAGAATTATTGCTATAATATATTGTAGTAGTTATGTGAATTCTGTGATCTCTCTCTTTCTCCTGCACTCAGCCCACACTGATATGGAATGACCCATGACATCCCCATCCCCATGATTTGAGGGAACGCTTGGCAGATAATTAAAACCGGAGCCTTTAGCAACATTAAGTGTGTGTGTGTGTGTGTGTGTGTGTACGTATGTATGTAGAACAGGGTACTTGATTATATGTGCTTGTGGGGGTCTAAGGGTGACTTTGGGAATTCATCCTGAATTGCTTCTACCACATTTTTGTTTGCTCTGGGGTTTCTCAGGCTCTGCCTTCAAGGCTAGAATTACAGGCCTCCACCATTACCTCTGTCATTCTTGTTTATTTATTTTTTACAAGGGATCTGGGATCTGAACTCAGGTCCTTCTGCTTTAAGGCACAGACTCAATTCCTGAGTCATCTTTTCCTGGCCCTGAAGTACTATTTAGTTAAGGCAAGCCCCTGAGCAAGCCTGCAGAGATCATCTAAGTGATATGGGAAGACAGAGCCGTAGACATAAGTGGAAAGTGTTATCTGGGCAGGTGGGAAGACACAGGGAGACTCTGTTGGAATTTGGGAGACTCTAGGGTCTAAGGAATGCCACTTCCTTGTTCCTCCTGGGGACATGGTCTGGCCAGTTGCCTGGGCTCCTCCTAGTAGCTTTGATTCAATAATGGGCTGTAACCTGAAATTACAAACTGAAATAAAATCTGGACTCCCAAGAAACACTGTTCCTAAAGGGTCTGGGCCGTGTGTTTATCACAGTATTGAAAAATGAAACTAAGACAAGTGATTTAATTTTCTGAAAAATAATTGAAATTGGAAACAATGAGATAAAAGTGTGTCTCTCATTCCCTTCGCTGCTTTGTTATACAGTTCTGTGCAGCTCTGCGGCCCTGTCCAGACCAAAGTGACCAGGTTAAGCAAATCCAGCATGTGAGGCCAAAGCCCCCATAGCTGACCCCCCAACAGCCAGACTTCAGCCCATCAGGACTTCTGGCAGCCTCCTTCCTTCACTGCCCAGGTCACTATCTACCTGACTACAGGCACATACCTGTGTCCCATGAAACAAAACCTCTGACCACACTGGAAAGACTATGAGGACACTCCTGTCTTTGTTCCCTGGGTTTTCTACAGAGATACCCCAACCCACCACCTGTCCCACACTGTAGGACTTGGTGGTCACTTCTTTCTACTTTAGTTTTTCATACCTATCTAAATGTTCTCCCATCTTTACAACAAACTGTACCTCTGTATTCAACTAAAGACTCTGTTATCATTGACTCTTTATTACATTCCTTGTTTGTAACATAAGTGCAGAAATTCACCTGGGACAAGTATGTGAAGGGAAGTAGCTCTTCCTCTCTACTCTGCTCAGTCTGTTACGCTCTCATCATAATAAAGAAGTCAGCCTTGCCTCCACATCAGCAAGTCAGATGCATGTGTCGCCTCCAGATGAACCTGGGGTGATTCAACACCCTGCAGGATGTAGCCTAGTAGAGTAGAAAAGCAGTGATGTGGACAACAGGCAGCCATAATGCAGAGTACTGGCGAACCACCAAGGCTCACCCAGAATCAGACCAACTAATCTCTCCCCATTTTAAAGTTTAGGGAACCTCAGGGAAAAGGGAGCAGTGAGATTGGAAGAACCTAAAGATGGGCAAGTCCACCATTGGACAAGACATTCCATTCAAGACAGGACTGTTGCATTCAGGAACTCACTAAGGTGAGAATTCTCCTTATCAGAACTACATAATGACATACCAACCTGCCTCTCTATCTCAGATCTCAAGAGAGATAAGAACATACAGTGGAAACTTTGGGGACTAGAGCTGGATGAGTGAAGGAAAATGCTCTTATCAGTGGGGTCACCCGAAGAGAGGCAACCTGGTATGCCACAGAGACCTGAACCCCCACAAGAGTAGACAAGCCAGAGATCCTTGGGTCCATAGAAGTGGCCAGGCAGGAGGGTGAAAATGAGTGGGATAGATTGATGATGGGAAAGGAGGGAAATGGGAGCTTGTAAAACTAGAAAAATAAAAAGATCTATGTTAGATCCCCTTCTTGCCTCATGCACCGAGAGGAATTCTAGGTCACAGCATCATATCCTGCACATGTTGAGCTGAGAGCCTCTTTCTGCACCTTCTTTCTGCAGTGCTGACACAAGAATCAGCCACACCCCTGCCTCAGTCAGGACAGTGCACAGGATTGACACTTTACATGCTGCCAGTGCACATGATTGGCAGTGCAGGTGGCTGCCAATGCACACGATTGCAGTGCACGTGGTTGCCAGTGCTATGTTTGCAGTGCAGGTGGCTGCCAGTGCTATGATTGACAGTGCAGGTGGCTGACAGTGCTGTGATTGGCAGTGCTTTCCTCCCTATCCTCTCAGGTAAACCTCCCTGGAGTTGTAGATGTAACTCTCCCTGCTGCAGACACTCTTATGACAGTCTCACCAGTGCCTGTTGGCTGAGCACCATGATGGCTGGTGGGTCAGGATCACTCAGGCCTCTCCCCAGACCCTTCCAGATCCTAGAGAAAGAGAACCCAGGATGGACCAGGAAGATACTTACAGGTGACAGGCACACCAGCCAGGCACCCTGGTGATGGGCCTTCTTCTGACAGTGTGACCCACAGATCAAAGCAGCCATAGCACCACTTTACCCAACCTGGAATCTTTTAAACTGGTATAGACCAGCTGAGTAGCACCCAGAGCATCCTGTGCTCAGGACTTAAGGGACGCCCTGTCCTCGGAGACTTCTAGAAGCCTCACCTGATCTGAGCCTTCAGTTCGTTCTTGATCTTCTCAGGTTACTGATTCAGCTCCAGGCTCAGTCCTTGTCCCCCAAGAACCCCATGTGAACATTCAGATCTTGAACATCTCTAACTCTCCAAGTCAGGCTATGTTAATCTCTCTCTGGACTTCAGGTGACCAGCTGCAGTGGTCATAATCCCCATAGCTACCTGGCTAAGGTTCCAGGGATGCAAGGGACATGCTTGTGGGGAACACAGATTCTGTGTAAAATGATCCCAACAGGGTGACAGAGACTGAGCTGTATTCTTGGACTGTGCATGAGTTCTATGTCCTATAACTGTCCTGCCTCAGAGTTACCAGCTTCATCAGGGGACAACAGAGTTGGAAGGTATAGTGTAATAGTTATGTGTTTGTGTTAAGCTGACAAGGGGTGGAATGTTATGGTTGCATTTTGGTGTCAACTTGACAGTTGCAGACTGTTTGGGGCACAGCTATGGAGGGTTAAAGGTTGGAACAGGTCCCTGAATATGTCTGCAGATACTTGATTGATTGCTGTGGAAAACCCAGCCCATAGTGGCTGGCACTTTCCAGTGGTGGACCAGATAATAGGAAGTGCAAGGAGGAGGGCCTTGCTCTTCCCTTATCTTGTGTTGACTTGCTGTGCAGTCCACTCTGATGGTGTCGTGCACTTTTAGAGCATCATGGCCTTCTTTGTTGATGTTGCTGCCACCTCCATCTTTAGCTGACTCAGAGCTTCACCTTTTCCACTACATTGTTGTTGTTTCCGCTGCCTTTGGAGCCTGGTCTCTAGGCCTTGCTGCTGTTCGCTGTTCATCACTGATGTCAGAGCCCAGCTGGTTTTCACCAACAGTGTCTTCGACCCTCAAAAATGTAAAAGCTTGAGGCCTTCTTGGGATCATTTTACTTCGTGGAACATTCTGGTCAAGAAAGAAGCAGGGGCTGGAAAGGTGGCTCAGCAGTTAAGCCTCTGCCTTGCAGGCGGAAGGTTCTGAGTTCGGATCCTAGACCCCAGGTACAGATGCCTGGCGGAAGCGGAAGCGGCCTGCATTTCTGGTCCTGGTAGGGTGGAGCCTGTGAATCCCAGGGCAGAGTAAACAAGGAGGAGGCGGACCATGGTGATTCCCGAATTCATCCGTGGTTCTACACACACGCACACACACACATACACACGCACAATTGAATAAATAATAAAAACTTAAAAAAAGAAAGAAGCAGCTATGCGTGGCTACTTTGAAGGACACTATTTTTACTGTGAGTTATTTTAATAAATCTATTTTTATATATTACATTCTATAAATCCTTTTTCTTCAGAGAACCCTGACTAATACACATTTTGGTACTGGGAGTAGTTCTGGAGGAACAGAATTATAAAAATGAATTTCTTTAGTAGGCTTGAGCTTACCTGGAACTGGTTCCAAACACAATGAAACTTCTAGCTACTAAAGACTGCCTTAGTGATATGAAGATCACCAAAACCCCATGGTGTGAGCTTATCAAAGAATTGATGAAAGTGGGGGCGATGGATAGTCCTGATGCATCTGTTATGAGGAGCATCATATTTAGTGATTCTGTATACTACACTTTTGATAATCTAAGGAAAAATAAGGAAAATAATGATGCTGGTCGGTTGCTTTTAACATCTCTGGATAAAGTACAAAATAAGAAGCAAAGTCTCAGAGATGAAATTACCAAGCTCAAGATGAGCATAAAAAAACTAAAGGCTTCTAAGTGTGCTTTGGAAGCATCTCTGGATAAAATAGAAAGGGAAATGAAAGACCTTGAAGATGAAAATAATCAGCTTCAGATGTATGTAAACAACTTGGAAGTTTTTAAGTGCGCTCTGGAAGAGAATCTTCTCTCTAGTAGTAATAGGGCTTGAACTGCTGAAAATCAAACTCAAGCTTTAATTATTAGATTGGCTGAGTTTCATTGTAAATTAAAGTTCCAACCTAAGAAAGTGTCTGCAGTTAAAGTCAGAGCACTGATTAGAAAGGACTGGGATCCTGAATACTGGGATGCTGATGTGAGAAGACTCAGAGGAGGCTGAGGCCAGTGAAGCCTCAAATTCTGATGGCCTTCTTTCATCTGGGGAAGTGGTCTTACCACCTTTGTAGAGAATGAATCCCCACCCCACCTCCTACAGCATCTCACTCTCAGCCTTTGCTTGAGGAAGTTAACCCTTCTTTGGCTGAGGAGGGGGTAAGGATTTTCCTTCAGAACAATGCTGATATTGCAGAGTGCCCACCTGTGGTTACTTCTAGGCCTATTACAAGATTCAAGTCTAAGCAGGCCCCTAGAGGTGACAGAAAGTGTGATACATGAGAAGGTTCACTATATTTCTAGAGAACTTCATGAGTTTTATAACATGTTCAAACAGCAATCTGGAGAATACCCCTGGGAATGGATTTTAAGATTGTGGGATACTGGTGGAAGAAGCATAAAACGGATCCAACTGAATTTATTGAAATAGGTCCATTGAGTAAAGATTCTAGGTTTAATGCTGCAGCTCATAGAGTTAAAAATGGTGCCAACAGTTTATCAAGTGGGTGGCTGAAACATTTATTAGCATTTGGTCTTCTGAAAGAAAGCTGGAGATACCAGATATTCCCTGGTTTAGTGTTGACAATGGGATTAAAAGGCTCAGGGAAATTGGTATCGTTGACTGGATTTGTTGTTTAAAATCTAATTCTCAGTGCCAGAATCCAGATGACTGAAGGAACCCAACGGAGTCCTGACTAGAGTAGCTCCATCTTGTCAGGGACCTCCATCTTATGACTGGACTCAGTAACTGGAAAAGCCACTAAGATATCTCTGGGAACTCCTCGATCTCTGACCAGGCTATTTGCTACACAATGGACAGACATCAGATGTCCACAGGAATTGTAAAAATAGCAAGACAAATGACAAGTGTTCAGGATGTGCCTCATGTGCTTATTTGAGCACATACTTCAGGATGTGCCTCCATATGTTTATCTACCTCAGGTTGTGCCCCGTATGTTTATCAGAAGACGTGCCTCAAGATATGACCTTATGCTGAATATGTAATGCATCTGCTTTGCACCCCTGTTTCCTTAACTATAAAAATCCCATAATTTCTAAACTTGGCACTCTCATCACTAACTTGCTGCTTCAGGTAGGTACAGGGTCTAAGCTTGAGCTTGTAATAAAGCCTCCTTGCTTTTACATGTGGACATGGACTCCTGGTGGTCTTTGGGGACCCCGAGACTTGAGAACAACAATGACGTACCTTTCACCAAGACTGGATTATACAAATTGGTGAGAGGGGCACCATCAAATTTGAAAGGTGCCCACCATTGTTCTTCTCCTTGCACCATTATTAACAACGGGTGATGCAGCTGTTCAATTAGACGAATTAAATCCACTGGGCCTAGTTGGATCCAGGAGCAGCAGAGGCCAAGTGGCAGCATTGAATCACTGGTGGCAAAGCGAGCAAACCAACTGTAATGCACAGCGTAGAAAGACAGTATTCATGTAGTCTGACTAGCTTAGATCTTTGGTACTGGTTAATTAATCCTGGTGTTCCCAAGAGTAAAATCCATAAGAACCCTACAAAGTTTTAATATGATATGTATAAGCAGAAACTTTCTAAAACAAATTGAAGGAAGGGCTGCTTTGAATCATAGTAGCAGAAAGAATCAGGACCTGTCAATCAGTTTTCAGATTTAGATCAGTTTGTAGATCCAGAACCCCTTGAATGAAGGGGAGGCCAGGTCGCCTTGAGGAACAATGTAGGCACAATAACCAAGACCTTTACTGTTAATCTTTTTCCTGTCCTTCACCAAAGGGACCAACAGCATTTTACAAGAGTTACTGTTCCCTGGGGGAAAGGAAATGATCAGACATTTTGGAGCCTACTGGATACTGGGTCTTAGTTGACATTGATTCCTGGCAATCCTAAAAAGCATTGTGGCCTTCCTGTTAAAGCAGGGGCTTATGGGGGACAGGTGTTTGATGGACTTTTGGCTAATGTTTGGCTCACAGTAGGTCCAGTGGGTCCCCAGACTCATCCTGTGGTTATTTCTCAAGTTCCAGAATGTATAATTGGTATAAACTTAGAAATTGGCAGAATCCCCACATTGGTTCCTTGACCTGTGGAGTAAATGTTATTATGTAGGAAAGGCCAAATGGAAGCCTTCAGAGTTGCCTCTGCCATGGAAAATAGTGAAACAGTATCGCATCCCTGGAGGGATTGCAAGAATTAGTGTGCCACCATCAGGGACTCGAAGGATGCAGGAGTGGTGGCTCCTACCTCCTTTCTCTTTAATTCTCCTATTTGGCCTGTACAGAAGACAGATAGATCATGGAGAAAGATAGTTGATTATCATAAACTTAAGTTGTGACTCCAATTGCAGCTGCTGTGCCAGATGTAGTTTCTTTACTTGAGCAAATTAACATATCTCCTGGTACTTGGTATGCAGCTATTGACCTTGCAAATGCTTTTTTCTCCATACCTATTCATAAGGACCATTGGGAGCAATTTGCTTTTAGCTGGCAAAGCCAGCAGTATACCTTTACCGCTCTGCCTCAAGAATGTATTAATTCTCCAGCCCTATGCATGCCATAACTTGTTTGTAGATATCTTGATCACAGCACTAAAAGCCCTTTCTGTAACAACCCTGAAGGACACTGGTGAAGGGAAGTCTTCAGAGTGGGCAGAACTTCAGGCAGTGCACATGGTTGTACACTTTGCCTGGAAGGAGAAATGACCAGATGTTTGACTGCATACTGATTCATGGCCTCCAGCCAATGGTTTGGCTGGATGGTCAGGGACTTGGAGAGAACATAATTCAAAAATTAGTGAGAAAGACATTTGTGGAAGAAGTATGTGGATAGATCTCTCCAGATGGGCAAAAGATACAAAGATATTTGTGTCCCATGTAAATGCTCGTCAAAAATTGACTTCAGCAGAAAAGTCATTTAATAATCAGGTGGATAGGATGACTTGTTCTGTAGACAGTCAATCTGTTTCTCCAGCCATCCCCACCCATCATGTCAGCATGGTGGTAGAGATGGAGGTTATGCATGGGCTCAACAACATGGACTTCCACTCACCAAGGCTAATCTGGCTACAACTGCTGCTGAGTGTCAAATCTGCCAGCAGCAAAGACCAACATTGATTCCTCGATATTGAGCCATTCCTGGGATGACCAACCAATAACATGATGGCAGATTGACTACTTTGGATCACTTCCAAGATGGAAAGGGCAGCACTTTGTCCTTACCGGGATAGATACTTATTGTGGGTATGGATTTGCCTTTCCTGCACCTTCTACTTCTGCTAAAACTACCATTTGTGGACTCGCAGAATGCCTTGTGCACCATCATGGTATTCCACACAGCATTGCTTCTGACCAGGGAACATATTTTACAGCTAAGGAAGTGCAGTTTATGCTCATGGAATTCATTGGTCTTACCATGTTCCCACCATCCTGAATCAGCTGGTTTGATAGAATGGTGGAATGGCCTTTTAAAGACACAATTATGGCACCAGTTAGGTATAGTAAATAGTCTGGAGAGTTGGGGAGAGTATTTCAGGATGCGGTGTATGCTTTGAATCAGCACCCAATGTAGGGTACACAAGTCTAGGAACCAAAGGGTGAAGGCTAGAATGATGCCCCTTACTATCATACCTAGTAAGCCCTTAGGAAAAATTTTCTTCCTGTCCCTGCAACTCTGTATTCTGCTCTCTTAGAAGTTTCAGTTCTAGAACAGGTGATGCTTTTGCCAGAAGATATGATAAGCATTCCATTGAACTAGAAGTTAAAGCTTCCTCCTGGCTATTTTGGCCTCCTGATGCCTTTGAATCAACAGACTAAGAAAGGAATAACTCTGTTAGGAGGTGTGATTCATCCAGACTATCAAGGGGAAATTGGATTGCTCTGCACAATGGAGGCAGGAAGAGTATAAATGGAGTGCAGGAGATCCAGTAGGGCGACTCTTGGTGTTACCACGTCCTGTGATTAAGGTTAATGGAAAATCGCAACACCCCAAGGCAGGCAAGATGATGGACTACCTAGATCCTTCGGGAATGAAGGTATGAGTGACTCCCCCAGAAAAAGAACCAAGGCCTGTTGAAGTACTTGATGAGGGTACAGAAATACGGAATAAGTAGTGGAGAAAGGTAGTTCTAAATACCACCTAAGACCACATGACCAGTTACAGAGACATGATTTATAACTACTCAGAACATTTGTACTCATAAAATACAAATGGAACAATCAAAAAGAATTTAGGGGGGCTGGAGAGGTGGCTCAGGGGTTAAGCCTCTGCCTTGCAGGCGGAAGGTCTTGGGTTCGGATCCTAGACCCCATGTATAGACGCCAGGCAGAAGCAGGGGCAGCTTGTGCTTCTGGTCCTGGTAGAGCAGAGCCTGTGAATCCAGGGACAGAGCAAGCAAGGAGGAAGTGGAGGCGTCCATGGTGGTTCCCGAATTCGTCCGTGGTTCTACACATATATATACATACACATGTGCACACATGCATACACACACAATTGAATAATAAAAAAAATTAAAAAAAAAGAATTTTGACTTGTCCTGAATATATAATGAGTGACAGCGAACATAGAATATGCTGTATATTTTTTAGATGTTGCTCTTTTAATTTTGAATTGATATTTATTTATTGTGATATCAAGTTTCTGTTAATATTTATTCTGTGCTAAATTATTTAGCTTGTACCAATATTAATATTATATTTATATTTTATGTATTTTTATTATATGTACTTTATATTTTATAATGTATATTATATTTTATATTATATGTATTTTATATTTACGAGATTATAAATTTTTTATAATGTCAGAATATGGGAACTTTTGATACTGAATTCAATGTCTTTTGTGAATATAATATCTATGGAAATAAGGGCTGGAAGGTCATAGGATAACAGTTATGTGTTTGTGTCAAGTTGACAAAGGGTGGAATGTTATGGTTGCATTTTGGTGTCAACTTGACAGTTGCAGACTGTTTGGGGCACAGCTATGGAGGGTTAGTGGTTGGAACAGGTCCCTGAACAAGTCTGCAGGTAGTTAACTGATTACTATGGAAAACCCAGCCCATAGTGGCTGGCACTTTCCAGTGGTGGAGCAGATAATTGGAAGTGCAAGAAGAAGGGACTTGCTCTTCCCTTATCTTGTGTCCATTTGCTGTGGAATACACTCTGCGAGCATCCTGCACTTTTAGAGCATCATGGCCTTCTTTGTTGTTGTGCCTGCCGCCTCCGTCCTTGGCTGACTTGGAATTTCACCTTTTCCACCAATTGTTGCTGTTCCCTCTGCCTTTGGAGCCTGGCCTCTAGGCCTTGCTGCTGTTTGCTGTTCTTCACCAGTGTCGGAACCCAGCATCTTTGACCCTCCAGAGAAATAAAGGCTTGAGGCCTTCTTGGGATCTTTTTGATTTGTGGAACATTCTCATAGAGAATGAAACAGCTATGGGTGGCTACTTTTAAGGACACTTTTTTTTATTAAGAGTTATTTTAATAAACTTATTTTTATATATTACATTCTATAGACTCTGTTTCTTCAGAGAACCCTGACTAATACAAGTAGTCTGCTTGTTTAGTCAGCTGCTAATTAACATTTATCTGGTGGGAAATTCAGTGAGGTAATTCTGTGTTTGCTCTTTGATCCATCACTTTTAATATTACCTTCACAATGATGTTTGATGGAGATTTTTCTGTGCTGGGAAGGTTTCTGAGTGCTGGGTTCCCATAGCCATGAGCTGCTTGTTACATGGAGTTTCGGGGTCAGCTTCTGTGCTTCATATGGACATCCAGTTCTCCAGCATCATGTGCTGGAAGATGCACTATAGCCCCCAAGGGACCCCAGCAGGAACATTCACGTCTCCTCACCAGGGTTCATTGTGTCTAAGTGGAAGTGCAGACCACAGCGTCGCTCTCCCAGCTCATTGGCAGTGGAACCTCATCGCCTGTGTCGCCCAGCTGCAGGCTCCCTGCAGCACCACGGGGAGGACTGTGCACCCTCCTCCCTGACTCCTGCCCTGGCAGTGACTCCAAATCCTCTGATCATGGATCTTCTGCCCCTGGGCTCTTGCTGGTGCATCTGCCATCCACCTCTAACCTTTATGCCCTCCCTCACCCATTCCCACTTAGGGAGCCTCTTGCAATTTTGCAGGAGGGCAACAAGGCCACAATGGAGTGGCTTAGGTGAAAGAGAAGTTACTGCTGGGGTGGGGGTCAGGCTCCCATTCCTTCCAGAAGATTCAGGGCTATTAGATGCAAGAAGACAAACATACCAGGGTCTTCTGAGATTTCTACTAAGATGGGAAAAACTTCCTGTCCTCTGATCCCAAGACCTAGAGATGGATGGTGCTTCATCCTCAGCCCAAACCTTGGGTGAGAGAGTCAAGAAGATCTGGGAAGCAGATGTCATTCAAAGCAAGTCTTGCTGGGCCCATGTGCAGGGTGAACTGTGCCCAAACTCCAGAGATACCTGTTCTTGGATGGGCTTCTGGCAGCAAGCAGGTAACCACCCCCCACAACCCTGCTCAGGAAACCCCTCTATGAGTTAGGTGCAGGCCAGCTTTGTGAGTCAGCCCTGCCTGCTCTGCTGGGTCAGGCTAGATCAGGTGCATTCCAGAATGAGCCTGGGGCAAAGGAGGGGGCCCAGCAGGAGCAGAAGCCCTGGGAACCAGCCACCTGCAAGGTTGCCTGCCAGCCCCCTGCCCTGTGGACAGAAGGCTCAGGTCACAGCCCTTCCTGCTCAGTGTATGAAGTTCTGTCAGGAAACCTGTCAGGCAGCACAGCAGAGAGGTCCAAGGTGTTCATGGCCGTCCTCAGAGGTCAGCCAGGTGACCCTGGGTCTCATCGCCCCAGCAGTGCATGTGACCTGCAGCGAGACCCTGGAGGGCACCGTCAACCTCATCTGTTGGGCTGCATTTCTACCCCAGAGATCTCTCTGACCTGGACTCGGGATGGGGGACACCTGCATGTGGATGTCCAGCAGTCTGAGGGGGTCTTGTCCCATGGGAATGGGACCTCTCAGACTTGGGTGACCCTCAGGACTGTCCATGGAGAGGAGCAGAGGTTCAGCTGCCATGCGGAACCAAGAGGTGAAAACAATACTCGCTCTGTGTCCTTGGTGAGTCTCGTTTGACCCTGTGAGATTCAGGTCTGGATGGGGCTAGAGGCAGCTAGGGGAGGGGAGCAAGTTGGATGCTCACGACCCCTGGATCACAAGGCTGCTTTCAGGGAAGGTCGGGGTATGGTGGCTGTAGAGTTGGAGTCTGGGGTTTCTCATCTCTCTGACATTGTCTACTTCAGTCATCCTGTTCTTGTTTGGTGTCTGTGGTATAAGAGACGGAGGGGGAAGAAGGAGGAGGAGAAGGAGGAAGAAAAGGAGGAGGAGAAAGAGGACAACATCCTGCACAGGACTCAGGTGAGTCCCCAGGGTTGACCCTGATGATGGCCAGGCCTGTGAAAATGCAGAGTGACCTCAGGCCTCTGTAGCCCCAAGAGCAGCGGAGGGACAAACCTTCTGGGACAGGGATGGACACGGGATGCTGAGGGGTCTGAGAGCCACATCTCCAGCTTCGATTCTTTGCCAGAGTCATGGTGAGCTTTGCTCTGGAAGACGGAGCTGTGGTCTCTTGAGGCTGCAGGCTGAGGTGCGGCCTGTGTCCTGGGCTCAGCTCTGCTCCCACCTGCAGTTCTCCCTCCCGGGCTCCTCAGCCTGGACCAGGGGCCAAGCTGGGATTGTTGCTGTGGCTCCATCTTCTGGGCCTCAGTGGAGTCTAAGAGCAAAGCAAAGAACTACCACAGGTCTGAGGTGTGGGGAGGTCAGAGGCTGGAGAGGAAACCAGCAGAGGTCACCTGGCAGGTCCCTGCTGTCAGTCTCCTTGTTCCCCGGTCTCTCCATCCATCAGGTGGAAACAGGAGAGAGACCCGTGAGTTGAAGCCCTGCTGTGCCTTGGAGGCCTTGTGCCTGGCACAGCTGGCATGCGTGCGCAGCGAGACTTCCTGCTCTTCTTTCAGATGTGCTCGGCCTCCTGGCAGCCGTCCCCACTGCTGTCCCCTGAGCCCTCCTCTCCTCTCTATGTCCACCATGTGGCTCCCTCTGGGTGACATGCAGGTGACATGGACAAGTGAAAGCAGGTGACCTTGACCATCTGGGGACAGAGGCTGACAGTGTCGAGTGCAGTGACCACCCCTCTCCCTCCTGACTCTCCTTCCTGCCCTGCAGGGGCACCAGCCCCTTTGCGTTGGGCTATGGACTCCGCTCAGTGTCTTCCTCACACTTCCAGAGCCGTTGCCCTCTCTGAGGATGGTCTCGGCCCTGCCGCTGTGGAGTGAGAGACAGTGAGGACCATGGTCCAAAGAGCAGCTCGCTTGAGAGACAGGACAGGAGGTTCCTGCTCCGTTGAGTATCAAGTAGGCAGTGGGCAGACAGTGTGTGTTTGTGGAAGGGGGGTATCTTGTATCTACAGAATTGGCTTAAGGTAAGGTGGTTGTCTTCTCTTCCTCTGTTCTCTATTCTCTCTCTTTCTCTGTCTTTCTGTCTGTCTCTCTCATTCCCTTCTTCCCTCCTTTCTTTCCTTTTAGCCTTTGCTTTCCTTCTTTTAAATTAAATTTCATTTTAATATTTTTATGTGTCTGTGTGTGTGTGTGAGAGAGAGAGAGAGAGAGAGAGAGAGAGAAAGACAGAGAGAGAGAGAGAGAACATGTGGGCGCATACTATGGTGCAAGGGCAAAGGTCAGAGGAAGTCAGTTCTCTTTCTACCACATAGACTTCCCAGAATTGAACTTAGGTCACAAGGTGAGCAGATACTTTGCCTACTAAATTAGCTTTCTGGTCCCTTTTTACTTGTTTATTTATTTTTATTCAAGGTTTAGGAGTGCAGGTCAGAGGACAGTGTTCTGAACGTGCCCTCTCCTTCCACCTCGTCTGAGGCAGGGTCTCTCTTGCTGTGTCTGCCGTGGGCAGTGCTGTCCAGGTCAGCTGGCCCAGGAGCTTCTAGTGGATTCTCCTGTCTGCATCTCATTGTTAGAACGCTGACATCACAGGGGTCAGGATCAGCCGGGCTCACTTCTCATTCTTCAGCCTGACACTGTCATGTTACCCATTAGTTCTGGGCACATGTTGTCAGCAAATAAAATGGCTTTTGCCTTCAGTTTCCCTTCTTTCCAGAGCTCCTGAGGCATCATGACTCCCCCTCATGCTGAAGGCACCTGGAGACACCAATATCCCGGCAAGGTCCGAGGCTGTGTTCAGTTCAGGCCCTGCAGAGGATGTCTGCTCTGCAGTCAGACTTCTGGATCGCTGCAGGGGGATGTCGGGAGGGACAGTGCAGTGCTTGGTCCTGATGCTGTGCACTAGGGACCACCTGCTTCTAGGTGAGGTGACTGCTGAATGGAAGGGGACCATGTGATGTAAGTGATCATGGAACATTGGGGATCAAACACCAGCATCTTCTGCCCTCGGCAGAACTAAACACTGACCAGCTCTCTGCATCTTCTTCTCGCTGCCCAGGGAATGTCCCATCCACTGTGGGCCGGGTCTTCCCACATCACTTAGATGATCTTCCACAGGCTGGCTCAGGGGGTTTCCTTAGCTACTAACTTTCACTAATTTGTGGTCATCATTACTGTGCCCAAAGGCTTTGCCTTCATTGTCAGGTTGACACCTGTATTCAAAGGGTACAAATCTTCAGAGAAACAGTGCAATTAAAGGCATTGTCCTGGTCCAAAAAAAAATGGGGTGTCCCTTACAGGCTCATATGTTTGAATCTTTCATTGTTTGGGAAGGTCATGGGACTCTTAGGAGGTGGTGCTTTGCTGGAGGAAGGTACATCACAGGGAATTGATTAGCATCACCATACTGCTGTGAGAGATTTGCTCTTGCACTTGGCAGTTTTGTCGTTCACAACCTGTGTGATGGACGTGACTTAGGCTGCCTCCTGCTTCTGCCAGCCAGCCATGCCTTTTCTGCCATGGACTATATTTCTCTCTGGAACCGTAAGCAGAATAAATCTCCCTTTCTCCCCCTAAGTTGTTTGAGCCTCAGTGGTATCTCCCAGCAACAGAGAAGAGTAACTGGTACAGGCATTACAGCATTGATGTCTTGAAGCTGTGAGGTCAACATTCTTTATGTTCTCGGTGTTCAGCATATTAAAGAGAACTTATTATTTCTATATTATTTATTAGATACAGTAAAGTAAGGCAAGCAGATGCATGCTGTAATGCACAAGTGGAGGTCAGAGGTCAACCTTCAGAAGTCAGTTCCTGCCACCATGTGGCTTTTGGCACTTTGCCCACTGAGTCATCTCATTGGCTCAGGAAATCAGATCTTTTTTTTTCTTATTATAAAATAATTATTTTAATGATGTATTTGAAATAACTTTAAACATCTGATCAATAGGATTCTACACAAATGTGGGGGTATGTGACACTTTACAAAAGATAAAGCTAAGCATTTAAATATACAAAACCAACTTTGGATATACATCTCCTTAAAGGATTCTTTAACATATATATAGTTTACGGCAATTTACACAATTATTTGCTAAAACAAAAATATGTGGCCAACTTAACTCTTAGAATAATCGTATATATAGAATGTGGCTGCCACGGTCCCAATTGAAACAGGAGGAAGAGTCACATACCGGAGGTTTTTTCCTGAATTACTTCTCCAGGAAGCACATTCTTTTTATCTACTTCGATAGGCTTTGGCATTTGTGGGGAAGGCTGCTCTGCCATGAGCCTGGCAGAGGTGCCCAAGTGCTGCAGGTACAATCCAGAGGGGAATCGTTCTGTTTAAAAATCTAATCCCCACTTAGGCTTTCTCAAATGCACCAGTATGCTTAAAAGTTAGGGTAACTAAATGAGCTTTACAAGGGAAGGAACTACAAAAACATCTTTCTTGGGATTTAATAACAAACAAAGAAATCCTTCCTTTTAAAGTATTGCAATTTGAAAATGTTTGACAGATTTTTTTCCTTTTCAGTTGACCTATGATTTTCTCCCCGTCACCAAAATCCCACACTCTGATTGCAGCCTGAGCCACGAGGAGTCCATTTCAGGCCTCATAGGTACACTTTCATTTTCCCCTCCTGAGAACCAACTCGATGCCTCCTCGTTCCTCGCAGTGTTTCTTTCTCCATCCTTTCCAGTTTTCAGTGAGGTATGTCGACAGCAGCATTGGCGTTAGTCTCAGGTGAGGACCCCCTCGTCTGGTCTCGGGAGCATCCTGGGGGGAGGACTGGTGAGTCATCAGTGTAGGCGCAGACGTCTCATCAGCTCCCTCTCGCAGTCCTGGGGCTCGGCTTCCCCACATCACTGCTGACCTACACTAGAAGGTGACTGTTTGCAGACCCAAGACTCAGGGGCAGGCTCAGTGCCCGAGAAACACACTCGACTCTTCCTTCTGCATCTCACGCTGCACCGAGGAGAACACCTGCTGTCACGTTTAGCAAGAGCAGCAGCAGAAACCAAGGCAGGCTGAGTGTGCTGTGAGGAGACGCACGGGGACCAGCTGCTGCTTCTGGGAGGCGTGTTTCAGAAGTCGTCGGACTGTCGTGGAACTCATGAGGGGGCAGAGAGCAGTCAGCAGAAGCTTCCACCTGTAAACAAAGGTCTTCCGAGTAGAGGGCGCAACGATGCTCTTTGTCTTCTTTGGCAGTAAACAGTGGGGAGCCGGAGGGAGTCACTTCAGAAGGGCCACGTACAGAGCCCGCGAGTACTTCATGTCATTCTCCTGCTCCATACAGAATATCAAGTCCCTGAGGCAGACTCTCGTGATTCTTGGACGAAGCAAAGGCTTGGCGACTGTCAGGCTGCATGTCCCCGAGGCAGGGGCGTCTCTTAAGCCCTAGAGGGAGCTGCAGATTGGCTGGCAGCTGGATGGTCGCGCTGCTGGGGGCTTTCACCGCGACCACCTGGGGGGCGGACAGCCCCGGGCCGCCGAAGACTTTGGGCAGGGCGGTGACAGAAGCCCTCTTGGTCACCAGGGTCCCCAGCGGGGACGCGAGGAGCTGGGGCGCTGCGGGCTCCACGCACACACCGCCCGGCGCGGCAACGGCGCCGGGGGCCAGCGTGGCGCCGTCCACCTGCGCGGCGGGGGCCACGGCCGCGACCCCCGAGGCGCCGGGCCGGGCGGCTCCGAGAGGCCGGCGGGCATCCCCGGGGCTCAGCGGCCGCCGCGGCTCCGCAGCATCGCGGGGCGCGGAGCGTCCCCCCGGCGCCGCCGCCCGCCCGCCCGTCGCTCCCTCCGCGGCGCTCCCACGTGCGCGGCCGCCCGGCGAGCCCCCGCCGCCGCCGCCGGGGTTCCCGCCCCGAGCTCCGCCTCGGCGGCGCCGCTGCCCCGCAGCGAGCTTCCAGCCCCGCACGCGCTCGGCGCCCCTCGAGCCCTGGGCGGCTCGAGCCCCTCTGAGTTCCCCTCACGGCCCGAGAAAATCAGATCTTAATGATTCCTTTCCTTACAGTACCAAGAGCAAAGGCTATGGACAATATATTTTATTTCAAATCATTTATTCATTTATTTGACAGAGAAGGAAGAGAGACAGAGAGAGAGAGAGAGAGAGATGCACACATGCATGCCAGAGTGCAATGGTGGAAGTCAGAGGATAATTTCTCTCCTCCCCCCATATGAACTTTTGTGGATCGAATGCCTTAGGTCACCAAGTATGCAAACAGGCTCATTACTGCCGAGTTATCTTGCTGGGCCTAGAAAATGCATTTCATTTTTATTTCTTTATTTGCTTATTACTCATTCATTCATTCATTCATGTTGGGGAGGCTGTAGAAGAGGCCTGTGAGTGTGTGAGCCCGTGGAAGCCCACAGGTGCCTTCAGGAATCACACTGCACTGCCCTCTCTCCTTATTGCTTTGCTCTGGGGTTTTCTAGGTTCTTCCATCCAGGGCCTGAAGTGCAGGCTGCTGCCATTGCCTCCTGGTGTTTTTACCTGAGATCTGGGATCTGAACTCAGGTACTTTTGCTCGAGAAGCAAAGGCTTTACTCCCTGAGCCATCTCTGCAGCCCTTACAACATGAATGTTAAGCATTCTCCCTTCAGCAGCACTGACCTGTGCCAGCTTAGAGCAGAAACAAGTGGCCGAGCCAGTGCTGCACGTCACAGATGCCACGTGCTCCAGTCTCTGGATGGACACGAGCTGCACCAAGGTCTGCAAGCTCAGCTGTGCTCTGCTTGCTCGTCTGGAGGTGAAGCTTCAGCTGCCTTGTCTGCCCACAGATCCCCTTCAGTGGGGGTCCTTGAGCTCACCAGGGCCACCATCATTGGTGAGGAGAAGAAAAAGAAGGAGGATTAGGAGGAGGAGGAAGAGGACGAAGAGGAGGAGAGAGCTCCTGGATTGATGGTTAGGTGGATCGGGATGCATGGAAGTGTTGCAGTTCACCTACATGGTTGCTGGTAAATGTCCATCAAAAGGTTAAGGGATCAAGGGGTTTATTGTCTTTTGATTGTCTGGTTACAGTTCTCAGTCCAGCTCGACAGGAGAGCTCACACCAACACCAGGACTGAGGGAACTGGCCACACCATTTCTACATAATGGCTGAGGGAGGGTCAATCCTTACTTGCTACACCAGCATGTCTGGCCAAATATACAAAAGGATGCCAACTTTCTCAATCAGCTCTTGGTATTTTATTCCATGGCACAGCCCCACCCACCATGGGCTGGACTTTCCCCATCAGTTAGACAATCTAATCACTTGCACGTTTGCTCTAGACTTAACTCAACCATTAATTCTCTACAAATGTGCTCAGAGTTCAAACCCTCAACAGTGAAGTTGACACCTGTGCTTAAATATGACACTGGAGGTAACTGTGGGGTGATGAGACGATGGCTGGATGGATGGCACCACTGCCCTAGGGAGATGTCACAGCACAGGAAGTGGTGTTGGTACAACAGGTCCAGTTAGTGAATGTCCTGAAGTGATGGCTGCCTAGATTGCGTGTGTGTGTATGTGTGTGTGTGTGTGTGTGTGTGTGTGTGTGCACATGTTTGTACAGGTAGTGTATGTATGTACTCCCACATATCTGTAACATAATATACATGTACATAGTCATTGACTATGCTAGTGGTGGGCACAGTTGTAACAACAATGGGTGGGCAATACACGCTATCTAAGCCAATAAGCAGCAGGATCCATCTGGTGGTCCAGATCAGAACAGGAACAGTGCGGTCAAGTGATAACCATTTCAGTCAGAGAGAAACACCACACTTTGACAGTCAGTTAGGAGCCTGTTTATTTGTGGCTCATGTCAGAAAGAACTCTCAACCCAGAAGATGGGGAAAGAAGGGTTAATAAATCGAGAAATCATAATTACCTCATAAGTCAGCTGACAGAACATCAAATGCACAGTTAGAAAAAACTAATCTCACAGTATTGTAAGCAGGATGGATCAGCTTCCTTGAGTAGCAGGTGTTAGGCATGGATAACAAGGAAAAGGAAGTCTGGGCCCAGCACAGCGCACACTGAGTATAGTACATTGTGTCATTTCAGTTGTGAACACAAGAGACCACAGGCTGTCCTCTCTCTATCTCCTTTTGGCTACGCTTGGATATTTGTGCAGTTACAGCTGTAGATGACAAGATTCAGGTGTCAGGAGGAGGCTGTGGGCTAAAGCCACGGGAGGCTGAGGCAGGAGAATCACCACCTGATCTGGCTACCATGGCAGACCCTGTGTAAAGACAAAGCAAGCAAACAAAAAATAGTCTGAGGACACAGGAAGATAAGAAGGAGGAGGAAAGGGAGAGAAAGGAAGAGGAGGAGGTGAAGGGAAGGAGGGAGGAAAAGGGGGACAAATGAGCCCAGCCTGAACGTTTCTAGTTTCCACAGCCTCTGGCCAGGCCTCGGGGAAGATGGTGACATACAGTGCTGTGACTCAGAGGATGGTGCGGGGCAACGTCCTGGCTCCCCAGGTCATGGCTGCGGGCTGGAGCTAGGGTCTTTGTTGAGAAGAGGTGAGGACTCCCCACCTTCCCAGTTTACCTTCTCCATCTTGCAGCCCTTGCTAGGTGGAGCTGTCTGGACATGATGACCCACATTGCATTTCATTGCCATTGGGTGGGAGAGGAGCCAATCAGCATGGCTGATTCCAGATTCTTGGAGTCCATCTGCATCAACCTGGACTCTGTGCCCCAGTATCCTGGATGTGCCACAGTTGCTGCTGCTCCTGCTGTTCCTCTGCTGAAGGCGGCCCTGGACCTATGGCTGGGGTAAGGGGGCTGAGGGTTTGAGTGTGGGTTTAGGAAAAAAATGGCCTCTGCAGCAAGGAGCGAGGGACCCAGGGCTGGTCCAGAGGCTCCAAGCTGCCCAAGCTCAGTGGCTCCTGCCCACTGTCCAGTTGCTTCCTGGCCAGGTGTACCTGGTGCCAGGGTGCCTTGGGGAGATGACACCAGGGACCACCAGCAAGCATCTCCTCAGTCTGCCCGGGTTGGTGGCTCCTGAGGAGAAAAATAGGGTCCAGCTGGAATCTCACCTGTCTCCAACTTTCCCACTTATTGTGGTATTTTTCCAACTCCATGTCCTGGCCTAGCCTCTGTGAGCCCCGGATCATCGCCATGTGTTATAGGACGACATGCACGTTCATGCACTTTGACAGCAACCTGGACATTCCGAGGTTGGAGCCTCCAGGGCTCCAGACTCACAGAGTGAACCTGGGGGCACTGCTGGGCTACTACCACCAAAGTGCGGGTAAGTGAACCTGGGATGGAAACTGAGAACGCGACCCTCCTGGTATCCACTGACAGACCAACAGTCCTGAAATCCAAAATTTCAACCGAGGCCACAGGACACAAGGAAAAAAAGAACCTGTGCCATGTTGACTTTATGTTGAAATCTGGAAGGAGGCGGGGCTGACCTCAGCATGGGGCCAAACAGTGTTAGAAGAATGGCTGGCTGAGTCTCTGGGCCCAAAGGAGCCTCCTTGCAGGTGTAAGCAGTGGACTTTGACCCTCACGATTACCTGGCCCTGAACAAGGACCTGCGCTGCTGGATGATGACTGACACAGCTCAGATCTCCACACCAGAGGGAGGAGGCAGCCGGGCAGGGTGCAGCAGGCCTGCCTGGGGGAGGATTGCCTGGACTGGATGCTCAGTCACTGGTGAGCAGGAAGGAGGGTCCACTCCATCTGCCCTCCAGTCTAGGGGGAAGGTGAGGGGTGGCTGCAGCCATGAGGCGAGTGTAAGTTCAGGCTCTTGCATGGGACAGGTGCTTCTGCTGGCCAGACCTCACGTCACTTCCAAAGGAGAGATGGCTGCAGAGAAGGGGAGCAGGCATCTGAAGATATTAGACGAGACAGACACTTGGTCACAGGACAGAGGAGGGACCCACCATCACTGTGCCAGAAAGAGCTCAGAGAACAAGACTCTTGCCTGGTGTCAGTCTTCCATTGTCAAATTAACAAAAATTAACTGTTCTAGTAATATAGTCCATTTACAAGGAATTGGTTCATTTCAGAGACAGTGGCAGAAACATAAAGTTGAAAGTGGATGAACACACACGTGCACACCCACAGTAAACACACAAAGGAAGAAACCTGGCATCACAGCAGCTCACACTATGAACAGGTGCTGCTGTTAGAATTCCCTCAACACTCCAACCTCTTCAATGGCCCTGCATTGTAGATGCTGCTTGTACCTAAATTGTGGACAGGACACTCCAAATGACAAGAATTCAGAGCCTGCTTTAGTCCACTGGGCACAGGAGCCTTGCTGGGCCTCCTGGACCATGAAGGAGAAACACCTGATGCTGGGACTATACTGGGGGCCCCAAAGGACAAGGGGACCAGCGTCCTCCAGCAGCACAGGAGCCACCTCCTCCTCTAGAGATGCTGCAGGAGACGTGGACACTGCCATGGGCTGAGGGCAGCATGTGGTGCTGTGACAGGGACCAGAGCCCACGACCTGACGCTGCTGAGTGACCCCAGCAAAGTCCATGTGGACAGAGCTCCAGCAGGCACAGTTCTGTCCACACATGCTTCCCACAAACATCTCCTGCCCTACCTGCCATACTCTAAAAAACCAACACATTCCAGAAGGTTCTGGAAGCTGCCATTTATTTCATCCAGACATTAAAATTTCTTCTTTAATTAACTTGACAATCTCTCAGGACAAGGATTTGTAAGAAATCCTTAACAATCAAGATTCTTAGAAGAGGAAGTTGTTTGTAGGAGAGAAGCCAGGACAGTGAAGAACAAGGGGCTGGTGGGTGAGGGTGGACTAGTCTCCACAGACTTTCACATCCCTACCACAGGAGCACAGACATCTCTAGACATCTTTGACACAAAGGAACTCTGGTAACAGAAGCCACAGTTCTGTGTCTCTGGGTCCCACTGTGCAGCTGTCTCAAGCTGCAGGATAAGACCATGAACACACTCAGGGCAGTCACTGCAGAGATGACATTCCCAGCTGCCACCATCACTCAGGAGCCCAGTTTGAAGAGACCCTGAGACCCACACTGAACTCAACCCTGAACTCAGGCCCTCAGGCATCACCTTTATAAGCTGAGAGAGACACATCAGAGCTCTGCGCACTGTCCCTGTCTGGGAAGAGAAAGAACAGGCCACACTCAGAGCCCAGAGGAGATGTGGCTGCAGGAGGAATAAAAGACTGGCTGACTCCCTCTGTACCCCAGGGGCTCAGGGATCACCCTGCTCCCCACACTCACCTGAGCATAGCTCCTTTTTTAACCTGTGGAGAGACCGATTGTAAGACCAGAGAATTACATTCCACAGAAAGTTTCTAGAACTGAATGGAGACAAAGGGAAGTACCAGGAGATATGAGGAAAGGCCATGAGCATAGATTGCATGGACTGTCGTCCTGGAGGCCTGTGCTCAGCAGGGACCTTCTCCTCTGATCTCTAAACTGCTGGAGGTCAGGCCCCATCCATAGTCATCAGTGAACATGTCCATCATGTTCCATGTGCAGTGTGCAAACACATGTCCAGGGTATGTAGTGTGTGTGTGTTTATACATTTACATGTGTGTGTGTATTTCCCATTAATCAGGAAGAACACACTCCCATGACAGGCTCAGAGAAATCTCAGACCCTCCCTTCCTACCTGCCCTCTTCCTCCTCCTCATCACGACAGTCACCACAGCTCCAGTGACCACAGCTGCAAGGAGAACCAGGACAGCAACCATCGCCAGTGTGGGGAAGGTGGGCTGAGGAGGCTCTGGGAAGGGAAGGAACAGTGAGGGTCTGACCCCAGCTCTCAGCCCTGACCCTGCTCTGCTCTCCACAAGATCCCTGCTTTCCTGTGCCTATACCCTCCTCACCCCATCTCAGGGTGAGGGGCTCAGGCAGCCCCTCATGCAGTACATGGCAGGTGTATCTCTGCTCCTCCCCAGAAGGCACCACCACAGCTGCCCACTTCTGGAAGGTTCCATCCCCTGTGGGTCTGGTCTCCACGAGCTCCATGTCCTGGGTCAGGTCCTCCCCATGCAGTTGCCAGATCAGAGTGACGTCTGCAGGGTAGAAGTCCAGGGCCCAGCACTTCAGGGTGACCTTCCCTTCATGCCCAGGGTGATGGGTCACATGTGCATGTGGGGGATCTGAGGGAAGAATGGAGAAATTCAGGCATTTGGAATTCTTCCTGGGGACCCCAGTAATGATCCTGTGACCATCCAAAGCATGGACAGAAGAACTGGATTGTGAAAGTGGTGCAAACGCTACAGAAAATCCTAGACACAGAGTGTAGAAAATATTCTTTGGAAAGTTCTAGAATCTGGGTGGATTCCAGGGTGGGTGACATCAGGTCTTCAACGGGCAAAATGCACTTCTGTCCCTGAGTGAGAGGGGAAAGATAGACTCAGAAACCTCAGAGTCAAAACTCTGGAGACACTGGGTGTGGGCAGAGAGCCCAGCCTGAGGGAGGCCATGGCTCACAGTGGACTGCAGACTGAAGGGAGCAGCAGGCTATTACTTCAGGCATCTTCCCTCCTCCCATCCTGAGACAGACTCTGAGCTGACCTGGGGAAGGGTTAACCTGGGCTGAGGGTGTAACTCAGGGGTTACAGCCTTTTCCTGAGAAGTCAAAACCTGTGAGTTGGGATCCCCAGATTACTCATGAAAGTGTCAGCAGACATGATTGGGGATCCTGATAAACCCCAGAGCAGGCTGGCTGGCCAGACCAGCCCTAATGGCTTGCTCTGGTGTAATTAGAGACCTCGGCTCACAGCAATAAAGTGGAAGAGTGGTAGAGAATGATTCTTGATATGGCCCTTGGGCCTCCACAGGAACACCCCTCACACATGTGCACACCCAACCCACATGGACACACACATTTGGTTGGATTTTTAGTTGCAGTGGTGTCACTTTAAATATTTTTCTCCTTTGAATTTTGTTTTTATGTTTTTTAAATTGTCTTTGTAATCATGAGGTAATAAAAATAGTATAGTAATTTAAAAAAGAAAACACAGACACACACTCACGTATCTGATACCATGTACACTGAAGAAAAGTAAAATGAAGGAAAATAAAAAGAAGAAGAAATCCTTAAGAGAGCTCCCTCTGCCCTTACGTGGTCCTTAGTCACTTCCCAAGTGGCAGCTGCAGCAGGGACAAGAGCTGACCATATACCTCCTGGCTCCAGAAAAGGACCACATTTTGTCCAATGTCAAACCAGCTTCCCCTCTTCAGTCAGTCATCTGACGCACATGTCGAGGGACACAAAACCCCCGCAGGACCTTCAGCTGCAGCTGTTTCTCCACCCTGGCCACAGCAGCCTTGCAATTCGGTCCCAATAACCCACTTTTGTTTGCATCAATGGGAGGCTTCTGAGGGTCAAGAACCCGACGCTCAGGAGAGGCGCTGTGTGAAGCTGGGTCAGAGAAACTCGGGCGAGCTCTTCCCCTCCAGACTCTAGAGCTGCAGGATTCCAGCTGATCCCGGTTTTCCTGAGCCAGGAGCCCCGTGCGAGGGCGGATGGAGGAGTCGCCCCGCGGCCCCGCGAACCTGAGCGCTCCAGCGTCTTCTTCCCGAGCTCCAGGTATCTGCGGAGCCACGACACGCACGTGTCCTCCAGGTAGGTCCTGTGCTGCTCTGCCACACCGATGTCCTCCCACTTGTGCCGGGTGATCTGAGCCGCCGCGTCCGCCGCGGTCCAGGAGCGCAGGTCCTCGTTCAGGGCGATGTAATCCCCGCCGTCGTAGGAGAGTTGATGGTACCCACGGAGGAGGCGCCCGTCCGGCCCCACGTCACAGCCGTACATTCCTGGATGATGTGAGAGTCTGGCCCCGCCCCCGCCACCAGCCCCGCCTCCGCCACCAGCCCCGCCCCCGCCACCAGCCCCGCCCCCGCCACCAGCCCCGCCCCCGCCACCAGCCCCGCCCCCGCCACCAGCCCCGCCTCCGCCACCAGCCCCGCCCCCGCCACCAGCCCCGCCCACTATGGGATTAAGATTGAACAGAAATCTAAACCCAGTCAGGGCCCCACTGCTCTT
This sequence comes from Typhlomys cinereus, assembly GCA_023101885.1. NCBI lineage: Eukaryota > Metazoa > Chordata > Mammalia > Rodentia > Platacanthomyidae > Typhlomys > Typhlomys cinereus. Next base: position 60,121 of record JALPQD010000427.1, read on the forward strand.
TGGGCTCCAGAATCTCTCAGGCTCGCGCAGCCTGGAGGCCTCGGAACTGAGAGCGACCCGGGGAGACTCGTACCGTTCGTGGGGACGAGGAGGGTCGTGACCACCACCCGAACCAGGGTCACTCACCGCCCGCGCTCTGGTTGTAGTAGCCGAGGAGGTTCTGCAGGCTCATTCGGAAAGTCTGTGCGGAGACCTCGGCTTTCCGCGTCTCGCGCGCCCAGTACTCCGGCTCCTCCTGCGCCATCCACGGCGCCCGCGGCTCGTCCCTCGGCGTCTCCGCGTCACTGTCGAAGCGCACGAACTGCGTGTCGTCCACGTAGCCCACGGCGATGAACCGCGGCTCCCCGAGGCGAGGCCGGGACATGGCGGTTTGGAAATACCGCATGGAGTGGGAGCCTGGAGAGAGGCGCGATTCCAGCCGGACCCCATTTTCCTGCTCGGGAGACGCGAGCTCCGGCCCAGGCAGATCGAGGAGTTGCCCGCGGTCCCTGGTGCCTTCTTCCCGCGGGACCCAGGGTCAGATGCACCAGCCTGGACTGGGCGGGGCGCAGGGCGGGGCCGCCCAGCTGTGGCAGCGCGGAGGCTGCGGGCGGCCCTGGGCCCTCGCTGCTCCCCGCAGAGGCCGTTTCCCTCCCGACCCCGCACTCACCCGCCCGGGTCCGCGGCAAGGCCAGGGCGGCCGCCAGCAGCAGCAGCATCCGCGGCGCCAGGGCCACCATTCTGCAGACCCGCGAAAGTGAATCCCAAGGAGTCCGTGTGTACTTTATACTTCAGTGCCCGGCCACGCTGATTGGCTTCTCTCTGGAGTTAACACCCAATAGGTAAGAGACCTGGCCTGAGTCATCTTTTGGAAAATTTCCTCAGGGGTGGTATTTTGAGATTCTTGCTCTGGTATTCCATGAATACGCATGTTGGGCTTCTTCAGGGTGTCCCATATCTCCTGGATATTTCTCTCAAGCATCTTTTTGGCTTTAACAGTCTCTTCCATTGAGTTGGTTAATACTCCTACTTTATCTTCAAGGTCTGAAATTCTGTTTTCTGCTTCGTTAGTTCTGCTGATAAGACTCTCTGTGGAGTTCTGGGTTGAAAATAACTTGTCTTTTAGCTCAGTTTTAAACTCTGCTTGAGTTTGCTTTAACTGCTCTATGCCAGTTTTTGATTCTTGCACTGTTTTTCTCAACTCCTCCATGTGTTTGTTGTGTTCCTCCTCAAAGCGATTGATTCGATTATTTAATTCCTCCCTGATTTCCTCTTTCATAGTATTGAACATGGTAATGATCATATTTTGAAGGTCGTTATCCTGGGTCAGGCTTTCTTGGCCATTTTCCATGCGTTTGTTCTGGTTGGAGACTAACATTATGGGATTAATTTCTTCAGTGGGAAATTTGTTTACTTGAGTGTTGTTTCTCATGGATTTGCACTTTGATTTTGGCATTGTCGTTTTAACTCTTAAGATCTTTCAATTTCACTAAACTGAATTATTTGGCCTGGAGTTCTGGGGATGGGCAGGGACGGAGCTTACCTAGGTCCTGGATGAGGCCCGGCTGGACCGTGCGCATGTCTCGGCCGGCGGAGCGGAGTGGGGAAGGGAGGATGGGGGCGTCGGCGCGGAGCTATTTAACCCGAGGGGAGCTGGGGCAGGGCCCGGGCGCAGGGGGAGGTCCTCCTCGTCCCTCGGCCCTGCGCGCGGCTCCGGCTGGATGGTGGGGTAGGAGCTGGGTCCCTTTGGGCTGACCTGGGGTTCTGGTGGGTGGGCGCGGGCGGAGCTTACCTAGGTCGCGGGTGAAGGCCTGGCTGGACTGTGCGCGCGCGTCTGACCGGTGGAGCGGGGTGGGGAAAGGGCTTATCTACTTTTCAAGCAATGGTCCGACCAGTATCAGCTGGGTTTTTCTACATTAATTATATAATCTATAGGATTGCTCATTGCCTTGCCTGAATATTTCTTTGTAGGTGTGCTTAAAGGCTCTTCCATTGTCAAATTAACACAAATTAACTATCCCACTAGCCTAGTCCATGGACAAGGTCTTGGTTCAATTGAGAGACACTGGCAGAAGCATAATGTTGAAAGTAGATGAACACATATACACATACTCACTGCAAGTACACAAAGGAAGAAACCTGGCATCATATCAGCTCACAATAAAGCAGATGCTGCTGTCACAATCCCCTCCTAACAACCTCCTCTTCCCTGGCCCTGGATTGTAGATGCTGCTTGTCACTAAAATACAGAATAGATAGACTCCGGGATGGCCCTGTAATGTTCATGTCTTTAGTCCACAGTCTCCTGAGCACAGGGACCTTGTTGGGCCTTGTGGAACATGAAGGAGAAGCACCTGTTGCTGGAACCCGAAGGACAAGGGGACCAGTGTCCTCCAGCATCACAGGAGCCTCCTCCTCCACTAGCGATGCTGCAAGAGACTTGGATACTGCCCCTGGGCTGAGGGCAGCATGTGGTGTTGTGACAGGGACCAGAGCCCAGGATGTGACGCTGCTGCGTGACCTCAGCAAAGCCCATGTGGACAGAGCTCCAGCAGGGACAGCTCTGTCCACACATGCTTCACACAAACATCTCCTGCCCCACCTGCCATACTCTAAAAACCAACACATTCTAGAAGGTTCATAAAGCCTTTATTTATTTCATGCAGACATTGCAATTTCTTCTTTTTTATTATTTATTCAATTGTGCGTATATGCATGTGTTCGCGCACACGCTTGTGTATGTGTGTGTGCCTGCGTGTGTGTATGTGTGTGTGTAGAACCACGGACGAATTCGGGAACCACCATGGACGCCTCCACCTCCTCCTTGTTTACTCTGCCCTGAGATTCACAGCTTCGCTTACCAGGACCAGAAACGCAGGCCGCCCTAGCTTCTGCCCAGTGTCTATACGTGGGGTCTAGGATCCGAACTCAGGACCTTCCACCTACAAGGCAGAGGCTTAACCCCTGAGCCACCTCTCCAGCCCCACAATTTCTTCTTTAATCACCTTCACAATGACTCAAGTCCTTGTTTCAAGGATTTGAAACAAATTAATCCTCAGATTATTAGAGCAGGAAGTTGGTTGTGGAAGGGAAGGCAGCACAGTACAGAACAGGGGGCTGGTGGGCAATGGTGGGCTGATCTCCTCAGATCTTCACATTCCTGCCACAGGAGCACAGACATTTCTAGACACCTTTGACACAAGAGAACTAGGGAACTTATAGCTACAGCTCTGTGTCTCTGGGCCCCCATGGCTGAACCCCCATGGTGCAGCTGTCTCACGCTGCAGGATGAGACCATGAACACACTCAGAGCGGTCACTACAGAGATGACATTCCCAATTGCCACCATCACTCATGAGCCCATATTTGAAGAGACCCTGAGACCCACACTGGACTCAACCCTGAACTCAGGCCCTCAGGTGTCACCTTTACAAGCTGTGAAAGACACATCAGAGCTTTGTGCACTGTCCCTGTCTGGGAAGAGAAAGAACAGGCCACACTCAGAGCCCAGAGGAGATGTGGCTGCAAGAGGAATGATGAGCTGGCTGTACCCCTCTGTACCCCAGGGGCTCAGGGATCACCCTGCTCCTCACACTCACCTGCAACCTGAACATAGCTCCCTCCTTTTCTACCTGTGGAGAGAAAGATTGTGAGACCAGGGAAGTACATGCCACAGGAAGTTTCTAGAACTGAATGCAACACAGGAAAAGGTCAGGAGATGTGAGGAAAGGCCATGTACAGGGACATCATGGACTGTCCTCCTGGAGGCCTGTTCTTAGCAGGAATCTTCCCCTCTGACCTTTGGGAGTCAGGCTCCACCCACACTCATCAGTGTATGTGTCCATCATGTTTCATGTGCTTTACAGGAGCATCAGTGTGGGCCACACAGATACAGTATGTGCAGTGTGTGTGTGTGTGTGTGTGTGTGTGTGTGTGTGTGTGTCTGTGTGTGTATGCATGTACATATCTGTGATGTTTCTAATTAATCAGGCAGAACACACTCCTATGAGGAGGTGAGAGAAACCTCAAACCCTCCCTTCTCACCTGCCCTCTTCCTACTCTTCCTCACAACAGCCCCCCAGTTCCAGTGACCACAGGTGCAAGGAGAACCAGGACAGCAACCATCGCCAGTGTGGGGAAGGTGGGCTGAGGAGGCTCTGGGAAGGGAAGGAACAGTGAGGGTCTGACCACAGCCCTCAGCCCTGACCCTGCCCAGGTCTCCACAAGACCCCTGCTTTCCTGTGCCCACACCCTCCTCACCCCATCTCAGGATGAGGGGCTCAGGAAGCCCCTCATGCAGCACATGGCAGGTGTATCTCTGCTCCTCCCCAGAAGGCACCACCACAGCTGCCCACTTCTGGAAGGTTCCATCCCGTGCAGGCCTGGTCTCCACAAGTTCCATGTCCTGGGTCAGGTCCTCCCCATGCAGCTGCCAGATCATAGTGATGTCCGCAGGGTAGAAGCCCAGGGCCCAGCACTTCAGGGTGACCTTTCCTTCATGTCCAGGGTGATGGGTCACATGTGCATGTGGGGGATCTGAGGGAGGAACTGTGAAGTTCAGGCATTTTGAATTCTTCCTGGGGGCCTCAGAAATGATCCTGAGCCATTCAAAGGATGGAAGAAGTGTTGGGTTGTGGAAGGGTGCAAACCCCACAGAAAAACCTAGACACAGAATCTAGAAGCTATTCTTTAGAAAGTTCTACCATCTGGGTGGATTCCAGGTTGGGAGACTTCAGGTCTCCCAGAAGCAAAATGCACTTCTGTGCTTGAATGAGAGGGAAAGGGAGAATCAGAAACATTAGAATCAGAACTCTGGAGACACTGGGTGTGGGCAGAGAACCCTGCCTGAGGGAGGCCATGGCTCACAGTGGGCTGCAGACTGGTTCAGCCACCTCAGGGATCTTCCCTCCTCCCTTCCTGAGACTCTGAGACTCTGAACTCTCCTAGAGAAGGGTGGTTTCTCATAAGAGTTTTGAGAGATATCCTAGGCGATCCTTCAAAACTCCAGAGCTAGTTGACTACTCAGAATCACCCTAATACCTGGCTCTGACTTAATTAGAGAGCCAGACTCACAGTAATAAGATGAAAGAATGTTTATGGATATTATCCTTGGGCCTCACACACCCCCTGACACATATACACAGAACGCACAAGGAAACACACGCACATTTGGTTGTACCTTTGTTTTGAGTGGCGTCACTTTAAATTTTTTCCCTTTGGAACTTTTGTCTTCATGTATTTTTTCTTTGTTATAATGAAATAATAAATATTAAAAATTGTGCATTAATTTAAAAAAGAAAACACACATAAGTATTCCATACCACATACACAGAAGAGAAATAAAATGAAGTAAAATAAAAAGAGAAGTTTTTAGACATCTCTGGCCGCCTTTACATGGTCCTTAGTCACTTCCCCATGGCAGCGGCAGCAGGGACAAGAGCTGACCATATACCCCACTGTGTCTAGAAAAAGACCACATTTTGCGCTCTGTGGAAGCAGCTCCCCCTCTTCTGTCATCCCTTGCACATGTCCAGGGACACAAACCCTCAGGACCCTCAGCTGCAGTTGTTTTTCCGCCATGGCCAGATCAACCCTGTAGTTCGGTCCCAATAACCCAGTTTTGTTTGCATCCGTGGCATCGGGCCAAGAACCAAAGCTCAGGACAGTCACTGTGTGAAGCTGGGTCAGAAACTCAGGCGCGCTCTTCCCTTCCCAACTCTAGAACCGCGGGATTCCAGTGGATCCCGGTTTTCCTGAGACAGGAGCCCGGTGGGAGGGCGGATGGAGGAGTCACCCGCGCCCCCACGAACCTGCGCGCTGCAGCGTCTCCTTCCCGAGCTCCAGGTATCTGCGGAGCCACGACACGCAAGTGTCCTCCAGGTAGGTCCTGTGTTGCTCCGCGGCACCAGCGGCTTCCCACTTCTGCTGGGTGATCTGAGCCGCTGCGTCCGCCGCGGTCCAGGAGCGCAGTTCCACGAAGGTTCAGGGACATGTAATCCGGGCCATAGTAGGTGAACTGCGGGAACCCACGAAGGAGGCGCCCGTTCGGCCCTACGTCACGGTCCCTTCCACTCTTGGATTCTGGTTGAAGGGAAACCTTAGTCCCATCAACCAGGACACTGGTCTCTGTGGGCGCCAGGGTCTCCGCGCAGCCTCGGGACCTCGGACTTGAGTGCGACCCGGGGAGACTTGGACGGTCTGTGGGGACGAGGAGGGTCGCAACCACCACCCAGGCCGGGGTCACTCATCGCCCGCGCTCTGGTTGTAATAGCCTGAGCAGCGTCTGCAAGTTCCTGCGGAAAGTCTGGGCGTTGCTCCTGGTGATCTGCATGTTCCACGCCCAGTACTCCGGCTCCTCCTGCGCCATCCATGGCGTCCGCGGTTCCATCCTCGGAGTCTCCGCGTGGCTGTGGAAGCGCACGAACTGCGTGTTGTCCACGTAGCCCGCTTCCGAGTATCGCGGCTCCCCCAGGCGGGGCTCGGACACCGCGGTGGAGAAATGCCGCATGGAGTGGGAGCCTGGAGAAAGGCGCGATTCCAGCCGGACCCCATTTTCCTCCTCGGGAGACTCGAGCTCCGACCCAGGGCTGACCGAAGTTGCCCGCGGCCGCTGGTGCCTTCTCCCCGCGGGACCCCCGGGTCAGGTGCACGGGTCCGGACTGGGCGGGGCGCGGGACGGGGCCGCCCAGCGGGAGCAGCGCGGAGGCTCAGGGAGGCCCTGGGCCCTCGCTCCTCCCGGCAGAGGCCGTTTTCCTCCCGACCCCGCACTCACCTGTCCGGGTTCCAGGCAGGGCCAGGGCGGCAGCCAGCAGCAGCAGCAGCAGCGTCCGCGGCCACCATTCTGCAGACTCGCGAAAGTGAATCACAAGGAGGCCGCGTGAGCTTTATAATATTCAGACGTGGACTATTCTAAGAGATTGTGCTGGCAGCCCGGAACTGCTCTGAGGGGGAGTGAGCCATCTCTGCAGGGAGCAGCAAGGAGGATGGTGCTGTGAAGACCCAGACTGGAAACAATGTCGGTGACATGGTGTCTCGTCTGATCACCTGTCATTATTTATCCTGACAGCTACTGTCAGCTGCTTGGCAGACAATTAAAAACTGTCTTTAACAACATCAGCGAAGTACTTTAAGTAAAACTTTAATTAAGGTGTGTGTGTGTGTGTGTGTGTGTAGAAGAGGGCGCTTGATTATATGTGCTTGTTTGGGAATCATCCTGGATTGCTTCTACCATCTTTTTGTTTGCTCTGGGGTTTCTCAAGCTCTGCTTTCAGGGCTAGAATTACAGGCCTCCACCATTTCCTCTGCCATTTTTTTTTTTAAACAAGGGATCTGGGATCTGAACTCAGGTCCTTCTGCTTTCAAGACACAGGCTTAATTCCTGAGTCGTCTTTCCTGGCCCTGAAGTACTATTTAGTTAAGGCAAGCCTCTGAGCAAGCCTGCAGAAATCATCTAAGTGATGTGGAAGACAGAGCCATAGGTATAAGTGGAGACTGTTGTCTGGACAGGTGGGAAGACAGAGGGAGATCCTGTTGGCATGTGGGAGACTCCAAGGCAGAAGGAATGCCACCTCCTGCTCTTCCTAGGGACATGGTCTGGCTGGTTCCCTGGGCTCCTCCTAGTCACTCTAATTCCATAATGGGCTGTAATGTGAAATTGCAAACTCAGTTAAAATCTTTACTCCCAAGAAACATTTTGTTTCTAAAGTGTCTGGGTTATGTGTTTATTCCAGTATTGACAATGAAACTAAGACAAGTGATTTAATTTTCTGGAAAGTAACTAAAATTGGAAACAATGGAGGTACAAGTGTGTCTCTCATTCCATTTGCCAGCAGCTTCTTTACACGGTTCTCTGCAGCTCTGCGGCCCTGTGCAGAATACAGTGACCAGGTCAAGCAGATCCAGCATGTGAGGTCAAAGCCCCCTAGCTAAGTCCCCATCTGGACTTCTGGCAGCCTCCTTCCTTCATTGCCCAGGTCACTATCTACCTGACAACAGGCACATACCTGTGTCCCATGATGCAAAACTTCCCACCTCACTGGAAAGATGTGAAAGTCAGCCCTGTCTTTGTTCCCTGGGTTTTCTACAGAGATTCCCCCAATCCACTGCCTGTCCCACACTGTGGGCCTTGGTGGCCAGTTCTTTCTACTTCAGTCTTCCATGCCTGTCTGATGCTCTACCACCTTTATGCAAAACTATGACGCCTGTATTCTAATGAAGACAGTGTTATCATTGACTCTTTATTGTATCCTTCTTTTGTAACATTGGCACAGGTAGTTGAAGGGAGGCAGCTCTTCCTTGGCTTTTACTCTCGGTTTTTCCCTTTCAGACTTGATTTCCTCATGTTGCCCAGGCTGACCCGAAGTTCATAAACTTCACCCAAATGTCATCCTTGAAAGAAACAAAGTAACAACCCACAGAAGAGACCTGGAGAGGAGGCGGAGCGCTGTCCACGGTGCTGGAGATGAGACACAGTTGGGCTGTGATGCACGTGATCTCAGTTCCTGGAGGATCAACATTCTCCGAGGGACAAGGACAGAGGGGTGAGGAGGACCTATGTTGCAGTTTTCAGAGAAAAACAGCCTACCAGCTCACCATAATTGCAGTGCCACATAGAGATTTCCTGGCCTTTTTGTTTTTATTGTTTAGAGATATATGTGTGTGCGGTAATGTGTGTGTGGCTTGTGTTTCCATGTAGATAGGTGTATGTCTGTGTGCAGGTGTGTGTACACGAGTATGTGTTCACATGTGGAGGCTCAAGAATGGTATCAAGAACCATCCTCAATTGCTCTTCCTCTTTCTTTTGTGAGCCTAGATCTCTTACTAAATCTAGAACATGCTGTTAGGGTTAGTTTGCAGAGCCAGCTTGCTTTGGGAATTCCCAGCTTCCCTCTTGCAAGGCTAGAATTACAGGCAGCCTCTATCACCCACCCCACCTGTGATCCCGCATTCCAGAGATAGAGGCAGCAAGCGCTGAATTTGAATCCAGCCTGGGTTTCCTGGGGAGTTTGAGCTGACACTTGCCCAAAAGGCATAACTCTCTAAAACAACAAAAAGAGATTCCAGGTCAGCACATGGCACGTGTTTGCAGGCAGCTTTGCCTCATTTGCACAGTGAAAAGTGGGAAGCAGGGTTGAAGTGTCTTAAAAGTGTGTGTTACAGCAGAAACACAGTGAGTTCATGGCCCAGGGGAGTGTGGTTGTGAGAGCGCTCAGTACTGCTGTGGGGAGGCCAAATGCTTTGCAACCAGACAATTCCACAGGAAGCAGCACTGCTCTGAGAACCCCCAGAGTCTGAGGGACCCAACGCACCAAGGGCCAAGCTGGAAAAGTGTTAACGATTCAGACTTCCTACAGGCCAGGTAGGAAATGTTTCCCAAGATCAGCAGAGCAGACACAGCAGAGCAGAGAGGGTCCTGAAGCTGTGGTCAGAGACCCCGGGGCAAACCTGAGAGGTCAAACAATGCATGACAAGTTGGAGATCCTTTCAGGCTTCCTTGGGAAAGTTGTGTGGTGAAATAAAGTCACCATAAACACCGAAAGCATGAGGATGCCAGAACCAGAGGACATGAGTGAAGGACACTCACAGGCAGAGCTTGGGGCCACAGCAGAGAGAGGCAGTGGATGGAGCCACACGAAGAGAGACGCAGTGGGTGGGGCCACAGCAGAGAGAAGTAGTGGATGGAGCCACACGCAGAGAAGCAGTGGGTGGAGTCACAGGCAGAGAGATACAGTGGGTGGAGCCACAGGCAGAGAGATACAGTGGGTGGAGCCACAGGCAGAGAGATACAGTGGGTGGAGCCACACGCAGAGAGAGGCAGTGGGTGGAGCCACACGCAGAGAGAGGCAGTGGCGAAGCAGTGGGAGGGGTGTGGTTCTGGCTGAGATCCCTGGGCAGTGGGAACACAACCCCAGACAGTGTTGCCAGGAGCCAGTGATGTAGGAGGGGCCAGGGAGGAGCAGATCTCTGGGGACCACATTCACCTCTGCCCCCTGCAGGACAGCAGCCGCCCTTTCATGGAGATCAGTGTCCATCAGCCCTGGCAGGACAGGGGGAACCGTGTCCTGTCCTCCCTGGTGACCTGTGTACAGGACCTGTCCAGTCTTCCTGAAGACAGCAGCAGTGTGTAGGTGGATGGGGCGCTGTGCTTTCTCCTCTATCTCCTCTCTCTCTCTCCATTCTTCCCTCCCTCCTTCCCTTCATTCACTCTCCTTTTCTCCGTCTCAGACTTGATTTCCTCATGTAACCCAGGCTGACCTTCAGTTCATAAACTCTTTACCTGAATGCCACCTTTGAAAGAAACAAGTAAGAACCCATAGAGGCGCCTGGGGGTGGAAGGGAAGCGCTGTCCACGGTGCTGGAGACAGGACAAGGCTGGGCTCTGAGCCCTGGGATCTCAGTTCCTGGGGGAACAACGTTCTCCCCAGGGACAAGGACAGAGGAGGTGAGGAGAACCTAGTTCAGGAGTGACACCCAGGGCTCAGAAGGTGGAGGTCTGACACAACCCCACCACACTCCATGACTGACCCGAAAGGGACTCAGCTCAGCCACATGGGTCCCGGGAGTCTTCGGGGTTATCATCTCAGGCCCGTGATGTGGATCTTATCACTTACAGATCCTGCGAGTCACACCTCATGTCTACACATTGAAACAAAACTAATACGCATGCCCTTGCTTCAAACAGGTAGGAGCTGAACTCAGGGAAAGCCAAAGTTCAGTCAGGGGTGGAGACGCTCAGCCTTGCCTGGGCTGGATCAGGAGAGACATGGGAAGAGACACAGACCAGTGTGGGGAGGGCCGGTGCTCAGGGCTGGACTCCTCCTGTCCTCACGCTATGACGGTGAACAGGATGCCAGCAGGCCCTGAGGCAGGAGTCCTGAGCCACAGAAGCAACTGACTCTTCTGCAACACGATGTAGCTGTGAACAGTGAGTGCTGAGCAGAGACACAGAGCAGAGTGGTCACTAGGGACCCTGTGCAGTCTGCAGGCAGCTCCATCTAAAGGGGGGGGAGGTCCCCTCATGGCTGCTATCCCTTCTTCACATTCTCTGAGTACATCTTGTCTAGCTTAGTGAACCAGTAACAGGAAAGAAATAGGAAGAATCACATGGACATAGTAAATAATAAAATTTAGGCCAGAACAGTGATGAACACTCTCAGTCCTTCTGAAAGGTGAACCATGAGAATTGACAACCAAATCCTGACATATTTAATTTATACAAAGGGGATGAACAGGGAACTGGGAACTAGTTTGTAAGTTGGAGTGTGGGACCATTGCTTTGTTGGAAGGAGAGAGGGACATGAGAGGCTGTCCTAGTTTGCAGAGCATGCTGGTACAAACAGCCTGAGACACCAAGAGAATCCACATGCCTTTAGGTTTAGGGTCAACCAGAGAGAGACATGAGATATCTCTACTGCACACAGAGATCCCACAGTTCTCAGGCTTTGGAATTATTCCTTAAGGGCATCCAGAAAACATGTGTGGGTTAGGCTAACGTATCTGTGCTTCTGCTTTCCAAGGAAAACTCGTGAACTGTTCACGCATCCCTCAGACCCTGACCTCAACTTGAGAGGACCTGCGCTGTGGCTGCCACAGACACCCTTGGGTCTGAGGTTGCATCCATGAAGATGCTCCCTTCTGGCTCCAGAGGTCAGGGTCGCCTGAGCCTTCCTCACTCTGCTGCCCTCCAGGGGCTTCTGAACCTGACTGGTCCAAGTTACTTTTTTTTCAAGGCTTAGATTTTTATTTTTATGTACAAAGAGCCAACATGATCTCTTTCACTGGGTAGTGGTCTTCAGTCCATTCAAGGAAGGTCACTTAGTTCAACTTAATGAAGCCTATGTCCTTTGTGTACTGGCGGAAGCACTGACGGCACATGTTTAGCCCGTATTCCAGATCAGACCATGGCGCTTCGAGCAGATGCAGCAGGAGCAGGAACCTTGACCAAATTTCTGCGGGTGACTCCAGTAGAGCTGTTGGTGACCCATCTTGCTTGTTGCCATCCAAAGAGGGAAAAGGGATTCAGGTTACTTTTTTAGCGAAACACACATCCAACTCGACTCTGTTTTGAGTTTGCACTGAGAGCTGATAGCTGCCCAGAGCCAGAGAGGAGCTGGGAAGTGAAGCCCAGAGAACACAGTGCACAAGGGTCCATCAGACCTGAGCCAAGAGGGGGTCGGTGGGATCCGTCCCTGAAGCAAGACTGTGGGAAGAAACAGACAGATGTTAGGGCAGCTCTGGAGGGAGGACAGGGGCTTAAAGGTAGAATATCAATGTCTTTGTCCACAGGCTCCTGGGCACAGGGGTCTTGCTGCACCTCAAGAACCATGAAGGACACCTACTGCTGGGGCCACACTGAACCCTGAAAGACAAGGGGGCCAGCGTCCTTTAGCAGTTCTTTTGCTTTCTTGCCTGAGCTTCCGAGTGCTGGGCACCATGTGGCCCTGCTGACCTGTGCTGGCTTCGACCATGTCCAGTGCACCTTTCTGATCAGAAAGAACCACTTGCTGCACTTGTGGAAAGTCCACTTCCTGCTGTAGGTGGAGTTGCTCTGGGACGTCCCACTTCTATTGCTCTGGCCTTCCTGTCACTTTGAGCCCCACCTCCCACTTGATGTCTTTTCCCTCCACCTCTGAGGAATGGGGTCTGACCACTGGTGGTCTCTCTGCTCTGCCAGTTTTCAGTTGGGCAGCATCTGAAAACACAACCGACACTGAGTCCCAGATCTGTCAGGGAAGGGACCACAGTAAAGTGGTATTTTTCATGTGGGGAGGGGCTTTCAACCTTCTCTTTTCCCCATCTCCCTATGGGGTGTATTGGAGATCAACTTCCCCCACCCCCCCAGGTTTAACCCCCCCACTCTGCCCTCCTGCTCCCACCCCCTCCTCCCCACCAGCCAATGGAGATCTTCGTGGATGATGAGACGAAGCTGATGCTGCACGGGTTGCAGCAATACTACATGAAGCTCAAGGACAACGAGAAGAACAGCAAGCTCTTTGACCTCCTGGACGTCCTGGAGTTCAATCAGGTTCGTAGGGTGCTGAGCACCCTCAAAGTTGCAACCTGAAGTCCTGGCCTTTGAGGGAGCAGCGCTGGTGGGAAGGGAGTGGAGAGTCTGAGAAGGCGGGAACCTCAGGAACAACCCCGGATCCGAGTGGGCTTCAGAGCTTACAAAATGAGATATTTAGGGTTTGGGTGTCATGTTGTTCAGGAATGACACCGCCGTTTGATGCTTGTAGTGACCCCGCTTCCTCAGAGTGGGTCCCTCAGGTTAGTGTTGGGAAAGTGACTTGTGTTGAGCGTGTCCTTGTGTCCCGCGCTTCACGCCGCCTGGGCCGCCTGGTCCACAGCAGTGGGAGACTCTCCTGCTCACGTTCAGTGGGAGGAGTTTCGTGGAATTCCCAGGAGCTCCTTCCCGCGTGTGCTGCCCCCAGGTGGTGATCTTCGTGAAGTCCGTGCCCCGGTGCATCGCCCTGGCCCAGCTCTTAGTGGAGCAGAACTTCCCAGCCATCGCTATCCACCGCGGGATGCCCCAGGAGGAGAGGTGAGCTAGACAGGGGGGCCGGGACTGTCCTTGGGGCCCCAGGGAACGTGGAGAGAAGGAATCTTAACATTTTTCTGGCTTCTTTTCTCATGAAGGCTCTCTCAGTATCAGCAGTTTAAAGATTTTCAGCAGTGAATTCTTGGGTTTACCAACCTGTTCGGCCGAGGCATGGACATTGAGCAGGTGAACATCACCTTCAACTATGACATGCCGGAGGACTCAGACACCTACCTGCATCGAGTAAGCCTGAGCTGTCCTGTCATTTCCTCTCAGGTGTCTTTAGGGCTCCATGTCAACCATGTCTCCTTCCAAGTGGCCAGAACTGGCCGGTTTGGCACCAAGGGCTTGGCCATCACGTTTGTGTCTGATGAGAATGACGCCAAGATCCTCAATGATGTGCAGGACCACTTCGAGGTCAACATCAGTGAGCTGCCCGACATTTCCTCTTACAGTGAGTTCCGACTTCCAGCCTCACGTGCCACCCCCCTGCCTCCCCTTGAGTTTCTGTCCCTAAGCCCGTGTTGGGAAGTGGAGGTCAGTGCTGGCAGCCACTTGGCCGGCTCCATCCTGCCTTGGAGTCTGGTGTGTTGTTGGGTGGGGTCCTGTCTTAGATGAAGTTTTCTGTTCTCCAAGCACATTTGTGACCCTCCTGGTGTGTCATCTATATGTGTGCCCGTGCATGTGCGCCCACATGTTCTGCCCTGACGGCCACATCTTTCCTGCAGTTGAACAGACTCGGTAGAGGAACTCCATTCTAGATGCCACATCTGCCTCTTCAGAAGAGGACCTCGTGCTGGGTGTGCAAGAGACGCTCCTGTCACCTGCCCATCAGCTCATCCTGCCATGTATCCCCTACGTCATCACTCCTACTCCCATTCCTGGTTTCTCAATTTTTTAAAACAAAACTCAGAATGAAACACAAATGTATCTGTGGCATCTGTCAGTGCTCTAAGCTTTACTGTGCCAGGCTGTGCCGTGCCATGGCGGTTGATCCCTGTGTGTTGTGATGTGGAGCAGGGTCACCTGTGGAGGGCAGTGCTGTTGGGGTATGGCTGCTGTGGTTGGGGGTGCACTGACTCTCAGGTGCTGCCTCCCTGGCACATCTCCCCCTTCTTCTCTCCCCTTCACAGCTCCAACTGCTGTTCACTGTGAACAAGCTCAGCTGTGGGCTGGGTTGGGGTCTCTGAGTGCAGAGCAATTGGGGCACAGCATCAGCCAGTGTGCAGCCCTTGGCCAGCTGCATTGATAGTCACCTGCACACTTATTCCACTTTTTCTTTTTAAATTTTATTGAGAGAGAGAGAGAGAGAGTTCACCAAGGGCGACTATGGGAATATGGATTGTTTCTGCCTCCTTATGGAAGGAGGATGTGGCGAGATGGAGCTTAGGGACTCTCTGATGTAGGAAGGGACAGCCAAGAGTGGGGAGATCATGGCATAGAGTGTCCCACCCCTTTTTCTAGAGCACCTCTCACTGCCCACCCTTGGCCTCTCTTGCGAGCAGCTCTCTGACTGTTGGAACGGCTGTTCTCCCATTGTCTTGGGGTTCTGGGAGTGATTCCTGGGGAGCCAGTGTCCAGGAGGGTTGGAGGAACTACAGAGAGCAGGGCTGAGTAGGTACCATGGTAGCCAAGGCAGGAAGCAACCAGCCACCCAGTTTCCAGGCACTGACCACCTGTTGGCCTTTTGCTTCACTCCTTTCTTGACCCTGCCCAGGCACCCGCCCCCGGCCCTTCCAGCCTGGCTGAGCCGACTCAGGATCTCTTTCCTACAGATTGAACCTTTTGCTCTGATGCACCAGTATAACCTCCTGCTGCCTTTGCTTACAGTATTTTTTTTAGGATTAAGGTAGAGTTTATTAGAGGAGAGAAAGAACAGAACTCATAGACTGCAGACATGGAGTACCATGAGAGGCGAGGCCACCCTGGAGGACTCATGGAATCCACGAGGGGTAAGGAGCTGGAAAAGACCTCATGGACTCCGGTTGTGGACTGTCATGATTTGTAGGCACCTTTATTTTATTTTATTTTTTTGCACCCGCACGTATGTATGTGTGTGTGTGTGTGTGTGTGTGTGTGTGTGTGTGTGTGTGTGTATTACGTTTCAGAAGGAACTGGGTATCACTATGTAAGACCAAGGATGACTTCAGGAATCATCTTTGATTGCTTCTACCTCCTTTTTGCTTTGCTCTGAGATTTCTCAGGCTCTGCCCACCAGGGCCTTAAATGCAGACAACTGCCATTCTCACCTGCAGTCAACAAGCAGACTGAGCTGGTGCTGGAGAATTTCTTCCTGGACACTTTTATATGCAGATGACGGATTTGCTCCTTTGTGTTAGCCAGGGTTCCCGCTCACAGGATGGGGCTGCCCAAATTAGGGTGGGTAATATGATCTAGAACTTCCCTCAGACATGCCCAGAAGTTTGTTTACAAACCAAAAAAAAAAATCGAAAGGAGGGAAAACAATGCAGGGTAATTCCTGTCCTCATCTTGGGCCTCCACATGCGCCCAACACTCAGATGCCCTTTGGTACACATATGACACACATATGTACACATTTTGACACACACACACACACACACACACACACACACACACACACAATGAAATAATGGAATCGCCCAAGTATTTTTAAGTTCCTATGAAATCAAATGTTACATATTCATAATATTTAACAACACATAATAAACATTCTTATTTTAAAATAGAATCATTGGAACATAGCAGGAAAATATCAAGTCAAAACTAAGAACAAGAGGAAGCCACAGCTAAGATTAAAATCTTAAATACCAGCAAGGCAAATGCTACATCTGGTATTTTGATGTCCTGCTCTTTGCTCTACGGTCAGGTTTGCTCAAAAACCCTCAGTGATTCCTTCATGTCAGCTTTACAACTCAAGCAAAACAATTTCTCCGTGGACTCATTTCCATCTGTATTCTCAGCCTTCCTTAGTGTGTGTCCAGTGGTTCCAGCATCTCCCATTTCCTAGGTTCTCTGCTGCAACTAGAGGCTTTACTTCACTCTACAGCAATCTCACGCCTGCCCCAGGGTGCCAAGCCTCAGTTCCTCTTGCAGTTTGCCTGCATGTTGCTGCTGAAATCATGGCACAGCAGCTTAAGGGAACAAAGGGTTTTCTTCTCTCTTATGATAGTTCAGTTATATTTCCTTGCCCAGCTTAGCAGGAGAGCCTACACCAACACCAGGATCCGAGAGAACTGGCCACACTATATCCACATGACCACTGAGGGGAAATTCTCACTTGCCAGACCAACATCCTGGCAATCTTCTTCATCTGCCCGGGGACTACTCCCACACACCAGGTTTTGGGCCTTCCCCATCAACTAGACAATCTCCTGGAGGTTTGCTCTGGGCTTAACTCAACTACTAATTCTAAAAAATGCCTAGAACTCAAACCCTCATGATCTTGACCTTGTAAGATCTCTGGATCTTACAACAAAACCAGTGCCACCTGGATGGTGCTACTGAATCCTGCCATGAGGGTGAGGTGCAGCCTGGCCCATTGGATCCACAGCTGCATCGGTTTCCAATGCTGACCCTGGAAAAAGCTCTATTCTAGGCAGCCACAGCTTGGAAGAACAGGAAACCCACTTGGCTTAGGCTTTATTCATGTAAATGAGTGTGGATCTTAAAACATGGAGTCTCCACAGGGCAGCGTTCATCTCTTCCACTGTCCCAGTACAAACCCAAAGATTTTTGAACAATGACGTTACTTTTTCCAATAGTCACAGACACTCTGCTATCTGCCCTTTCTTCACCTGAAACCTTAGTGCTTCCAGCACAGCTCTCCTCTGCTAGTCCATCATCTTTAATTGTGAGCCGAATGGATCCACTTCCTTGAGTGGCAGGTGTCAGGCATGGTTGGCAAGGAAAAGGAAGTCTGGGCCCACTGAGTGGAGTTCCTTTGGTCATTTCAGTTGTGAGCACAAGAGATGACAGACTGTCCCCTCCATCTCCTTTTGCCTATGCTTGGATATTTGTGCAGTTACAGCTGTAGATGATAAGATTAAGATGTCAGGAGGAGGCTGTGGGCTAAAGCTACAGGAGCCTGAGGCAGGAGAATCACCACCTGCTCTAGACCAGACCCAGCTACCATGGCAGACCCTGTGTGTAAAGACAAAACAAGCAAACAAAACAATAGTCTGAGGACACAGGAAGATGAGGAGGAGGAGAAGGAAGAACGGGAGAGAAAGGAAGAGGAGGAGGTGATGAGAAGGGAGGAAAGGGGGGACAACTGAGCTGAGCCTGAAAGTTTCTAGTTTCCACAGCCTCTGGCCAGGCCTCGGAGAGATGGTGACACGCAGTGCTGTGACCCAGAAGATGGTGGGGTGGGGGTATCAAAGTCCGGGCTCCCCAGGCCATGTCTGAGGCTTGGAGCGGGGGTCTATGTTGGGAAGAGGTGAGGACTCCCTGCCTTCCCAGTTTAACTTCTCCATCTTGCAACTCTCCTTAGGTCATTATGTCTGGACATGATGATGCATGGTCGCATCTCAAGAATCCTGCTCTCAGCTGAAGTAATTTCTTCACCTGAGTGTCCCGGCCCCGCCTGGGGTAGCCGCGGTTCCTCGCCGTGGGCTACATGGACGACAGGCGGTTTTGAACTTCGATGACGACACGGAGACACTGACGATGGAGCCGCGGGCGCCGTGGGGGGTGAAGGAGATGCAGAAGGGCTCCGCACAGACTCACAGAGCGAACCTGGGGGCGCTGCTGGGCTACTAGGACCCAAGCGGGAGCGGTGAGTGACCCTGGGTGGGAGGAGAGCGCGACCCTCCTGGTCTCCACTGACAGACTTCAAGTCCTGAAGTCCCAGATTTCGCCAGAGGCCACTGGACACAAGGAGAAAACCAACCAGTGCCATGCTGAGTTTAGGTTGAAATCTGGTGGGTGGGCGAGATTGACCTCAGCAGGGGCCCAATAGGACTGGAAGAATGTCTGGCTGCCTGTAGGGTTCTCAGGCACCTCCTCTCAGGTGTGAGCAGTGGGCTTTGACCCTCACAATTCCTGGCCCTGAACAAGGACCTGTGCTGCTGGATGGTGACTGACACAGCTCAGATCTTGGCTCCAGTAGGAGGAGGCAGCCTGGCAGGGCGCAGTAGGCCTGCCTGGAGGAGGATTGTCTGGACTGGGCGCTCAGTCACCTTGTCAGCAGGAAGGAGGGTCCACTCCATCTGCCCTCCAGTCTGGGCAAGGAGGTGAGGGGTGGCTGCAGCCATGAGGCACGTCTGTACTCAGGCTTTCTGCATGGGATAAGTGCTTCCTGTTGGCCAGACCTCATGGCACTTCCAAAGGAGAGATGGCTGCAAAGAAGGGGGTGGGTACATCTGAGGCTATCAGACTTGATGAACATTTGGTGACTGGACAGAGGAGGGATCACTGGCTGGATTGATTCTCAGTGGATAATGCTCTTGCCTGGTGTCCTGGTTTGAACGTGAATTGCTCCCAAGGCTTCCTGTGTTGGGATCCTTACTTGGGAAGGACTCAGCACCTTCAGGAGGTGGAGCATTGCTAGGGAAAGACCCCTCACAGGGGTGGGCCTTGAGGCTTAGAACGGCCATGCTTCCTCTCAGTGGGCTCCTGCTCTGCGTGATGGCTGCTTGCAACCTGAGCCAGCCTCCTGCTCCTGTCCAGCCTCATCTCCTGCTATGTGGTTGCTGTCATAATGGACTCTGTGTCCTCCAGACCTGAAAGTCAAATGCATCTCCCTCTGCCCCATGCTGTGAGGAGCCGCATGTCACAGCAACAAGAAGACTGACAGCCACACCTGGCCTGCATGAACAGAGCTCTCTCCAATCCCTAGAACCCATGAGAGAGCCGGCCAGGTGTTCAGGCGTGCTGGCCACCTGCAATCCCAGCTCCTGGGAGGCAAAGGCCAGAAGGCCTCAGGGAGCTGGCTGGCTTCTCAGCAGCTGCAATGATACAGGATCCAGACAATTTAGGGGATCAAGAGGAACAAAGAACCAAACAATGCGGAGGAACGATGGCTATTTCCATCATGATGTCAGCAGAGCTCACATATACATCAGGAGCCAGGAGCACTGGCCACATCTACCAAAAGGAAGACCCGAGAGAGGGGAGGGCTTTGTAGCTTGCCAGACTGCCTGCATGCCACAGTACTGAACCAGCTCTCTCCATCTCATCCACTTTTCAAGGAACGGTCCCACCATTAAGGGCTGGGGCTTTCTACACCAATTATAGAATCTCCTACATGCTTGCTCAGTGCCTTGCCTAAAATAATGCTATATAAGTGTGCTTAAAGGCTCAGCACAGAAGCCTTGTGCATTGACAAGCTCTCAATGCAATTCAGATACATTGGCATAAATAAAAAGTTGAAAGTGGATGAACACACACATGGATACCTACTATAAACACACAAAGGAAGAAACCTGGCATCACAGCAGCTGACACTATGAACAGGTGCTGCTGTGGGAATCCCTCCAAGACCCCCTCTTCCCTGGCCCTGGATTGTAGGTGCTGCTTGTAACTAAATTGTGGACAGGAGACTCCAAATGTCAGGAGTCCAGAGCCTGAATGTTCCTGTCTTTAGTCCACAGTCTCTGGGGCGCAGGGACTTTACTGCACCTCATGGACCATGAAGGAGAAACACCTGCTGCTGGGGCCACACTGGGACCTGAAGGACAAGGGGACCAGCGTCCTCCAGCAGCACAGGAGCCGCCTCTTCCTCTAGAGATGCTGCAGGAGACGTGGACACTGCCCATGGGCTGAGGGCAGCATGTGGTGCTGTGACAGGGACCAGAGCCCAGGACAGGATGCTGCTGAGTGTCCCCAGCAAAGCCCACGTGGACAGAGCTCCAGCAGGCACAGCTCTGTCCACACATGCTTCACACAAACATCTCCTGCTCCACCTGCCATGCTCCACAAACTCAACATATTCCAGAAAGTTACAAAAGCCGTCATTTATTTCATCCAGACATTACAATTTCTTCTTTAACATGCCAACCTCTCAGGATAAGGATTTTTTTAAGTTTTTTAAAAATTATTTATTCAATGGTGTGTGTGTGTGTGTGTGTGTGTACACGAATGTGTGTGTGTTTGTAGAACCATGGGCGTAGAACCATGGGCGAATTCGGGAACCACCATGGACGCCTCCACCTTCTCCTTTTACTCTGTCCCAGGATTCACAGGCTCCGCCCAAGAGGATCAGAAACGCAGGCTGCTCCTGCTTTCACCCGGCGTCTGTACGTGGGGTCTAGGATCCGAACTCAGGACCTTCTGCCTGCAAGGCAGAGGCTTAATCCCTGAGCCACCTCTCCAGCCCCTCAGGATAAGGATTTGAAACAAATTAATCATCAGATTCTTGGAAGAAGAAGTTGTTTGTAGAAGGGAAGCCAGGAAAATGCAGAGCAGGGGGCTGGTGGGTTACGGTGGCCGATCCCCTCAGATCCTCACATTCCCACCACAAGAGCACAGACATCTTTAGACACCTTTGACACAAGAGAACTCTGACACTTGAAGCCACAGCTCTGTGTCTCTGGGTCCCACGGTGCAGCTGTCTCAAGCTGCTGGATGAGACCATGAACACACTCAGGGCGGTCACTGCAGAGATGACATTCCCAGCTGCCACCATCACTCAGGAGCCCAGATTTGAAGAGACCCTGAGACCCACACTGAACTCAACCCTGAATTCAGGCCCTCAGGTGTCACCTTTACAAGCTGTGAGAGACACATCAGAGCTCTGTGCACTGTCCTTGTCTGGGAAGAGAAAGAACAGGCCACACTCAGAGCCCAGAGAAGATGTGGCTGCAGGAGGAATGATGGGCTGGCTGACTCCTCTGTACCCCAGGGGCCCAGGGATCACCCTGCTCCCCACACTCACCTGCAGCCTGTGCATAGCTCCCTCCCCATTTACCTGTGGGGACAGATTGTGAGACCAGAGAACTACATTCCACAGGAAGTTTCTAGAACTGACTGCAACACAGAGAAGGGTCAGGAGATGTGAGGAAAGGTCATGTACAGAGACATCATGGAGTATCCTCTTGGAGGCCTGTCCTCAGCAGGGACCTTCCCCTCTGACCTCTGACTGCTGGGAGTCAGGCCCCACCCATAGTCATCAGTGAATGTGTCCATCATGTTCCATGTGCTTTACAGGAGGGTCAGTGTGGGAAACACAGACCCAGGCTGTGCAGTGTGTGTGTGTGTGTGTGTGTGTGTGTGTGTGTGTGTGTGTGTGTGTATGCACATGTGTGTGGTGTTTTTCATTGATCAGGCAGAACACACTCCCATGACGGACTAAGAGAAACCTCAGACCCTCCCTTCCTACCTGCCTTCCTCCTCCTCATCACGACAATCACCACAGCTCCAGTGACCATAGCTGCAAGGAGAACCAGGACAGCAACCATCACCAGTGTGGGGAAGGTGGGCTGAGGAGGCTCTGGGAAGGGAAGGAACAGTGAGGGTCTGACCCCAGCTCTCAGCCCTGACCCTGCCCAGGTCTCCACAAGGCCTCCTGATTTCCTGTGCCCACACCCTGCCTTACTCCATCTCAGGGTGAGGGGCTCAGGAAGCCCCTCATGCAGCACATGGCAGGTGTATTTCTGCTCCTCCCCAGAAGGCACCACCACAGCTGCCCACTTCTGGAAGATTCCATCCCCTCCAGGCCTGGTCTCCACAAGCTCCATGTCCTGGGTCAGGTCCTCCCCATGCAGCTGCCAGATCAGAGTGATGTCCACAGGGTAGAAGCCCAGGGCCCAGCACTTCAGGGTGACCTTCCCTTCATGCCCAGGATGATGGGTCACATGTGCATGTGGGGGACCTGAGGGAAGAATTGGGAAATTCAGGCATTTGGAATTCTTCCTGGGGACCCCAGTAACCATCCTGTGACCATCCAAAGAATGGACAGAAGAACTGGGTTGTGGAAGGGGTGCAAACCACACAGTAAAACCTAGACACAGAGTCTAGAAACTATTCTTTAGAGCATTCTACCATCTGGGTGAATTCCAGAGTGGGAGACTTCAGGTCTCCTGAGGCAAAATGCACTTCTGTCCCTGAGTGAGGGGAAAGGGAGATTCAGAAACCCCAGAATGAGAATTGTGGAGACACTGGATGTGGGCATAGAGCCCTGCCTGAGGGAGGCCATGGCTCACAGTGGGCTGCAGATTCCAGGGAAGTGCTGACTGGTTCAACCACCGCAGGGATCTTCCCTCCTCCCATCCTGAGACTCTGAGACTCTGAACTGTCCTGGAGAAGGGTTGGCCCAGAGGTGTGGATGTAGCTCAGGGGCAATCCAAAGGGCCTGATTTTGGGACATTATAAGAGGTTCCTCATAAGAGTTTTGGGATATATGGTGGGGGATCCTTTGAAACCTCAGAGTAAGCTGGCTACCCAGTCTAGTCCTAATAGCCGGCTCTGGCTTCTAGAGCCAGACTCACAGTAACAAGATGGAAGAATGATGGAGAATGTTTATGGATATTATCCTTGGGCCTCATAGACATCCCCCCTCACACATGTACACTGAACCCACATGAAAACACACACACTTTTGGTTGCACCTTTGGTTTGAGTCTCATCACTTTAAATTTTTTCCCTTTTGAATTTTGTCCTCATGTATTTTTAATTTTTGTTATAATGAAATAAATATAAAAATAGTATATTAATTAAAAAAAAAAACACATCCCCACCCCTAGAATGGTGTCTTTGGGGCACAGCCCTAGGATGCTGAGGGTTTCATGAGATCCGGGTTGGCCCATCACTCACTGTGTGGTAGCGGATGACCACGAACTTCTGATCCTTCTGCCTCTAACTTTCCGATGCTGGGGTCACAGGTGTGAGCCATCCAGTCGGACTGAATGGACATTCTCAAATCTTGGTGGCATTGAAGCAAAACACAGCTCTAAACTCAAAGGAAACAAGAGACGTTTTCTTCTAAGACAAACAAGAGGACCACCGTGGTCCAGGAGCAAGGAATCAGGTTGCCCCAAACAATACAGTCTACCATGTAAGTACTTACATGAGAGTTATTCCTTGCAGAAGGAAGGAAGTCACAAATCAAGCAACTTGCCAACTAAGTGCTATGGCCACAGGGAAGGGGGTTGTAGCAAAGCAGGGGATGCAGTAGGGGGGCTCTTCTATGGCTTCCAACGCTATCTGTGATGGTCTGTGTCAGCTGTCAACCTGATACCCAGGAAGTGACATTACATGCATGTGCCACCACAACCTGGTTTACTTTATCTATTTGATGATGATAATAATGATGGTGGTGACTTTTTCTGTTAAGACAATCTTCAGTAGCCCAAGCTCTTCTCCAACTTTCTGTGTAGCCAAGGCTGGCCTTGAACTCCTGGTCCTCCCACCTCCATTTCCTCCTGTGTTGGGATTCCATCCACGTAACAATGTAACAGTGTAACAGGGGCCCACGGAGACCCTTGGGGTGAGGATAAGCTGGCGCGAAGTCAACAGCACAGACTCTGGGAGCAGGTGAGTGGCAAAGCAGGCTCTCAGGCTTGCAGCTCATATATGCTAAGTATCAAGCTGCTTATATACCCCACCTGACATCCCCTAAGTCTCAGCGTGAGTCTTTGCTGAGTTGTCCTGTCTGGATTGGTCCTCTCAGCCAGGCAGTTTAATGGCACCATCTGTCTTTGCTCTGGAGACGGCATAGTCTCAAGAAATTTGCAGTCTTGCAAGATTTGTATGCTTAGCGGGAGGGAGGAGTCCAAGGAGCCTCTCTGTATGGGGGATGGAAGCCTCTGTGGCACAATCATTGTCATTCCTCCTACACATCCACACCTTCCATACTCTGCTTCTGAGTTCAGCTTTCTGCACTCCACAAGTGTGTGGGATCCCCTGCACTTGAGGCTGTTTCCTGTGTGCATAGGTGGAATTCAGGCGTTCAGAACCTGTTCTCCACCTGCACTCCATGACCTCTGAGACCCACGTGTACCTCATGGTCCTGAAAGCCTGCACCCCTCAGTGGTTTTCCTGAGTCACCTCAGCAGATGGGCATCATCCAGGGACACAGCTGCATTTCCATTCACAACTTTTGCCATTTCTGCCCACAAAACAACCTTTCCTTCTTTTTTTTTTTTTTACATATTTTATTTTTGCCTAATCACTCAAGTTCCATAGGGTACCCCTTCCTCTCACTCTCCCCTCCTGTTCCTTATCATCCCCCATCACACTGTACCCCCTTCCACTCTTCCCTCTCACTCTGCTCCCTCCCTCTCCCTTTTCCAGTGCCTACCACTTCCTCCCCCCATTTCCTAGGGCATCCATTTATGTGGGCACTGAACATTTCTGTGAATCTCTACCCTAGTGAGGGTTCAGGACTCAGTGGCATTACTTGGAGCCCCTTCTTGGGCTGCCCGCTAGTATGGGAACACTATTATGACTGTTTAACCGCTTGCCTCTAAGAAACCTACAGCCTGAAGCCTTCTCTCCGGTGATACCTGCTAGACTTTGGGGGGTCTTAACATGTCAGCCATTGTGCAGGTCAGGCAAAGTCCAATCACACTGTGTCTATATCCTGGCTGCTGCAGCCCTGACTTGTGTTGAGTATCTTGTATATCATTGGTCGTCCCCATCTTTAGGCTCTTACAATCTTGCTGTCCCCTCTTATGCAAGGTTCCCTGAGCTTTAGTTAGGATGGGGAGAGATTGGTTGGTATGGTTCCAGGTGAATGATATAGGGGCTTTGGTGTTCTGAATTATGTTTTTTTTCTTTTTCTTTTCTTTTTTTTTCTGTTCCTGCACTTCCCTTGGGTGCATCCCCATTAGTATCCATTTGATTATGTCACTAATTAGGTTTGGAACTAGGATCCACTTATTAGGAAGTACATATGGCATCTAATTTTCTGTGTCTGGGATATATCACTTAACAAAATTTCTTCTAATTCCATCCATTTCCCAGAAAATTTCATTAATTCATCTCTTTTTGTTA
The DNA here is from genome assembly GCA_023101885.1 of Typhlomys cinereus. Lineage (NCBI taxonomy): Eukaryota > Metazoa > Chordata > Mammalia > Rodentia > Platacanthomyidae > Typhlomys > Typhlomys cinereus. Next base: position 85,550 of record JALPQD010000427.1, read on the forward strand.
GCTGAGTAGTATTCCATTGTATAAATGTACCATATTTTCATTATCCATTCATCAACTGTTGAGCATTTGGATTGATTCCATAAATTTGCTATTTTAAATAGTGCATCAGTGAACATGGTTGTACTCATGTCACTGTAGTGAATTGCTGCATTATGGGGGATTATTCCCAGTAGTGATATAGCAGGGTCATATGGCATTTCAATCCTTAACATTTTTAGAAAACCCCATACTGATTGCCAGAATGGATGTATAAGCCTGCATTCCCACCAGCAATATATGACAGTTCCTTTCTCTCCACATTCCCTCCAGCATTTGGTGTTGTTTGTGTTATCGATTTTCAACATCCTGATCAGGGTGAGATGATATCTCAGGAGAGTTTTGATTTGCATTTCTGTGATGGCTATAGATATGGAGCATTTTTTAAGATATTTCTTAGACATTTCAATTTCATCCCTGGAAAATTTTCTTTTGAGCTCCCAGGCCCGTTTTCTATTGGGCTATTTATCTCCTTGGTGTTTAGTTTTCTAAGTTCTTTGTGCACTCTGAATAAGACAGCTCTATCAGATATATGGTTAGTGAAGATTTTCTCTCATTCTGTGGGTTGCATTTTTGCTGTTTTTACAATCTTTATCTGAACAGAAACTCTTAATTTCATAAGGTCCCATTTGGTGAGTGTTAGTTCTAGTGTCTATGCCACTGAATTTCTGTTTAGGAACTCTTTGCCTAGCCCAATCCGCTCAAGAGAGTTCCCTACCCTTTCAACTAGGGTTTTTATAGTCTCTGGCCCAATATTAAGGTACTTGATCCATTTAGAATTAATTTTTTTGCATGGTGACAAGTACGGATCCAGTTTTAATCTTCTGCATGTGGATATCAGTTTTGCCAGCACCATTTGTCAAACATGCTGTTCTTTTTCCATTGAGTTTTTTGGGCCCCTTTGTCAAAAATCAAATGGCTATAATTGTGTAGGCTTATATCCAGGTCTTCAACCCTTATCCATTGATCTATGTGTCTATTTTGGAGCCAGTACCAAGTTGTTTTTATTACTATGGATTTGTAGTATAGATTACGGTTTGGTATGGTGATACTTCCAGCAGTGTTTTTGTTACTCAGGATGGTTTTTGCTATCCTGGGTCTTTTGTGCTTCCATATGAATTTTGAGATTGTTTGGCCAATTGCTTTAAAGAATTGTTTTGGGATTTTGAATTATTTATATAGTCTTATAACAAATGAGGAAATTGATGGAGTAATTTCAAATCTTCCCACCAAGAAAGTCCCAGAACAGATGGACTTAGCTCAATACAGTCCACCATGCAAGTGGTTACATGAGAGTTATTACTTGCAGAAGAAAGAAAGTCACAAATCAGACAACTTGTCAACTAAGTGCTATGGCCATGAGAGGGGGGTTGTAGCAAAGCAGGGGACACAGTAGGGGGGCCTCTTCTATGGCTTCCAATGTTATCTGTGCTGGTCTGTCTCAGACATCAACCTGATACCCAGGAGCTGAGATTACAGGCATGTGCCACCACAACCTGGTTCACTTTATCTATTTGAGGATGATGATAATGGTGGTGGTAGTGGTGATGATCATGATGATGGTGACTTTTTCTGTTAAGACAGTCTTCAGTAGCCCAAGCTCTTCTCAACTCACCATGTAGCAAAGGATGGCCTTGAACTCCTGAGCCTCTTGCTTCCACCTTCCTCCTGTGTTGTGAATCCATCCACACCTTCCACACCCTGCTTCTGAGTTCAGCTTTTTGCACTCCACAAGTGTGTGGGATCCCCTGCACTTGAGGCTGTTTCCTGTATGCATGGGTGGAATTCAGGGGTTCAGAACCAGTTCTCCACCTGTTCTCCATGATGCCTGACACCCACATGCACCTCATGGTCCTGAGACCCCTCAGGGGTTTCCCTGAGTCATCTCAGCAAATGGGCATCATCCAGGGACATACCTGCATTTCCAGCCTCTACTTTGGCCATTTCTGGCACAAAACAACCTTCCTTCTTGTTCCCAGCTCAGGCTGGCTTGCAGGCCGGGCCCTCCCCCGTTCACCTAAAACAGAACTTTTTACTGCTTCCTCCCCCACCCACTTAGTTCAGGTCTGTTTTCCCACAGCTGCCAGTTTTATCCGCCCTGATTTTTTTTTCTTTGAAGAAATAGGATGATGCTGAGTTGAGGGAAGGAAGGGAGTCCTCTACAGCTGCTCTTCAAAGGACAACACCAAGTCTCACCCTAGTATACATCGCCACCTTGTGTCTGTATAAGAGCAGCTGTCAAACCCTGGTGAAAGAGAGCTTGGTCCCCTTTGGGCAGAGTGACAGGTGATGCAAATGAGAATAATTTAGTAAATACACAGGTGAAAAAAACTAAGCTAAGAGATCAAAACAGAAATAAAGACCAAAATCATCCTGTGTCTTAAAAGAAACTAGGAAACTAACTAGTTAAGGTGTTATGGTTGCATTTTGGTGTCAGCTTGACAGTTGCACACAGTTTGGGATGCAGCTGTGGAAGGTTAATGGTTGGAATGGCCACTGAACAAGTCTGTAGGTGCTTGACTGATTGCAATGAAGAACAGAGCCCATAGTGGGTGGTACTTTCCTGTGGTGGACCAGATAATAGGAAGTGCAAGGAGGAGGGACTTGCTCTTCCCTCTCTTGTATTGACTTGTTGTGGAGTCCAATCTGCATGTGTCATTCGCTTTTAGAGCATTGTGGCCTCCTTTGTTGCTGCTGCTGCCTCTGTCTTTGGCTGATTTTGAACTTCACCCTTTCCATCACGTTGTTGCTGTTCGCACTGCCTTTGGAGCCTTGTCTCTAGGCCTTGCTGCTGTTCACTGTTCATCGCCTATGTTGGAGCCCAACGTCTTTGATCCTCCAGAGGATCAAAAGCTTGAGACCTTTTCTTGGGATCTTCTGGCTTTGTGGATCATTCCAATCAAGAAAGAGGCTGTTGCGGGTGGCTACCTTGAAGGACACTATTTTTATTGTGTTTTTTTAATAAACACACATATATATTACATTATATAGATTCTGTATCTTCACTCTGACTAATTCTTAAGAATGTGGATTTTTTTAGTTTGGCCAAACTGGAGAGAAAGAGGCTCCAACTTTTTGTCCCATTGCTAGAATTCGATAGCAAAGAAAACACAAAGTCCAGGAAATTTATGTGCCCATGTGTGTGTCATGCTGATTGTGAGTGAAGCCGGCAGAACTCTTGACATCTTCTTCCTCTGTGGCCACTTCCTCCTCTGGAAGGTGCCAGGTTCAGCTTCCCCGGCCCCAGCATGGGATTGGGGGGATTTCAATTCTTTGATGACCATTGTTTCAATAGTGTAACCACGGAGAAGGGCACTGTGTTACTCCTTAGAGAGTCCCTGTCTCCTGCCTGGGCCACGGCTGCAGGTGGTCAGAGGTGAGAGGGAACCCATGTTCATCAGAGACAACCTGTTCCTGATTTAAGGTTTCAGTCGCTGAAATGGAGGGAATATCATCAGGATTTGTTTAGACTTGTCAACCTAAGTTTTAAAAAAATCAGAGATCAGGGGCTGGAGAGTGATGGCTGAGGGGGATAATCCTCTGCCTCACAAGAAGAAGGACCTGAGTTTTGAGCTCAGATACTACATAAAAATGTCAAGCAGAAATGTTGGGGGTCTGCATCTCTGGCCCTGAAAGGCAGAGCCTGGGAAGTCCCAGAGCAAAGCAGTAAAGAGGTAGAGCAAACCAGGATGATTCTTGAAGTCACCTTTAGCCCTCCACAGATACATACTGTGCCTTCTGATACATATAGAAATGTGCGTGCACATGCACACACACACACACACACACACACACACAGAAATTAACTAAATACTTGCACCTGCACCTAGAGGCACTGCACATGTGACTGCTGTATCTCATGAGCATCAGTGGTGGAAGAGAGGAAATGACACTATTCTACATTCAGTGTTCTGACTTGTGGACAGCTGAATGATTAATAACCTGACAAACCACACTGCCTGCCAAAACCCTGAATTCCATATCTGTGTATTCACAACATGAAGGCCTCTCATGGGGTAGGCTCCCCATGCACACAATATGGACACCTCCCTGGATTGGGGCTTCATATGCTCACAACGTGGGTGGCCTCCTGTGTGCTCACAAGTGGGATGGTCTCTTAGGAGTTTGGGCTCCGTTTGCCCACAATGTGGACGGCCTCCTGTGGGCCAGGGCTAAGTGTGCTAATGGTGAAGATAGACATGGAGCCTGGCGCTCTGTGTGTTCACACCATGAACTTAGTCTCGTAGACGATGGACAAAATTCCTATTCTCCAATTTTGTCATGTGGTATTTTAACCATGAGGAACTGGGAATTCAATCATAACTATCTATATCCTTAATCTAGTCTTTTATTGCTTACGCATCATTCTATATTCTCTAATTTTAAAAAATTAGGACATAAACAATCCTATAATAGTGCTATAAACAAGAAATATGTCTGTGAGTGGAAAAAAATTAGGACATAAAGGTAAGAGGTTGACATGCTAGGGAAATGTCCAGAAGAAGCAAGAGAGAGAAAGGGATAGCATGATCAAAATGCCTTGTCTACATGCATGAGATTATAAAACAAAAATAAGAACAAAATTAATTTATTACAAATGATAAGTACTAATAAAAATAAAAATAAATAAATCAGTGATGGGGCTGGGATATAGATCAGTTGGCACAGTGTGTGTCTAGGATGCAGGATGCCTGGGTCTCCTGAAGCACTGAATAAACCAGGTGTGGTGAGGACACCTGCCCTTCCCAGCACTCAGGACATGGAGGCAGGAGGGTCACAAGTTCAAGATCCTCCTCTTTCTGTAGAGAGTCAGAGGCCTGCCAGGAATACATAAGACTCAAACAATTTTTTAAGGTGTTTATTCAGGAGCAGCCCTGTGGTGGGAACAGCAGTGTGGGGTGTGCACTGAGGGGATGAGAAAGTTCTCAAGACAAAACTGATCATATCAGCACCTGTTGGCCGCAGTAGTTACAACAGCATGGTGTCTCTCTGAGGCTGAGCAGACAGGCGTCCTCCAGAAGCTTGTGGTCTGATGGCTGCTCCTGACACTGTCAGGCCGTCATGCACAGGAACCTTTGCTTTATCACAGCTGCATGTTTAGGCAGGAGCACTGCAAGTTCAAGGTCATCCCTGGCTATATAGCATGTTTGAGGCCAGCCTGGGCTACAGGAGACCCTGGCTCAAACAAAACAAAGCTCAACTAAAAGGAAGACTTTGCTTCTTTATCTTCTGGCCTTGTAACTTTGCTGTGGCCATCAGACTTGACACAAGGGATGAGATTTTGAGAACTTTCACGTTTCTCTCCCAGGATTGCATACTCTTTTTTTAAAAATTGTGTGTGTGGGGTATATGTATGTGTGTCTATGTATATCAGAGGACAACTGTATGTACCTTTGGAGCCCTAAAGTTGCCATTGGGAATCATCCTGGATGGTGCTACCTCCTCTGTGGTTTCTCAGGCTCCATCTTGCAGTGCTGTAAGTGGAGGCTGCCGCCATTTCCACCTGGCATTTTTACATAGGATTTGAGATCCAAACTCAGGACCTTTTGAGGCACAGGCTTAACTCTTGAGCCATCTGTCATAGTTAGGCACAGATGTCAACTTGACAGTTGAGGGTTTGTGTTCTGGGCACATTTGTAGAGAATTAGTGGTTAAGCCCAGAGCAAATCTGCAGGAGATTGTCTAGCTGCTGCAGAAGGCCCAGCCCATGGTAGGCGGGATTAGGCCCTAGAATAAATCACAGAGAGCTGGTTGAGAGAGTTGGCATTCTTCTGTATACTTCTGGTCTGGCAATTAAGGATTGTCCATCTCTCAGCCATTATGTAGAGCTGGTGTGGCCGTTCCCTTGGGCCTGGTGTTGGCATGAGCTCTCCTGTCAAGCTGGACTAAGAACTATAACCAGTAATCATAAGAGACAATAAAACCCTTAAGCTTTTGATGGTCATTTATCAACAACCATGCAGGCGAACTGCAACACAGCCCTAGGACTGTATTCTCTTGAAAAGGCAGGCTTCACATGCCCAGCACTAGGCTAGGCATCGAAGAGAATAAAGATCAGGCAGAGTCCTGTCCTTAGCGAAACTAGATATAAAGTCTGGGAAACTGGAAAAATTAAGGGCTAGGAAGACGGCTCAGGGGATGAAACCCTTGCTGAACAAGCATGAGGAGTGAAGTTTGGGTCCCCAGAATCCAGTAAAAACCAGATTGCTGCTACCTGTAATCCTAGCACTTAGAAGGCAGAGACAGAGGAGCCCAGGGTCACCTGTACACACATATGTACCCACACACATGTAGACATATATACACACTACAGACACTCACATGCAGATATACTGTCATAGTTAGGTACAAGTGTCAACTTGACTGTTGAGGGTTTGAGCTCTGGGCATAGTTTATGGAAAATTAGTGGTTGGGTTAAGCCCAGAGCAAACCTGCAGGAGACTGTCTAGCTGCTAGGGAAGGCCCAGCTTATAGTGGATGAAACTTGGCCCTGAACAGATGAATAAAATACTCAGCTGGTTGAGGAAGTTGGCATCCTTTTGTACACTTGGCCAGACATGCTGGTCTGGTAAGTAAGGATCGTCTCTCTCTCAGCTGTTACATAGGGATGGTGTGGCCAGTTCCCTCACCCTTGGTGTTGGCATCACCTCTCTTATTAAGCTGGACTGAGAACTGTAACTAGATAATTATAAGAGACATAAATCCTCATTCCCTTAAGCCATTTGATGGTCACTTATAAGGAACCATGCAGGCGAATTGCAACACCTACATACATACACATGCACCCATGCATACGTACACAATAAAACGGAAATAAAAGAAAAATAAAAAAATACCTAGCACAACTTATTTTATGACAGATGCTCCACGTGGTTATAAATGGCTATTTCGGGGCTGAAAAGATGTTCAGTTAGAAAAGTGACTGTCTCATAGACACAAGGACCTGAATTTGATTCCCCAGAATCTACATATAAAAATAAACATTGCAATGGGTGTTTGTAATGTCAATGCTAAGGAAGCAGGTACAGATGGATCCCAGGGACTTCCTGACTAGCCAGTCCAGCCAAACTGGTGAGTTCCAGGCCAGTGAAACTGTATCTAAACACATGATTCACACACACACACACACACACACACACACACACACACTGGGTGTGGGCAAGTCAAGACACCGTGCTGGTGGCTTTTCCGTCACTATCCACCCACCTAGGACAGTGGCCGGACACGGGATATGGAAAGTTTCATATCCAAGTCCTCAGGGATGTAAGGAAGACAGCTTCTCTCCTCCTCCTCTTCTTCCTCCTCTTTGCCTACTCTGCCATCCTTTTCTTTTATTATTGGTTGTTGTTGTGATAACATCTAATTATGTAGTCCATGTTGGTCTCAAACCCCAGACCTTCTGTCTGAGACCCCTGAGTACTCACATAATACGCAAGTGACTCTGTGCCTGGTCAAACCTGAGAGCTTCATGGTGGTCAGGAAGTGAAAGTATGAATTGAGGAAGGGGTTCACCATACCTGTAATGCTGAGATTTAAGGGGTCACCTCCTTTGAGAGGAAGGCCAAGAAATGGCATCAGATGGGAGGCAAAGCCAGCCTGAAGCTATGCACAACAAATTCTCAGCCAACATGTGTCACCAGTGAGACTCTGACAGAAAAGGAAGAAAAGGAAGAAGATGCGGAGAAAAAGGAGGAAGGGGAGGGGGAGTGAGAAGAGGAGGGAGAGGAAGAGAAGAAAGGAGAGAAAGTAGAAGATGGGGAGAACATAGAAGGAGGGGGAACTGCCTGGGGCATTGGGAGAAACACCATTGGGTGAGTCTTCCAGGATGTTCCCAGAGAAGCTTACGAGGAAGGAAGACCTGACGTGGGTGGTCCTGTCATATGGGCTGGGGTCCCAGACTGAGTAAAAGGAGAGAGAGAGAGAAAGAGAGAGAGAGAAAAGGATGGAAGCCAGAGAAAAACCTCAGTTGTCTTTTCTCCTTGGATACCATATACTTTCCATATTGTTTTTAAAGACAGGGTCTCTTACTAGGACCAGGGACTTGCTAACTAGACTATGCTGGCTGTCAGTGGGCCCCAAGGCTCTGCTTGTCTTCTGCCTTCCCAGCACTGAAATTACAAACACATGCCATAGTGCCTGATGATATATTTGAATCTATAAACTATTGATACTTAGCCTATGTAAACTTGACCAGACATGCTGATCTGGCAAGTAAGGATTGTCTCTCAGCTGTTACATAGAGATGGTGTGGCCAGTTGTTTTCATGATAAGAAGGAATACAGAGATTCTTTGGGCCTATTAGAGACAGACTCCGAGACTGTCTTACATGTATAAAGTTGCAATACAGTTCTGGATATTTATATTAGTCAGGGTTTTCTAAAGGAACATGACTGAAAGAATTTATTAGATTACTTTACAAAATAAAATTAGAGTAGTCTAACAGTCTAATAACCAAACTGCTGTAGCTATTCAGTTTTGAGGTGAATACCTCAGAAGACCAAAGGATCCTTGGAAAGTCTTGAACCTCAGTCATACTGGAGGTTCAAAGAGCCTTGGACTCCAACTCAGCAAGGAACAGTGATGAGGCCCATGAGACTGGGCTCCACCATTAGTCAAGAACAGCAGCAACAGCAAAGAAATGCAGCAACAGACCAAAAGAGGACTCAACATAGCAAGTTGACACAGGGCAAGAGAAGGCAAATTCCTTTCCGGTGCACTTCCTTTTATTTGGTCCACTGTAGGGATCGCTCAAGCCTGAGATCTCTATGTCTTGAAGATGGATGCTGTTGCAGTCCGCCTGCATGGTTGCTGATAAATGACCATCACACAGCTTAAGGGAACAAGGAGTTTACTTTTTTACGATAGTCCGGTTACAGTTCATAGTCCAGCTTGACAGGAGAGCACACACCAACACCAGGGCTGAGAGAACTGGCCACACCATCACTGCATAACGGCTGAGAGATGGACAATCCTTACTTGCCAGACCAGCATGTCTGGCCAAGTATACAGAAGGATGCCAACTCTCTCAACCAGCTCTCTCTGATTTATCCAGGGCCTAATCCCACCCACCATGGGCTGGGTCTTCCCCAGCAGCTAGACAATCTCCTTCAGGTTTGGTCTGGGCTTAACTCAACCATCAACTCTCTACAACTGTGCCCAAAGCTCAAACCCTCAAGAGTCAAGTTGACACCTGTGCTTAACTATGACAGATGCCAAGGCCATCCCTCAAAGTCTCAGTTGCAGTGTGCCTTTTATGCCAGCATAGTTCTGTGCCTATACCAGCATAGATATCAACTTAGGCTGCATAGTCGGAGGCTGACCCCTGTTGACTTTCTCACAAGAGGCAGGGGATGGATGTTGTCCTGTCTGGAATTTGGATCAAGGGCAGAGGTGGTTTTTACATATTCCTTCCTGTTCTTCGGAAGCCAACTAGACATTGATTAGTACACCTAAAAGATTGGCATAGAGCTTTATCATAATTGTATCACCGTGTTCCTGACCTATCAGCAGCCTGTTCTTTCCCCATAATGTTAATAGGACCTATTAACATGTCTAAGGATTGGTAGGGCTATATTATTGGTGGTGGTCCCATCTATTGTTAACTTTGCACCTGCAGTTTATCTGTCACTATTGACATAGTCGCTCTGCGCAGTGTACAGACTTCACCCTCTGTTTCATGGTATATAAGGGATTATGTTCCATAGTAAACTTGACTTGGTTTTTGGCTTTTCCAAGATCCACTCTTGACCCAGCTTGATTTAATTCTTCCTGATCCCCCTTTGGTACCTATCGGGATTTCTACACTCCACCACTGTAAAGCACCATACACTGTCGGCTGGTCTTCCATATCAATTAAACAATCACCTGTAGCCTTGTTCAATTCAATTTTAAAACTTTTCAAAATCCAAACATTAAAAAAATTCTTTGTCCAGTTTTTAAAAAGTTCAGTTCCGACATCATAAAAATTCAAAATCTTTGTGTGTGTATGTGTGTGTGTGTGTGTGTGTGTGTGTGTGTGTGTGCCTGTAATGTTGCAGCTAACTTGCATTGCTGCCAATAAATTCAGAATCAAATAGCTAATGGGAGAACAAGAACTTACAATAATCTGGTTACAATTCCTTTTCCAATTTGTCAGGAGAGTTCACACCAACACCAAGGGTTGAGAGAACTGGCCATACCATATACACACATTCACAGAATTGCTGAGAGGGATAATCCTACCTACCAGACCAGCATGTCTGGCCAAGTATACCACAGGTTGCCAAATTCCTTACACAGTTCCTTCCATCTTATCCACCTGCCCAGGAACTAATCACAGACACCATGGGCTGGGCCTCCCCATAAATCAATCTTCTGCAGGCTTCCTCTAGACTGAACTCCCAATTCTTCACAAATGTGCCCAGAGTGCTGAGTCCTCATCTATCAACCTGACACCTGCAACTATGACAAGTGACTTTGGGAACCATCCTGGACTGCTCTACATTCTTATTGCTTTTACTCTGCCACTTCTGCCTGACCTTCTCCACCATTCTGGCTGTAGGGTTATCAAAACGTGGACATTGAGATTTATAACTCCCCCAGGAATCTCATGCTGGGACAGAGAGAAACTGATGCCAACCAGAGGAGGAGTTTGTCTCTTGAGAGAAATTTCACACAGCTATGGAAACCTTGAAGGATAATGGGGGGAACCATGCCTAGAGAAAATGCTTGTTTATGCATCGCCCCGTCTCCTGCTTTCTATTTAAATTTGTCTTTTTATCTTGGATTTTGGAGAGAGAGATCTCTCCAATATACCCATATTAATAAATATCCTATTTCAGTTTTTTACCATAAATCTGAATTCTTATTAACTTAATAAGGATAGGAATTGGAAGAACATCTATGTTGTATGTATACCTTTAATATCTTTGGACTCTGCAATTGAGTTTGCATTTAGTACTGAGGCTGCATGCTTGCTGAGATCAGTTGAAAACTTTGCATTTGACGATTTTTGTGAAAGACATTAGATGCTCTTTTGAGTGCCTTTTCAGTACTAGTATTCACATGTGTCATGTCTACTTGTGGGATTTTTTGGATTCTATCATACCATGAATCAGGCCAGTTCCTATACAGCATTGCCTGAATGCATGAAACTAGGTAAGATTTTCTATTTATTTGTACGTTAATAATATTTGTCAACTTTCATATTCTGAATGTGTAAAAGGCCAAGCATTTGACTCTGAGGTATGACTGTAGAACTTATGACTCATGACATATCTATGTAAGATTTCCAAAAGGTCCTAATGTATTTGTATACCTATGGATAATATCCTCAAATGCACAATAATTGATGGTAGGCATGTTAAAAAATCAGTAAGTACAAGTGCCAAGCCAAAGGCACAAATCTGGTCCTTATGCTCTGGTAACAGCACCATGCCACTGGCTTGAACTTGGGTGCAGTAGGAAGGAATTAGCACTTCCTCCTAGCCACCACAATGTGCTAAAACTTCTGAAACAGAGTTGAAACAAATCTTTCCTTTTCTAAGTTCTTATGTCAGGTATTTTATCACAATGATGAAAGACCTGACCCAGTGTCTGATGCGAGCTCAACCTCATAATTGAATCTGTCTCACCCTCACAGATTCATTGGTACCTCAGAGATGAGGAAACCAAAACTTTTACCATCTGCCCAAGGTCATAGAGGGCATGAGGTAGGTGTGTGTGTGTGTGTGTGTGTGTGTGTGTGTGTGTGAACAAGAGAGCACTTGATTGTGTGTGCCTGTGGAGGTCCTAGATTGCTCTACCTCCTTATTGCTTTGTTTTGGGGTTTCTCAGACTGTCTTCCAGTGCTGGAAGTACAGGCCATGACCATTTTTACCTTCCTTTTTTTAATATGTGGGATCTGAGGATCAGGTCTCTTTTACTGTGAAGCAAAGGCTTTAACCCAAGTTATCTCTCTAGTTCACAGTCCAGTTTTGTTCATGTGCAAAGCAGCACTCATGAAGGAGTAAAGAGCAGGACAAAGTGGGCATTTCAGGGCTCTGCTTAGTACTTGCTCCCTTCTGCATAGACTAACTGGTTAAAAATAGAGGTTTGCAGACTTTGAGATTGCTTTTGCCTCTACAGTCTTGCTAGACTCCATTCTTGTGTCAAGTTCTGTCTCCTGAAGCATATTTTCCATTGAAAGAATTCCTCAGCTGCTACTCTCCTACCCCTTGCAGGACACAATGAACAAAAATTGACTCAAGAATCACCAAAGTTGATTCCTTTCTCGCACATGATGGACTTAAAATTCAGGTAAACTGTTAGGCATAGCCATGCTATTTTGTAAAACTCCTCCATATTCACTGAAAGGTAAAAGTTGCTGATCAATTTAGCACTTGTCTCCTAGATTCCCACTCTTTTGATTCCCTCAGTCTTAGAGCTGACTGTCCTCATACCTTTCTTCCCTGACAACCCTTTAGCAATATCTTCTAACTATAAAGGGTAAAATCCCCCCTTGTCCTATGGACTCTGCTGATTCTGCTGCTGTGATATCACAGTGATTATCTCCTCTATTCTCTTTGACTTTAAGAGATCTTTTTGGTTCTGATATTTTCCTGCCTTAGGCCAAACTATGGTTCCCTGTCCACCAGACCCTCAGCTCTAATAAAACTTGTATTTCTTAAGTCTTTCCCTTCTGTTAACTTTTTTTAATCAATGGAACCTACGTTGACCTAACATAAACTATGCTCATGTAGCCAGTAGGGATTTATAAAAACTACTTGAGGTTCTGTGAAACAAGTTTCATTGAGCCAAGGAAAGTTATACACCTTTGTTGTTCATGGAAAATAGGGACTGTAGGTGGTTGTACATGCCTGTAATACCACACTTGGGGAGGAGAGTGTCCTAAGGAAAGAGAATCATAAGTCTGAGGCCAGTCTAGGATAGACAACATCCCCTTATCCCCTGAAAAAGAAAGCCAAATCCAAACAAAATAAAAAAGTGAAAAAAAGGAACATTAATGCTTCAGTGGCTTTTCTTTTACTGTGAGACAGTACTCCAACACAAGCAATTTAGAGGGGGAATGGGTATTTCTTTGACTTACAGTTCCAGAGGAGATACAGAACACGTATGATGAAGGCATGGCTGGAAATGGAAGCAGGAGGCATGGGCAATCTTCATGAAGGTAAAGAGCAAATGCAAATTGAGTGCTAGGAGAGATGGCTCAGGGGTTAAGCCTTTGCCTTCACTTGCAGCCCTGGAAGGCAGCCTGGAAAATCCCATAGTGAAGCAATAAGGAGATAGAGCAATTCAGGATGATTCCTAATGTCACCCTTGGGCCTCTACAGGAACACAGTGCCCTCTGATACACACACGTGTGCGCGCGCACACACACACACACACACACAAGTTTATAATACCCTATCACATACATATACACAGGGACCTTACATACATAAAAATAAGGTTATTAAAAAAAGAACAAACTGGGCTGGAGAGATGGCTCAGGAATTAAGATTCTGTCTCACAAGCAGAAGGTCCTGAGTTCAAATACCAGTTCCAACATAAACATGCCAGGTGGAAACCGCAGCGGCCTGCACTTCTGGCCCTGGTGTGCAGAGCCTGGAAAATCCAGAGTGAGGCAAGAAAGAGGTAGAAGTAATCCAGAATGATTCCTGAGGTCACCCTTGGTTCTCCACAGGGACACACAGCACCACAGTGTTTTCTGACACACACACACACACACACACACACACACACACAAAATGAATACAATTTTTTAAAAAGAAGAAACTGGAAAGAAGGAGGCCCAGGCTATGAAAACCTCAAGGCTCACCCACTTCCTTCCTCCAGTGACCTGCCTTCCTCCAGCAAGGCACTACCTCTTTTTTTTTAATTTATTTTTTTCCACTCATACAAACTTGATAGGTACCCCATTCCCCTCCCTCCCTCCACCCCTCCCTGTATCCCCTTGCTTCCTCCCCCTCTTTCTCCTTCCTTTCCTCCCTCCCTACCTTTCTCCCAGTGGGGGGGCCCCATTTCTGGAGCATCTTTAAGTGTGCATGTCAAAGTTCCCTCTGGGTCCTCTTCTCGGATGAGATGTAAGGACTCAGTAGCATTGCCTAGAGCTCTTTTTTGTGTTCCTCTTTAATACAGAAATACTATTGTGACTATTAATCCCTTGCCTCTAAGGATCTTAGAGCCTGTGATCCATGCTAGACTTTGAGGAATCAATGACATGTTGGTCATTGCGCTGGTCATGCAAAGTCCTATTATGATTATTTCAGCCCTAACTTGTGTGAAGTATCTTGCATATCATTGCTCTTCCCCATCTTTAAGTTCTTACAATCTTACTGCCCCTCTTCCGCAAATTTCCCTGAGCTTTGGGATGGGGAGAGATTAGGATGGCCTGGTTCCTGGTGATTAATGTAGGGTCTCTGATGTTCTGAATTTTAGTTTGTTGTTCTTTTTTTTTTCTCTTCCAGTTTTGCTGCTCCTGCACTGCCCTTGGCTTCATTCTGATGAGGTATTGGATGTCACCTCTTGCAGTACTTAATGGTGGCCTGTTTTCTCTGCTGTAGCATGATTCACTCTCTCTTGTTTCTGGTGGGGCCTTCCTTCCCCTTCCTCTTGTTTATAATCTTTGCAATTACTGTAGGTATTAGAGATTTATCTTTGAGTGTGTCACTAAGTGGGTTTGGTACTAGATCCACCTATTAGGGAGTACATACGGCACTTAATTTTCTGTGTCTGGGATACTTCACTCAATATAATTGTTTCTAATTCCATCCATTTCCTGGAAAATTTCATTAATTCATCATTTTTGATGGCTGAACAATATTCCATTGTATAAATGTACCACATTTTCCTTATCCTTTCATCAACTGTTGGGCGTTTGGGTTAACTTCCATGACTTTGCTATTGTAAAGAGTGCTGCAATGAACATGGTTGAAGGCACTACCTCTTAAGACAATACCAGCTAAGGATTCCAACACTTAACCTATGACAGTCAAGTATTAGATTAATATAGTAGTTAAGCTCAATTACTAACTGCTATCTTCTCCTACTTACATATACCAGGCACTTGCAATTGTTAGATCAAAGCCTTTGTAAATGGATCTCACAGAAACTCACCATAACACAGGGTCACAGTTAATCTCTGTTGCTGTGAGACACTACTCAAACTCAAGCAACTTAAAGAGAGAAAAGGTAGATTTATTTGGCTTAGGGTTTCAGAGGGGAGATACAGACCATCATGGCTGTATTCTGCTGACTGGCAGAAGTTGGAGGCTGGTTAGGTCATTGAAGATGTCACGGAGGCTGAGTGCAAACTGCAAGCACAGACTCTTAGCAGAAGCAGGGCAGGGATAACCACCTACAAGGCCTAGTCCATGTGTCTTCCTCCTCCAAGACTCTACCTTCTAAAGGTGCCGTGACTAAGGATCCAAGCACATGAACCTGTAGAGAATAACACATTCAAATCATAGCTTGGGCTGGAGCAGGAGAGAGAGGGGAAGAGACACAGAGCAGTGTGGGGAGGGCCGGTGCTCAGGGCTGGACTCCTCCTGTCCTCACGCTATGATGGAGAACACAGATGCCAGTGGACCCCGTGCAGGAGTCCTGAGCCACAGAAGCAGCTGACTCTCCTGCAACACGATGTTAACAGTGAACAGAATCAGAGAGTGCTGAGCAGTGACACAGAGCAGAGTGGTCGCTGGGGACCCTGCACAGTCTGCAGGCAGCTCCATCTAAAGGAGGGGTTCCCTCATAGCTGCCGTTCCTTCTTCATGTCCCCTGAGTCCATCATGTCTAGCTTGGTGACTCAATAACAGGAAAGAAATAGGAAGAATCACATGGACACAGGAAATAGAATAAAATTTAGGCCTGAACAAGTGGGGAACATTCTCAGTACTTCTGTTGGGTGAACCATGAGAATCTGACTTAATTTATACAGAGGGGATGGGCAGGGAACAGGGAATAACTATGTAAGTTGAGACATGGGCCCATTGCTTTGTTGGAAGGAGAGAGGGACATGAGAGGCTGTCCTAGTTTGCAGAGCATGCTTGGTACAAACAGCCTGAGACACCAGGACAATCCACATGCCTGAGGTTTAGGGTCAACCAGAGAGAAACAGTTTATACATGAGATCGCATGGGTCTCAAGCTGTGGTCTTATTTCTTAAGGGGATCCGCAAAACATGATGTGGTTTGACTAACGTCTCTGTGTTTCCCCTTTCCACAGAAACCTCATGAACTGTTCACGCATCCCTCAGACCTGCACTTAGGGAGTTTCCTTTGCTAACAGGCGGCATCCTGCACAGCACGTCCACTAGGTGGCGCTCCACACCACACAGCAGACTCTCCTCCCTCAGAAAGGATTGATTCCTGCATGGGAAACCTCAGGAGGCTCCTGCATCTGCTGTCAGCTCTGGAGACAAGTGAGCTTCTAGGTGCATGAACCTCACGGCCTCTCTCCTGGCTCCAGAGGGAATAGTCCAAGCTGGAGGAATATCTGTGGAAGCCATCTGTATGGATGCAACCTCAGACCCAAGGGTGTCTGTGGCAGCCACAGCGCAGGTCCTCTCACGCTGAGGTCAGGGTCACCTGAACCTTCCTCACACCGCTGCTCTCCAGGGGCTTCTGACCCTGACTGGTCCAGGTTACTTTGTAACCAAACACACATCCATCTGGACTCTGCCTTGAGTTTAAACTGAGAGCTGACAGCTGCCCAGAGCCCGGGAGGAGCTGGGAAGTGAAGCCCAGAGAACACAGCTCCACAAGCGTCCATCAGACCTGAGCCAAGAGGGGGTCAGTGGGATCCGTCCCTGAAGCGAGACTCTAGGGCGAGACTTTCTAGGGAAGAAAGAGACTCTAAGGCAGCTCTGGAGGGTGGGCAGGAGATCAGAGCCAGAACATTAATATCTTTGTCCACAGGCTCCTGAGCGCACGGTCCTCGCTGGATCTCATGGACCATGGAGGAGAAACACCTGCTGCTGGGGCCACACTGGGGCCTGAAGGACAAGGGGACCAGCGTCCTCCAGCAGCACAGGAGCCGCCTCCTCCTCTAGAGACGCTGCAGGAGGAAACGTGGACACTGCTCATGGGCTGAGGGTGCAGCAGGCCTGAGCCAGGCTGAGCTGGCAGGAGCCCTGGCTGCACCACCTGAGGCAGCAGCTCTGTCCTGGCTGCATCCTGGGATGAGACCCTGACCACATGCGGCTCTGATGATGGGACCAGAGCCCAGGACATGATGCTGCTGAGTGACCACAGCAAAGCACTCGTGAATGCAGCTCCAGTGGGCACTGCCATGTCCACGCAGGATCTGCACTATCTTCTTCTGCTGACTTGCCACGTTCACAAAGACAACACATTCCAAAGTGCCACTAGTTATTTCATGCAGAGATTAGGAATTTCTTCTTTAATTGACTTGCCAAGCTTTCAGGTCAAGGATTTGAAACAAATTCACTCATAATTTTAGTTCAGGAAGTTGGCTTCGGAAGGGAACCCAGGACAGTGCAGGGCAGGGTGCTGGTGGGTGGGAATGGGCTGGTCCCCTCACATTTTCACAGGACAACAGACATCTCCAGACACCTTTGACACAAGATACTCTGGCACTTAAAGCCAAAACTCTTGTGTCTCCGCATCCCACAGTGCAGCTGTACCCAGAAACCCTACCCTGAATTCAGGCCTTCAGGCATCATCTTCACATGCTGTGAGACACACATCAGAGCTGTGGCTAATCATGTTTGTCTAGGAAGAAAAAAAACAGGCCACACTCAGAGCCCAGAGAAGATGTGGCTGCAGGAGGAATGAAGGGCTGGCGGACTCCTCTGTACCCCAGGGGCTCAGGGATCACCCTGCTCCCCACACTCACCTGCAGCCTGAGCATAGCTCCCTCCTCTTCTACCTGGGGAGAGATAGATTGTGAGACTAGCGAAGTACATTTCACAGGAAGATTTTAGAACTGAATGCAGACAAAGGGAAGAGTTAAGAAATGTAAGGAAAAGTCATGTGGAAGGACTCAATGGACTGTCCTGGAGGCCTGTCCTCAGCAGGGACCTTCCCCTCTGACCTCTGACTGCTGGGAGTCAGGCCCCACCCACAGTCATCAGTGAATGTGTCCATCATGTTCCATGTGCTTTACAGGAGAGTCAGTGTGGGCACACAGACCCAGGCTGTGCAGTGTGTGTGTGTGTGTGTGTGTGTGTGTGTGTGTGTGTGTGTGTGATGTTTCCCATTAATTAGGCAGTTCACACTCACTTCAGAGGCTGAGAGAAATCTCAGACCTTCCCTTCCTACCTGCCCTCTTCCTCCTCATCATCACATCAGTCACCACAGCTGCAAGGAAAACCAGGACAGCAACCATCGCCAGTGTGGGGAAGGTGGGCTGAGGAGGCTCTGGGAAGGGAAGGAACAGTGAGGGTCTGACCCCAGCTCTCAGCCCTGACCCTGCCCAGGTCTCCACAAGGTCTCTGCTTTCCTGTGCCCACACTCCTCCTTACCCCATCTCAGGGTGAGGGGCTCAGGCAGCCCCTCATGCAGCACATGGCAGGTGTATCTCTGCTCCTCTCCAGAAGGCACCACCACAGCTGCCCACTTCTGGAAGGTTCCATCCCCTGTAGGCCTGGTCTCCGTGAGCTCCATGTCCTGGGTCAGGTCCTCCCCATGCAGCTGCCAGATCAGAGTGATGTCCACAGGGTAGAAGCCCAGGGCCCAGCACTTCAGGGTGACCTTCCCTTCATGTCCAGGGTGATGGGTCACATGTGCATGTGGGGGATCTGAGGGAAGAATGAGGAAATTCAGGCATTTGGAATTCTTCCTGGGGACCCCAGTAATGATCCTGTGACCATCCAAAGAATGGACAGAAGAATTGGGTTGTGGAAGTGGTGAAAACCCCACACAAATCTTAGATACAGAGTCTAGAAAGTATTCTTTGAAAAGTTCTAGAATCTGGGTGGATTCCAGAGTGGGTGACTTCAGGTCCCCAACAGGCAAAATGCACTTCTGTCCCTGAGTGAGAGGGAAAAGGGAGACTCAGAATCCCCAGAGTGAGAACTCTGGAGACACTGGGTGTGGGCAGAGAGCCTGGCCTGAGGGAGGCCAAGGCTCACAGTGGGCTGCAGACTGAAGGGAGCAGCAGGCTGTTACCTCAGGCATCTTCCCTCCTCCCATCCTGAGGCAGACTCTAGATCTGTCCTGGAGAAGGGTTATCCTGGGTTGAGGGTGTAACTCAGTGGTTACAGCCTTTTCCTGTCAAGTCAAAACCCATGAGTTTGGATCCCCAGAACCTATGTGAAAGTGTCAGCAGACATGATTGGGGAATCCTGGTAAACCCCAGAGCAGGCTGGCTGGGCAGACCAGCCCTAATGACTCACTCTGGTGTAATTAGAGACCTCAGCTTACAGCAATGAAGTGGGACAGTGATGGAGATGATTCTTGATATCGCCCTTGGGCCTCCACAGGCACACCCCTCACACACATGTGCACCCAACCCACATGGACACACACACATTTGGTTGGATTTTTAGGTGCAATGGCATCACTTTAAATATTTTTCTCCCTTGAATTTTGTCTGTTTTTAAATTTTTCTTTGTAATAATGAAGTAATAAAAATAATGTATTAATTTAAAAAAGAAAATACAGACAGACACCCGCATGTATCCCATACCGCGTACACCGAAGAAAAGTAAAGTGAAGTAAAATAAAAAGAGAAGGAGAAGTCCTTAGACAGCTCCCTCCTCCCTTATGTGGTCCTTAGTCACTACTCTGTGGCAGCTGCAGCAGGGACAAGAGCTGACCACGCACCCCCTGGCTCCGGGAAAGGACATTTTGCCCTATATCGAACCAGCTCCCCCTCCTCAGTCATTCTGCGAGGGACACAAAACCCCCGCAGGACCTTCAGCTGCAGCTGTTTCTCTGCCCTGGCCACAGCAGCCCTGCAATTTGGTCCCAATAACCCACTTTTGTTTGCAGTGCAGGGTGAGACTTATGGGGGGTCGGGCCGAGAACCAGAACCTCAGGAGAGGCGCTGTGTGAAGCTGGGTCAGAAACCCAGGCGCGCTCTTCCCCTTCAGACCCTAGAGCAGCAGGATTCCAGTGAATCCCTGTTTTTCCTGAGACAGGAGCCCTGTGTGAGGGCAGAGGGAGGAGTCGCCCCGGGGCCCCGCGAACCTGCGCGCTGCAGCGTCTCCTTCCCGAGCTTCAGGTATCTATGAAGAGACTGCACACAGGTATCCTCCAAGTAGGCCCTGATGCGCTCTGCCTCACCAGCGGCCTCCCACTTGCGCCTGGTGATCTGAGCCGCCGCGTCCGCCGCGGTCCAGGAGCGCAGGTCCTCGTTCAGGGCGATGTAATCCCGGCCGTCGTAGGCGAATTGATGGTACCCACGGAGGAGGCGCCCATCGGGCCCCGCGTCGCAGCCGGACATCCACTGGATGGTGTGAGAGCCTGGCCCCGCCCCCGCCGTCAGCCTGGTCCCCGCGGTCAGCCCCGCCCCGCCGTCAGCCCCGCCCCCGCCGGATTCTGGTTGAAGGGGGAAATCGAAACCGAGATGTGGTTCTGCCGCCCTTTGGGTCCAGTGTCTTCGCGGGTCCCTCAGCCTCGGGACCTCCGACCTAGTGCGGCACGGGGATATGCGGACCGTCCGTGGGGACGAGGAGGGTCGTGACCACCACCCGGGCCGGGGTCACTCACCGCCCGCGCGCTGGTTGTAGTAGCCGAGCAGCGTCTGCAGGTTCACTCGGTAAGTCTGCGCGTGGCCCTGCGCTCTTCGTGTTTCCCGCGCCCAGTACTCCAGGCTGCTCCTGCGCCATCCACTGGCACCCGCGGCTCCATCCTCGGCGTCTCTGCGTCGCTGTCGAAGCTCACGAACTGCGTGTCGTCCACGTAGCCCACGGAGATGAACCGCGGCTCGCCGAGGCCGGGCCGGGACACCGAGGTGGAGAAATACCGCAGCGAGTGGAAACCTAGAGAGAGGAGCGATTCCAGCCGAACCCCATTTTCCTCCCTGGGAGACACGAGCCCCAACCCACGGCTGTCCGAGGAGTTAGTTGCCCGCGGCCCCTGGTGCCTTCTCCCCGCTGGACTCCAGGGCCAGGTGGGCTGGCTTGGAGCCCCAAGGAGGGGGCAACGCGGAGGCTGCGGGCGCCCCTGGGCCCTTGCTCCTCCTCCCAGAGTCCATTTCCCTCCTGACCCCGCACTCACCCGCCCGGGTCCGCGGAAGAGCCAGGGGGACCGCCAGCAGCACCAGCATCCTCAGTGCCAGGACCAGCATTTTGCAGACTCACAAAAGAGAATCTCAAGAAGGCCCCTTGCACTTTATAGTCAGGTGCCCGGCCACGCTGATTGGCTGCTCTCTGGAGTCAACATCCAATAGATAAGAGATCTGGCCAAGAGTTGTGAGGGTTGTGAGACAGAGAAGTGAAACTGAGGAGAGAGGTGTCCCCACCTCTGGGCTGTTGGCATTTAACATCCTTCCTGTCACCAGGACAGACACCTCTTGGGGACCCGGAACTTTGTCCTGTTCTATCCTCGGGGTCACAGCTTCTGGGAGACAAAAACCAGACACGCCCAGGGAACTGTCTGTGTGTCTCACCAGCTGAAAGGAATACAGGACATAGACAATTTAGGGGAACAAGAGAAACAACGGACCAAACTATATAGGGGAACAATGTTTGATATTTCCATTATGACAGCAGCAGGGCTCATACCAATGTCAGGAGCCGAGAAAACGTCTGAGAAACAGGTGTACTCTCTAGCTTGCCAGTCTGCCTCCATGGTAAAATACTGAACCAGTTCTCTCCATCTTACCCACATTTCAAGCAATGGTCCCACCAGTACGGGTTGGGTCTATCTACACCACTTATAGAATCTCCTACAGGCTTGCTCAGTGCCTTGCCTGAATAATTCTTTGTCAGTGTGCCTAAAGACTCAGATACCATTGTCAAATTAACAGAAATTAATTATCCCACTAGCCTAGACCATTGATGAGTTCTTTGTTTAATTCAGAGACATTGACATAAAGTTAAAAATTGAAAGTAGATGAAGACAAACATGCATATTCATTGCAAACACACAAAGGAAGAAACCTGGCATCACATCAGCTCACAGTATAAGCAGGTGCTGCTGTCAGAATCCCCCTAACACCCCTGTCCTTTCCCTGGCCATGGATGGTAGATACTAATTGTAACGAAAATATGGAAAAGAGATACTCCAGTACAGTCTAGGAAAGAAGGCAGGAGCTCATAGCCTGAACACTCTTGTCTTTAGTTCACAGTCTCCTGGGTACAGGGACCTTGCTAGGCCTTCTGGACCATGAAGGAGAAACACCTGCTGCTGGGGCCACAGTGAGGATCCAAACACAAGGACATCTTCCAGCAGCACAGAAGCCGCCTCCTCCTCTAGAGATGCTGCAGGAGATATGGACACTGCTCATGGGCTGAGGGCAGCATGTGGTGCTGTGACAGGGACCAGAGCCCAGGACGTGACGCTGCTGAGTGACTCCAGCAAAGTCCAAGTGGACAGAGCTCCAGCAGGCACAGCTCTGTCCACACATGCTTCACACAAACATTTCATGCCCCACCTGCCATGTTCCACAAAGCCAACATATTCCAGAAGGTTCCCAAAGCCGCTATTTATTTCATCCAGACACTACAATTTCTTCTTTAATTAACTTGCCAACCTCTCAAGTCAAGAATTTGAAACAAATCAACCATCAGAGTCTTAGAAAAGGAAGTTGGTTGTGGAGGGGAAGCCAGGACAGTGCAGAACAGGGGGCTGGTGGGCAATGGTGGGCTGATCTCCTCAGATCTTCACATCCCCACCACAGGAGCACAGACATCTTTTTTTTTAAACATTTTTTATCTCCTCTCATACAAGCTTAATATGTACACCAGTTCCCTCCCTCCCTCCTCCTCCCCCAGACCCCTCTGCTCACCCTCCCCTCACCCTCCGTCCCCAACCCCCCAGTGCCTCCCTTCCCCCAATCCCCGGAGAATCCTTTAATGTGCATGCCAGACTCTCCTCTGAGTCCTCCTCTCCGATGACGTACAAGGACCCAGTGGCATTTCCCTGAACCCTTTCTTTTGTTCCCCTTAAGCATAGGAACACTATTTTGGCTGTCAATCCCTTGCCTCCAAGGATCTTGGTGCTTTTAGCAAATGTTAGACTTTGTGGGGTCAATAGTGTGTTGGACATTGTGCAGGGCATGCAAAGTCCAATTATGATTGTTTCGGCCCTAACTTGTGTGGAGTATCTTGCATATCATTGCTCCTCCCATCCTTGTGCTCTTACACTCTTACCGCCCCCTTTTCCGCAAATTTCCCGAAGCTTCAGGATGGGGAGAGATTAGGCTGGCCTAGCTCTAGGTGGTTGATATAGAGTCTCGGATATTCTGGATTATAGTTTGTTGATTTTCTTTTGCGGTTTTGCTGCTCCTGCAATGCCCTTCACTCCATCCCGATGGGTATTGGATGTCACCCCCTGGCCAGAGATAAAAAGCTGTTAAACTAGAGTCTTATCATAAGAGTATATTCAAAGGTAGATATAATGAAAGTAGGAAACCACAGTGAGGGAAGGGTCAATCACCAACTTGCAAAATGGTTACTTATTATCTGCCATACTATATGCCCTCCCCTTCTGGTGAGATCACACCCCCTCAGTTGTAAATGATCAGGAACGAAAAGTCTGTGAACTTAACCAGATGTCTCATTGCTTACTTGCAGCCCTTGATGGAGGCCTATTTTCTCTGCTGTAACATGGTCCCCTCTCTCCTTTTTTCTGGTGTGGCCCTCCTATCCCATCCCTCCTGTTCATACTCCTTGCAATTACAGGAGCACAGACATCTTTAGACACCGTTGATACAAGAGAACTCTGGCACTTGAAGCCACAGCTGTGTGTCGGTGGGTCCCACGGTGCAGTTGTCTCAAGCTGTAGGATGAGACCATGACCACACTCAGGGCGGTCACTGCAGAGATGACATTCCCAGCTGCCACCATCACTCAGGAGCACAGATTTGAAGAAACCTTGAGACCCAGGCTGGACGCAAGCCTGAACTCAGACCCTCAGGCGTCACCTTTACAAGCTGTGAGAGACACATCAGAGCTCTGCGCACTGTCCCTGTCTGGAAGAGAAAGAACAGGCCACACTCAGAGCCCAGAGAAGATGTGGCTGCAGGAGGAATGATGGGTGGATGACTCCCTCTGTACTCTAGGGGCTCAGGGATCACCCTGCTCCCCACACCCACCTGCTGCCTGAGCATAGCTCCCTCCTCTTCTGTCTATGGAGAGACAGATTGTGAAACCAGGGAAGTACATTCCACAGGAAGGTTTTAGAACTGACTGCACATTCAGGGAAGGGTCAGGAGATGCGAGAAAGACAAGAATTCAATTGACTTTCCTCTTGGAGGCCTGTCCTCAGCAGGGACCCTCCCCTCTAACCTCTGACTGATGGGGGTCAGGCCCCACCCACAGTCATCAGTGAATGTGTCCATCATGTTCCACGTGCTTTACAGGAGAGTCAGTGTGGGCAACACAGACCCAGGCTGTGCAGTGTGTGTGTGTGTGTGTGTGTGTGTGTGTGTGTGTGTGTGTGTGTGTTTCCCATTAATCAGGCAGAACATACTCCCATTAGGCTGAGAGAAACCTCACATCCTCCCTTCCCACCTGCCCTTTTCCTCCTCATCACCACAGCAGTCACCACAGCTGCGGTCACCACAGCTGCAAGGAGAACCAGGACACCAACCATTCATTGCCAGTGTGGAGAAGGTGGGCTGAGGAGGCTCTGGGAAGGGAAGGAACAGTGAGGGTCTGACCCCAGCTCTCAGCCCTGACCCTCCCAGGTCTCCACAAAGTCTCTGCTTTCCTGTGCCCACACCCTCCTCACCCCATCTCAGGGTGAGGGGCTCAGGCAGCCCCTCATGAAGTACATGGCAGGTGTATCTCTGCTCCTCCCCAGAAGGCACCATCACAGCTGCCCACTTCTGGAAGGTTCCATCCCCTGCAAGTCTGGTCTCCACAAGCTCCATGTCCTGGGTCAGGTCCTCCCCATGCAGCTGCCAGATCAGAGTGATGTCCACAGGGTAGAAGCCCAGGGTCCAGCACTTCAGGGTGACCTTCCCTTCATGCCCAGGGTGATGGGTCACATGTGCATGTGGGGGATCTGAGGGAAGAACTGGGACATTCAGACATTTTGAATACTTCCTAAGTGATCCTGGGGCCATCCAGAGAATGGACAGAAGTATTGGGTTGTAGGAGGCATGCAAACCCCACACAAAAACCTAGATACAGAGTCTAGAACCTATTCCTTAGAAAGTTCTAAAATCTAGGTCCGTTCCAGGGTGGGAGACTTTATATTTCTACAGGTTAAATGTACTTCTGTCCCTTAGTGAGAGGAGAAAGGGAGACTCAGAAAAACCAGGGTCAGATCTCTGAACACACTGAAGGAGGACACAGAGCCCAGCCTGAGGGAGGCCATGGCTCACAGTGGGCTGCAGACTGGAGGGAAGGTTTGACTGGTTATATCAGGGATCTTCCCACCTCCCATCCTGAGACAGACTTTGAGCTGTCCTGGAGAAGGGGTATCCTGGGCTGAGGGTATACCTCTGGGGTTACATTTTGGCTTAATTTACATCCCCAGAACCCACATGGAAATGTCAGCAGGCATGATTTGGGATCCTGGGAATCCCTAGGGCAAGCTGTTAGATAGACTACCCTTAATGGCTTGTTCTGGATTAATTATAGAGCCAGATTCACAGCATTAAGGTAGAAGGGTAATAGAGAATGATTCTTCATTATCACTCTTTGGCCTCCACAGGCACCCCCCCCTCACATACATGTACACTGAACCCACATGGAAACACACACACAGTTTTGGCTGGAGTGCTGTCAGTTTGAATTTTTTTTTTTGCCCTTTGCATTTTTTGTCTTTATGTGCTTTTTAATTTTTCTTTGTAACAATAAAGTAATAAAAACAGCATATTAATAAAAAAAGAAAAGGCAGATACACTCACCCATGTACCCCATACCACATATGAGGAAGAAAAATAAAATGAAGTAATATATAAAGAGAAGTCCTTAGTTCAGCCTGCCCTTATGTGGTCCTTAGTCAATGCCCCATGGCGGGGGGGGGGGGCAAGGACAAGAGTAAACCATGGACCCCCTGGCTAAGGAAAAAGACCACATTTTTCCCTATGTGGAAGGGAAGAGATGTATGGAAAAATACTCCCATAAAACAAAAAGAAATTTAGCCCAGGACAGAATCTACAACATTGGAACAAACTGAATTTCACGACGAAACAGTTTCCTAGTCACATCCCAGATTAGAACGGGCTGGTGGGCAACTGTTTCCTGCTACATCCTAACAGGGACTTCTTTCCAGAAGTCATGGTCTGTTAAACTGGTAAAAACAACCTACTAATCATAATCAGGAGTCCTGGCTCAGCTGTTTGCTCTGTATGTAAGTTCTGTGTTTTCATGAATAAATACTGTTCTGCCACCTCAGTAAGCACTGCTGCCTAAGACCCCGAACTTGGAGGGTGGTCCTGGTGCACCTGCCTGCTGCTTCTAATACAGACTTCTAAGCTTCACCCAAATTGAGATGTGGTCTAAACTGTGAATACTGGACCCCACAACATTCTGGGGACTCGCTTGGGGTCCACATTTTAAGACAGGCTCTTCTGGGTCTCCTCACGGAGGCCATCTGTGAAACGCCTGCCTTTCCCGGGAAAGACATCCAGCCACTGTCTGGGGGAGTTTTCATCTTTTTCATGAAGCAGACTTCTATTTGAACAGCTGTTTAGATTCCTGGGAAGCTGGACGCTCATTACTTCCAGGGTCAGAGGATTCTCAGGGACGCCTGTGATCCTCTCTGGCTCCTCTGGGCATTGCCAACAGACAGTCTCTTTCAGTTTCTGGTTCTGAATATTTCCCCCGCGCCCGCTTCCCCTGCACCTGCGTTCTGTTATCATCTGTGCCTGAGTCTCTTTGCCCTTGGTTTTGTCTTTGTCTTTGTGACTTAAATCATGGGACAGAATAATCTAAGGCCTTGACTCCTCTTGAATTAATCAAAATTCATTTTAAGGATTTTTTTAATTATTTTTCATTTTAAGGATTTCAAAAAAAAAGGCAGCTGGATCTAGAGACCAGGTCTATCCTAGAAATTTCGCACTTGCTGCTCTCTCAACTGGCCAAGTTATGGTACTGACTGGCCCCCGGAGGACTCCTTTGCCTGCCCCTCATTTATTCCCTCCAGGCCAAGGTCTTCCACAGACTTACCTCTGGTCATCAGGACCTGATTCCTTCACCCCCCTCCAGATTCCACCTTGGCTTCTGTTCTTCCCTCTGCCAGGCATCCCCCACTGCCCTTTCCCAAAGGACCAGCAGCCTCAACTTTTTGTAGTTTACAGCCTGTTCTCCACTTCTGGTTTTATAACTGGAAACATCGGAATCCTTCCTTTTCAGAGAAACCCCAGGCTCTTACTTCCCTCCTCAAGACCATTTTGCACACACACCAGCCCACCTGGGATGACTGCCAGTAATGCCTTCAGACACTTCCTTCTGAGGAAAGGAAGCACATTCACAGGGAGGCCTGAAAGTTGGTTTTAGGAGCTGACGGTCAGCCCACAGACCAACCTAGACGCACTGAGGAGGTTCTCCCCTCCACTTCACCAGAGTGGACCGAACTCCCCGCAAGGTAGGGAGATGCTCCAAACCTTTTGCCAGACTTTATTGGGTAGTCTCCACGCTGCTTCCAAGCACCCCACAAATTTGCCTAAGTTAAGTGAGCTGATCCAGGGACCAACCGAGTCTCCCTCAGCCTTCTTAGGGTGATTACAGGAGGCCTATAGAACCCACACCCTTATAGACCCTGAGGCTACTAAGAACCACAGGGCCATTAATACAACCTTTGTTTCCTAGTTAGCCCTGGATATCAGGGAAAAAATGCTTCAGAGATTAGAGGGTTTTAAAGGAAAGGATCTGTCAAAATTAGTAAAGATTGAAAACAAATTTTTAATAATCGAGATACCCCAGAGGTTAGACAGGCTAAGAAAGTGGCTAGCGTCATGGTGGCAACCTTCCAACAGAATCAGGTAGCTGCCTAAGGAAAAGGATCTCAAAATGCTCAACAGAAGGGGGATAAGAAAATGACCCCATTACAGACGGACCAATGTGCCTATTGCCAAGAGATAGGCCATTGGACAAATGAATGCCCTAACAAAAGACAGAAGAAGCAGGGCCAGATCTTAAACCTGGAAGATAAAAATTAGAGATGTCCCTCCCTTCCCTGCACTCCGCCACGCGGGACGCGCACGCGCAGGTCCAGCCGGGCCTCACCGCGCGACCCAGGTAAGCTCCGTCTGTGCACCACCTCCAGAACCCCCAGGCCGCCCAGGGGACCCAGCTCCTCCCACCATCCAGCCGGAGCCCTCGAACAGAAGATCTGGGAAGAGGGGGACGCCCCCTCTGCGCCCGGGCCCCGCCCCCAGGTCCCCCAAGTTAAATAGCGCCCTCGCTGACCGCCCCATCCTCCGTTCCCTGCACTCCGCCGCCCGGGACCCGGGGTCCAGCCTGGACTCACCTCAACCTAAGTAAGCTCCGTCTCCGCCCACCCCCAAAACCCCAGGCAAAATAATTCAGTTCAGTGAAAAAAGCACAGAAATTGAAAGAAGATCTTAAGAGTTAAAACGACAATGCCAAAGTCAAAGTGCAAATCCATGAGAAACAACACTCAAGTAAACAAATCTCCCACTGAAGGAATTAATCCTATAATGATAGACTCCAACCAGAACAAACCCATGGAAAATGGCCAAGAAAGCCTGACCCAGGATAACGACCTTCAAAATATGATCATTACCATGTTCAATACTATGAAAGAGGAAATCTGGGAGGAATTACATAATCGAATCAATCGCTTTGAAGAGGAACACAACAGACACTTGGAGGAGTTGAGAAAAACAGTGCAAGAAACAAAAACTGGCATAGAGCAGTTAAAGCAGACTCAAGCAGAGTTTAAAACTGAGCTACAAGACAAGTTATCTTCAACCCAGAACTCCACAGTGAGTCTTATCAGCAGAACTAACGAAGTAGAAAACAGAATTTCAGACCTTGAAGATAAAGTGGGAGTATTAACCAGCTCAATGGAAGAGGTTGTTAAAGCCAAAAACATACTTGAGAGAAATATCCAAGGGATATGGGACACCCTGAAGAAGCCTAACATGTGTATTCACGGAATACCAGAGCAAGAATCTGAAAATACCACCCCTGAGGAAATTTTTCAAACGATCATCAAGGAAAACTTTCCTCATCTAAAAAAAGAGAGGCCCATCCATATACAAGAGGCATTCCACACCCCAAACAGATATGACCAAAACAGAAGCTCGCCACGGCAAATAATAGTCAAAACACTCCACATTCAAGATAAAGAACTGGTGCTGAGAGCTTAAAGGGAGAAAAAACAAATCACTTTTAAAGGTAAACCTATTAAAATAACAAATGACTTCTCAGTCAAAACAGTAAAAGCAAGAAGAGCTTGGAGAGACATACTTCAAGTATTGAATGAGCAAAAATGTCAACCCAGGCTGATTTACCCTGCAAAACTATCAGTCATGATCGAGGGAGAAAGAAAAATCTTCCAGCATAAAGACAACTTGAAGGGATACATGTCCACCAAACCAGCCCTTCAAAAAATGCTAGAAATGATATTCAAGCGTGAAGAAAAAAACAGGCATACCCAGGAGAACAGAAGGCAAGTATAACACCATTAAAAGCGAAGTAATATACTTATAAAAACTACTAAACATTAATAAATGTCTGGAATTAAAAATAGTTTCTCCATTATAACATTAAATGTTAATGGAATTAACACACCTATCAAGAGACACAGATTACAAATTTGGATTAAAAATCACAATCCATCAATCTGCTGCCTGCAGGAAACCCATCTCACCACCAAAGATAGGCATGCCCTAAAAATAAAAGGCTGGTCAACAATTCTACAAGCAAATGGAAGCAGAAAACAGGGAAGGATAGCCATTATGATATCAGACAAAGTGGACTTCAAACCAAAGAAAATTATAAGAGACACGGATGGATACTACATTTTAGTCACAGGTACAATTCACCAGGAAGACATCACAATACTGAACATATATGGACCTAATACAGGCCCCTCCACATTCATTAAGAAAACCCTACAGCGTCTAAAGCAAGAAATCAACCCCCAAATGATAATTCTTGAGGACTTCAACACCGCCCTCTCAACATGGGATAGATCAACAGGTCAAAAGCTTAACAGAGACACTTTGGACCTTAATCAAACCCTTAAAGAAATGGACCTTACAGATCTCTATCGAATTTTTCACCCACACACCAAAGAATGCACATTTTTCTCAGCAGCACACGGAACTTTCTCCAAAATAGATCACATACTGGGCCAGAAAACGAATCTACACATGTACAAAAAAGTTGAAATTCTAACCTGTGCCCTCTCAGACCACCATGGCCTAAAGCTGGACATCCACAACACAACAAACAAGAGAAAATACACTAACTCCTGGAAACTTAACAATATGATGCTGAAAGAGAACTGGATTCAGGAAGAAATTAAAAAGGAAATTCAAGATTTCCTAAAAGTGAATGATAAGAAAATACAACTTACCAAAATCTCTGTGACACAATGAAAGCTGTCTTAAGAGGTAAGTTCATAGCTCTTAATGCCTACATCAAAAAAATGGAAATATCAGAAATAAACAACTTAACAATGCAGCTTAAAGCTTTAGGGAAACTAGAGCAATCTGATCCCAAAAGTAGTAGAAGAGAGGAGATTAGCAAAATAAGGGGAGAAATATCTGAAATCTAGATTAAGAAAATAATAGAAAAAATCAACCAGTCAAAAAGCTGGTTCTTTGAAAAAAATCAATAAGATTGATACACCCCTACCTAAATTAACCAAAAGCAAGAGAGAGAAAACCCAAATTAACAAAATTAAAAATGAACATGGAGTTATCACTACTGATACCCAAGAAATCCAGAGAATTATAACATCATATTTCAAAAACTTATACTCTGTGAAATTTGACAACACAAAAGAGATGGATGAATTTCTAAGTAAACACAACTTACCTAAATTGAATCAGGAAGTTGGGAATTATTTAAATAGTCCTATAACAAATAAGGAAATTGAGGAAGTAATCTCAAATCTTCCCACCAAAAAATGCCCTGGACCAGATGGATTCAGCACAGAGTTCTACCAGACATTTAAGGAGTTAATAACACCAATACTCCTTAAACTGTTCCATCAAATAGCAAAGGAAGGAACACTACCAAATTCCTTCTATGAAGCTAATATCGTTTTACTCCCAAAACCTAATAAAGACTCACTTAAAAAAGAAAACTATAGGCCGATCTCTCTGATGAACACAGACGCAAAGATTCTCAACAAAGTCTTAGCAAATCGGATTCAAAAACACATTAAATAGATCATTCACGGGGACCAAGTAGGCTTCATTCCCGGCACACGAGGTTGGTTCAACATCCGCAAATCAATAAATGTAATTCATCATGTAAACCAGTCCAAAGTCCAAGACTACAGGATACTCTCGATAGATGCAGAAAAAGCTTTTGACAAGATCCAACAGCCTTTTATGATCAAAACGCTAGAGACAGTAGAAATGGAAGGGACCGTTATCAATATAATAAAAAGCCCACAGCAAGGATTAGGCTCAATGGCGAACAATTGGAAGCATTCCCACTTCGATCAGGAACTAGACAAGGCTAGTTCTCTCACCACTTCTATTCAATATTGTACTTGAAGTCTTAGCCGAAGCCATAGACAAGAAAGGGACATAAGAGGGATTCAAATCAGCAAGGAAGAAGTCAAACCATCCCTATTTGCAGATGACATGATCTTATACCTGAGTGATCCCAAAAACTCCACCAGCAAGCTCCTGGAACTAATTGAGAAGTTCAGCAGGGTGGCAGGATACAAAATAAATGTACAAAAATCAGAGGCCTTCCTATATGCCCAGAATGAAAGAAGTGAAAAAGCCTTGAGAGAAACAATCCCATTTACTATAGCCCCTAAAAAAATGAAATACCTAACCAAGGAGGTAAAAGAGCTTTACAATGAAAACTTTAAAACCCTAAAGAAAGAAATTGCAGAAGACACCAGAAGGTGGAAAGACCTCCCTTGTTCCTGGATTGGCAGAATCAACATCGTAAAAATGACCATCCTACCAAAGGCAATATACAAATTCAATGCCATACCAATTAAAATCCCAAAGCAGTTCTTCAAAGAAGTTGACCAAACAATCTCAAAATTCATATGGAGGCACAAAAGACCCAGGATAGCAAGGACAATCCTGAGTAACAAAAACACAGCTGGAGGTATTACCATACCAAACCTAAGTCTATACTACAAATCCATAGTTATAAAGACAGCCTGGTACTGGCTCCAAATAGACACACAGATCCATGGATAAGGATTGAAGACCAGATATAAGCCCACAAAGTTACAGCCATTTGGTCTTTGACAAAGGGGCCCAAAGAATCCAATGGAAAAAGAACAGCATCTTCAACAAATGGTGCTGGCAAAACTGGATCTCCACATGCAGAAGATTAAAGCTGGATCTGTACTAGTCACCATGTACAAGACTTAATTCCAAATGGATCAATGACCTTGATATCAGGCCAGAGACTATAAAAACCTTAGTTGAAAGGATAAGGAACTCCCTCGAACTGATTGGGCTGGGCAAACATTTCCTAAACAGACATCCAATGGCACAGTCACTGCTACCAACTCTCAACAGTTGGGATCTTGTGAAATTAAAGAGCTTCTGTTCAGATAAAGAGATTGTAACACGAGCTCAAAGGCAACCCACAGAATGGGAGAAAATCTTCACTAACCACACATCTGATAGAGCTCTGCTGTCCAGAGTGCACAAAGAACTTAGAAAACTAAACACCAAGGAAACCAATGGCCCAATTAAAAAATGGGCCCTGG
The DNA here is from genome assembly GCA_023101885.1 of Typhlomys cinereus. NCBI lineage: Eukaryota > Metazoa > Chordata > Mammalia > Rodentia > Platacanthomyidae > Typhlomys > Typhlomys cinereus. Next base: position 118,543 of record JALPQD010000427.1, read on the forward strand.
AACTTAAAAGAAACTTTACCAGGGATGAAATTAAAATGTCTAACAAATATCTGAAAAAATGCTCCACTTCCTTAGCCATCAGGGAAATGCAAATCAAAACTTCCCTGAGATATCATCTCACCCCGGTCAGGATGGCAAAAATCCATAATACAAACAACACCAAATGCTGGAGAGGATGTGGAGAGAGGGGAACTCTCCTACATTGCTGGTGGGAATGCAGGCTCATACAGCCACTCTGGCAAGCCGTCTGGAGATTCTTAAAGAAATTAAAGATTGAAATGCCATATGACCCTGCTATCCCACTTTTGGGAATAACCCCCCATACAGCAGAGGATCACCTCAATCTCACAAGCACAACCATGTTCATAGCAGCACTATTTACAATAGCAAAGTCATGGAATCAACCCAAATGTCCAACAGTTGATGAGTGGATAAGGAAACAGTGGTACATCTATACAATGGAGTACTACTCAGCCATCAAAAATGATGAATTACTGGAATTTGCTGGGAAATGGATGTCATTAGAAACAATATTAAGTGAAGTATCCCAGACCCAGAAATTTAAGCGCCGTATGTACTCCCTAATAGGTGGCTCCTAGTACCAAACCCACCCAGCCCACCTAGAGACACTCAAAGAAAAATCTCTGTAATACCTACAGTAATTGCAAGGATTATGAACAGAAGGGATGGGGTAGGGGGGCTACACCAGAAACAAGGAGAGAGGGGACCATGTTACAGTAGAGAAAACAGGCCTCCATCAAGGACTCAAATAAGTAATGAGACATCTGATTAAGTTCACAGACTTTCGTTCCTGATCATTTACTACTGAGGGAGTATGATCTCACTAGAAGAGGAGGGCATATAGTCTGGCAGATAAAAAGTAGCCATTTTGCAAATGGGTGATAGACTTGTCCCTCACTGTGGTTTCCTACTTTTAATACATCTATCTTTGAATGTGCTCTTATAACAAGACTCTAGATTAACAGCTTTTTGTCTCTGGCCAGGGGGTGACATACAGTGCCCAGCAGGATGGAGTGAAGGGCATTGCAGGAGCAGCAAAACTGCAAAAGAAAATCAACAAACCAGAATCCAGAACTTCAGAGACTCTATATCAACCACCTAGAACTAGGCCAGCCTAATCTTTCCCCATCCTGAAGCTCAGGGACATTTGCAGAAGAGGGGGTGGTAAGAGTGTAAGAGCAAAAGGATGGGAGGAGCAATGATTTGCAAGATACTCCACACAAGTTAGGGCTGAAGCAATCATAATTGGACTTTGCATGCCCTGAGCAATGTCCAACACACTGTTGACCTCACAAAGTCTAGCATCTGCTAAAGGCACCAAGATCCTTGGAGGCAAGGGATTGGCAGCCACAGCAGTGTTCCTATACTTAAGGGGAACACGGGAAAGGGTTCAAGGAATGGCCACTGGGTCCTTGTACATCATCGGAGAGGAGGGCTCAGAGGAGAATCAGGCATGCACAAGAAAGAACTCTCTGGGAACTGGGGCGGGAGGCACTGGGAAATGGGGAGGGAAGGGTGAGGGAGGGGGAGCAATGGGTTCGGGGGTAGGAGGAGGGAGGGAGGGAACTGGTGTACCTATTAAGTTTGTATGAGCTGACATAATGATAAAAAATGTAAAAAAAAAAAAAAGATTAGAAATGTCAGGGCTCTCAGACTCTGCCGGAGCCCGGGTAACTCTTCAATGGGAGGGAACCTGATCTCATCCCTAGTACATATAGGGGCCCAATATACAGTCCTAACCAAAGACTCAGGCCCCTTAAGAAAGAAAAGAACCCACCTGGTCTAGCAAAACACCAACCGCCGATTGTTACTAAAAAGCACTGCCCTGAATGTCAATGGAAAACAAGACCCCATGTCTAAAGAGGCCAGGCAGGGGATAAAAAGTCCATATTGACAGACTTTTAGAAGCTGGAATCTTGTCCCTTGTAAGTCCCCTTGGAGCACCCCACTTCAGCCAGTTAAGAAGCCAGGAACAGAGGACTATGGGCCAATACAAGACCTAAGAGAAGTCAATAAAAGGACTCAGGACATACATCCCACAGTCCCAAATCCTTACACTCTGATCAGCCTGCTTATTCCTGAGAAACAGATATATAGTATTCTGGACTTAAAAGATGTTTTCTAACATTTAGCAAAAGTCAGCTAGCCCATCTTTGCCTTTGAATGGATGGACTGGATAAGGAATTTAGTGGGCAACTGACCTTGATCAGGCTTCTACAGGGATTTAAGAATTCTCCACCTCTGTTTGATGAGGCCCTCCTCCAGTATCTTCAGGAGTTCCCAGCTAGACTTCTGGTGAGGTGCCACTGGATGAGTTAATTCCTATGTTTGGGATCCCTCTAGTGAGAGGCTCAATCATCCTGCCTTCATCTGCAAGGTAACTACAGGTTTAATTCAGGCATTGGGGATTAATTGAAAACTACCTTGTGCTTATCATCCCCAGAGTTCAGGACCAATAGAAAGAATAAATCAGACTTTAAAGGAGTCTTTAATTAAATTAACCCTAGAGACTGGCGAAGGGTGGGTAGGGCTTCTCCCCTTTGCTCTTTTAAGAACCAGATGCACCCCTTTTTTGAGAGGCTTAACTCTCTTTGAGATCTTGTTTGGGAGACCAGCTCCCCTGATCCCCAGGCTTAGGGAGGAACTGGTAGCTGACTTAACCAATAATCAGGTTCTGCAATCTGTTCAGGCCCTGCAGCTTATACATGACTCTGTTATACCCTCTATTAAAGCTGCCTTCTAAACTACCCCTGTCCATCCACATCCTTTCCAGCCCAGAGACAGAGTCTAGATTAAAAGACACGGAACGGAAACCCTGGGACCACGTTGGAAGGGCCCCCACCAAGATATCCTGACAATGCCTACAGCCCTCAAAGTGGACTGAATAAAGACTTGGATTCACCACCCTCATGGAAGTAAGGTGGGAGTAATCTGCCTCAAGGCCCACCCCCTGTGACTGCCTAAAAGTGCCATGACCTTCCCAAACACAGAAGACCGAGGGGGACACCTTTCAAAGCATGACACCGACCTCTCCAGAGGCTCTGCTCCCAGCGTCAGCTTCTTCAGCCTTCCAGAATATCGAAGTGCACTCCAGTCTCAACCATGTGACCACAGGAGCTTCAGCCTGGAAAGAACTTGCTCCAGATCCCCAGGGAGAGATCCTGGGATGCCAAAATCTATATGGTCCCCACACGGAGTGCCTGTTGGAACAGTCATCTCTCTACCCCACATCCCTCTCTCCTGGACGTGTGAACCTCTGCATGTGACGTGGTGTTGACACTTTTCCTGGGGAGATGCCACAAAACCATCTCCCTATTCGAAACAGCAGTTCCACAATAGGCCAAAGTAACAATTACTCTAAATTTCAAATTGAGGATCCCAGGAGTCAATTGGACTTGTTTACAGGGCAGGGGTGAGGGTCACTTACAGGAGCAGGGAGAACCCAGCATGACCTAGGGTTTCCCCAGGGCTGCTTACAAAGAACCCCAATTAACCTTTCTTAGCCCAAACATACCCTAGGGTCTCTCCAAGAACTCAGGACCCAAGGGGACTTGTGATGAGGGCTGAATCACTTGGGCAAGAGCAGAAGCCCAACTCAGGGTCCAATGATCCCCCCTCTCTGAAGGAGTCAATGGACAACAGGTGCCATCTTGAGGGTCTCAGATAAACATGGCAGTTGACTGTTCTAAGGAAAATCCCATGTTATGGTCTGTCTTTATTCACTTGTGCACAGCGCAGTGTGTGTCCACCCAACACAGCACATGCTCCATGAGGCCCACAGGGATTCACCAGGTCACAAGGGTGTCTGCCTGGAAATGGAGAGAAAGGGAAAGATTGAGAAACTGAAGGAGGGGATTCATTTACATGTGGAAGATGGAGGACAGTGTCCAGTATTTGATTCCCTCCTCCTGCCATGAGGGCTCTAGGGATCGACCTCTGTACCATGGAGCCAGCTCCCTGCACACGGTCACATTGCTAGTGCACAGACTTCTGTGATCAGTTATGCAGACACTGTCCCATCACATCCTGGAGAGTCTGACTCCACCCCACAGACACTGACAGTGAGAACACAGCAAAGATCCCATTCCACCCAGTCAAGCTCAAGAAACCATGTTCCCTGGGCGACTTCTAGTTTCTGGGTGACTCCACAACAGCATCACTTTAACCCCCCAGAGTACACTCGACCCAGACCCTTCACTGGACACCTAGGCAGCCTTTGTGGCTCCTTTAAAAAGGAAGGTTCCCTCAGGCCTGCTGTCACAGTGTGACACATGAATCTCACCTATGGCTGAGATAATAAAACAGCAAAAATGGAAAGAATCACAAGGACACAGGAAATAGAATAGTGTTGGTAGGAACACCTGGAAAATAGTCAGTCTTTCTGGCAGGAGAAGTGTGAGAACCTGACACACACAGTCCTCTCATATTTACACCTTCCAGGGCATCCAGAAACCGCCAGGCTGAGGCCAGGGAAACTGACGTTCCTGAGGTTTATAGCACAAGAGACAGTCTGCACGCGAGATGTCAGCGCTGCAACAGATCTCTCAGGTCTTAGGTTGTAGATCCAGGAAACACTCAGGTCTTAGGTTGTAGATCCAGAAAACACCAGTAAGTTGCAAGAATGTTTCTGTCCTACTGTTTTCCATGGGGACCTCATGAACTGTTTGTTCATCAGCCCTCACACCTTCAATCACAGGCTGAGATTTCCATCCTAACAGGCGGCGTCCCTAGGGGGCGCCCCACATCCAGGCCTGCAGCCTCCTCTCCCTGAGAACTGATTTCTGCAGCTAACAGCTGTGAAGGGGCTCCTGCACCTGGTGTCCAGAGGTTCCTGAGACTGGGAAGCTTCAGGTTCCTGAAACCTCACAGCTCCCTCCTGGCTCCAGAGGGAATATTGCAGAGTGCAGGAAAATGTACAGAAAATATTGTTATTAATGCAAACCCAGACCTAATGGAGTCTGTGGTGGCCAAATCATCTTTCCTCTCACACTAGTGTCAGGGCCACCTGACCTTCCTCACAGGGCTTCCCTCAGCTCTCTCCATGGAACGTGGACAGAAAGAAGAAGGAGAGAGTGAGCTGCAGAACAGCTGAGGGCGACCCAGGTGATGAGGGGTGCCCACACAAAGTGTCCCGAGGTTTTACACCAAATATTAGAAGAAAATGGGAGTAAAGAGAAGACACACAGACCCAGAGTGCAGCCGCAAAGACTGAACGGGGTTTAATTAGGGAGGGGCTGTAAAGTTCATAGATGGAGGGAGATGTTGCCTGGTGCTGACAAGGTGACTGTGGTTTTTAAAGGCTTAAAGTGGGGGAAGGGGAGTATTGGCTGGTTCAGTTGTCTGTAGGTTTAGTCAGCTTCTGATTAACATTTATCTGGTGGGAAGTACAGGGAGGTGATTCTGTGTTTGGTTTCTGATCCATCATTTTAAGTTTTACCTCGACAATGATGTTGGTGGAGATTTTTCTGTGCTGGGAAGGTTTCTGAGTGCTGGGTTCCAACAGCCATGAGCTGCTTGTTACATGGGGTTTGGGGGTCAGCTTCGTGTGCTTCATGTGGACATCCAGTTCTCCAGAACCATGTGCTAAAAGATGCACTTGTCTCCCCCAAGAGACCCTAGCAGGAATATTCATGTCCGCTTACCTGGGTGCATTGTGCCAAAGTGGAAGTCCAGCCCACAGAGAATATTTGCTCTGGGGACCAGCCCCACTCCCAACACATTGGCATTGGAGTCTCCTCACCCGAGTCTCCCAACTGCAGGCTCCTGCTGCACCATGGGGAGGAGGACTGTGCACCAGCACCCTCCTCCCTGACTCCTGCCCTGGCAGAGACTCCAAATCCTCTGATCATGGATCCTCCTCCCCTGGGCTCTTGCTGGTGCATCTGCCTCCACCTCTGACCTTCATGCCCCCCTCACCCCTGCAGGGAGCTGCTCTTGATGCCCACAGCTGCACACTTAGGGAGCCTGTGCTGCTTCCTAGATGCACCTATGGATATCTCCACACCCATCTTCCATTCCTCAGTTTCCCCTTCTTCCTCTCTCCTTTACTACTTCTCTGGGTTGTAATTCCTTACTGCCCTGTGTTCTCCCTGTGTGTCCTGTGCCCTCAGAAACGCACGACCCAGCCTCGAACTGACATGTGGTTATTTCCTTGGCAGAACATCAGCTGAGACCTGGGATGCAGAGACCCAGGAGCTGCAGAGGAGGAGAAAACCTGAGAATGGCGCTGGCGACATGCAGACCTGCAGCAAAGGAGGAGAGCGCAGGCAAGAGAGAGGTGCAGGCCTTTGGGCATGTTTGGGGTGGGGAGTGTGAAGGTGGATCACTTCCTTTGCCTGGAATGGAGGAGGAAGGGGGTCTGTGAAGGCCTGTCCTGGATGATCCATGACTCAGAAGGCTCTGGGACAGGCAGGGAAGTGTGGCTGGAGTTTTGCAGGAGGACAGGAGGCCGTGGGGGAGGGTCCAGGTGACAGAGAAGTGGCTGCTGGGATGGGGGTCAGGCTCCCATTCCTTCCAGGAGATTTGGGGCTGTGAGATGCTAGAGTACACTGGCACCAAGGCCTTCTGGGATTTCCACTATGGTGGGGAGCCCTTCCTGTCTACAAGACCTACAGCTGGATGGTGCTTCCATCCTAGGCCCAGACCTTGGCGTGTCAAGAACTGGGAAGCAGATGTCATCCAAAGCAAGTGTTGTTTTGCCCATGTGTAGAGTGAACTGTGCTGAAACTGCAGAGAAACCTGTTCCTGGATGGGCTTCCAGCAGCAAGCAGGTAACCCCCCCTGAACTCTGCTTAGGAAACCCCTCTATGGGTGGGGTGCAGGCCAGCTTTGTGAGTCAGCCCTGCCTGCTCTGCTGGGGTCAGGCTAGATCAGGTGCATTCCAGAATGAGCCTGGGCCAAAGGAGGGGGCCCAGCAGGAGCAGAAACCCCGGGAACCAGTGACCTGCAAGGCTGCCTGCCAGCCCCCTGTCCAGTGGGGACAGAGGCTCAGGTCACAGCCCTTCCTGCACAGTGTGAAGCTCTGTCACCCCCTGGTGGCTCAGAGGATTTAGCACCAAATGAGACAGACTTGCAGATCTGGAGCTCTATCAGGAAACCTTGTCAGGCAGCAAAGCAGAGAGGTCCAAGGTGTTCATGGCCGTCCTCAGAAGCCAGCCAGGTGACCGTGGGTCTCATGGGCTCTTTGCTCTCTAATGTCCCCAGCAGTGCATGTGACCTGCAGGGAGACCCTGGAGGGCACCATCGACCTCACCGGGCTTCATTTCTACCCCAGAGATCTCTCCGACCTGGACTCTGGATGGGGGACACCTGCATGTGGACATCCAGCAGTCTGAGGGGTTCTTGTCCTATGGGAATGGAACCTCCCAGACTTGGGTGACCCTCAGGATTGACCACGGAGAGGACCAAGAGGCTCAGCTGCCACATGGACCCCAGAGGGGAAAACAGTACTTGCCCTGTGCCCTTAGTGGGCCTAGAGTGACCCTGTGAGACTCAGGTCTGGGTGTGGCCAGAGCCGGCTAGGGGAGGGAAGAGAGTTCTATGCTCAGGACCCCTGGATCACAAGGCTTCTTTCAGGGAAGGCCCCAGTGTGGTGGCTGTAGAGGTGGAGTTTGGGGCTCCTCATCTCTTTGACATTATCTACTTCGTTCATCCTGCTCTTGCTTGTTGTGTGGGGTATAAGAGGAAGACAAAGAGGAGAAGGATGAGGATGAGGAGGAGGGCATTGACTGCACAGGGCTCAGGTGAGACCCCAGGGTTGACCCTGATGATGGCCAGGCCTGTGGAAATGCAGACTGACCTCAGGCCTCTGTGGCCCCAAGAGCAGTGTAGGGACAAGCCTTCTGGGACAGGGATGGACACGGGATGCTGAGGGGTCTGAGAGCCTCATCTCCAGCTACGATTCTTTGCCAGACTCATGGTGAGCTTTGCTGTTGAAGACGGAGCTGTGGTCTCTTGAGGCTGCAGGCTTAGGTGCGGCCTGTGTCCTGGGCTCAGCTCTGCTCCCGCCTGCAGTTCTCTCTCCCGGGCTCCTCAGCCTGGACCAGGGGCCAAGCTGGGATTGTTGCTGTGGCTCCATCTTCTGGGCCTCAGTGGAGTCTAAGAGCAAAGCAAAGAACTACCACAGGTCTGAGGTGTGGGGAGGTCAGAGCCTGGAGAGGAAACAGCAGAGGTCACCTGGCAGGTCCCTGCTGTCAGCCTCCCTGTCTCCCGGTCTCTCCATCCATCAGGTGGAAACAGGAAAGAGACCTGTGAGTTGAGGCCCTGCCATCCCTTGGAGACCCTGGCACAGCTGGCGCAGGTGCGCAGTGAGACTTCCTGCTCTTCTTTCAGATGCCCTCTGCCTCCTGGCAGCTGTCCCCACCATTGTCCTCTGAGCTCCTCCTCTCCTCTCTATGGCACCATGTGGCTCCCTCTGGGTGACATGCAGATGACATGGACAGGTGAAAGCAGGTGACCTGATCATCTGGGGACAGGGGCTGACAGTGTCGAGGGCACAGTGACCACCCCTCTCCCTCCTGACTCTCCTTCCTGCCCTGCAGGGGCATCAGCCCCTTTGTGTTGGGCTGTGGACTCTGCTCAGTGTCTTCCTCACACTTCCTGAGCTGTTGCCCTCTCTGAGGATGGTCTCGGCCCTGCCGCTGTGGAGTGAGAGACAGTGAGGACCATGGTCCAAAGAGCAGCTCGCTTGAGAGACAGGACAGGAGGTTCCTGCTCCACTGAGTATCAAGTAGGCAATGGGTGGTCAGTGTGGGGCAGGTGAACTGTGTCTCCAGAACCGTCTTTTTTTAAAAATTTTTAAAATTTATTCAATTGTGCATGTCTGCATGTGTGTATGTATGTGTGTGTGTAGAAACACGGGCGAATTTGGAAACTACCGTGGATGCCTCCACCTCCTCCTTGTTTACTTTGCCCCAGGATTCACAGGATTCACAGGATTCAGGACCAGAAACGCCAGGTGTCTATACGTGGGGGTCTAGGATCCGAACTCAGGACCTTCCGCCTGCAAGGCAGAGGCTTACCCCTAAGCCACCTCTCCAGCCCCTCCAGAACTGTCTTTGTCTTAAAGTAAAGGTTTTTTTCCTCCCTCCCTCCTTCCCTCCTCTGTCTCTCTCTGTCTCTGTCTCTCTCTGTCTCTCTGTCTCTGTCTCTCTCACTCTCTCTGTTCTCTGTGTTTCCCTAATTCCCTTCTTCTCTCCTGTCTTTCCTCTTAGCCTTTTTTCTTTTTATTTGCTTATTTATTGATTGATTGATTTTGCATCTGTGTGTGTGTGTGTGTGTGTGTGTGTGTGTGTGTGTGTGTGTGTGTAACTGAGGGCACTCTGTTCCTGTAGAAGTCCAAGGGTGACTTTGAGAATCATCCTGGATTCCTTCTACCTCCTTTGCAGCTTAGCTCTTGGATTTTCCAAGCTCCACCCACAAGCGCTGAAAGTACAGACCACATTACTGTTTCTGCCTGGCATTTTTTTGTGTGACCTGGGATCTGAACTCAGGATCTTCTACTTTTGAAGCAGAGTATTAATCCCTGAGCCACCTCTCCAGCCCCCTTTCAGCCATTGATTCTCTTTTTTTTTATTCTTTTTTATTATTATTATTATTATTATTATTTATTCAATTGTGCGTGTGTGTGTATGTATGTGCCCGCATGTGTGTATGTGTGTGTGTAGAACCACGGACGAATTCGCGAACCACCATGGACGCCTCCACCTCCTTCTGCCCCGGGATTCACAGGCTCCGCCCTACCAGGACCAGAAGCGCAGGCCGCCCCCGCTTCCGCCTGGCGTCTATACGTGGGATCTGGGATCCGAACTCAGGACCTTCTGCCTGCAAGGCGGAAGCTTAATTCCTGAGCCACCTCTCCAGCCCTGATTCTCTTTTTTTAATTAACATTTTTTTAACATTTTAGTTGTGTGTATGGGGGGGAGAGAGATAACAGGTGTGTATACATGCCATGGTACAAGGGCAAAAGTCAGAGGAAGTCAGTTCTCAGAAGAGACTTCCAAGAATTGAACTCAGGTCACCAGGTTTGTGAGTAGGTACCTCACCTACTCAACTGACTTCCTGCTCCCTATTTGTTTATTTTTATTCAGTTGGTTATTTGCAGGTGCCAGGGTGCACGTGGGCAGGTCAGAGGACAATTTTCTGAGCTGGTCCTCTCCTTCCACCTTGTCTGAGGCAGGGTCTCTCTTGCCGTGTCTGCCGTGGGCAGCGCCATCCAACTCAGCTGGCCCAGGAACTTCCAGTGGATTCTCCTGTCTGCGTCTCACTGTTAGAATGCTGGCATCACAGGGGTCGGGATCAGCCAGGCTCACTTCTCATTCTTCAGCCTGACACTGTCTTGTGACCCATTAGCTCCAGGCACACATTGTCAGCAAGTCAAAAGGCCTTTTTCTCCCCACCAGGCCATCAGTTTCCCTTCTTTCCAGAGATCCTGAGGCGTCATGACTCCCCACCATGCTGAAGCCACCTGGAGACGCCAATGGCCCAGCAAGGCCCGAGGCTGCGTTCAGTTCAGGCCCTGCGGAGGATGTCTGCTCTGCAGTCAGAGTTCTGGATCGCTGCAGGGGGATGTCGGGAGGGACAGTGCAGTGCTTTGGTCCTGATGCTGTGCAGTAGGGACCACCTGCTTCTGGGTGAGGTGACTGCTGAGCGTAAGGGGACCATGTGATGTAAGTGATCAGGAACATTGGGGATCAAGCACCAACATCTGCTGCCCTCAGTCCAGATTGAAGAGGGACAACAGGGTGAGGACCCCCATGTCCATCCTTTCTGACCCCATCTCTTAGGGACATTAAGACAGGGCTCTTCCTGTTCAGGTCACCTCATTCTCATCCTGGCAAGGCAGCGATGGCTGGGGTGGGCTGCCCTGGGGAGGGCGGGGCTGACATGGTGGGTGCCTGGATCAATGGTAATGTGCTTTTCATTTATTTGGCGGCCTTGTCCTCTGAGTCCTGTAGCCTTGTCCACATCGCCCTCCCTGCCAAGGGTGTAGGATTCTGGTCTCCCCATATTCCCAACACCACTGGTGTTACTGTATTTGTTGATGACAATAGCTCAGACTGAGGCTGATGGAATCACTGGATATTTATATGCATTTCCCTGATGTCTGAGGTTGTTGCATATTTATACATATATATTGTTGCTTGTTTTACTTCTGAGAATATGAATTCAATGTATTTGCCTATCCATCGACTGAATGATTTTGGGATGTGTTAACTGTTTCTGGCTCTTCTTACATATTCTAGACATCACTCCCCTGTCAGCTCTCTGGTTGGTAGAGACTCTCCTGGCCTATAGGCTGCCCCTGAGCTCTCCTGTCTCCACCTGCAGACCGTGTCAGCTCTGCTGTCTCTGTGCAGAGCACAGGTGTTTCCACGCATGTAACCGCATCTGTCAGCACTTGCTTTATGTCCTGAACCACTGGAGTCCTTCACAGAGTCCTCGTCCGAGTCTCCAAGGACTTTCCTGTGCTCTGAGGGAGCATCAGAGATTCTGGTTCACCTTAGCCGGTGTGATCAGCTCTGACTTTACCTGACACAGGAGAAGGGATGTGACCTGCTGCGTCTCCTGCACACGTGGACATGCAGTTTCCCAGCACCACTGGCTGAAGAGGCTGTGCTTGCTCTGATGTGTTGTCTGGAGCACATATGAAGATCAAGTGTGTAGCTCATGGGTTTGTACGTGGGTCCCCGGTATCCCTTCATCCCCCCGTTTGTCTTGCAGCACACCATGCAACCTCACAACGTCCATCAGTCACATCACTGAAGTCCAGACTCAGGACTCCCCCGTTTCTCTTCTCCTCGGGGTTGTTTTAGTCATGCGGCTTCTTTGGCACTTTCATGAAAATTTTAAGGTTCGATTTTCCATTTCTGTGAGAAATGCCACTGCAGTTTGATGGGGAACATGCTGAATGTGTGGAAACCATCTTCACAGACTCTAAGCTGCCTGTCAATGTCTCCTGATCTCAGGCATTCGGGTCATTTCACAGTTCCCACGTTGTCGTTGGGAAGTCTTTCTTCTGCATGGCTGGATCATTTTATCTATTTCATGATACTGTAAATGGGGTTTTCCAGATCTCTTAACAACAGTTCCTCCATGAACAGTGGAGCTACTGACTTATGAATGTTGATATTGTTGCTGCTCTGCTGATGCGTTGACCAGATATGAGACTTTTGTTGTGGTTCCTAAAGGTCTTTTAAGCAGCACATCTAACCATTCGCAAACACCAGTAAATTGACTCCTTCCTTTTTCAATGTATTTCTTTCTCTCACCTCACTGCTCAGGCTCAGGACTCAGGAACTCACTGAATAACACCAGAGATCATTCCTGCCCTTGTCTTGTTCCTGGCTTTAGATGAAATGGTTTCACTTCTTCCCAGCTTAATGCTGGAGGCTGAGTTCCATCACAATTGAAAGAACTTTGCTACATGGAGCCTGCCAAGGTGATGTGCATAGGAACAGCGAAGAGTGGGGTTCCAAATGCTCTGAGCTGGGGAACACAGGCATGTTGAGGGCAGTGCACCCCAACTCCACACACAGCGGCTCCTGTATCAAGGCCCTCCCTGCTCTGGGCTGTGGGCTCCTTTCCCAGTCTGTTCATTTGGGTGATGTACAGTGAACGCTACTGAATGAATGCAGCATTGCTGACTTCTGGGAGGTTCTTTTAGGAAAGTGTGAAACAGGGCAGGGCTAGTAACTTTGTTTCTATCTAAAGTGTATGGAAGTGGGCTGGAGAGATGGCTCAGAGGTTGAGACTTTGTCTCTCAAGCAGAAGGTCCTGAGTTCTTCTCCTAGGTCCCTTGTGAAAACCCCAGGAAATGGTGGCTGCCTGCACTTCTGGCCCTGGTGTGTGGAGCCTGGGAAATCCCAGAGCTAAGCAAGAAGGAAGTAGAAGCAATCCGCAATGATTCCCAAAGTCACTCTTGGCCCTACACAAGGACATACAGTGCCCTCTGATACACACACACACACACACACACACACATACACACACACACACACACACACACAGAGTCTAAACAAACAAATAAATAAAATATTTAAAAAATATGTATGAAATAAAGTGTATGGAAGTACAGGAAAAATTTGACAACTCTCCTCCTGGGTGGAGGCTTCAGCCCGTGGGATGTGATGCTGATCCAGTGTCAATGGCCAGCAGGGGTCAGGGAAGCAGGTAACTGGGAGGAGGAGGAGGAGGAAGAGTAGGAGGAGGAGCCCTCTCCATTCCATGGGAAAAAGTCAGAGCCCAGTTAGATAGTGAAGACCTCACCTGGACCTTGTTTCAGATGTGAAGATGGACAAGGTGACAGTTCAACCTGTGCTCAGCTGTGCAGGAGAGAATTTCCCACCCGCTGTCCAGGGCACAGACTCTCATTGGCCACATGGAAATTGAAAAATTTGGATGATTATTTTTATGTTCTTTTCAAGAACTGGCAGGTCAATGGTTTTTAAAAAAATAAATCATGTTAGAGATTCTCCCCTATCTTTTTTTCCTAAGCAGAAGTCTGTACAAATACTAGTGGAAATTTTAAATGCCCCAATGAATCCTTGTCTTACAGACCTGGGTAGTGTAACCTGAATTAGACAGAGAGCAGGAGGTGTTCAGAACAATCACTCCTCTCTCCACACTCACTCTGACTTGGGATCTGGAGGAAGAGCTGGTGTGGTCAGAGGCAAATCTGATCACAGTCTCCAGGGACCCACAGGGATGATGTCATTTTTCCCCTAAGCGAGCCAGGTGTATTCAGAGCATCGGAGAAAGTTCTAGGCTCAGACCATCATCTCTGATGCTGCAGCCCATTACTCTTTCTGCATCCCCCAGCTCAGTGCCTCCCCATGTGACACACCAGGAGAAGTTCACTCCTTTTATAGGAGAGGACACTACCCTGTCCTTCCTGCAGGCGGACCCTGACATGAGGCTGAGGCTCCACCAGGCAGAGGACCACACACTGCACTGTGGCCAGGATCTGTGACTCCAGCAGGAGCTGCTGCATAGAGGGCATTGGCATAGGGGACATCGTAGCAGAGTGAGGGCCATGGGGCAGGAGAGGCAGGGACAGCCCCAGCTGAGGGCACAAGTCAGCAGCAGGCGCAGTGAACATGAGCAGGAGCCGAGCACTGCACTGGGGCCCTGCTGTTGGCTGTGCAGCCGCCAGTGCTGCTCTGAGGCCTTGTGCAATAGAAGCTGCCCAAAGCTAAGCACAGACACGGGCAGGTGCAGCCAGGTTAGATCTCCTGGTTGCCTCACACAGAGAGTGGATTCTATGCCAAAGCCTCAGACATTCTCCATGATGAGCTGAGAGTCTCTTCCTGCATCTTCCTTCTGCTGTGCCGAGCACAGGGAATAGAACACTCTGCCTCAGCTCATGATTGACAGTGTCCATGATTGACGCTTTACATGATTGATAGTACATGTGACTGACAGTGGGATGTGCATGCTTGACAGCACATAGGATTGATAGTACACATGATCCACAATACTCATGATTGACAGTGCACACGACTGACACTATGTGATTGGCAATGAAAACCCTCCCTGTCCTCTCCAAGTTTAGGTTCTGTGGATCTATAGATTTCACATTCCCTGCTGCTAAGAACACTATGAGCCAGTCTCACTGGTGCCCTTCAGCCAAGCACTGATGGCTCATGGATCAATATCACTCAGGTTTCTCCCCAGACTCCATCTTTGACTATTAGACAAAAGGGACAAAGAAACGGATCAGGAGAGTTGATCTACAAGTGACCTGCAACCAGCCTAGGCACCTGGTGACCTGCCTGCTCCTGACCATGTGACCCAGAGACCAGCAGCTCCAACACAACCTTACAGTCTAGAAACTTCCACCGCACTTCAGAGCAGCCAGGGAGATTCCTGTGCATAGGATTGAGGGACACTCTGGCCTTGGAACCTTCTAGAAGCCTCACCTGGACTAAGCCTTCAGCTTGTTCTTGGTCTCCTCAGGTCACAGAATTCATTGATAGGCTTAGGTTTTGTCCCCCTGGAACCCACCTGAGCATCCAGCTCCCCTTGCTCCCAGCTGACATGAAGCTCTATAATTTTTCAGGTCACGCTGTATTGGTCCTCTCCTGCTGGACTGCAGTGAACCTCTGCAGTGGTCACAATTCACAGCTGCCTGGCTCAGGTTCCAGGAACCAGAGGGGATGCTTTCTGGGAATGCCAGCTTTGCGCTTGGCCTGCAGTTGTCCCACAGGTCCACAGGATCCAATGGTCTGCTATCCTCTGTCACAGCCAGGACAGGCACTGAAGAGGAGGTCCCTGCTGCAGCTCAGGGCTGATGGCACCTCCCTTCCCTCCTGTCACCCCACTCCACATGTGGGACTCTGACTGCCTGGAGGGCAGAGGCTGGTGCGTGAACACAGGATCTGCTTTCTCCGTCCTTGGGGGGCTGGATGAGGTCTGTGTCCTGCGAGCCTCTGTCTCACACTCACCAGCTTCAGCAGTAGGCAGCAGAATTGAACCCCTTTCTGCTCTGCTTGGTCCCTTGCTTCCTCATCATCAGCATGATCTCACCCCAAGGTTATCCCCAGCACACATTTCTCAGCACCTGCACCCTGTGTCCTGGGGAAGCTCCTCTCCTTCCTCCTGGGCACATGTCAGCTCAGCTTCCCAGCCTCAGGGTCTCCCATGTCCCACCTCTCACAGGGCACTGACACTCTTCCTGTTCTCCCCTGACGGCCTCCACAGTCCTCCTGGATCAGTCTGCAACCATGGATGCTATTCCCAGCTTCCTCACCCCCAAATCCAAGAGCAGCTTGAGTCTCTGCTATATCCAGGGCCTGAAACAGAATAGTCCTGCCCTTGTCTCTTCTGGTCACCTTCTTTCTGACTCTCTGACTTTGAGGAAAGGCCTAACCTTACCTCACTCCTGGCCTGGTCATGTGACCAGATCCTGACTTCTCCAAGTGGCTGTGCTCCAGATGTCAGCTTCCTCAACCTTCCAGAACACACAGCCATCTCCCCACCCCACAGCCCTGATTGACACCTCCCCTAGAAGTGTGCACCTCCTGACATGATGTTGTGGGGACATTTCTTCTGGAGAGACACCACATAACCATCTCTGCATACCAGATAGGACTTCCACGACAGATCAAAATAACAATTACACCATTTGCACCTTGAGGAACCCAGGATTCTTGCTTAAAGGGTAGGACTGAGGGGTGCTTACAGGAGTAAAGTGGACCCTGAATGGCTAAGGGCTTCCCCAAGGCTGCCTGGATGGAATCCCAATTAGCCTTCTGTATTAGTCAGGGTTTTGTAGAAGAACGGAGCTGATAGAAATAAATATTTTTAGTGCATGTTCTCTCTAATATGTAGATTATTGAACTGATATCCTTGTCAATGTATTTGAATTGGAAGCATTGTAAGAACCAGGAAACTCGAAAAAGACCTAAGATTGGGAAGGTGGGAAGGGATGGTTAGGGTGAAACCTTTTAAAGGAGAGATTTAGGATCCCAAGATAAGGATGAAGGAGGGAATAAATGAGAAAAGCACATAGTGGGGAATGAGGGGATGGGAGACAGGAGGGACATGGGATATAGGAGGGACAGAGGGACTTCTAGAAAATCCCAAAGGTGGTGGAAAGCAACCCCAAAGGAACATCCTATGCTAGTAATATGTCAAAAATGTCTTTTAAAGAAAGGAATAAGAATGAGCAGTCCCTATACAGAGGATCATAGAGTGAAGAAAACAGGGAAAAATAAAATAAAAGCCTTGAGCTGATCCACTCAGAACCCAGAGACAAAATTATACTAGAAGTAACAGGAATGTGGCACTTCCTGATAAAATGTTGGTCAGAGAGGTCTTAAAGGCCCCCAAACATTATAGGATTTTGCCATGGCTCTTGGTTGCTCCCCCTAAACTGTCAGTAAGACCCTATTACTGAAGATGATTACTGAACTGATTACAATACATGGGCAGAATATATCAACTGGAACTGGTCTGAGGACTTTGTCCTTGCTGGATAGTTTACACAGTACCAAGGAATACTGTAGACGCCAGGGGAGAGAAATAATCACAAGCCCCATCAATGGCATAAGATCTCTAAGTTGAAGTATAAATCACCAAGACAACAGGTGACTACCAGTGTAACAGTGGCACGAGTACCAAGGAGACAACCATCAGCTTTCTAATTGGCTCAAGATCAGCTTGTCAGAAGGGTACCCATCCCTGTTACTGCAAACTAGAACAATAACCTAAAAAAGGGCAAGGAAACAGATCAACAGGGAAGACAGCCAATGAACCTATAGGTATAAAGACAGTACGTCAAACTGCTCTGTAAGCAGATGTTATTATACTCATAGAATGGGAACTCACAGTGGAAACCTTTGACCTAAAGCTGGATGAGTGAAGGGAAATGCCCCTTCAGGTAGCTGAAGAGAGGTAACTTTTTACACAATGGAAGCCTGAACCCCTACAGGAGTAGACAAGCCAGAGAGAACCCAGAGGTCCAAGAAGCACACAGGTGGAAGGGTGGGAGGGTGTGAGAGGGAATGGTGAAGGGAAGGGAGGAGATGGGAGGGAGAGGGACGGGAGGGAAGCTAGGATGAGTACTCAATGTACTTGTAAAAGTAAAATAATTAGTAAAAAAGAAAGTAAATATTTTTAATTAACGATCAGTTATACTAAAATTTTTTAATGTCATTAATATATATTTATTAAATTAATCAACTAATAAAAAAACAGTGTTTTTCAACAGTAGCTGCCTGCAGCTGCTCAGTGTTTGACCTGAGCATCTCAGAAGACCAAAGGGTCCCTGGAAAGCCTCCAACATGAATCACGCAGGAGGGCTGAGGAGGCCGCAATGTTGCAATGAACAGCAAGCTGAAGGCAGCCAAGAGCTGCAGCATCCAGGGCAGCAGTGATGATGAGCAGCCACCAGGCCCTGGAGCCCGGGCTCCCACAGTGGCAGGCCCAGGACGCAGGGCTGCAAAGGCAGGGAGAACAGCAGCGGCAGTGGTGGCGATGGTTGCAGCAGTAACAGTGGTGGAGAAAGCAGCAACTGACCAGTAGTGGACTCAACACAGCAAGTCCACACAGGGCAAGAATCAGTGAGTCTCTTTCCCTTGCACTTCTTTTATCTGATCCATCACTGGAAAGCATCACCCACCATAGGCTGCGTCTTCTATGTCAATTAAACCATCACCTGCAGGCTCCTTCAGGGGCTCCCCCCTAACTGTCAGTTCGACACAGCTGTGCCCCAAACAGCCTGTAACATCAAGTTGAGGCCTGAATCTCACTGTCACACCTTCCTCAGCTTGTGTGTACCCTAGGGACCCTCAGACCTCAAGGGGCCAAAGGCAGATGCAATCAGGGCAGAATGACCTGCAGTGAGTCCAGAGCCCCAGGTGAGGGTCCAATGACCCTCTCAATCCCCTCTGTCTCTCAAGGACAACTGTCAGTGGACAACAGATGCCATCTTGAGGGTCTCAGACAAAGACGGTGGCTGTGTGTTCTAAGAAAAGTCCCATATAATCTGTCCTTATTCACGTGTGCACAGGGCAGTGTGCATCCACCCAATGCAGCCCACACTTCATGAGGCCCCCAGGGATTCACCTCATCACAGGGTGTCATGAATGAAAAAAATGAGGGGGCTGGGAATTACTATGGAATCAGGATGTAGAACCTCTGTATTGTTGGGAGAAGAGATAGCTTCTCCTAGCTTCCAGGGCATGCTCGGGAAGACCAGCCTGCAATACCAGGAGACTCCACATGCCTAATGTTCTGCTACAACCAGAGAGACAGTTTACAAGTGAGATGTCTCCACGCAGGGATCCCACAGGTCTCAGGTCTCAGGCTGTGGCCTTATTCCTGAAGAGGCTCCAGAAAAATGTCAGTGGGTGGGACTGACATTTCTGTAGATTTTCCACGGAAAACTCATCCAGTCCTTGCACCATCAATGAGGAAGTTTCCTTTGCTAACAGGCGGCATCCTGCATTCTACAATTCACTAGGTGGCGCTCTACACCCGCCCAGCAGTCTTCTCTTCCCTAGGAAATCATTACTACATCTAGAACCTGGGGAGGGGCCCTGCATCTTGTGTCCTGAGATTCCTGAGACTGGCGAGCCTCTCAGGTCTCATGAACCTCATGGACCTCCCTCCTGGCTGCGGAGGGGATATTCTAATCTGGAGGAAGATCTGCAGAATCCATCTTTATTCGTGCACCTCAGAGACGTACTGGTGTCTGTGGCAGCCGCAGGTCAGGTCAGTGTGAGAGGTTACCCTGAGGTCAGGGCTGCCTCACTTCTGCACACAGCTGCCCTCCACCCGTTTTGGGACTTCACCCATCCACATTACTTTATAACATCCAACTAGACTCCACTGAGAGGTGACACTCGCCCAGAGCCAGGGAGGAGCTGGGAAGTGAAGCCCAGAGGACACAGATCCAGAAGGTTTTTCAGACATGAGCCAAGAGGATTTCAGTGGTTGACTTTCTGTAAACTGCTCTTCTAGACATGCGTCGGGATGTCCAGGAAAATTTTCGTATGACCCCCCCATGAGAGGCAGGTCATGATGTTCAGTGCTACCTTGAGCAAAGAGATCGGGCCAGTCTGCCACAAGCTCATGTAAGATGTAAATACCCTTCTACCTTCTCTCCCTCCACTCCCCCACAGCCTCCTCCCCTTCCTCGTCCTTTCTCCAGACCCTTGTCCTTTCTTGTCCTTTAAGTGCCAAAAAGGGGGGCTGTGCTCATGGAAGCAACGACTCCCTGAAGAGAAACAGAGGCAGAGACAGCTAGCGTGAGGGTAGCTGCATCAGTTTGCACATGGTGACCCTGGAAAAGTTCTATTCTAGGCAGCACAGCTTCGGAAGAGCAGCAAACCCACTTTCTACCTCTAAATGAGTCTGAATTAGCAAAACATGGAGTCTTCACAGGGTGGCGTTCATCTCTTCCACTGTCCCAGTACAAATGACTTTTTTTTTACAATGATAGTTATTTTATTTTTTTTAATTTTTAAAAAGTTATTATTTATTCAATTGTGTGTATATGCATGTATGCGTGTGTGTGTATGTATGTGTGTGTGTGTAGAACCACGAGCGAATTCGGGAACCATCATGAACGCCTCCACTTCCTCCTTGTTTACTCTGCCCCGGGATTCACAGGTTCCACTCTACCAGAACCAGAAACACAGGCTGCCCCCGCTTCCACCCAGCGTCTATATGTGGGGTCTAGGATCCGAACTCAGGACCCTCCGCCTGCAAGGCAGAGGCTTAACCCCTGAGCCACCTCTCCAGCCCCAATGATAGTTATTTTTCTGATAGTCACAGACACTCTGTTATTTGCCCTTTCTTCACCTGAAATCTCAGTGTTTCCAACACAGTTCTGCTCCACTAGTCCATCATCTTTAAATTCAACCTTATCAAAGTCCTCGTCCCTTCAAAATATCACAGGCTGGGCCTAAGCAATTCATGACTCTTTCAGCAGCATTATTATATAGCCCACAACCTCAAAGTCTTCAAAAGTTTTTACATTTCTCCAACAAATCAATGCAAAATACACAAGGATCTAAGAGCCACATTTATCAGCAACACCCCACTTCTCTGGTACTAAATGTGTTAGTTTCCTCTTCCAATTGCTGAGTAAATACAAGACCCAAACCACTTAGGGGTTTGTTCTTGGCTTAGGATTCCCAGTTGCACACACTTCACCAGCATGGAAGAGCTGCGGGAACTGGGCACACCACATTCACACAAGAGCTAAGGGCGGCACATGTTCCATCACTTGCCAATGTGCTTACGCATCACAGCAGAACAAACACTGACCAGCTCTCTGCATCTTCTCCAGCTGCCCAGGGAATGTCCCACCCACTATGGGCCGGGTTTTCCCACATCACTTAGATGATCTACCACAGGCTCATTGGGTGTTTCCTTAACTACTAACTTTCACTAATTCTGGGTCATCTTTACTATGCCCGAAGGCTTGGCCTTCATTGTCAGGTTGACACCTGTATTTAAGAGGTACAGACTCAATCTTTAATTATTTGGGAAGTCATGGAACTTTTAGGAGGTGGAGCCTTGCTGGAGGCAGGTACATCACAGGGGCTGGGCCTGGGGGTTGATCAGCTCCACCCTACTTCGGGAGAGGTTTGCTCTTGCACTTGACAGTTTTGCAGCTCACAACCTCTGTAAATGGGGTGACTTAGGACGCCTCCCACTTCTGCAAGCCAGCCATGCCTTTTCCTCCATGAAGGACTGTATCTCCCCTCTGGAACCCTAAGCTGAATAAATCTCCCTTTCTCCTCGTAAGTTGTTTGAGCCTCAGTGGTGTCTCACAGCAATAGAGAAGAGTAACTGGTACAGGCATCATGGCCTTGATGTGAGATCAATATGCTTTATGTTCTCAGTGTTCAGCATATTAAAGAGAATTTATTATTTCTATATTATTTATTAGATAGAGTGAAATAAAGCAAGCACAGCATGCTGCAATGTACAACTGGAGGTCAGAGGACAACTTTCAGAAGTCAGTTCCTTCTACCATGTGGCTTCTGGCACTTTACCCACTGAATAATCTCACCAGCTCAGGAAATTGGATCCTATTGCATTCCTTTCCTTTTACAGTACCAAGAGCAAAGGCCATGTATGGTTATATTTTACTATTTTATTTTATTTCAAATAAATTGTTCATTTGAGAGATAGAGAGAGATTGAGAGAGAAAGAGAGAGAGAGAGGTGCACATATGTACACCATAGTGCAATGGTGGAAGTCAGAATACTACTTCCCTCTTTCCCCCATATAGGATTTTGGGGATGAAATGCCTCAGACTACCAGGTTAGCTAATAAGTTATCTTGCTCGGTCTGAAACGTGAATTTATTTATTATTCATTCATTCATTCATTTGCTCATTCATTCATTCAGTCAGTCATATAGCAGAGGCTGTAAAAGAGGCCTGTGAGTGTGTGAGCCCGTGGAAGCCCAAGGGTGACTTTGGGAATCACCATGCACTGCCCTTCTCCCTCCTTATTGCTTTGCTCTGGGGTTTCTAGACTCTGCCTTCCAGGGCCACAATGCAGGCTGCTGCCATTCCCTGATGTTTTTATGTAGGATCTGGAATCTGAACTCAGGTCCTTTTGCTTAAGAAGCAACTGCTTTAATCCCTGAGCTGTCTCTGCAGCCCCTACGCCATGAATGTCAAGCATTCTCCCTTCACCAGCACTGACCTGTGCCAGCTTAGAGCGGAAACAAGTGGTGGAGCCAGTGTTGCACGTCACAGATGGCACGTGCTCCAGGCTGTGGGTGGACATGAGCTGCACCAAGGTCTGCAAGCTCAGCTGTGCTCTGGTTGCTTGTCTGAGTATGATGCTTCAGCTGACCTGTCTGCTCTTTGATCCCCTTCAGTGGGAGTCCTTGAGCTCTCCAGGGTCACCATCACTTGGTAAGGAGAAGATGAAGGAGAATAGGAGGAAGAGGAGGAGGCAGTCCCTGGACTGGTGGTTAGGTGGATCGGGATGTGTGGAAGTGACACTGGAGGTAACTGTGGGGCGACTAGACAATGGCAAGATGGATGGCACCGCTGGCCTGGGGAGAAGTCACAATACAGAAAATGGTTCTGCTACAACAAGTCCAGTTAGTGACTATCCTGCAGTGATGGCTGCTATGCTGCACATGTGTGTGCATGTGTGTGTGCACATGTTTGCACATGTCATGTATGTGTGTACCCCCATGTGTCTGTAACATAATGTAGATGTATGTAGCATTATTGACTACACTAGTGGGGGCACAGTTGTATCAACAGTGAGTGGGCAATAACACAATCTCTAAGCCAATAGGCAGCAGGATCCATCTGGTATCCACATTAAAACAGGATTATTGGTGGTCAGCTGAAGTCATAGATAAACACCACACTTTTATAGTCAGTTAGGAATCCTGTTTATCTGTGGACGGTTGAGAGCAGGCTCATGCCAGAAAACTCTCACCCCAGAAGATGGGGAGGGAAGGGTTAATACATCCAGAAAGCATAATTACCTCATAGGTCAGCTGACAGAACATCAAAAAGCACAATTAGAAAAAACTAATCTCACAGTATTGTAAGCAGGATGGATCACTTCCTTGAATGGCCAGTGTCAGGTGCAGTTAGCAAGGAAAAGGAAGTCCGGGCCCAGCACAGCACACACTGCATGGAGTTCCTTTGGTTATTTCAGTTGTGAGCATAAGAGACGACAGGCTTGCCCTCCATCTCTTTTTGCCTACGCTTGGATATTTGTGCAGTTACAGCTGTAGATGATAAGATTCAGGTGTCAGAAGGAGGCTGTGCGCTAAAGCCACAGGAGGATGAGGCAGGAGAATCACCACCTGCTCCAGACCAGATGGGCTACTATGGCAGATGCTGTGTAAAGACAAAGCAAGCAAACAAAAAATAGTCTGAGGACACAGGAAGATGAAGAGGAGGAGGAGGAACAGGAGAAAAAGGAAGAGAAGGAGATGATGGGAAGAGAGATGAAAAGGGGGACAACTGAGCCCAGCCTAAAAGTCTCGTTTCCACAGCCTCTGGCCAGGCTTCAGGGAGACAAAGACAAGCAGCACTGTGACCCAGAGGATGGTGAGGGCCAAAGTCCCGGCTCCTCAGGCCATGGCTGAGGCCTGGAGCCGGGGTCTATATTGCGAAGAGCTCAGGACTCCCCATCTTCCCAGTTTACCTTCTCCATCTTGCAACTCTTGTTAGGTCGAGTTGTCTGGACATGATGACACATCATCATGTCTCATTGCCTTTGGGTGCGATCTCCAGAGAAGAACCAATCAGCATGGCTGGATCTAGATTTTGAAGTCCACCTGCATCAGCCTGGACTCCTGTGCCCCAGTATTCTGGATGTGCCTCTGCTGCTGCTGAAGGCCAACCTGGCTCTGCATGGTAGTGGGGGAGGGGAAGGGAAGAGGAGTGGAGAGTGGGAGGGGGAGGGTTTGAGTGCTGGCTCCCAAGGGAAATGGCCTCTACAGGGAGGAGCGAGAGCCCAGGGCTGCCCAGAGCCTCCAAGCTGCCCCAGCTGGGTGGTTCCTGCCCAGGGCCCGGCTGCTTCCTGGCCAGTGTGCCTGATCCCAGATTCCCTAGGGTAAAGAACACCAGGGACACCAGGGACTGCTGGCAACTCCAACCTCTGCCTGGTTTGGCATCTTCTGAGGAGAAAATGGAGTCCAGCTGGAATTGTGCCTGTCTCCAGGCTCTCAGTCCATGTGGTATTTCTCCACTTGTGTATCCCTGCCAGGCAGCAGGCGCCTTGGGTGCCAGGAGACTTGGAGCTTCCAGAGCTCAGCACAGAATCAGGGAGTGAACCTGCGGGCACTGCTGGGCTACTATGACCCAAGTGAGGGCCATGACTGAGAACACACCCTCCTGGTCTCCACTTACAGACCAAGAGTCCTGAGGTCTGAGATTTCACCTGAGGCTGCAGGACACAAGGAAAAAAACAAACCTCTACCATATTGAGTTTAGGGGGGACTGACCTCAGCCGGGGGGAGGGGGAGCAAACCGAGTTGGAAGAATGTCTGACTGAGTCTCTGGCCCCACAGGAACCTTTAGCAGGTATAAGCTTTGACTCTTACAACTACCTCTCCCTGCTGGATGGTGACTGACACAGCTCAGATCTCTGCGCCAGAAGTAGTAGGCAGCCTGGCAGGGTGCAGCAGGCCTGCCTGTAGGAGGATTGCCTGCACTGGCTGCTCAGTCACCTGGTAGGAAGGAGGGTCCACTCCATCTGCCCTCCAGGCTGGGCAGGGATGTGAAGGGTGACCACAGTAATGACAGTGGGGTGGGGGTGGGGGGTTGGTGGTGAGCTCAGGCTCCTGGGTGGAACAGGTGCTTCCTGCTGGCCAGACCTCATGTCACTTCCACAGCGGTACCAACTTTAGCGTGCTGACTCTGGAAAAGCCTCTTTCTAGGTAGCCAGACCTTCCAAAGGGCAAAAAAATGGCTTTAACTTGGGTCTTTGACCCCTAAAGGTGGTGTTCATGTTTTCCACTATCCTAGTGCAAGTCACTAGATTTTCCTTCACTGACATTCATTTCTCCAATAATCGTAGCTATTTGAATGCCTGCCCTTTCCTCATGCAAATCTTCAAGGCTGCCAGCACAGCTTTCCTCTATCAAGTAAACGAATCTAATGTCTTTAAATTCAACTTCACCAAAGTACTTGTTCCCCTCATCACAAACTGGGCCAAAACAATCCATAACTCTCTCAGCAACTGGCATTATCTAATTGGCCCACTAAACTCTGAAGATCAGTATTTGTAATCCACAAAGTGAAAATCTTCAGACTTTGTCCAGCAAAACCATTCAAAAGCCACAAAATTCACATAGATTTATCAGCAACACCCCACTTCCCAGTACCAAATTCTGTTGCAGTCAGCCTGCGTGGTTGCTGATAAATGGTCATCAGACAGCTTAAGGGAACAAGGGATTTATTTTCTTACTGATAGTCCAGTTACAGTCTGTATTCCAGCTTGACAGGAGAGCATGCACCAACACCATGGCTGAGGGAACTGGCCACACCATTTCTACATAATGGCTGAGAGATGGACGATCCTTACTTGTCAGACCAGCATGTTCTAACCAAGTACACAAAAGGATGCCAACTTCCTTGACCAGCTCTCGACCAGTATTTCATTCATCGGTTCAGGGCCTAGTCCCAATCAGCTGGACATCTCCTGCAGGTTTGCTGTGGACTTAACTCCAGCCATTAATTCTCTACAAATGTGTGCAGAGTTCAAACCCTCAAATGTCAAGTTGACACCTGTGCCTATGTCAATCTCTTGAGTCAAGGATTTGAAACAAATTAAAAATCAGATTCTTAGGACAGCAAGTTGGTTGTAGAAGGGAAGCCAGGACAGTGCAGAACACCATGCTGGTGAGTGAGGGTAGGCTGGTCCCCTCAGATCTTCACATTCCCACATTAGGAGCACAGACATCTTTAGACACCTTTGACACAAGAGAACTCTGGCACTTGAAGCCACAGCTCTGTGTTTCTGGTTCCCACGGTGCAGCTGTCTCAAGCTGCAAGATGAGACCATGAACACACTCAGGGTGGTCACTGCAGAGATGACATTCCCAGCTGCCACCATCACTCAGGAGCCCAGATTTGAAGAGACCTGAGACCCAGGCTGGACTCAAACCTGAACTGAGACTGTCAGGTGTCGCCTTTACAAGCTGTGAGAGACACATCAGAGCTCTGTGCACTGTCCCTGTCTGGAAGAGAAAGAACAGGCCACACTCAGAGCCCAGAGAAGATGTGGCTGCAGGAGGAATGATGGGCTGGCTGACTCCTCTGTACCCCAGAGTCCCAGGGATCACCCTGCTCCTCAGACTCACTTGCAGCCTGAGCATAGCTCCCTCCCTTTCTCCCTGTGAAGAGACAGATTGTGAGACCAGGGAAGTACTTTCCACAGGAAGTTTGTAGAAGTGACAGGAGATGAAGGGAAGAGTCAGGAGATGTGAGGAAAGGCCATGAGCAGGGACTGCGTGGACTGTCCTCCTGGAGGCCTGTCCTCAGCAGGGACCTTTTCCTATGACCTCTGACATCTGGGAGTCAGGTCCCACCCCCAGTCATGAGTGAATGTGTCCATCATGTTCCATGTGCTTTACAGGAGAGGCAGGGTGCACACACAGGATGTGCAGCGTGTGTGTGTGTGCGTGTGTGTGTGTTTGTATGTATGTACTTGTGTGTGTGTGAGATGTTTCCCACTAATCAGGTAGTATACAACTCCCTTCAGGGGTTGAGAGAAACCTCAGACCTTCCATTCCTACCTGCCCTCTTCCTCCTCCTCATCACGACAGTCACAGCTGCAGTGACCACAGCTGCAAGGAGAACCAGGACAGCAACAATCGCCAGTGTGGGGAAGGTGGGCTGAGGAGGCTCTGGGAAGGGAAGGAAAAGGAAGGTCTCACCCCAGCTCTCAGCCCTGACCCTGCCCAGGTCTCCACAAGGCCTCCTGATTTCCTGTTCCCACACCCTCCTCACCCCATCTCAGGGTGAGGGGCTCAGGTAGCCCCTCATGCAGCACATGGCAGGTGTATCTCTGTTCCTCCCCAGAAGGCACCACCACCGCTGCCCACTTCTGGAAGTTTCCATCCCCTGCAGGCCTGGTCTCCACAAGCTCCATGTCCTGGGTCAGGTCCTCCCCATGCAGCTGCCAGATCAGAGTGATGTCCGCAGGGTAGAAGCCCAGGGCCCAGCACTTCAGGGTCACCTTCCCTTCGTGCCCAGGGTGATGGATCACATGTGCATGTGGGGGACCTGAAGGAAGAATGGGGAAATTCAGGCATTTGGAATTCTACCTGGGGACCTCAGTAATGGCCCTGTGATCATCCAAAGAATGGACAGAACAACTGGGTTGTGGAAGTGTAGCAAACCCCACAGAAAATCTTAGACACAGAGTCCAGAAGCTTTCTTTCGAAAGTTGTAGAATCTGGGTCAATTCCAGGTTGGGAGACTTCAGGTCTCCCACAGACAAAATGCACTTCTATACCTGAGTGAGAGGGTAAAGGGAGACTCAGAAACACCAGAGTCAGAACTCTGGAGACACTGGGTGTAGGCAGAGAGTCAGGCCTGAGGGAGGCCATGGCTCACAGTGGGCTGCAGACTAAAGGGAGCAGCAGGCTGGTTAACTCAGGTATCTTCCCTCCTCCCATCCTTCCTGGGGGAAGGGTTAGCTCTAGGCTGTGGGTGTATATCAGAGGTTACAGCCTTTTCCTGACAAATCAAAAAGTCTGACTTTGGATCCCCAGATCCCACATGAAAGTGACAGTGGACATGTTTAGGGATCCTGGGAAAACCCCAAACAGGCTGGCTGGCCAGACCAGCCCTAATGGCTTGCTCTCATTTACTTAGAGACCCCGTCTCACAACAATAAAGTGGAAGAGTGATGGAGAATCATTCTTGATTTGGCCCTTGGACCACAGGCACCCCTCTCACACACATGTACACCCAACCCACATGGAAACACACACACATTTGTTTGGATTTTTAGTTCGAGTGGCATCACTTTAAATATTTTTCTCCTTTGAATTTTTATGTTTTTAAATTTTTTGTAATAATAAAGTAATAAGAAATAAAATATTAACTAAAAAAAATACAGACACATATACAGGTATCCCATACCACATACACGGAAGAAAAGTAAAGTAAAGTAAAATAAAAAGATAAGAAGTCCTTAGACAGCTCCACCTGCTCTTACAAGGTCCTTAGTCACTACCCCTTAGTAGCGGCAGCAGGGACAAGAGCCGACCATGCACCCCCCTGGCTCCAGAAAAACACCACATTTTGCCTTATGTGAAAGCAGCTCCCCTTCCTCTGTCCTTCACCCCACGCATATATCCAGGGACCCAAAATTCCCGCATCTCTCTCAGCTGCAGCTGTTTCTCCGCCCTGGTCACAGCAGCCCTGCAGTTCGGTCCCAATAACCCACTTTTGTTTGCCTCTGCAGCGAGGGTAATGGTGGGTCGGGCTGAGAGCCCAATGTTCAGGAGAGGCACTGTGTGAAGCTGGGTCAGAAACTAGGCGCACTGTTCCCTCCCGACCCTAGAGCCCCAGGTTTCCAGTGGATCCCAGTTTTCCTGATACAGGAGCCCTGTGCGAGGGCGGATGGAGAAGTCGCCCCGCGGCCCCGCGAACCTGCGCGCTGCAGCGTCTCCTTCCCGAGCTCCAGGTATCTGCGGAGCCACAGCACGCACGTGTCCTCCAGGAAGATCCTGCTGCGTTCCGCCTCACCAGCGGCCTCCCACTTGCGCCGGGTGATCTGAGCCGCCGCGTCCGCCGCGGTCCAGGAGCGCAGGTCCTCGTTCAGGGCGATGTAATCCCGGCCGTCGTAGGCGAACTGCTCGTATCCACGAAGGAGGCGCCCGTCCGGCCCCACGTCACAGCCATACATGTTCTGGAAGGTGTGAGAGCCTGGCCCCGCCCCCGCCGTCAGCCCCGCCCCGCCGTCAGCCCCGCCCACCCGCGGGATTCTAACTAAACCGAAATCGAAACCAGGTTGAGGTCCTGCCGCCCTTCTAGTCCAGGGTCTCCCTGGGTCGTGCATCCTCGGGACTTCGGACTGAGTGGGACCGGGGAGACTCAGACCGTCCGTGGGGATAAGGAGGGTCGTGACCACCACCCAGGCCGGGGTCACTCACCGACCGCGCTCTGGTTGTAGTAACCACGTATGTTCTGCAGACTCACTCGGAAAGTCTGTGCGTTGTCCTGCGCTTTCCCGGTCTCCCGCTCTCAGTACTCCGGCTCATGCGTCATCCACCGCGCCCGCGATTCCATCCTTGGCGTCTTCGTGTCGCTGTCGAAGCGCACGAGCTGCGTGTCGTCCACGTAGCCCACTTCCAAGTACCGCGGCTTCCCGAAGCGGGGCCGGGACACAGCGGTGGAGAAATACCGCAGCGAGTGGGAGCCTGGAGAGAGGCGCGATTCCAGCCGGACCCCATTTTCCTCCACGGTACACGCTAGCCCCGATCCAGGGTTGCCCGAGGAGTTGCCCGCGGCCCTGGTGCCTTCTTCCGGCGGGACCCCGGGGTCAGGTGGACCGCGCTGGACTGTGCGGGGCGATAGTCAGGACCACTCAGCGGGGGTAGCGCCGAGGCTCTAGGTGGCTCTGGACCCTCACTCCTCCCTGCAGAGGCCATTTCCCTCCAGACTCCGCACTCACCTACGTGGGTCTGCGGCAGGGCCAGGGCAGCCGCCAGCGGCAGCAGCAGTGTCCATGGCGCCAGGGCCAGCATTCTGCAGACTTGCTAAAATGAATCGCAAGGAGTCCCGTGCACTTTATAGTTGAGTGCCCGGCCACGCTGATTGGCTGCTCTCTGGAGTCAATACCCAATATTTAAGAGACCTGCCTTTAGTCATCCGTGTCCAGGCAGAATGTCCCTACAAGGATTGTGAGACAGAGAAGTGAAACTGAGGAACTGGGGAATCCCAACTCTGTGATGTTGGCACCTGATTATCAGTCCTGTGACCAGGACAGACACCGTATGGGGACCTGGGACTTTACTCTGTTCTGTCTTCCGGGTCACAGTATCTGAGAGGCAAAGACCAGACACACCCAGGGAGCTGTCTGTGTGTCTCAGAAGCTGAAATAAATACAGGACACAGACAATTCAGGGGAACAAGAGCAACAAAGTCCCAAACGATGTAGGGAAACAATGACTGATATTTCCATCATGACAGCAGCAGGACTCATACCAACACCAGCAGCCCAAAAAACTGGCCACACTACATCAGAAGAAGTACTTGATAGAAGGATGTACTTTCTGACTTTCCACTCTGGCTACATGCTAAAATACTGAACAACTCTCTCATCTTATCCAGTTTTCAAGCAATGCTCCCACCAGTATAGGGTGGGTTTTTCTACACCAATTATATAATCTCCTACAGGATTGCTCAGTGCCTTGCCTGAATAATTCTTGGTAGGTGTGCCTAATTGCTCAGTGTTCCATTGTCAAATTAACACAAATTAACTACCTATTAGCCTAGTCCATGGACAAGTTCTTGGTTCAATTCAGACACTGACAGAAACATAATGTTGACAGTAGATGAACACACACATGCACACTCACTGCAAACACATATCAGCTCACAGTAAAGCAGATGCTGCTGTGTTTATGCATGCACGTGTGTGTGTGTGTGTGTGTGTGTGTGTGTGTGTGTGTGTGTGTGTTTCTCATTAATCAGGCAGAACACACTCCCATGAGGGCCTGAGAGAAACCTCAGACCCTCCCTTCCTACCTGCCCTCTTCCTTCTTTTCACGACAGCCACCACAGCTGCAAGGAGAACCAGGACAGCAACAATCGCCAGTGTGGGGAAGGTGGGCTGAGGAGGCTCTGGGAAGGGAAGGAACAGTGAGGGTCTGACCCCAGCTCTCAGCTCTGACCTTGCCCAGGTCTCCACAAGGCCTCTGCTTTTCTGTGCCCACACCCCTCCTCACCCCATCTCAGGGTGAGGGGCTCAGGTAGCCCCTATGCAGCACATGGCAGATGTATCTCTGCTCCTCCCCAGAAGGCACCACCACAGCTGCCCACTTCTGGAAGGTTCCATCCCCTGCAGGCCTGGTCTCCACGAGCTCCATGTCCTGGGTCACGTCCTGCCCATGCAGCTGCCAGAGCAAAGTGATGCCCACAGGGTAAAAGCCCAGGGCCCAGTACTTCAGAGTGACCTTCCCTTCATGCCCAGAGTGATGGGTCACATGTGCATGTGTGGGATGTGAGGGAAGAACTAGGATATTCAGGCATTTGGAATTCTTCCTGTATCTGTCCAGAAAATGGACAGAAGAATAGACTTGTGGAAATAGTGCAAACCCTACAGAAAAACCTAGACACAGAATCTAGAAACTATTCTTTAGAAATTTCTACAATTTGTGTGGATCCCAGGGTGGGTGCCTTCAGTTCTCCCACAGGCAAAATGCATTTCTGTCCCTGAGTAAGTGGATGTAGGGCGACTCAGAATCACCAGTCAGTACTCTGAAGACACTGGATGTGGGCAAAAAGCTTGAGGGAGGCCATGACTCATGGTGGTGGGCTGCAAACCCTAGGGACTGGCTGACTGGTTACCTCAGGGATCTTTTCTCCTCCCATCTTGAGACAGACGTTAAGCTGTCCTAGCAGAGGTCTAACCCAGAGGTATGGATATAGCTCAGGTAATTCAAAGAACCTGAATTTATGTCTGCAGGCTCCTCATAAGTTTCAGCAGATATGCTGGGGGATCCTGGGAAATCCCAGAGCAGACTGGCTACCCAGACCCTAACGGCTGGCTCTGGTTTAATTAGAGAGTCAGACTCACAGCAATAAGGTAGAAGAGCAATGCAGAATGTTTATGAATATTATCCTTGGGCCTCCAGAGACACACCCTCACACATGTACACTGAACACACATGGAAACACACATTTGGTTGGACCTTTAGTTGGAGCAGTGTTTCTTTCAGTATTTTCCCCCTTTGGATTTTTCATGCATTTTAAAATTTTTCTTGTTATAATGAAATAATAAATATAAAAATAGTAATTAGTTTAAAAAAGAAAACAAAGACACACACACATGCATGTATCCCATACACATACACGGAAGAAAAGTAAAATGAAGTAAAACAAAAAGAGAAGTCCGTAGATAGCTCTCCCCACTCTTATGTGGTCCTTAGTCACTACCTCATAGCAGCCAGCAGCAGGGATAACAGCTAACCATGGACTCCCTGGCTCAGGAAGAATACCCCATTTTGCTCTCTGTGGAAGCAGCTCCCCCTCTTCAGTCCTTTACCCCACGCACATGTCGAGGGACACAACCCCCCCCCACCTCCCTCAGCTGCAGCTGTTTCTCCGTCCTGGCCACAGTAGCTCTGCAGTTGAGTCCCAATAACCCACTTTTGTTTGCATCTGCAGCGAGGCTTATGGGGGGTTGGGCTGAGAACCCAATACTCAGGAGAAGCGCCATGTGAGCTGGTCAGAAACCCGGGCTCGCTCTTCCCCTCCGGACCCTAAAGCAGTAGGATTCCAGCGGATCCCGGATTTCCTGATACAGGAGCCCTGTGCGAGGGCGGATGGAGGAGTCGCCCCGCGGCCCCGCAAACCTGGGCGCTGCAGTGTCTCCTTCCCGAGCTCCAGGTATCTGCGGAGCCACAAGACGCACGTGTCCTCCAGGTAGGTCCTGCTGCGCTCCACTGCACCAGCGGCCTCCCACTTGCGCAGGCTGATCTGAGCCACCGCGACCACCGGGGTCCAGGAGCTCAGTGTTGTAGGCGAACTGCTCATACCCACGGAGGAGGAGCCCCTATCTCCCCACATCGCAGCCAAACATCCACTGGATTGTGCGAGAGCCTGGCCTCGCCCACCCGCGGAATTCTGACTGAACCGAAATCAAAACAGCATCTTGATCCCGCCGCCCTTTCGGGTCCCAGTTCTTTTTTTTTTTATTATTAATACATTTTTATCATTATTTCAGCTCATACAAACTTAATAGGTACACCAGTTCCCTCCCTCCCTCCTCCTCCCCCCGAACCTCCAGCTCCCCTTCCCTTCTCCCTCCCTCCCCATCCCTCAGTGCCTCCTGCCCCAATTCCCAGAGAGTCCTTTCTTGTGCAGGCCTGATTTTCCTCTGGGCCTTCCTCTCCGATGACATACAAGGACCCAGTGGCCTTTCCCTGAACCCTTTCTCGTGTTCCCCTTAAGTATAGGAACACTGCTGTGGCTGCCAATCCCTTGCCTCCAAGGCTCTTGGTGCCTTTAGCAGATGCTAGACTTTGTGAGGTCAATAGTGTGTTGGACATTGCTCAGGGCATGCAAAGTCCAATTATGATTGCTTCAGCCCTAACTTGTATGGAGTATCTTGCATATCATTGCTCCTCCCATCCTTTTGCTCTTACACTCTTACCGCCTCCTCTTCTGCAAATGTCCCTGAGCTTCAGGACGGGGAGAGATTAGGCTGGCCTAGTTCTAGGTGGTTGATATAGAGTCTCTGAAGTTCTGGATTGTGGTTTGTTGATTTTCTTTTGCAGTTTTGCTGCTCCTGCAATGCCCTTCACTCCATCCTGGTGGGCATTGTATGTTACCCCCTGGCCAGAGACAAAAAGCTGTTAAACTAGAGTCTTGTTATAAGAGCACATTCAAAGGTAGATGTAATAAAAGTGGGAAACCACAGTGAGGGAGGGGTCTATCACCCATTTGCAAAATGGTTACTTTTTATCTGCCAGACTATATGCCCTCCTCTTCTGGTGAGATCATACCCCCTCAGTAGTAAATAGTCAAGAACGAAAGTCTGTGAACTTAATCAGATGTCTCATTACTTATTTGAGTCCTTGATGGAGGCCTATTTTCTCTGCTGTAACATGGTCCCCTCTCTCCTTGTTTCTGGTGTGGCCCTCCTACCCCATCCCTCCTGTTCATAATCCTTGGAATTACTGTAGGTATTACAGAGATTTTTTTTTTTTGAGTGTCTCTAGGTGGGCTGGGTGAGTTTGGTACTAGGAGCCATCTATTAGGGAGTACATATGGCGCTTAATTTTCTGGGTCTGGGATACTTCACTTAATATAATTGTTTCTAATGACATCCATTTCCTGGAAAATTCCAGTAATTCATCATTTTTGATGGCTGAGTAATACTCCATTGTATAGATGTACCACCTTTTCCTTATCCACTCGTCAACTGTTGGACATTTGGGTTGATTCCATGACTTTGCTATTGTAAACAGTGCTGCTATGAACATGGTCGTGCTTGTGCTATCAAGGTGAACCACTACTGTATGGGGGGTTATTCCCAAAAGTGGAATAGCAGGGTCATATGGCATTTCAATCTTTAATTTCCTTAAGAATCTCCAGACGGCTCGCCAGAGTGGCTGTATGAGCCTGCATTCCCACCAGCAATGCAGGAGAGTTCCCCTCTCTCCACATCCTCTCCAGCATTTGGTGTTGTTGTATTGTGGATTTTTGCCATCCTGACCGGGGTGAGATGATATCTCAGGGAGGTTTTGATTTGCATATTCCTGATGGCTAAAGAAGTGGAGCATTTTTTAAAGATATTTGTTAGACATTTTAATTTCATCCCTGGTAAAATTTCTTTTGAGTTCCAGGGCCCATTTTTTAATTGGGCCATTGGTTTCCTTGGTGTTTAGTTTTCTAAGTTCTTTGTGCACTCTGGACAGCAGAGCTCTATCAGATGTGTGGTTAGTGAAGATTTTCTCCCATTCTGTGGGTTGCCTTTGAGCTCGTGTGACAATCTCTTTATCTGAACAGAAGCTCTTTAATTTCACAAGATCCCAACTGTTGAGAGTTGGTAGCAGTGACTGTGCCATTGGATGTCTGTTTAGGAAATGTTGGCCTAGCCCAATCAGCTCGAGGGAGTTCCCTATCCTTTCAACTATGGTTTTTATACTCTCTGGCCTGATATCAAGGTCCTTGATCCATTTGGAATTAAGTCTTGTACATGGTGACAAGTACGGGTCCAGCTTTAATCTTCTGCATGTGGAGATCCAGTTTTGCCAGCACCATTTGTTGAAGATGCTGTTCTTTTTCCATTGGATTCTTTGGGCCCCTTTGTCAAAGACCAAATGGCTGTAACTTTGTGGGCTTATATCTGGGTCTTCAACCCTTATCCATTGATCTGCGTGTCTATTTTGGAGCCAGTACCAGGCTGTCTTTATAACTATGGATTTGTAGTATAGACTTAGGTTTGGTATGGTAATACCTCCAGCTGTGTTTTTGTTACTCAGGATTGTCTTTGCTATCCTGGGTCTTTTGTGCCTCCATATGAACTTTGAGATTGTTTGGTCAACTTCTTTGAAGAATCGCTTTGGGATTTTGATTGGTATAACATTGAATCTGTATATTGCCTTTGGTAGGATGGTCATTTTTACAATGTTGATTCTGCCAATGCAGGAACAAGGGAGGTCTTTCCACCTTCTGGTGTCTTCTGCAATTTCTTTCTTTAGGGTTTTAAAGTTTTCATTGTAAAGCTCTTTTACCTCCTTGGTTAGGTTTATACCAAGGTATTTCATTTTTTTAGGGGCTATAGTAAATGGTATTGTTTCTCTCAAGGCTTTTTCACTTCTTTCATTCTGGGCATATAGGAAGGCCTCTGATTTTTGCACATTTATTTTGTATCCTGCCACCCTGCTGAACTTCTCAATTAGTTCCAGGAGCTTCCTGGTGGAGTTTTTGGGATCACTCAGGTATAAGATCATGTCATCTGCCAATAGGGACAGCTTAACTTCTTCCTTGCCAATTTGAATCCCTCTTATGTCCCTTTCTTGTCTTATGGCTTCAGCTAAGACTTCAAGTACAATATTGAATAGAAGTGGTGAGAGTGGACAGCCTTATCTAGTTCCTGTTCCAAGTGGGAATGCTTCCAATTGTTCCCCATTGAGCATAATCCTTGCTGTGGGCTTGTTGTATACAGCTTTTATTATATTGATAAAGGTTCCTTCCATTCCTACTGTCTCTAGCGTTTTGATCATAAAAGGCTGTTGGATCTTGTCAAAAGCTTTTTCTGCATCTATTGAGAGTATCCTGTGGTCTTGGACTTTGGACTGGTTTACATGATGAATTACATTTATTGATTTGCGTATGTTGAACCAACCTTGTATGCCGGGGATGAAGCCTACTTGGTCCCTGTGAATGATCTTTTTAATGTGTTTTTGAATCCGATTTGCTAAGACTTTGTTGAGAATCTTTGTGTTTGTGTTCATCAGAGAGATCGTCCTATAGTTTTCTTTTTTAAGTGAATCTTTATTAGGTTTTGGGATTAAAATGATATTAGCTTCATAGAAGGAATTTGGTAGTGTTCCTTCCTTTGCTATTTGATGGAACAGTTTAAGGAGTATTGGTATTATTAACTCCTTAAATGTCTGGTAGAACTCTGTGCTGAATCCATCTGGTCCAGGACATTGGTGGGAAGATTTGAGATTACTTCCTCAATTTCCTTATATGTTATAGGACTATTTAAATAATTCACAACTTCCTGATTCAACTTAGGTAAGTTGTGTTTACTTAGAAATTCATCCATCTCTTTTGTGTTGTCAAACTTCACAGAGTACAAGTTTTTGAAATATGATGTTATAATTCTCTGGATTTCTTGGGTATCAGTAGTGATAACTCCATGTTCACTTCTAATTTTGTTAATTTGGGTTTTTCTCTCTCTTGCTTTGGTTAATTTAGCTAGGGGTGTATCAATATTATTGATTTTTTCAAAGAACTAGCTTTTTGACTGGTTGATTTTTTCTATCGTTTTCTTAATCTCGATTTCAGATATTTCTCCCCTTATTTTGCTAATCTCCTCTCTTCTACTACTTTTGGGATCAGATTGCTCTAGTTTCTCTAATGCTTTAAGCTGCATTGTTAAGTTGTTTATTTCTGATGTTTCCATTTTTTTGATGTAGGCATTAAGAGCTAACAACTTACCTCTCAGAACAGCTTTCATTGTGTCCCAGAGATTTTGGTAAGTTGTATTTTCATTATCATTCACTTTCAGGCAATCTTGAATTTGCTTTTTAATTTCTTCCTGAATCCAGTTCTCATTCAGCATCATATTGTTAAGTTTCCAGGAGTTAGTGTATTTTCTCTTGTTTGTTGTGTTGTGGATGTCCAGCTTTAGGCCATGGTGGTCTGACAGGGCACAGGTTAGAATTTCAACTTTTTTGTCTATGTGTAGATTCGTTTGTGGCCCAGTATGTGATCTATTTTGAAGAAAGTTCTGTGTGCTGCTGCAAAAAATGTGTATTCTTTGGTGCGTGGGTGAAAAGTTCGATAGGGATCTGTAAGGTCCAGTTCTTTAAGGGTTTGATTAAGGTCCAAAGTGTCTCTGTTAAGCTTTTGACCTGTTGATCTATCCCATGTTGAGAGGGTGGTGTTGAAGTCCCCAAGAATTATCGTTTGGGGGTTGATTTCTTGCTTTAGACGCTGTAGGGTTTTCTTAATGAATGTGGAGGAGCCCGTATTGGGTGCATATATGTTCAGTATTGTGAAGTCTTCCTGATGCATTGTACCTGTGACTAAAATGTAGTATTCATCCGTGTCTCTTATAATTTTCTTTGGTTTGAAGTCCACTTTGTCTGATATCATAATGGCTACTACCCCTGCCTGTTTTCTGCTTCCATTAGCTTGTAGAATTGTTGACCAGCCTTTTATTTTTAGGACATGCCTATCTTTTGTGGTGAGATGGGTTTCCTGCAGGCAGCAGATTGATGGATTGTGATTTTTAATCCAAATTTGTAATCTGTATCTCTTGATTGGTGAGTTAATTCCATTAACATTTAGTGTTATAATGGAGAAACTATTTTTAATTCCAGACATTTATTATGTTTAGTAGTTTTTATAAGTATATTGCTTCGCTTTTAATAGTGTTATACTTGCCTTCTGTTCTCCTGGATATGCCTGTTTTTTTCTTCACGCTTGAGTATCATTTCTAGCATTTTTTGAAGGGCTGGTTTGGTGGACATGTATCCCTTCAAGTTGTCTTTGTGCTGGAAGATTTTTCTTTCTCCCTTGATCATGACGGATAGTTTTGCAGGGTAAATCAGCCTGGGTTGACATTTTTGTTCATTCAATATTTGAAATATGTCTCTCCAAGCTCTTCTTGCTTTTACTGTTTCGACGAAGTCATTTGTTATTTTAATAGGATTACCTTTAAAAGTGACTTTTTTTTCTCCCTTGAAGCTCTCAGCACCAGTTCTTTATCTTGAATGTGGAGTGTTTTGACTATTGTTTGCCGTGGCGAGCTTCTGTTTTGGTCATATCTGTTTGGGGTGCAGAATACCTCTTGTATATGGATGGCCTCTCTTTTTTTAGATGAGGAAAGTTTTCCTTGATGATCGTTTGAAAAATTTCCTCAGGGGTGGTATTTTCAGATTCTTGCTCTGGTGTTCCATGAATACACATGTTAGGCTTGTTCAGGGTGTCCCATATCTCCTGAATATTTCTCTCAAGTATGTTTTTGGCTTTAACAACCTCTTCCATTGAGCTGGTTAGTACTCCCACTTTATCTTCAAGGTCTGAAATTCTGTTTTCTGCTTCGTTAGTTCTGCTGATAAGACTCTCTGTGGAGTTCTGGGTTGAAGATAACTTGTCTTTTAGCTCAGTTTTAAACTCTGCTTGAGTCTGCTTTAACTGCTCTATGCCAGTTTTTGTTTCTTGCACTGTTTTTCTCAACTCCTCCAAGTGTCTGTTGTGTTCCTCTTCAAAGCGATTGATTCGATTATTTAATTCCTCCCGGATTTCTTCTTTCATAGTATTGAACATGGTAATGATCATATTTTGAAGGTCGTTATCCTGGGTCAGGCTTTCTTGGCCATTTTCCATGGGTTTGTTCTGGTTGGAGTCTAACATTAATGGGATTAATTCCTTCAGTGGGAGATTTGTTTACTTGAGTGTTGTTTCTCATGGATTTGCACTTTGACTTTGGCATTGTCGTTTTAACTCTTAAGATCTTCTTTCAATTCCTGTCCGTTTTTCACTGAACTGAATTATTTTGCCTGGGGTTTTGGGGGTGGGCGGACACAGAGCTTACCTAGGTCGATGTGAGTCCAGGCTGGACCCCGCGTGTCCTGGGCATCGGAGTGGAGGGAAGGGAAGATGGGGCATGGGCGGGGCGCTATTTAACCTGGGGGATCTGGGGGCGGGCCCGGGTGCAGAGGGGGTGCCCTCTCCTCCTCCCAGGCCCTGTGCAGTGGCTCCGGCTGGATGGTGGGAGGAGCTGGGTCCCTTGGGCGGCCTGGGGTTCTGGCGGGTCCCAGTTCTTGCGGGTCCCTCAGTGTTGGGAGATCGGACCTGAGTGCGATACGTGGAGATGAGGAGCCACCCGGGACGGGGTCACTCTCCGCCCGCGCTCTGGTTGTAGTAGCCACGTATGTTCTTCAGGTTCATTCATAAATCTGTGTCCAGCCCTTGGCGGTGCATCTGCTCCTCCTAGTACTCTGGCTCGTGCACCACCCACCGCGCCCACAGCTCCATCCTCGGAGTCTCTGCATCGCCGTCGAAACGCACAAACTGCGTGTCGTCCACGTAGCCCACGGAGATGAAGCACGGCTCCCCGAGGCGGGACCGGGACATTGCGGTGTGGAAATACTGCAGCGAGTGGGAGCCTGGAGAGAGGTGCCATTCCAGTCGGACCCCATTTTCCTCCCTGGGAGAGGCAAGCCCCAACCCAGGGCTGACCGAGGAATTGCCCACGACCCCTGGTGCCTTCTCCCCGCGGGACCCCGGGTCAGGTGCACTGGTCTGGACTGGGCAGGGCGCGGGGCGGGGTCTCCCAGAGGGGGCATCGCGGAGGCTCCAGGCAGCTCTGGGCCCTTGCTCCTCCCTGCAGAGGCCGTTTCCCTCCCGACCCCTCACTCACCAGCCCGGATCCCAGGCAGGGCCAGGGCGGCTGCCAGCAGCAGCAGCAGCAGTGTCCGCGGCGCCAGGGCCACCATTCTGCAGACTTGCAAAAGTGAATTGCAAGACAGCCGCGAGGAGTTTATAATATTCAGACGTGGAATATTCTAAAAGAAAACTCAGCCCAGGATTCTGCTGGCAATCGGAAGCTGTTCTGAGAACGGGATGAAAGAGGTTTTTCTCTGCACCAGGAGACCTAGTCCTGGGAGCACCATGAGCCGCGCACAGATATCACTGTCTTCTGTCCACCTAGCAGTGGGCAGCTCTGGCTGGTCAGGAATCTCTGTGCTTCCCACTTAGGAAGGGTCTCCACAGCACCACCCTGAGACTCCAGGGGTCCTGGGTGTCTTTCCAGGTGACGCACCTGTGACTGTGAGTGGTTGCTCCCTGCGACCTTCATTCTGTAGCAGAGCGTGAGTGGGGGGGCCCACATAGCACACATAGCATTGTGTCTTTCTGCAGAACCTCTTCCGCCTTGAGCAGAGGCCCCTGTGGGGGCCTGAATCAGGCAAAAACTAAACCCTATCCACACTTCATGTTTTCTATGTACACATATTTGATAAAATTAATAAATCAGATTTCAAAGTAAAAAAATGAACAATTATTAATTATAAAATAGAATTATTGCTATAATATATTGTAGTAGTTATGTGACTTCTGTGATGGCTCTATATCCTCTCTCTCTCTCCTGCACTCACCTCATACTCATGTGGGATGATCAAATGCTGCCCATGACATGAGGAAAGCAAGTGGCACAGGTGTGTAGGTGGGTCTGACAACCAGTTTGCTCTGAAGAGCCCTGGGTAGTGTGGACAGTGTGGAACTTGGACGGAGGGTGGTTCACATCAGGAGGGACAGACTGGTGGACTGAAGTTAACCCCTTCTTCACAATGGGGGAAATGTAAAATTAGTCATTTCAGAACTTCCTGACTTGATATTCTCCCTCTGTTCCTATTCACCAGGACTCATTGCACAGTGCTCTTGATCGGTAGCTGCTCCCCCAAAGCAATGGACAAGAGAGAGAAGCAACAAGGAAGCTACTCCATGCTCCTCCTGAGATCCCAGATCCCAGCCCAGGCAGCGGCCTCCCTCCAGCAGGGGCCAGTGCTGAGCAGGTGCCGCGCACTGCAGGGGGAGTGAGGGACCTCTGCAGGGAGCAGCAGGGAGGATGGTGGTGTGAAGACCCAGACTGGAAGCAATGTCGGTCACATGGTGTCTCATCTGATCAACCTGTTCTTAGTATCCTGACACCTAGTGTGTGTGTGTGTGTGTGTGTGTGTGTGTGTGTGTGTGTGTGTGTGCGTGTGTGTATGTGTGTGTGTAGAAAAGGGTGCTTGATTATATGTGCCTGTGGCAGCCTAGGGGTGACTTTGGGAATCATCTGGATTGCTTCTACCACCTTTTTATTTGCTCTGGGGTTTCTCAAGCTCTGCTTTCAGGGCTAGAAGTACAGGCCTCCACGGTTTCCTCTGGCATTCTTCTTTTTTTTTTTTTTTTTTACAAGGGGTCTGGGATGTGAACTCCAGTTCTGCTTTCAAGGCACAGACTTAATTCTTGAGTCGTCTCTCCTGGCCCTGAAGTACTATTTAGCTAAGGCAAGCCTCTGAGCAAGCCTGCAGAGATCATCTAAGTGATGTGGAAGACAGAGCCATAGATATAAGTGGAGACTGTTGTCTGGGCAGGTGGGAAGACAGAGGGAGATCCTGTTGGAATGTGGGAGACTCCAGGGTAGAAGGAATGCCACCTCCCTGCTCCTCCTGGGGACATGGTCTGGCCAGTTTCCTGGGATCCTCCTGGTAGGTCTAATTCCATAATGGGCTGGAACCTGAAATTGCAAGCTGAAATAAAATCTTGACTTCCCAGAAAACAGTTGGTCCCTAAAGTATCTGGGTCATGTGTTTATCACAATATTGAAAAATGAAACTAAGACATCTGATTTAATTTTGTGGAAAGTAATTAAAACTGGGAACAATGGACATATCATTGTATCTCTCATTATGTTTGCCAGCAGCTTCTTTATTCACTTCCCTGTAGTATTGCAGCCCTGTCCAGAACACAGTGACCAGGTAAAACAAATCCAGTATGTGAGGTCAAAGTCCCATAGCTGAGCTCCCAGCAGCCAGGCCTCACCCCATCTGGACTTCTGGCAGCCTCCTTCCTTCACTGCCCAGGTCACTATCTACCTGACCACAGGTGCATACCTGTGGCCCATGAAGCAAAACCACACTGGAAATACTGTGAAGGACACTCCTGTCATTGTTCTATGAGTTTCTATAGAGATTCCCCCAACCTACCCCTTGTCCCACACTATGGGCCTTGATGGTCACTTCTTTCTACTTTCAGCCTTTCATCTGAATGCTCTCCCACCTTTTTGCAAAACCAATAAATACTCTGTTATCATTGATTTTTTATCATATTCCTTTTTTGTAGCATAGGTGCAGAAATCCATATGGTCCAGGCATTTGAAGGGAGGAAGCTCTTCCTTGGCACTCGTACTCTCTCTCTCTCTCTCTCTCTCTCTCTCTCTCTCTCTCTCTCTCTCCACACTAGTGAGTCATATGAATCATCTTCCTTCCAGATGAATCTGGGGATGGAGCAAACAGCTCCCTCTCATTCTGTCTTTAGGGGACACACTGAGAAAGCTTCTGGCCTGAACCTGCTTTGGGGGACACCTCTCTTCCTTCTCTAGGTGAATCGTGATCACCCCTGAACAATAGGAACACCTGATCCTCACAGATGCACTGAGACTTCCACCCCTCCCCACAGTGGGCTCCAATTTCTCCTCCCATGGACTCTAGACACATTCCACTTCCAAATTCTTATCATTTCCATAAGCCTCATAAATGGCAAAGGGCAGAATGTCTCTTGTCACCCTGTCTCCTTCCAGAGCTTGCCGGCCTCTTGCCCCTCCAGGCTCCTATGCAGCCTTTTCCCTAGGAGAAGCTTGAATCCTGCCTCAGCCTGGCTCCCTTCTCCCTCCCCTGCAGCCAGTGAACTGGAGAACCAGCCCCAGCCCCTCCCTCGGAAAACCCTCAGGGCTCCACTGGAGCCACAGGCTGAGAGAAGGCGTTTGATGGAAAAGTAAAACTGGCAAAATCAAACTCCTGGGCCAGTGAGGTGGCTCTTCCGGTGGGTGAAGCGCCTGTGTGAAAACTGGTGACCTGAGTTCAAGCCTCAGAAACCAATGTGGTGGAAGGAGAGAACTGACTTCAGAAAGGTGTTCTCTGGCCCTCCCTGTGCACCCTGGCATGCATCTCTCCCTGTCCCCCAGGAAATAAATAAAAAACTGTCCTGTTCAAAAAGCAAAACTTTAAAACAAAGGATAAATGTCACATGTCAGTGTTTTAGTCGGCGGCTACGTGTGTTTCCCGGAAGTCTCATGTGATCTTGTGTCCTATGCGACCTTCAGCTTATGATCAGAAACACAAAATAATAACATCTATGCCATTCATAAGGTTAGAGAGCGCTATACACCTGATATTTAAGATGTGTGACTATATATACTTGGAGATGTATATACATTTATGACTTTGTTTTCCTCAAAGACATGGGAACATTTTTAAATTCAGGGATAATATTAATGTGTCTTATTGCTCAATAGAAAAAAAATGTTCTTTTTAGGATAATAGTTAGTGTCTTCCTTACAATATAATTTCCTGATTTCTCTTCTGCTTACTGAGAAATGAGAGAATCATAGACATAAAATGGACCTC
Organism: Typhlomys cinereus; assembly: GCA_023101885.1. Classification (NCBI taxonomy): domain Eukaryota; kingdom Metazoa; phylum Chordata; class Mammalia; order Rodentia; family Platacanthomyidae; genus Typhlomys; species Typhlomys cinereus. The sequence goes on from JALPQD010000427.1 coordinate 162,106, forward strand.
TAGAAGGTGTGGGGGAGGTAACATGGTATCATCCTGTTTCATGATCCTTCATGAGAGGGGGATACTGGCTGAAGAAGGTTCAGAATGCCATTTCCACAGTCAAACACCTTCCAAGTGATCACAGAATAAACCTGCACGTGCTGTGCTCACTCACTGAGAAGAGGAGCTGCACGTGGAACTCAGGCCTTTCTTCCCCATCACTAGTGCGCTTGTCTCACGTCCTCCCACTCCAGCTCTGGGTCATGCTTGCTCTTGACTCTTCACAGTGAGGTGGGGGCCTGGGAACAAGATCAGCGGGGTGCTCTAGGAAAATAACCAGGAGCAAACTGCTTCTAAGATGTGGTGGCACTGTTACCCCGCAGGTGAAGAAGCGTGGGTGGGAACGAAGCTCATTCATGGAAAGACAAGTGGAAGCCTCCGCCTGCAGAAATCTCCCACGGCAGCTCCAGCAGCGCCTCCAGGGGGCGTCCTCGGGTAATTTCTGCTATTTGTTATGAATGGAACATGCTTTGTTCCTCTTTGTTCCTGTGCTTGCCTTTGGCTTGAAAGGAAATTTTAGTCGCAGCCTCCAGAATTTCCCACTGCAGGACAGGAGGAGCTGTGTGTCCTGTCCTCCCCTGCTGGTGTCTGGTCACAAACTGCCTCATCTTCCCTGAGGAAGACTCTCTTCCTTTCCTTTCTCCCTTTAACAGCTCTCAGCTTTTCCCTCTCAGACTAGCCCAGACTGACCTGCAGTTCATAAATTCTTCCCTCCAATGTGAGTTTTGAAAGAAACAAAGTAACAACCCACAGAGGAGACCTGGAGAGGAGGTGGAGCACTATCTACGGTGCTGGAGATGTGACAAAGTTGGGTTGTGATGCACATGATCTCAGTTCCTGGGGGACAAGGACAGAGGAGGTGAGGAGGACCTACCTCAGGGTGACATCCAGCCCTCAGAGGATGGATCCCTGACACTGTCCAGCCCACTGGTTCCCCAGCCTTCTCCTGCTGGACCTGAAAGACTCAGCACAGCAGACACACAGGCCTTGGGAGTTAACAGGTGATGAACCAGGCCCCTGCTGTGGCTCTCGTGCCCTACAGAACCCACAGACCACACCTTGTGTCTAGACATTGAAACACACACTAATGGCGCACCCTTGCTTCAAACAGGGAAGGAGCTGAACTCAGTGAAAGTTGACATTCATTTGGGAGGGGCCGACACCCAGCCTTGCCTGAGCTGAGTGGAGAGAGGTGGGAAGAGACACAGACTGGTGTGGGGAGGGGTGGTGCTCAGGGCTGGACTCCTCCTGTCCTCACGTCACTGAGAGGAGAACACAGATGCCAGTGGACACATCAGGAGTCCTGAGTCCCTCGAGCAGCAACTGACTCTCACTGCAACATGATGGAACTGTGAACGAGATCAGTGAGTGCCGTGCAGAGATACTGAGCCAACCCCTCACTCTACTCCCAGCATCCCAAAGCCCAGCAGTCTGCCCTCTGTCCATCCCCCACGCATCTGAGAACACTCTGGGTCTCCCCTTGGGAGCAGGGAGAGAGGTCTCAGAGCCCTGGGCACTGTTCCCGCATGGGGCAGAACCAATCACGACCCTGTCAGAGCCCAGAGTAGATGGTGAAGGGAGGACTCTCGGCTGCCCAGCCCCCCCAGGACTGCTGTCTGCAAGAGACTCTCAGGCACCAGCCCCACCACACTCACCTCTATCCTGAGCCCCCTTTTCCTTCCTTGGGAAGTAGTTCAGTGGAGGCCTGGGAGGCAGGGCCATGTGACCTGAAGGACATCACAAATTCTCAACCAGAAGAGATTCCAGACTGTATCTAAAGACTCAGGTGAAGAGGAGGAAGAACCGTGGGAGTGACTTGCATGAGGAGGGGCAGTCCCCTGGAGGGTCCTCAGTGGGACCTTCCCCTCTGTCCTGTGATGCTGGGGCAGGTGCCCCAAGCTCCATGTCCTGGGTCAGGTCCACCCCATTCCTCTGTGAGGTGAAGATGATGTCCACAAGGGAGAAGTCCAGGGTTGAGCCCCTCAGGGTGACATCATGTTCAGAGATGATGTCTTGTATGATATATACCTTTGGGGACCAAGGGAGAAGAATCAAGAAATTAACCGTTTTGCATTTCCACCCTTGGGCTTCTGAGCAGTGCTTCAGAGACCTTTGAGAAAGGACAGTGCCTCTGTAGTGAGGGAGGTAGGAGGGAGGAAGAAGGAAGGAGAAGAAAAGGAGGAGGGAGGGAGGAGGGAGGAAGCACCATTTCATAGGCAGAACTCAGACAAAAAAAAATCCTTAGTAGTCCTGGAATTCTGTCCTTTTCTATAGCTTGAAAACTCTACAAAAGGTAAGAAAGAATAGGTAGGGCATCTAGGTCACTCAAAGAAGTTTTAGTTCCGTCATGGTGGACACTGAAATGCAGGAAAACTGGGATCTGATACAAAAGCAGAGGTTGGGGCCCAGAGCGACTGGGAGGGTCTGAGGGCACCTGAGGTTGAGGCAGCTGCAGTGACACTAGATCTGTTTTAACATAAATTTCAAAGGAAGCTAAACCAGTGTCCCAGCCCACAAGACTCCCCCAAGGTTAGAGGAGGAACCAGTGAACCTCACCTGAAATTTGGGCAACTCAGATCAAATGGGAGAGTAGAGCAGGGGCTGTGACACACACCTGTTGGGCCTCTTTACCAGGCCTGAGGCCTGCTGGAACTTCCTGAGCCTGGCTAGAGTTTCAGGACCTGACTTTAGGTTTCGAATCTCATTTCTTTCGTTTACCTGGAATGATGTTACACCTATTCAATCACCTTCTGGTCACTTATTCACTTTCTATTGGTTACCCCATAATCACACCACCCCTCACCCTTCCCCCCGCTGCACACTCTATATAATTCACCCCCCTGTTTAATAAAGTTGAGTTCCTGCTTTGACAGACCTTCCGGCTCCATTATGTTTGTTGGGCCGTGACACTCATCACCCGCTCAGCCCCACGGGTCGCCCGGCTGGTCTGGTCGTCCCTAGCCGCACTACCTGCAGTGGCCCCAGAGTCCTGCACATACCTGCGGTCACTCACTGCCCTTGCTCTGGCTGCAGTGCCCCATGGGGTCCACACCACGTGACATATCTGCTCTATCTCTGACAAGTAGTCTCTTCAGCTCTTATTACTGCGATCCTCATGCCACCTCCCCCACTGCATGTGGCTCCATCTGACATATACAGTGTGTCCTTGGTGTGCAGGAACATGGTATCTTCCTCGAGGTCCACGAAAATAGCAGAGACTTCCAGAGGCCGGACTTGTTATCTGTGTGGCATAGTACCTCAGCATGGGAGAACTGTGGGCAGCATGTGGTGCTGTGGGCAAACTTGTCCTGGCAAGGCCAGGGTGTTGTACCAAGTGGGGTGATGAACACATTGAGGTGCAGGGCAGGGACAGCCCAACAGGGACATCCTGTTGTCTTTGGACTGACCAGGGCAGAAGTGTGTCTTTTCAGGTGCTGAGCCCAGCTGGGTGGAGCCCTTGTTCCTCCCTCCAGAGGTCATTTCTTTTTGGACCCTACAATAGCTGGCCCAGGTCTCCAGCAGGGCCAGAACTAGTGCCAGCAACACCACCTTCAGGGAGCCCTCGCCCTTATCCTCAGAACTAGGGACATTGAATATCACAGTTCCGTGGACTTTGTATTTAGAACCCAGGAGATTTAGACTTTGTTTTCCAGGCACTCAGGGCCCAGTGAGAGCAGGGTGAGGCTGTGGTCACTGTCCAGGCAGAGGAGCCCACAAGAATGTGTGATCAAGAAGTGAATCCCACCTTTTCACCCCACCCCGCTCCGCCGGTCGGGACGCGCACGCGAGATCCAGCCGGGCCTCACCGCGCTCTCTAGGACCCCAGGTCAGCCCACAGGGACCCGGCTCCGACTCCCACCATCCAGCCGGAGACGCGCGCGGGGGCCGAGGGACGAGGAGGACCACCCCCTGCGCCCGGGCCCCGCCCCAGCTGCCCTCGGGTTAAATAGCTCCACGCCGACGCGCCCATCGTCCCTTTTCACCCCACCCCGCTCCGCCGGTAGGGACGCGCACACGCGATCCAGCCAGGCCTCACCCCGCGCACTAGGTAAGTCCCCGTTCGGGCCCCGCCCACCAGTACCCCAGGCCAAATAATTCAGTTTAGTGAAATTGAGAGATCTTAAGAGTTAAAATGACGGGCTGGAGAGGTGGCTCAGGGGTTAAGCCTCCGCCTTGCAGGCGGAAGGTCCCGAGTTCGGATCCCAGATCCCACGTATAGACGCCAGACGGAAGCGGGGACGGCCTGCACTTCTGGTCCTGGTAGGGCGGAGCTTGTGAATCCCAGGGCAGAAGGAGGTGGAGGCGTCCATGGTGATTCGCGAGTTCGTCCGTGGTTCTACACATACACAGACACACACATACACACACACACAGACACACACGCGCACGCACATACACACAGTTGAATAAATAATAATAATAATTAAAAAAAATTAAAAAAATATTTAAAAAAAAAAAGAGTTAAAATGACAATGCCAAAGTCAAAGTGCAAATCCATGAGAAGCAACACTCAAGTAAACAAATTTCCCACTGAAGAAATTAATCCCATAATGTTAGACTCCAACAAGAACAAACCCGCGGAAAAAGGCCAAGAAAGCCTGACCCAGGATAACGACTTTCAAAATATGATCATTACCATGTTCAATACTATGAAAGAGAAAATCCGGGAGGAATTACATAATCGAATCAATCGCTTTGAAGAGGAACACAACAGACATCTGGAGGAGTTGAGAAAAACAGTGCAAGAAACAAAAAGTGGCATAGAGCAGTTAAAACAAACTCAAGCAGAGTTTAAAACTGAGCTAAAAGACAAGTTATCTTCAACCCAGAACGCCACAGAGAGTCTTATCAACAGAACTAATGAAGCAGAAAACAGAATTTCAGACCTTGAAGATAAAGTGGGAGTACTAACCAGCTCAATGGAAGAGGTTGTTAAAGCCAAAAAGATACTTGAGAGAAATATCCAAGAGATATGGGACACCCTGAAGAAGCCTAACATGCGTATTCATGGAATACCGGAGCAAGAATCTCAAAATACCACCCCTGAGGAAATTTTTCAAACGATCATCAAGGAAAACTTTCCTCATCTAAAAAAAGAGAGGCCCATTCATATACAAGAGGCATTCCGCACCCCAAACAGATACGACCAAAATAGAAGCACACCACGGCAAATAATAGTTAAAACACTCCACATTCAAGATAAAGAACTGGTGCTGAGAGCTTCAAGGGAGAAAAAACAAGTCACTTTTAAAGGTAAACCTATTAAAATAACAAATGACTTCTCAGTCGAAACAGTAAAAGCAAGAAGAGCTTGGAGAGACATACTTCAAGTATTGAATGAGCAAAAATGTCAACCCAGGTTGATTTACCCTGCAAAACTATCAGTCATGATCGAGGGAGAAAGAAAAATTTTCCAGCACAAAGACAACTTTAAGGGATACATGGCCACCAAACCAGCCCTTCAAAAACTGCTAGAAATGATACTCAAGCGTGAAGAAAAAAACAGGCATATCCAGGAGAACAGAAGGCAAATATAACACCATTAAAAGCGAAGCAATATACTTATAAAAGCTACTAAACATAATAAATGTCTGGAATTAACAATAGTTTCTCCATTATAACACTAAATGTTAATGGACTTAATTCACCGATCAAGAGACACAGATTACAAACTTGGATTAAAAATCACACTCCATCAATCTGTTGCCTACAGGAAACCCATCTCACCACAAAAGATAGGCACGCTGTAAAAACAAAAGGGTGGTCAACAATTCTACAAGCAAATGGAAGCAGAAAACAGGCAGGGGTAGCCATTATGCTGTCGGACAAAGTGGACTTCAAACCAAAGAAAATTATAAGAGACATGGATGGATACTACATTTTAGTCACAGGTACAATTCACCAGGAAGATTTCACAATACTGAACATATATGCACCCAATACGGGCCCCTCCACATTCATTAAGAAAACCCTACAGCGTCTAAAGCAAGAAATCAACCCCCAAACGATAATTCTTGGGGACTTCAACACCGCTCTCTCTACATGGGATAGATCAACAGGTCAAAAGCTTAACAGAGACACTTTGGAACTTAATCAAACCCTGAAAGAAATGGACCTCACAGATCTCTATCGAACTTTTCACCCACGCACCAAAGAATACACATTTTTCTCAGCAGCACACGGAACTTTCTCCAAAATAGATCACATACTGGGCCACAAAATGAATCTACACATATACAAGAAAGTTGAAATTCTAACCTGTGCCCTATCAGACCACCACGGCCTAAAGCTGGACATCCACAACACATCAAACAAGAGAAAATACACTAACTCCTGGAAACTTAACACTATGATGCTGAATGAGAACTGGATTCAGGAAGAAATTAAAAAGGAAATTCAAGATTTCCTGAAAGTGAATGATAACGAAAATACAACTTACCAAAATCTCTGGGACACAATGAAAGCTGTTCTAAGAGGTAAGTTCATAGCTCTTAATGCCCACGTCAAAAAAATGGAAACATCAGAAATAAACAACTTAACAATGCAGCTTAAAGCTTTAGAGAAACTAGAGCAATCTGATCCCAAAAGCAGTAGAAGAGAAGAGATTAGCAAAATAAGGGGAGAAATATCTGAAATCGAGACTAAGAAAACGATAGAAAAAATCAACCAATCAAAAAGCTGGTTCTTTGAAAAAATCAACAAGATTGATACACCCCTAGCTAAACTAACCAAAAGCAAGAGAGAGAAAACCCAAATTAACAAAATTAGAAATGAACATGGAGTTATCACTACTGATACCCAAGAAATCCAGAGAATTATAACATCATATTTCAAAAACTTATACTCTGTGAAGTTTGACAACACAAAAGAGATGGATGAATTTCTAAGTAAACACAACTTACCTAAATTGAATCAGGAAGTTGTGAATTATTTAAATAGTCCTATAACATATAAGGAAATTGAGGAAGTAATCTCGAATCTTCCCACCAAAAAATGTCCTGGACCAGATGGATTCAGCACAGAGTTCTACCAGACATTTAAGGAGTTAATAACACCAATACTCCTTAAACTGTTCCATCAAATAGCAAAGGAAGGAACACTACCAAATTCCTTCTATGAAGCTAATATCGTTTTAATCCCAAAACCTAATAAAGATTCACTTAAAAAAGAAAACTATAGGCCGATCTCCCTGATGAACACAGACGCAAAGATTCTCAACAAAGTCTTAGCAAATCGGATTCAAAAACATATTAAAAAGATCATTCATGGGGACCAAGTAGGCTTCATCCCCGGCACACAAGGTTGGTTCAACATACGCAAATCAATAAATGTAATTCATCATGTAAACCAGTCCAAAGTCCAAGACCACATGATACTCTCGATAGATGCAGAAAAAGCTTTTGACAAGATCCAACAGCCTTTTATGATCAAAACGCTAGAGACAGTAGGAATGGAAGGAACCTTTATCAATATAATAAAAGCTGTATACAACAAGCCCACAGCAAGGATTATGCTCAATGGGGAACAATTGGAAGCATTCCCACTTTGATCATTAACTAGACAAGGCTGTCCACTCTCACCACTTCTATTCAATATTGTACTTGAAGTCTTAGCTGAAGCCATAAGACAAGAAAGGGACATAAGAGGGATTCAAATTGGCAAGGAAGAAATCAAGCTATCCCTATTTGCAGATGACATGATCTTATACCTGAGGGATCCCAAAAACTCCACCAGGAAGCTCCTGGAACTAATTGAGAAGTTCAGCAGGGTGGCAGGATACAAAATAAATGTGCAAAAATCAGAGGCCTTCCTATATGCCCAGAATGAAAGAAATGAAAAAGCCTTGAGAGAAACCATGCCATTTACTATAACCCCTAAAAAAATGAAATACCTTGGTATAAACCTAACTAAGGAGGTAAAAGACCTTTACAATGAAAACTTTAAAACCCTAAAGAAAGAAATTGCAGAAGACACCAGAAGGTGGAAAGACCTCCCTTGTTCCTGGATTGGCAGAATCAACATTGTAAAAATGACCATCCTACCAAAGGCAATATACAGATTCAATGCTATACCAATCAAAATCCCAAAGCAATTCTTCAAAGAAGTTGACCAAACAATCTCAAAGTTCATATGGAGGCACAAAAGACCCAGGATAGCAAAAACAATCCTGAGCAACAAAAACACAGCTGGAGGTATTACCATACCAAACCTAAGTCTATACTACAAATCCATAGTTGTAAAGACAGCCTGGTACTGGCTCCAAAATAGACACACAGATCAATGGATAAGGATTGAAGACCCAGATATAAGCCCACAAAGTTACAGCCATTTGGTCTTTGACAAAGGGGCCCAAAGAATCCAATGGAAAAAGAACAGCATCTTCAACAAATGGTGCTGGCAAAACTGGATCTCCACATGCAGAAGATTAAAGCTGGACCCGTACTTGTCACCATGTACAAGACTTAATTCCAAATGGATCAAGGACCTTGATATCAGGCCAGAGACTATAAAAACCATAGTTGAAAGGATAGGGAACTCCCTCGAGCTGATTGGGCTAGGCCAACACTTCCTAAACAGACATCCAATGGCACAGTCACTGCTACCAACTCTCAACAGTTGGGATCTTGTGAAATTAAAGAGTTTCTGTTCAGATAAAGAGATTGTCACACGAGCTCAAAGGCAACCCACAGAATGGGAGAAAATCTTCACTAACCACATATCTGACAGAGCTCTACTGTCCAGAATGCACAAAGAACTTAGAAAATTAAACTCCAAGGAAAACACTGGCCCAATTAAAAAATGGGCCCTGGAACTTAAAAGAAACTTTACCAGGGATGAAATTTAAATGTCTAACAATTATCTTAAAAAATGCTCCACTTCCTTCGCCATCAGGGAAATGCAAATCAAAACTTCTCTGAGATATCATCTCACCCCGGTCAGGATGGCAAAAATCCACAATACAAACAACGACAAATGCTGGAGAGGATGTGGAGAGAGGGGAACTCTCCTACATTGTTGGTGGGAATGCAGGCTCATACAGCCACTCTGGCGAGCCGTCTGGAGATTCTTAAAGAAATTAAAGATTGAAATGCCGTATGACCCTGCTATCCCACTTTTGGGAATAACCCCCCATGCAGCAGAGGTTCGCCTCGATAGCACAAGCTCGACCATGTTCATAGCAGCACTGTTTACAATAGCAAAGTCATGGAATCAACCCAAATGTCCAACAGTTGACGAGTGGATAAGGAAACAGTGGTACATCTATACAATGGAGTACTACTCAGCCATCAAAAATGATGAATTACTGGAATTTGCTGGGAAATGGATGTCATTAGAAAGAATTATATTAAGTGAAGTATCCCAAACCCAGAAAATTAAGCGCCATATGTACTCCCTAATAGGTGGCTTCTAGTACCAAACTCACCCAGCCCACATTGAGACACTCAAAAGTAAACCTATGTAACACAGTAATTGCAAGGATTATGAACAAGAGAGATGGGTTAGGAGGGCCACACCAGAAACAAGGAGAGAGGAGACCATGTTACAGCAGAGAAAATAGGCCTCCATCAAGGTCTGCAAGGGGTGACATACAGTGCCCAGCAGAATGGAGTGAAGGGAATTGCAGGAGCAGCAAAACTGCAAAAGAAAATCAACAAACCACAATCCAGAACTTCAGAGACTCTATATCAATCACATAGAACTAGGACAGCCTAATCTCTCCCCATCCTGGAGCTCAGGGACATTTGCGGAAGAGGGGGCGGTAAGATTGTAAGAGCAAAAGGATGGGAGGAGCAACGATTTGCAAGATTCTCAACAATAGTTGGGGCCAAAGCAATCACAATGGGACTTTGCATGCCCTGCGCAATGTCCAGCGCACTGTTGCCCCCATAAAGTCTAGCATCTGTTAAGGGCACCGAGACCCCTGGAGGCAAGGGATTGACAGCCATAGTAGTGATCTTATGCTTAAGGGGAACAAGAGAAAGGGCTTATGGAAATGCCACTGGGTCCTTATATGTCATCGGAGAGGAGGACCCAGTGGAGAGTTAGGCGTACACAATAAAGGACTCTCTGGGAATTGGGGGGGAGGCACTGGGGGAAGGGGAGGGGGAGGAGGGGGGAGGGAGGGAACTGGTAAAAAATTTTAAAATGTATAATTAAATTTTTAATAAAAAAAAAGAAGTGAATCCCAGCGCCTGACCATGTCCAACTGGGTTTCTTCAGTGTCTCCCTGAGTATAATTGGCTCTGATCTGTCTGCAGAAACTAGTGGGAACCACCAAGATCAGTTCTGGCTCTCTCCTTCCTCTCTCCCTACCCCTAACCCAGCATGAGCGCAAGGGGCCCTGGTCTGCAAACTCAGCTGAGAGATCATTTCCCTCAAAACCAGAAGTTGGCCTGCAGCACCCAGAGACAACCCAGGAGAGCAGCTTCCTGCTGCCTGCAGCCAGGAGCCCAGCCTGGACCTGTGGCAGATGGGGAACGTGTGCTTCTCACACAGGAAGGGGCCAGCAGTGTGCTGGGCTCACAGGGGGTCTGCGTGTGTCGTTCCAGATCACACATTCCTGGTACTTCTGTTTTACACTGACCTTCTTTTCTTTGTTTGTGTTTCTCTGTGTGGATCCAGGTTATTCTCCATGCAGTAGACTCTTAAACACTGGGAAGAGACCCCAATGTGTGCTTGAGTCCAGCATAACAGTGAACTCCACAGACACTCCTTGTTTTGTGAGGATTGTTGAGAAACTGTATTTGTATCTCTAGTGCACAGAAATAGAGGTGAAGTTTTGACAACTGTCCACCTGGGTCTGCAGATTGGGCTGCCCTGGGGCTGCGCCCTCCAGCCTGTGGGATGTGACGCTGACCCAGTGCCAATGTCAGAACTGAAGGAACCAGCAGGTGCCAAGGAAGCAGGCAATAGAGAGGAAGAGGGGAAGGAGGAGAGGAGGAGACTCTGGGCTCCCTGGGGAAAGTGAGAGCCCAGAAAACAAGTGGACCTCACCTGATCTTGTTCCAGATGTGCAGAGGGACAATCCTGAGAGTTCACCCTGTGCTCAGCTCTGCAGGAGAGAATTTCCTGCTCACTGCACAAGGTGCAGACTCTGAGTGGCCATGTGGAAAATATTAATTTTGAGTGATTTCTTACAATTTCTCTTCAGGAAAGAGATAAAAATAATTTTAAAAGGCCTCTCAATGTTAAATATTGTACCCCATGATTTTTATATTTACAATTTGGTAAAAATGTTAGTGGGATTCTAAATGTACAAATGGATCCTCCTAATCTTACAGGCTTGTGTGTTGTAACTCCAGTATCCAACAGGGACCAAGAGATCTTCAGAGAAATCCCACTAACACTCACTCTGACTTGAGATCTCAAGGAAGAACTGGTGTGGACAGAAGTCAGATCTCATCACTGTTCAGGTATCCACAGGGATGACGTCATTCTTTTCTGAGCAAGCTGGATGCCTGCAGAGCACCAGAGAAAGTTCTCACCTCAGACCCCCACTGCAACGAGTGCATTGGCACAGGGGACATGATTGGCAGGAGTGAGGACCAGGGGCCACAGAGGCAAGGACAGCCCCAACCAAGGGTCCAAGTCAGCTGCAGAGAAAAGGGACCCTAGTGGAGCTGAGCACTGGCACTGTGGACCTGCTGCTGGATGTGCAGCCACCAGTGCTGCTAGAGACCTGCCCCAGGAGAAGCCGCCTGAAGCTACACACAGACACAGGCAGGTGTCATCCTAAGAATGTATCCTAGAAGACACAAGACACATGGATCACAGAACACGGGCAAAATACATCAACTGGAACTGATCTGAGAACTTCCTCCTTGCTGGATAGCTTACATAGTACCATGGACTACTGTAGAAGCTACTGGGGAGAGAAATAATCACAAAGCTTCATCACTTCATGAGATCTGCAAGTTGCAATAAAAATCACCAAGGCAGCAGGTGACCACTAGTGTAATAGTGGCTTGAGTATCAAGGAGACGACCAATAGCTTTCTGATTGGACTCAAGACCCGCTTATCAGAATGGAACACATTGTTGTTACTGTTAACTAGAAGAATCTAAAAAGGGAAGAAGGAAGTAGATCAATAGGGAAAACCAGCCAATGAACCTTTGGTAGATAGTAACCAAACTTCTCTTTAAACAGATGCTATTACACCCATAGATTTGAAGAATACTTAGCACTCAGTCTAGAAGTTTTCTTCTATAACAGAGGTAGAGGATCTTAACACACTGACTGGATGCAGCTTAGGGCAGTAGAACCGTGAAGTGGACAACAATGACCAGCCATAATGCAGAGTACTGGGGACACAGCAAGGCTCACCCAGAATCAGACCAACCTAATCTCTCCCCATCCTAAGGCTTAGGGAACCTTGTGGAAGAGGGGATGGTGAAATTGTAAGAACCTAAAGATGGGAAAATTCACCGTTGGACAAGACACTCCATTCAAGGAAGGACTGTTGCACCCAAAACTCACTGCAGTAAGACTTGTTCTTACCAGACCTACATAATGACTGACATACCAACATGCCCCCACAGACTATCGAGGAACTCGAGAGAGATAAGAACTACAGCGGGAACTTTGGAGACTAGGGCTAGATAAGTGAAGGGAAATGTCCCTGTTAGTGGGGTGTCCTGATAGAGGCAACTTGGTATGCCACAGAGGCCTGAATCCCCACAAGAGTAGACAAGCAAGAGGGATCCCTGGGGTCCATAGAAGAGACCAGGCAGAGGATGGGAAGGATGGCATGGAATGATCAAGGAAAAGGAAGGGGAATAAAGAAGGGGAATAGAAAGAAGTGTAGGGAACACTCAAGCTCAAGGCTCTAGTTTCTTGAGGGGTTAGAGGGAGACAGTGGGGGTCAGTGGTATAGGTGTCTCCTGTGGCTTAGCAACAGTAGAGAGTAGCCTCCTCCTGGACTGCCTAGAAAGAGCCAGGTTATTCTTGTCCTACCTGGAACCTGGCCAAGGAAGATGTTTTCTGCATATCTTTTCCTGTTCTTTTGAGGCCATTAAGACATATTAGCATGTTTAAAAGATGGGCACAGAGCTATATTGTTGTAATTGTATCACTATGTTGATGACCTTGTACCTAGTAGCCTGTTCTTTCTCCACAACAAATGAGACCATTAGGGCATTGTTGCAGTCCGCAGGCATGGTTGCTGATAAATGACCAGAACACAGCTTAAGGGAACAAGGAGTTTACTTTCTTATGATAGTCCGGTTACAGTTCATAGTCAAGCTTGACAGGAGAGCACACACCAACACCAGGGCCGAGGGAACTGGCCACTATAACGGCTGAGAGATGGGCAATCCTTACTTGCCAGACCAGCATGTCTGGCCAAGTATACAGAAGGATGCCGACTCTCTCAACCAGCTCTCTTGATTTATCCAGGGCCTAATCCCACCCACCATGGGCTGGGTCTTCCCCAGCAGCCAGACAATCTCCTTCAGGTTTGCTCTGGGCTTAACTCAACCATCAACTCTCTACACCTGTGCCCAGAGCTCAAACCCTCAAGAGTCAAGTTGACACCTGTGCTTAACTATGACACTCCACCCCTTGTCAACTTGACACAAAAACAATAGCACTTTTAAATTGTAACCTTTCCTTGTCCCCACAGATGTTAAAATATAAATACATTCCATGGACAAATTTAAAATGTTCTTTCATTAAAACTTCAGTTCTAATATTTTAAAAGTTCAAAGTTTCTTAACCTTAAAACTCTTAAATCAGAATAAATTACTTTAAAACAGATAAAACATTAAAACAGAAGGATCTTAATAAGAAAACATTAAAAAGAACAAAATCCAGCAAATCACTGCATCCTGTACTTCAATGTCCATCTTCTGCTGCTCATAACGTAATCAAGGCGGCTCAAAGATTCGAGTCATTCCCAGTCCCTGTCCGAAGCTTGAAGTTGTAAGAGCAGAGTTCCTCTGAACCAGGCTGAATCTCTACTCGCAGTTGTCCTCAGCAGCAGTCCCACAGTTCTGGCATCTCAAATACAACTCTGGGTTCTCCTCTGCAGCTTTAAGCTTCACCATCTCTTGCAGGATTCTACGCCTGCCACTGGGTGCCAAGCTTTTGCTGCTCTCCATGAACCCTTCAGTACACGAAAACCAGTTATCACTTGAGGGACGCTGCCAGATTCCGAAGCGAAGTTGAAACACAGCCACAGCTGCACCAACTTCAACGTGCTGACGCTGGAAAAGCCTCTCTTCTAGGCAACCAAACTTGCAAAGGGCAAGAAACAGCTTGAAGTTGGGCTTTCGCCCCCTGAAGGAATCTGAGCTTCCAAACCACGAACTTGCCATACGGTGGTTTCCACGTCCTCCACCGTCTCAGTGCAAGTCACTAGGTTTTCCTTCACTGATACTCATTTGTCCAACAGCAGCAGATATTCTGCTGCCTGCCCTTTGCACATCCAAACCTCCAAGGTTGCCAACACAGCTGTCCTCTGTCAAGCAAACCAGTCCATCGTCCTTATATTCAGTTTTACCAAAGTCCTTGTTTCCCTCATCACAAATTGGGCCCAAACAATGTCTCTCAGCAATTGGCCCACTAAATGCTGAAGAATGGTATTTGTAAATCCACAAAGTGAAAATTTTCAAGAATTTCCAACTTTGTCCAGCAGAACCGTTCAAAAGCCACAAAATCCACATAGTCAGATTTATCAGCAACACCCCACTTCCTGGGTACCAAATTCTGTTGCAGTCCGCCGGCATGGTTGCTGATAAATGACCAGAACACAGCTTAAGGGAACAAGGAGTTTACTTTCTTATGATAGTCCGGTTACAGTTCATAGTCAAGCTTGACAGGAGAGCACACACCAACACCAGGGCCGAGGGAACTGGCCACCATAACGGCTGAGAGATGGGCAATCCTTACTTGCCAGACCAGCATGTCTGGCCAAGTATACAGAAGGATGCCGACTCTCTCAACCAGCTCTCTGTGATTTATCCAGGGCCTAATCCCACCCACCATGGGCTGGGTCTTCCCCAGCAGCCAGACAATCTCCTTCAGGTTTGCTCTGGGCTTAACTCAACCATCAACTCTCCACACCTGTGCCCAGAGCTCAAACCCTCAAGAGTCAAGTTGACACCTGTGCTTAACTATGACAGGCATATAAACATGTTTAAAGATTGGCAGGGGTGTGTTGTTGTGGTGGTGGCCCCAGCTATTGTTGTCTTTGCAGGAGGCTGTAGTCTGTTGCAATAGACACCAGCCCTCTGCCCAATGTGTAGCTGTCATTCCCCTGTTTCAAGGTATATAAGGATTAGATTTAAAAATAAATTTGAATTTGATTTTGCTTTCATCTTTTCCATTATCCCTTCTGACCCAGACTGACTCAATTCCCAGTAATCCCACTCTGGAAAATCTACTCAGGTAAGTGAGGTAAGCTCTCTGGTCTAGGATGCCCTCAGGGAACCAGGGACAAGAACTCAAACTTGAAAAACTAGAAACTAGAAAAATAAACTAAAAAATAAAAAAGAAGGTATATTCTGTTAGATTCTCTCCTTGACTCATGCAGAGAAAGGAATTCTAAGTCACAGCATCAGATCATGTTGAGTTGAGAGCCTCTTCCACACCTTCTTTGTGCACCCCTGCTTCATCCAGGACAGTGCACATGATTGACACTTTAGATGATGACAGTGCACATGATTGACAGTGCAGGAGGCGGACAGTGCACATGACTGACAGTGCAGGTGCCTGACAGTGCTTATGATTGACAGTGCAGGAGGCTGGCAGTGCACATGATTGACAGTGCAAGTGGCTGGCAGTGCTAATGATTGGCAGCGCGTTCCTCCCTATCCTCTCAGGTAAACCTTCCTGGAATTGTGGATGTCACTCTCCCTGCCACAGACACTCTTATACCAGTTTCACCAGTGCTTGTTGGCTGAGCACCATGATGGCTGGTGGATCAGGGTCACTCAGGCCTCTCCCCAGACCCTCCCTGATATTATTAGACAAAAGGAACCAAGGGATGGATCAGGAAGATTATTTATAGGTGACATGAACACCAGCCAGGCACCCTGGTGAGGGGTCTTCTACTGACAGCGTGACCCATAGAACAGTAGCCCCAGCACCACCTTACACAATCTAGAGCCTTCCTCTCCTACAGACCAGCTGAGTGACAGCCAGAGATCCTGTGCACAGGACTAAAGGGATGCCGGGGCATGGAGACTTCTAGAAGCCTCACCTGAACTGAGACTTCATCTTGTTCCTGGTCTGTTCAAGTGACTTCAGCCCCAGGCTCAGTCCGTGTCTCCCAGGAGCTGCACCAGACCGTTCGCTCTCAGCTGACTTGAAAATCTCTTGGTGTCCAGGTCATGCTACATCTGTCCTCTCCCCCTGCACTGGAGGTGACCCTCTGTAGTGGTCATGATCCTCACAGCTGCCTGGCTAAGGGTCCAGGGATGTGAGGGACTTACTTGTGGGGAATGCAGATCTGTTCTTGGCCTGCAGATGTTCCACAGAGGGATAGAGAGTGAGGGGCATGGCTGTCCTCTGTCACAGGCAGGACAGGGGGTAATGACGAGGTCCCTACAGCTCTGACTTGTTGGTGCTCAGAGCTGATGCTCCTCCCTTCATCTTTCCTGTCACCCCACTCCATGTGTGGGGCTCTGACTGCCTGGAGGGCAGAGGCTGGTGCGTGAGTCCAGGCTCCAGCTTCTCCATCTTTGGACTGTGCATGAGGTCTGTGTCCTGCAAACGCTCTGTCTCAGTATAACTGGCTTCAACAGTTCTGAACCCCATTCTGCTCAGGTCCAAGCTCCCTTTCTTCCTCATCTGTTTTCCAGGTCTGTGGATCATCAGCGTGATGTCACCGCAAGGTTATCCGCAGCGCATACCTTTCTCCTCAGCACCTGCACCTTGTGTCCTGAGGAAGCTCCTCTCCTCCCTCCAGGGCACATCTCAGCTCAGCCTCTGGAGCTTTGGGGTCTCCCATGTCCTGCCTCTTACAGGCCCCTGACACTGTTGCTGTCTTCCCTGACAGACTCCACAGTCCTCCTGCATCATTCTGCAGCCATGGGTACCCCAACCCCAAATTCAGTAGCACCCTGAGTTCCTGCTCCAACCTGAGCCTGTCACAGGAGAGTCCTGCTCTTGCCTCTTCTGGTCATCTGATTTCTGATTACCCAACTCTGAGGAAACACCTGATCTTCGCTGCACGGCATTTTCCTCCAATCGAGCAGCCCACATTTTTTCAAAGACTATTAAGTTTGTGTCTGTTAACTATGGACTTTGCCTGAGATACAGAGGGGTTGGGATGGGTTAGGATGCACGTTTCCCCATGCACTTGCACACCTGAGGACCGGGAGGGCCCTAGAGTGTAAAGGAGGAAAATCAGGGGCTCCATCTAGACAGCCCCAAGGAAGCCTTCTGCCATGCTATGCTGAGCTGTCTCTGAGTCATCCTTGCTCCTGTGTGCAGCCCTCACCCTGATCCTGTAAGCAAGCCGAATAAATACATTGGTCCTTCAAGATGGACCTTGGCATACTGGTTACTTTGGTCTATAATGTAATTGCACCATAGGAAAAATATTCATATAACCCTCATCCCATCCTCCTGACCTGGTGATGTAGACACATCCTCACCTCTCCAGAGGCTCTGCTCCCAGCGTCAGGTTCCTTAGCCTTCAGAACACCCAGACACACTCCAGCCTCAACCATGTGACTGAAGGAGCTTCAGCCTGAAAAGAACGTGCTCCAGATCCCCTGGGAAGAGATCCTGGACTCCCAAAGTCCTTATTGTCCCTTCACGGAGTGCCTGTTGAAGCAGTCATCTCTCTACTCCTGTACTCCCTGACTCCTAGACATGTGAACCTCTGGATGTGATGTGGACTCTTTTCCTAGGGAGATGGCACATAACTATCTCCTCATCTAAGACAGGAGCTCCACAATAGATCAAAGTAAAGATTCCTTCAATATACAGTGTGAGGATCTTAAGAGTCTGTTGAGCTTATTTGCAGGGTAGGGGTGAGGGTAATTTAAAGGAGCAGGGAGGACCCAGCATGACTGAGGGCTTCCCCAGGACTGCTTATATGGAATCCCAATTAACTTTCTTAGTCTTAGAACATACCCTAGTGTACCTCCCAGACATCTGGACCCAAGAGGATGTGTGGTTAGAGCTGAATCACTTGGGCAAGAGCAGAGGCCCAGCTCAGGGTCCAATGACTGACTCTCTACTTTGCTCTTTCAATGACAGAGTGAATAGATGACAGGTGCCATCTTGTGGGTCTCAGATAAAGATGGAGATGTTCTGAGGAAAGCCCAATATAATGGTCTATCCATATTCACTTGCACACAGAGACATGTGGCCCCACCCAACACAGCACATGCTCCATGAGGCCCACAATGATACACCAGGTAACAAGGGTGTCTGCTTGAAGAAAAAGCTCGGAGCAATGTTAAAGAAATAATTTTATTTCACTTATTGAAAGAGAAAAAGAGATGAAGAGAGAGGGGAAAAATTGACAGACTGAGGGAGGGGATAGATGTACATGTGGAAGACAGAGGAAAATGTCCAGAGTTTGAGTCTCTCTTTCTGCCATGGAGCTCTCCAGATCAACCTCAGTGCTCCAGGCAGCTGCAGGCATCTGTACCATCGAGCCAGCTCCCTGCACACGGTCACATTGCTGGTGCACAAACTTCTGTGATCAGTTATGTAGACAGTGTCCATCACATCCTGGAGAGTCTGACTCCATCCCACAGACACTGACAGTGAGAACACAGCAAAAACCCCACTCCACCCAGTCCAGCTCAGGAAACATTGTTCCCTGCGTGATTTCTAGTTTCTGGTGACTCCACAGCAACATCACCTTAACCCCATCAGAGTCCACTCAACACAGACTATTCATTGGATACCCGTGCAGCCTTTATGGCCCCTTTGAAAAGGAAGGCTCTCTCAGCACTGCTGTCCCTTCTCCAAATTCTCAGATTACACTGTGTCTCACAGAGTCACACATGAAGCTCGTCCTGTGGCTGAGATAATAAAACAGTAGAAATGGAAAGAATCACACAGAGACAGGAAATAGAATAAAGTCTTGGTAGGAACACCTGGAGAATAGTCAGTCTTTCTGGCAGGAGACCTGTGAAAATCTGACACACAGTCCCCTCATGCTTATATTACACCTTCCAGTGCATCCAGGGACCACCAGGCTGAGGCCAGGAGAGCTGACGTTCCTGAGGTTTAGCACCAGAGACAGTCTGCACGTGAGATGTCTGCACTGCAGACAGATCTCTCAGGTCATATGTTGTGGATCCAGAAAACACCAGTGAGTTGCGGTAACGTTTCTGTACTAATGTTTTCCCTGTAGACCTCACGAACTGTTCATCAGCCCTCACACCTTCAATCACAGGCTGAGATTTCCATCCTAACAGGCGGCGTCCTGGACACCACCGTCCACTAGGGGGCGCTCCACACCCACGCCTGCAGCCTCCTCTCCCAGAACTGATCACTGCAGCCAACAGCTGTGGAGGGGCTCCTGCACCTGGTGTCCAGAGGCTCCTGAGACTGGGGAGCTTCAGGTTCCAGAAACTTCACGGCTCCCTCCTGGTTTCAGAGGGAATGTTGCAGTCTGCAGGAAAATATACAGAAGACATCATTATTAATGCAAACCCAGACCCAATGGTGTCTGTGGCAGCCAAATCATCTTTCCTCTCACATTGATGTCAGGGCCGCCCGCCCCTTCCTCACAGGGCTTCCCTCAGACCTCTCCATGGAACATGGACAGAAATGGGGAGGAGGGAGTGAGCTGGGGGACAGTAGGGGTGACACCAGGTGATGAGGGGTGCCCACATAGACTGTCCCGAGTTTTTGAATTAAATATTATAAAAAGTGGGAGAAAAGAGAAGACACACAGCCCCAGAGTGCAGCCACAAAGACTGAACATGGTTTAATTAGGGAGGGACAGTGACTTTCCATGGATGGAGGTCGCTGTTGCCTGGTGTTGACAAGGTGTTTGTGATTTTAAAGGCCTAGAGTGGGAGGAGGAGGGAGTGTTGTCTGGTTCAGTTGTCTTCAGGTTTAGTCAGCTTTTGATTAACATTTGTCTGGTGGGAAATTCAATGAGGTAATTCTGTGTTTGGTCTCTGATCCATCACATTCAGTTTTACCTTACAATGATGTTTTGATGGAATGTTTCTGAGTGCTGGGTTCCACAGCCATGAGCTGCTTGTTACATGAGGCCTGGGGGTCAGCTTCGTGTGCTTCATGTGGGCATCCAGTTCTCCAGCACCATGTGCTGAAAGATGCGCTTGCCTCCCCCAAGGGACCCTGGCAGGAACATTCACGTCTGCTCACCTGAGTACACTGTGCCAAAGTGGAAGTCATGCCCACAGCGTCTTTTTGCTGTCAACATGGTTTGGGCCTAGTTGTCCAGCTGACAACTCATTGTCACTGGAACCTCGTCACCCGTGTTTGCCAGCTGCAGGCTCCCTGCTGCACCATGGGGAGGAGGACTGTGCACCAGCACCCTCCTCCCTGACTCCTGCCCTGGCAGTGACTCCAAATCCTCTGATCATGGATCCTCTGCCCTGGGCTCTTGCTGGTGCATCTGCCTCCACCTCTGACCTTCATGCCCCCCTCACCCTGCAGGGAGCTGCTCCTGATGCCCACAGCTGCACACTTAGGGAGCCCGCGCTCCTTCCTAGATGCACCTACAGCCATCTCCATGACCCATCTTCCGTAACTCAGCTTCCCCTTCTTCTTCCTTCCTTCGGTACGTCTCTGGGTTGCAATTTCTCACTGCCTTGCATCCTGCTGTACGTCCTGCATCCTCAGCAAGGCAGCACCCAGCCTTGGACTGGGAGTGGTTATTTCCCTGGAGAAATATCAGCTGAGAACTGGGATGCAGAGACCCAGGAGCTGGCAGAGACAGGAAAGAACCTGAGAATGGCATTGGCAACATACGGACCTGCAGCAAAGGAGGAGAGCGCCGGCAGGAGAGAGGTGCAGGCCTTTGGGCATGTTTGGGGTGGGGAGTGTGGAGCTGGATCACTTCCTTTGCCTGGAATGGAGGAGGAAGGGGGTCTGTGAAGGCCTGTCCTGGGTGGCCCTTGACTCAGAAGGCTCAGGAGACAGGCAGGGAAGTGTGGCTGGAGTTTTGCACAAAGGCAGGAAGGCCGTGGGGGAGGGCTAAGCCACAGAGAAGTTACTGCTGGGGTGGGGGTCAGGCTCCCATTCCTTCCAGGAGATTTGGGGCTGTGAGATGCTAGAGTACAATGGTACCAGAGCCTTCTGGGATTTCCACTGCAATGAGGAGCCCTTCCTGTCTACAAGACCTACAGCTGGATGGTGCTTCCATCCTAGGCCCAGACCTTGACAGACTCAAGAAGATCTGGGAAGCAGATGTCATTCCAAGCAGGTCTCACTGGGCCCATGTGCAGGGTGAACTGTGCCCAAACTCCAGAGACACCTGTTCCTGGATGGGCTTCCAGCAGCAAGCAGATAACCTCCCCTTAACTCTGCTCAGGAAACCCCTCTATAGGTGGGATACAGGCCAACTTTGTGAGTCAGCCCTGCCTGCTCTGCTGGGTCAGGCTAGATCAGGTGCATTCCAGAATGAGCCTGGGCCAAAGGAGGGGGGCTCAGCAAGAGCAGAAGCCCTGGGAACCAGCGACCTGCAAGGCTGCCTGCCAGCTTCTTGGCCCAGTGGACAGAAGGCTCAGGTCACTGCCCTTCCTGTGCAGTGTGTGAAGCTCTGTCGCCCCCTGGCGGCTCAGAGGATTCAGCACCAAGTGAGATAGACTTGCAGATCTGGGCTCTGTCAGGAAACCTGTCAGGCAGCAAAGGAGAGAGCAATGGGAGCTAACCAATGAAAAAGCCAGTTTCCCAGGCTTGCCTGGCCCTGGCAGCCATCTTTTGTGCCCTAGTCCCTCCTGTCACTCCAGGTGCCATGAGTTCTTTGTAGCTGTCTGCCTCTCATGGATTCCATGTCTGGATTCCATGGTTTCTGGAGTGCCCTAGCGCCTCATTGCACTCCATGACTGGGGTCTGTGAGTTCCTGCCTTTCTCTCCTCTAGTAAACTCCACCTTAATCCTCTACACATGTTCTGGTTTCAATCTTCAGCTCAGGAACATAAGAAGCCCACATCAATACAGTATTGCACTTTTTATTTATTCGAGGGCCTTCTGCTCTGAGTTCTGTAGGCTTCTCCACATCGCCCTCCCTGCCACTGGGAGAGGATTCTGCTCTCCCCACATCCCCAACAATACCGGGTGTCACTGTATTTGTTGATGACAGCAGTGCAGATTGAGGCTGATGGAATCACTGGATATTTATTTGCATTTCCCCAATGTCTGAGAATGTTGCATATTTTTACATATTTGTTGTTGTATTACTTCTCAGCATATGAATTCAATGTATTTGCCTATCCATCGACTGAATGATTTTTGGATGTGTCAGCTGTTTCTAGCTCTTTTTACATATTCTAGACATCACTCTACTGTCAGCTCTCTAGTTTGTAGAGATTCTCCCGACCTGTAGGCTGCCCCGGAGCTCTCCTGTCTCCAGCCTGCAGACCGTGTCAGCGCTGCTGTTTCTGTGCAGTGCACAATTGTTTCCATGCATGTAACCACATCTGTCAGCACTTGACTTTTTTCCTGATCCACCGGAGTCCTTCACAGAGTCCTCGCCTGAGTCCCTAAGGACTTTCTTGTACTCTAAGAGAGCATCAGAGATTCTGGTGTCACATTAGCTGGTGGGATCCGCTCTGACTACCTGGGGCAGGAGGAGGGAAGTGACCTGCTGCAATTCCTGCACATGTGGACATGCAGTTTCCCAGCACCATTGGCTGAAGAGGCTGTGCTTGCTCTAATGTGTTTGTCTGAAGCACATATGAATATCAAGTGTATGTAGGTTAAAGGTTTGTATCCAGGTCCCTCTGCGTCCCTTCATCTTCCTGTCTGTCTTTTCCCAGGCTGCACAGACTTGCAATGGCCACCAGTCCCATCACTGAAGTCCCCCTCACACTCCCTATACTGTTTTTCTTAGGTCGTTTGGCTTTTTTGGCCCTTTCATGGAATTTTAGGATTCAATTTTCCATTTCTGCGAGAAGCGCCATTGCAATTTGGTGAGGAACATGCTGAATGTGTGGAAACCACCTTCACAGTCTCTACGCTGCCTGTTAGGTGCACAGGAGGCTTCTTGTCTCCTTAGAGATTGGGGTCATTTCATGCTTCCATGTTACGGTTGAGGAAGTCTTTCTTGGGTGGATCGTATTACCTATTTCATGATAACTGTAAAATTTTTTTTGCACATTTCACAACAATAGTTCATCTCTGAATAGTGACTTATGAATTTTAATGTTGTTGTTGCTGCTCTGCTGAAAGTGTTGATCAGATGTGAGATTTTTGGTGCCATTTCTAAAGGTCTTTTAAGCATCGCATCTGAACATTTGCAAACACCAGTAAGTTGACTCCTTCCTTTCCCAGTCTCTTTCTTTCTCTCACCTCACTGCTCAGGCTCAGGACTCAAGAACTCACTGAATAACACCAGAGATCATTCCTGCCCTTGTCTTGTTCTTGGTTTTAGATGAAATGGTTTCAGTTCTTCCCAGCTTAATGCTGGAAGCTGAGTTCCATCACTATTGACAGAAATTTACACATGCTAGCGAGACGTGCAAGGAATAGTGAGCACTGGGATTCCAGATGCTCTGAGCTGGGGACCACAGGCATGTTGGGGACAGTGCACTCCAACTCCTCCCACAATGGCTCCTGGGTCAGGGTCCTCCCTGCTCTGGGCTGTGGGCTCCTTTCCCAATCTGTTCATTTGCATGATGATCAGTGAACTCTACTGAATGAATGCAGCATTGCTAAATTCTGCAAGGTTCTTTTAGGAAAGTGTGAAACAGGGCAGGGCTGGGTAACTTTGTTTATATCTAAAGTGTGCAGAAGTGCAGGAAAACCTTGACAACTATCCACCTGGGTCTGCAAAGAGTGGTACCCTGGGGCTGAGACCTTCAGCCTGTGGGATGTGATGCTGATGCAGTGCCAATGGCAGAACCGAAGGAACCAGCAGGTGTCAGGGAAGCAGGTAACTGGGAGGAGGAAGAACAAGAGGAGGAGGAGAAGGAAGAAGAGGAAGAGGAAGAAGAGGGGGAGGAAGAGGAAGAGGAGGAAGAGGAACCCTCTCCATTCCATGGGAAAATGTCAGAGTCCAGTTAGGTAGTGAAGACCTCACCTGGACCTTGTTCCAGATGTAAAGATGGAAAAGGTGACAGTTCAGCCTGTGCTCTGCTCTGCAGGAGAGAATTTCCCATCCACTGTGCAGGACACAGACTCTAATTGGCCACATAAAAATTGAAAAATTAGGATGATTATTTTTATGTTCTTTGCAAGAACTGGTGGATAAATGGTTCATAAAAACAAATCATGTTAGAGATTCTCCACTATGTTTTTTAAACTAGACAGAAGTCTGTACAGATAGTAGTGGAGATTTTAAATGCCCCAATGAATCCTTGTCTTACAGACCTGGGTAGTGTAACCTGAATTAGACAGAGACCAGGAGGTTATCATAACAACTACTCCTCTCTCCACCACTCACTCTGACTTGGGATCTGGAGGAAGAGCTGGTGTGGACAGAGGACAGATCTGACCACAATCTCCAGGGACTCACAGGGATGACGTCACTTTTTCCTCAGTGAGCCAGGGGTCTGCAGACCATCGGAGAAAGTTCTAGGCTCAGACCATCATCTCTGATGCTGCAGCCCATCACTTTCCCTGCATCCCCCTGACAAGCTCCCCCCCCCCATGTGATACACCAGGGGAATAAAGGAGACCCAGCATAGCTAAGGGCTTCCTAAGGGCTCCCTGGATTAAATCCCAATTAGCTTTCTGTATTAGTCAGGGTTTTTTAGAAGAACATAGCTGATAGAAAGTAAATATTTTAGTGTATGTTCTCTCTGATATGTGGATAATTGAACTGATCTCCTTGTCAATGTATTTGAATTGGAAGCACTGTAAGAACCAGGAAACTCGAAAAAGGCCTAAGAGTGGGAAGGAGGGAAGGGATAATTAGGGTGAATCCTTTTAAAGGAGAGATTTAGGATCCCAAAACAAAGATGAGAGAGGGAATAATTGAAAAAAACACATAGTGAAGAAAGAGAGGATGGGAGACAGTAGGGACATGGGATATAGGCGAGACAGAGGGACTTCTAGAAAATCCCAAAGATGGTGGAAAGCAACCCCATAGAAATATGTCAAAAAAATGTGTTTTAAAGAAAAGAATAAGTATAGAGTGAAGAAAACAAGGAAAAATAAAATAAATGCCTTGAGATGATCTACCCAGAACCCAGAGACAAAATTATACTAGAAGTAACAGGAATACAACCCTTCCTGATAAAATGTTGGTCAGAGAGGTTCTTAAAGGCCCCCAAACATTATAGGATTTTGCCATGGCTCTTGGTTGCTCCCCCTAAACTGTCAGTAAGACCCTATTACTGAAGATGCAACACAAACTGATTATAATACATGGGCAAAATATATCAACTGGAACTGGTCTGAGGACTTTGTCCTTGCTGGATAGTTTACACAGTACCAAGGAATACTGTAGACGCCTGGGGAGAGAAATAATCACAAACCCCATCAATGGCATAAGATCTGTAAGATGCAATATAAATCATCATGGCAACAGGTGACCACCAGTGTAACAGTGGCATGAGTACCAAGGAGACAACCAGCAGCTTTCTGATTGGACTCAAGACCTGCTTGTCAGAAGGGTACCCATCCCTGTTACTGCAAACTAGAACAATAACCTAAAAAAGGGCAAGGAAACAGATCAACAGGGAAGACAGCCAATAAACCTATAGGTATAAAGACAGTACGTCAAACTGCTCTGTAAGAAGGTGTTATTATACTCATAGAATGGGAACTCACAGTGGAAACCTTTGACCTAAAGCTGGATGAGTGAAGGGAAATGCCCCTTCAGGTAGCTGAAAAGAGGTAACTTTTTACACAATGGAAGCCTGAACTCCTACAGGAGTAGACAAGCCAGAGAGAACCCAGAGGTCCAAGAAGCACACAGGTGGAAGGGTAGGAGGGTATGAGAGGGAATGGTGAAGGGAATGAAGGAGATGGCAGGGAGAGGGGCAGGAGGGAAACTGGGATGAATACTCAATGTCCTTGTAAAAGTAGAAAAAATTAATTTAAAAAGTAAATGTTTTAATTAATTATATTAAATTATATTAAAATTTAAAAATGTAATTAATATATATTTATTAAATTAGTAATTAATATATATTTATTAAATTAGTCCAGAGCAGCAGTGATGATGAGCAGCCGCCAGGCCCTGGCGCCTGGGCTCCCACAGTGGCAGGCCCAGGATGCAGGGCTGCAAAGGTTGGAAGAATAGCAGCGACAGTAGTGGCAGCAGTAACAGTGGTGGAGAAAACTGCAACTGACCAGTAGTGGACTCAACACAGCAAGTCCACACAGGGCAAGAATCGGCGAGGCTCTTTCCCTTGCACTTCCTTTATCTGGTCCATCACTGGAAAGCATCACCCACTATAGGCTGAATCTTCCATGTCAATTAAACCATCACCTGCAGGCTCCTTCAGGCGCTCCCCCCTAACTATCAACTCTACTCAACTGTGCCCCAAAAAGCCTGCAACATCAAGTTGAGATGTGAATCTCACTATCATACCTTCCACAGTCTGTGTGTATCTTGGGGTCCCCCAGACTACAAGGGGCAAAAGCACATGCAATCAGGACAGAATGACCTGCAGTGTGTCCAGCAGTCTCAGATGAGGGTCCAAAAACCCTCTTAACCCCCTCTGTTTCTCAAGGACTACTGTGGATGGACAACAGGTGCCATCATGAGGGTCTCAGACAAAGATCGTAGCTGTTCTTTCTGAGGAAAGTCCCATATAATCTGTCCTTATTCATGTGTGCACAGGACAGTGTGTATCCACCCAATGCAGCCCCACTTCATGAGGCCCACAGGGATTCACCTCATCACAGGGTGTCATGAATGAAAAAAAAATGGCTGGGAATTACTATGCAAATCGGGGTGTAGAACCTCTGATTTGTTGGAAGAAGAGATAGCTCCTCCTAGCTTCCAGAGCATTCTAGGGAAGACCAGCCTGAAATACCAGGAGACTCCACATGCTTGATGTTTGGCTATGACCACAGAGACAGTTTACAAGTGAGATGTCTCCACTGCAGATATCCCATGGGTCTCAAGTTGTGGGCTTATTCGTTAAGGGGATCCAGAAAACATGAATGGGTTAGGCTGTTTCTGTGCTTCTGCTTTCCACAGAAAACTCACGAACTGTTCACGCATCCCTCAGACCTGCACTCAAGGAGTTTCCTTTGCCAACAGGCGGCATCTTGCACAGCACGTCCGCTAGGTGGCGCTCCACACCACACAGCAGACTCTCCTCCCTCAGAAAGGATTGATTCCTGCATGGGAAACCTCAGGAGGCTCCTGCATCTGCTGTCCTCAGCTCTGGAGACAAGTGAGCTAGCTTCTTGGGTACATGAACCTCACCGCCTCCCTTCTTGCTCCAGATGGAATATTCCTGGAGGAAAATCTTCAGAACCTCACCGCCTCCCTCCTTGCTCCAGATGGAATATTCCTGGAGGAAAATCTTCAGAAGCCATCTTCATGGATGCAACCTCAGATCCAAGGGTGTCTGTGGCAGCCACAGCGCAGATTCTCTCGAGCTGAGGTCAGGGTCGCCTGAGCCTTCCTCACCGTTGCCCTCCAGGGGCTTCTGAACCTGACTGGTGCAGGTTACTTTGTAAGCAAACATACATCCAACTGGACTCTGCGTTGAGTTTACACTGAGAGCTGACAGCTGCCCAGAGCCAGGGAGGAGCTGGGAAGTGAAGCCCAGAAAACACAGCTCCACAAGGGTCCATCAGACCCGAGGCAAGAGGGGGTCAGTGAGATCCATCAGACCCGAGCCAAGCAGGGGTCAGTGGGATCCGTCCCTGAAGCAAGACTGTGGGAAGAAACAGGCAGACTCTAGGGCAGCTCTAGAGGGAGGACAGGAGCTCAGAGCCAGAACATCGATGTCTTTGTCCACAGGCTCCTGAGCACAAGGTCCTTGCTTCATCTCACGGACCATGAAGGAGAAATATTTCCTGCTTTGGTTACACTGGGGGCCCCGAAGGACAAGGGGACCAGCGTCCTTCAGCAGCATAGGAGCCTCCTCCTGCTCTAGAGACGCTGCAGGAGACGTGGACACTGCCCATGGGCTGAGGGTGCAGCAGGCCTGAGCCAGGCTGAGCTGGCACAGGAGCCCTGGCTGCACCACCTGAGGCAGCAGCTTTGCCCTGTCTGAGTCCTGTGATGAGACCCTGACCACATGTGGATCTGATGATGGGACCAGAGCCCAGGACACGATGCTGCTGAGTCGCCACAGCACGTCACATGTCTATGGGACTCCAATGGGCACTGCCATGTCCTCACAGGGTCTGCAGTGTCTTCTCCTGCTGACTTGCCACATCACAAAGACAACACATTCCAGAATGATCCAGGTGCCATCAGTTATTTCATCCAGAGATTAGGAATTTCTTCTTTGATTGACTTACCAATGTCTCAGGTCAGGGATTTGAAACAAATTCACTTTCATATTTTTAGAACAGGTAATTGGCCCTGGAAGGTAACCCAGGGACAGTGCAGGGCTGGTGCTGGTGGGAGAGGGTGGGCTGGTCCCCTCACATCTTCACATTGCCCCCTACAGGAACACAGACATCTTTAGACACCTTTGCCACAAGAGAACTCTGGGACTTGAAGCCAAAATTCTTGTGTCTCTGGGTCCCATGGTGCAGCTGTGTGAAGCTGCCGAATGAGGCCATGAACACACTCAGGGCGGTCACTGCAGGGATGACGTTCCCAGCTGCCACCATCACTCATGAACCCAGATTTAAAGAGATCCTGAGTCCCAGGCTGGACCCTGAACTCCTAAACTGAACACGGGCCCTCAGGAGTCATCTTCACAGGCTGTGAGAGATACCTCAGAGCTCTGGGCATCGATGCTCCGCTGGGAGGAAAAACAACAGGCTGCATTAATGTCCAGGGCAGATGTGGCTGCAGAAGGAATGAAGGGCTGGCTGACTCCTCTGTATCCAGGAGCCTCAGGGATCACCCTGATCCCCACACTCACCTGCAGCCTAAGCATAGCTCCCTCCTTTTCCACCTATGGAGAGACAGATTGTGAGACCAGGGAAGTACATTCCCCAGGAAGTTTCTAGAACTGACTGTAGAACCAGGGAAGGGTCAGGAGATGTGAGGAAAGCCCATGAGCAGGGACTGCATGGCCTGTCCTCCTGGAGGCCTGTCCTCAGCAGGGACCTTCCCCTCTGACCTCTGACTGCTGGGAGTCAGGTCCCACCCACAGTCATCAGTGAATATGTCCATCATGTTCCATGTGCTTTACAGGAGAGTCAGTGTGGGCAACACAGACCCAGGCTGTGCAGTGTGTGTGTGTGTGTGTGTGTGTGTGTGTGTGTGTGTGTGTGTGTGTGTTCACTACAGGCATCTAGTGCAGCTGGAGACTGATGCATTTTACCTTCTATTCTGGGGTGGGCAGAAGACAGTCTCTGGTTCTGAGCATTACACACTTATTTCTACTCTGGCTTGGTTGAGATGGAGTCTGCTGTACTTCTTTGTGCTCTTTGATGACCTGTTTCCACTTACAGAGGCAAGGTTATAGGCCCACGCCACCATGCCTGATTTACTTCTTGTTGTGAAGGAACTGGGAATGTTCAAGGCAGAACCCTGAATTGAAAATAACTTTTTGAAAAGCAAGTGCACCGACACTGAGATACTCGAGCTGTCTAGAAGGTTCTTCCTCTGCATCCTGGGTCACGGAACACTTAAGTTCTTACGATCAGAGTAACCAAGTTGTAGGCGCCCTTCTGACAGTTTGTCAGTTAACAACCCTGTGACCTCTTTTGAGACATGTTGCTTGTTTATGCTGTTTTTCCTCCTGGTAGTTTGAAAACTGTAAGTGTCCCCTTTGTTTAACTCTTGAGCACTTGAAACCACGTGTGTGCAGGCGCCTTTGTGTTGCTGGAGTCGACAGTCACAACTTGTAGTCCTCCAACCAAGTTAGTTGATTCTAAATGTTAAAAACCAAAGCTGAGGGCTGGGGAATCACTCAGGGGTTAAAGCCTTGACCTTGCAAGCAAAAGGACCTGAATTCAAATGCCAGGCAGATAAGGCAGCGGCCACACCCATGAAAATGCCTGCTTGTGGCTTATTCTAAGACACACTGAGAACCAGACTGGACTCAGCGGCACCATCTTAGATGGAGAATCAAACAACATCATCGGAGTCCTGGAGACAGCTGCTCCTCCTACCTGCCCAGCCCAGCACCATGTGCTGCCCATGGTGAGGCGGCATGGTGGTGTACACCTGGAGTGCCAGCCAGGTGGGCTGAGACAACCGCCTGAGCCCAGCAGGATCCTTTGCCCCTCAGAGTTATTTATACTCATGGAATTGGAATTGTTTTCTTTTTTTCTTACTCCTGCTCAAAATAGGTAAGTGTCTTTTTGGAGAAGCTGAGTCAATTCTATAGAATGCTCTTCCTGAATTTGTGATTCTTCCTTGTCCTTCCCCCTGATGGTTCTCGTAGACCAAAATTTCTGAAAGCTTAACTGATTCAAATTAAAACACTTTAGGGGGCTGGAGAGGTGGCTCAGGGGTTAAGCCTCTGCCTTGCAGGCGGAAGATCCTGAGTTCGGATCCTAGACCCCACATATAGACGCCAGGCTGAAGCGGGGGTGACCTGCGTTTCTGGTCCTGGTGGGCGGAGCCTGTGAATCCCCGGGCAAAGTAAACAAGGAGGAGGTGGAGGCGTCCATGGTCGTTCCCGAATTCATCCGTGGTTCTACACACACATACACACACACACACACACATACACACACACACATGCACACATGCACAATTGAATAAAAAAAAAAAAAACACTTTAGGGCCAGCAAAATGGCTCGGGGTAAAGGTGCTGACTGCCAGGCCTGATGACTGAGTTCAATCCTCGGAACCTGCAGCGAGAGACCTCTGACCTCCACACTGTGCAGTAGCTCACGTGTCTACACTCACAAATGATAAGTATATGTAAAAATGTTAAGATTGGGCAAGAATGCTCCTCATTTACTCATTAGTGACATTAGACTTGCCGTAGTGAGGGAAGATTTACTGTAGAAATAGTCACAGCAGTCAAATGCCTCAATTATTCTTTCTAAGACTAGAATGAGCTGGATCTCATTCACCCTGAGTGGGTGATCAAGAGTGTTTCTGTATCGCCCCATCATGGAAGCTCCTCTGTGCTCCTGCCTGCATTCTTGTGCAGAGGCTGCCTTGGAGCTCCGAAAGGAAGGTGGCGGGGCCATGAGCCCAGCGCTCCTCCTGGGAGCTCAGGGGCTGCTGCTTGTCCTTGTAGAATCCTGGTCAGGTGTTTCTCAAGTTCACTGCCAGTCCTGAAGTTCATTAGCTGGTTTAGAACCAGCAGAAAGCTGAACTTTGATGCTTGTAGTGATCCAGCTTCCTCAGAGTGGGTCCCTCAGGTTCGTGTTGGGAAAGTGACTTGTGTTGTGCGTGTCCTTGTGTCCCGCTTTTCATGATGCCAGGGCCACCTGGTCCACAGCAGTGGGAGCCAGTCTCCTGCTCACGTGCAGTGGGAGGAGTTTCGTGGAATTCCCAGGAGCTCCTTCCTGCGTGTGCTGCCCCCAGGTGGTGATCTTCGTGAAGTCCGTGCAGCGGTGCATCGCCCTGGCCCAGCTCCTAGTGGAGCAGAACTTCCCAGCCATCGCTATCCACCGCGGGATGCCCCAGGAGGAGAGGTGAGCTAGACAGGGGGGCCAGGACTGTCCTTGGGGCCCCAGGGAACTTGGAGAGAAGGAATCTCAACATTTTTCTGACTTCCTTTCTCACGAAGGCTCTCTCGGTATCAGCCAGTTTAAAGATTTTCAGCGGCGAATTCTTGTGGCGACCAACCTGTTCGGCCGAGGCATGGACATTGAGCGGGTGAACATCGCTTTCAACTATGACATGCCGGAGGACTCGGACACCTACCTGCATCGAGTAAGCCTGAGCTGTCCTGTCATTTCCTCTCAGATGTCTCCAGGCTCCATGTCAACCATGTCTTCTTCCAGGTGGCCAGAGTTTGGCACCAAGGGCTTGGCCATCATGTTTGTGTCGGAAGAGAATGATGCCAAGATCCTTAATGACCGGGAGGACCTCTTCGAGGTCAACATCAGTAAGCTGCCCGACGAGATCAACATTTCCTCCTACAGTGATTTCTTCTTCCAGCCTCATGAGCCATACCCATGTCTCCCCTTGAGTTTCTGTCCCTGAGCCAAGTGGGAAGTGGGGGTCAGTGCTGGCAGCCACTTGGCCGGCTCCATCCTGCCCTGGAGTTTGGTGTGGTGTTGGGCGAGGTCCTGTCTTTGATCACATTTTCTGTGCTCCAAGCACATTGTGACTCTCCTGGTGTGCCATCTATCGATGTGCCCGTGCGCATGTGCCCATGTGTCATCTCCGACAGCCACATCTTTCTTGCAGTTGAACAGATAAGGTAGAGGAACCACCATTCTAGATGCGGTATCTGCCTCTTACAAGAAGACCTCAGGTGGGTGTGCAAGAGACTCTCCTGTCACCTGCCCAGCAGCCCATCCTACCATGTGTCCCCCAAGTCACCACTTCTACCCCCATTCCTGGTTTCTCAGAATTTTTTTTAGCAAAACCCAGAATGAAACACAAATGTGTCTGTGGCATCTGTCAGTGCCCTGTGCTGTATTGTGCTCTGGTGGTTGAGGGCCACAGGCTATGACATGGAGCAGGGTCACCATGGAGGGTACTGTTGCCGTGGTTGGGGGTGCACTGACTCGCAGGTGCTGCTCCCTGGCACACCTTCCCCTCTTCTCCCCTCCTCCCCACAGCTCTAAATGCTGCTCCTTGTGGGGCAGCTCAGCTGTGGGCTGGGGTTGGGGTCTCTGAGTGCAGAGCAATTGGGGACACAGGATCAGCCAGTGTGAAGCTGCATCGATAATCACTTGCACACTTATTCCTTTTTTTCTTTTTAAATTTTAGTGTGTGTGTGTGTGTGTGTGTGTGTGTGTGTGTGTGTGTTTCTGTAGAGGACGAAGGGTGACTGTGGGAATATGGATTGTTTCTGCCTCCTTTTTGCTTTGCTCTAGTATTTCTCAGGTTCTGTGTACCATGGCGGGATAGTGCAGGCCACTGTTTCCACCTGGCGTTTGTACATGAGACCTGGGATCCTAACTCAGGGCCTTCTGTTTACAAGGCAGATATAACCCCTGAGCCATCTCTCCGGCCCATCATTCCTTGTTTAATTCCAAGTTTGAAAGATCTGTAAAGTCAGAATGTGGATCTCTACTTCAGGTACACACTAGCCATCCCTTCCACTGAGCAGTGGCTAACAAAGAAATCCTGCCAAAGGACTTTGTGGGCTGGCCTTATGGAAGGGGGATGTGGTGAGCTAGAACCTTGGGGCCTCTCTGATGTAGGAAGGGGTAGATCCATGGGCCAAGGTGTGGAGATGAACACATAGAGTGGTCCCAACCCTTTTTCCAAAGCACCTCTCACTGCCCACCCTTGGTCTCTCTGGTGAGCCACTCCCACTGTTGAAGCTTCGGTTCTCCCATTGTCTTGGGGTTCTGGGAGCAATTCCTGGGGAATCAGCATCCAGGAAGGTTGGAGGAACTACAGGTAGCAGGACTGAGTAGGCACCATGGTAACCAAGGCAGGAAGCAACCAGCCGCCCAGTCTCCAGGCACTGACCACCTGTCGGCCTTTTGCTCCTCTCAGTTCCTGACCCTGCCCAGGCACCTGCCCCCGTCCCTTCCAGCCTGGCTAAGTCGACTCGGTATCTCTTTCCTACAGGCTGAACCTTTTACTGTGATGCACCGGTACAACCTGCTCCTGCTGCCTTTGCTTGCATTATTATTTTTTTAGGATTAAGGTAGAGTTTATTAGAGGAGAGAGAGAACAGAACTCATAGAACCCAGACATGGAGTACAATGAGAGGCAAGGCCGCCCTGGAGGACTCATGGAATCCATGGGGAACAAGGAGCTGGGAAAGACCTCACGGACTCCAGTTGTGGAGTGTCATGAGTTGCAGGCACCTTTATTTTATTTTATTTTATTTTATTTTATTTTATTTTATTTTATTTTATTTTATTTATTTTATTTTATTTTTTGGCGGGTGTATCTTATATTTCAGAGAGATCTGGGTGTCTCTGTGGAGGACCAAGGGTGATTTTAGGAGTCAACTTTGATTGCTTCTACCTCCTTTTTGCTTTGCTCTGAGATTTCCCAGGTTCTTCCCACAAGGGCCTTAAATGCAGACCACTGCCATTCCCACTTGACATGTTTACCTAGGACCTGGGATCCCAACTCAGGACCTAATGCTTTCTAGGTAAAGTCTTTATCTCCTGAACTGACCCCTGGCTCTGAATAGCAGGGCCACCTTTGGTTCTCAGATGACAATCACATGCTTGGCACTGATGGGCAAGTGTCTGTTGGCATTAGGCAGCTGTGCTCATGGGGACATGTGTGTGTGTGTGTGTGTGTGTGTGTGTGAGAGAGAGAGAGAGAGAGAGAGAGAGAGAGAGAGAGTCTGTGCACGTCCACCACCTGGAAAGCCCAACTTGATCTGGTTCAGGTACTGATGTCCCTTTCTCTATCCTGACCCAGAGTGATGTTTCCCTCCCTGTTTTTGCTTTGTCTGGAGGAAGGATTTTTCCCCATCCAGGACAGCCGTGGCTGCAACATTAATGTGGCGTCTGCTCATGAACGATGTTGTCCTCCCCTTCAGAACAGAGCAGGAGCCCTGTCCACAGGTCACGAACCAGCCTAGTGTACAGGTGTTGCTGCCTGCTGTGAACACTGAGGGCTCCCATGAGTCAGGGACCCAGGCGCAGCCTTGTGGGCAGAGATGGTCCATAAGGATCCAGGGAGGGTGGGAGGTTTCCTGCCACCAAAAAGCTTCCAAGCTTCCGAAGCTCAGAGTCTCACACAAGGAATGAAGGACCTCTAGATAAGGCCAAGGCCTCACAGTCTATTAGGTCTGGGAGAGTTTGGGGAGCCATTAGTTACTTGTCTTGAGGCAACAGAAGGTTCACCCTGGTGCAGTTCCAGGGGACACACAAGGCACCTTGGAGCAGGGGTGGTGGCAGGAGCTCGAGGCAGATGGGAGCTGCAGATGGGAGCTGGTGCTGAAGCATTTCTTCCTTTTCACTTTCACATGCAGACAATGAATTTGCTCCTTTGTGTTCAGTCTGGGTTCCCACTCACACTCACAGGATAACACTGCATAAATTAGGGTGGGTAATGTGACCAAGAACTACCATCAGACATGCCCAGAAGTTTGTTTACAAACCAAAAATAAAAAAAAACAAAAGGAGGGAGAACAATGCAGGGTCATTCCTGATGTCACCCTTAGGCCTCCACATGTGCCCAATACTCAGATGCCCTTTGGTACACACACATACACACATATATATACATGTTCACACACACACACACACACACATACACACACACTAAAATAATGAAATCTCCAGTCTCTTTTTAAGTTCTTGTGAAATCAAATGTTAAATACTTATAATATTTAATAACACATAATAAATAATCTTATTTTAAAATAGAATCATTGCAACATAACAGGAAAATGTCAAGTCAAAACTAAGACCAAAAGGAAGTTAAAGCTAAAATTAAAATCTTAAATACCAGCAAGGCAAACACCACATCCAGTACTTTGATCTCCTGTTGTTTGCTCTACAGTCAGGTTTGCTCAAAAACCCTGAGTGATTCCTTCATGTCAGCTTTACAACTCATGCAAAACAACTTCTCTGTGGACTCACTTCAATCAGCCTTCCTCAGTGTGTGTCCACTGGTTCCAGCATCAACAACTTCTTGGGTTGTCCACTGCAACTAGAGGCTTCACTTCTACAGCAATCTCACATCTGCCCTTTGGTGCCAAGCTTCGGTTCCTGCTGCATGTTGCTGCTGAAATCATGACACAGCAGCTTCAGAGAACAAAGGGTTTTCTTTTCTCTTACAATAGTCCAATTACATTCCCTTGCCCAGCTTGGCCGGAGAGCCTACACCAACACCAGGATCTGAGAGAACAGGCCACACCCTATCCTCATGACCACTGAGAAGGGAAATTCTCACTTGCCAGACCAACATGCCTGGCCATCTTATTCACCTGCCCGGGGACTAGTCCCACACACCATGTTTTGGGCCTTCTCCATCAACTAGACAGTCTCCTGGAGGTTTGCTGTGGGCTTAACTCAATTACTAATTCTAAAATGTGCCTAGAACTCAAACCCTTATGACCTTGATCTTGTAAGATCTTGTAAGATCTCTTGATCTTACAACAAAACCAGTACCACCTGGATGGTGCTGCCAAATCCTGCCATGAGGGTGAGGTGCAGCCTGGCCCACGGCTCCACAGCTGGATCAGTTTCCACATGGTGGCCCTGGAAAAGCTCTATTCTAGGCAAGCCACAGCTTTGGAAGAGCAGGAAACTCACTTGACTTAGGCTTTCTTCCTCTAAATGAGTCTGGATTCTTAAACATGGAGTCTCCACAGAGCACCCTTCATCCCAGTACAAAGCAAAAGGTTTTTCTACAATGACGTTAATTTTTCCAATAGAGTCACAGACACTCTGCTATCTGCCCTTTCTTCATCTGAAACCTCAGTGCTTCCAACACAGCTCTCCTCTATTAGTCCATCATCTTTAAATTCAACCTCATCAAAGTACTCATTCCCTTCAAAATATCACAGGTTGGGCCTAAAGTATTCATGACTCTCTCGATATCATTATTTTCCAAATGGCTCGCAAAACTCTGTGCAGTGTTTCCTTAGCTCATGACTTCAAAGTCTTAAAACATTTCCACATTTCTCCAAATAATCAATGCAAAATCCAGAAGAACTGAAGAGCCAGATTTATCAGCAACATCCCACTTCTCTGCTACCAAATGTATTAATTTCCTCTAATCATTGCTGAGTAAATACAAGACCCAAACCACTTAGGGGTTTGTTCTTGGCTTAGGATTCCCAGTTACACACACTTCACCAGCATGGAAGAGCCGTGGGAACTGGACACACCACATCTTCATAGAGCTGAGGGAGGTACATGTTCCATCATTTGCAAATGTGCTTATACATCACAGCAGAACTAAATACTGACCAGCTCTCTGCGTCTTCTCCAGCTGCCCAGGGAATGTCCCACCCTGCTATGGGCCGGGTCTTCCCACATCACTTAGATGATCTCCCACAGGCTCACTTGGGGTTTCCTTAACCACTAACTTTCACTAATTCTGGGTCATCTTTACTGTGCCCAAAGGTTCAGCCTTCATTTGTCATAGTCTAAGGCCATGACCTCCAAATTCAGGACTCCCCCTAACTAAGTGAGGCAAAGGAGTCTGTGAATGGGGAACAAATACACAAGGCTCTCTAAGGCTAAGTGGATCTGAACTCCCTTTATTGAGACTTTGTAACAGCTTTTGTAGTAGAAAATTTCAGGGCAAAGAATGCTGCACCTGCAAACAGACAGGCATCCTCCTAGTCAGCATAAATTGCCTTCAGGACAAACATTTTTCAAGAACCTCACCCATTGCTTGAGGGGAAAGGCACATAAGGAGCCATTCTCCCAGTATTTCCAAATCTAGCTAATCTATAATGCTCCACCAAGTAGCCACAAGGTCTGAGCCTACATCCTTGTCAATGTTTTAACAAAGATTGCATTTGCGAATAGTTAAAATACACTGAGGAGGTTTGTGCTCCTTAGATTTTTAGCAAGGAACATGTTTTTCATTACAATTAACTATACCTATACGTGTGCCATATCTATTATATATTTTTGTAAATGGTATAGATGAATCTGTTGGAGGTGGCGTATGCTACATATTAATTTTTCCTTTTGGAGGATAACAAATTCTAGCTGCTGTCAACTGGCCTATATTAGGTCATAATGGTAGAAATTATATTAGGATTTATCTTATTACTATTTTCTATTAACTTATGTGCTTTATAAGAAATAGTTGTGTACTGATTCTAGTGAACAGATGGCATAGTCTCATATTTATAGAATTTCTGAATTAGTTCAGCAAAAGTCATATTTCTGAGGGAATTTTACCCACCTACGTTTTAGGACCCTTGAAGTTTCTCTCTAATTTCTTTAAAATCAGCGTATACATTCTGGCTAACAAGTCTACTTACTGTGTGTGACTAGACATGAAATCTGTAGTTAGAATTTTGATTTAAACTTAAAAGCAGGCTTGGTTCTTTTTTTTAATTTATTTTCCCACTCATACAAACTTGATAGGTATCCCAGTCCCCTCCCTCCCTTCACCCCTGCCCAGATCCCCTTGCTCCCTCCCCCTTCCCCCTTTTCCCCTTCCTTTCACCCCCTCTCTCCCTTTCTCCCAGGGCCCCTCCCTCCCCAGTCGCTGGAGCATCCTTTAGTGTGAATGTCGAACTTCTCTCTTCATCCTCCACTCTAATGAGGTGTAAGGACTCAGTAGCATTACCTAGAGCCCTTTCTTATGCTTCCCTTTAGCATGGAAACATTATTTCGATTGTTAATCCCTTGCCTCTAAGGATCCTAGTGCCTGTGATCCATGCTAGACTTTGGGGAGGGGGTCATTGATATGTCAGTCATTGTGAAGGTGATGCAAAGTCTTATTATGATTACTGTGGCCCTTGTGTGGAGTATCTTGTGTATCGTTGCAACTTACCATCTTTAGGCTCTTAAAATCTTACCACCTCCTCTTCTGCAAATTTCCCTGAGCTTTAAAATAGGGAGAGATTTGGCTGGTCTGGTTCCAGGTGATTAATGTAGGGTCTCTGATGTTCTGAATTATGGTTGGTTGTTATTTTCAGTTTTGCTGTTCCTGCACCGCCCTTGGCTCCATCCTGATTAGTATTGGATGTCACCTCCTAGCCAGAGATAAAAGGCTATTAAAATGGAGACTTACTATAAGAGTAGATTCAGAGGTAGATGGAATAAGAGTAGGAAACCGTGGGCGGGGGGCAGTCTCCCATTTGCAGGATGGTTACCATCTATCTGCCAGATTCTATGCCCTCCCTCACTGATGAGACCAAACCCCTTCAGTTGTAAATGACCAGGAAGGAAAGTGAGTGAGCTTAACCAGATGTCTCACTACTTACCTGCAGTACTAGATGGCGACCTATTTTCTCTGCTGTAGCATGATCCCCTCTCTCCTTATTTTGTGGGGGGGGCTCCTTTCCCGTCCCTTCTGTTTATAATCTTTGCAATTACTGTAGGTATTACAGAGATTTATCTTTGAATATGTCACTAAGTGGGTTTAGTACTAGGATCCACCTATTAGGGAGTACATAGGGTGCTTGATTTCTGTGTCTGGGATACTTCACTCAATATAATTTTTTCTAATTCCATCCATTTCCTGAAAAATTCATTAATTCATCTTTTTTGATGGCTGAGTAGTATTCCATTGGATAAATGTACCATATTTTCCTCATCCACTCGTCAACTGTTGGGCATTTGGGCTGATTCCATGAATTTGCTGTTGTAAATAGTGCTGCTATGAACATGGTCATGCTTGTGCCATTGAGGTGAATTTTTGCTTTATGGGAGATTATTCCCAGAAGTGGAATAGCAGGGTCATATGGCATTTCAATCTTTAAGTTTTTAAAAAATTCCCCTACTGATTGCCAGAGTGGTTGTATAAGCCTGCATTCCTACAAACAATATAGGAGAGTTCCCTTCTCTCCAGCATTTGGTATTGTTTGTATTGTGGGTTTTTGCCATCCTGAGGGGGGAATGATATCTCAGGGAGGTTTTGATTTGCATTTCCCTGATGGCTAAGGATGCGGAGCATTTTTGAAGATATTTGTTAAACATTTCAATTTCGTCCCTTGTAAAGTTTCTTTTGAGTTCCCAAGCCCATTTTTTAATGGGGCCATTTATTTCCTTGGTGTTTAGTTTTCTAAGTTCTTTGTGCACTCTCAACAATAGAGCCTTATCAGATATGTGGTTAGTGAAGATTTTCTCCCATTCTGTGGGTTTAAAGCAGGCTTGGTTCTTAAACAAAGACTCAAAGCAAATTTACTTGATATCTCTAGTTCAGGGAGCAGGAAGCTAGTCCCCCCAAAAAACTAAGAACAGATAAGAGGCACACCCAATTCCTAGAAGAATTTCTCCTGCCAGAGGCAAAACTTAAATTACATAAGGAGGAATCCCTAGCACCTGCCCATGGGTGTTACTGTGACATTCCCCAGCTAGCAGGGTTTAAGCCTGAACTGGGCAGAAACACCAAGGCCTGACGATTCCTATTTTTTCTTTATTTCTCTTATTTATTTCAAATAATGCCATGTGCTTTTTCCAGAAATTCTTTCCTTGAAGCAATATTCTCCACGCTGTGACCTTGTCTAAACAGCATGGTTGGATAAGGACATGGCATTCATTGTCAGGTTGACACCTGTATTTAACAGGTACAAATGTTCTTCAGAGAAACAGTATAATTAAAGGCATTGTCCTGCTCTGAAATGTGGGGTGGCCCCTACAGGCTCATGTGTTTGAATCTTTAGTTGTTTGGGAGGTCGTGGGACTTTTAGAAGGTGGAGCCTTCCTGGAGGCAGGTACATCAAAGGGGCTGGGCTTGGGGGTTGATCAGCACCACCCCACTTCTGAAGAAGTTTGCTCTTGTAGTTGGTAATTTTGCAGCTCACACTCTTGTGATGGGGGGTGACTTAGGCCACCTCCTGCTTCTGCCAGCCAGCCATGCCTTTCCACCATAAAGGACTGTATTCCCCTCTGAAACTGTGAGCTAAATAAATCTCCCTGTCTCCCCTTAAGTTGTCTGAACTTCAGTGGTGTCTCACAGCAAGAGAGAAGAGTAGCCGGTACAGGCATTATTGGCATTGATGTCTTGAAGTCATGAGATCAACTTGCTTTATGTTCTCAGTGTTCAACATATTAAAGGGAATTTATTATGTCTATATTATTTATTACATACAGTAAAGTAAGGCAGCATATGCATGCTGTATGCACAAGTGGAGGTCAGAGGACGACCTGTAGAAGTCAATTCCTTCCACCATGTGGCTTCTGGCACTTTACCCACTGAGTCATCTCACCGGCTCAGGAAATCGGATCTTAAAGCTTCCTTTCCTTACAGTACCAAGACCAAAGGCCAGATATGATAATATTTATTATTTTATTTTATTTCAAATGATTTATTCATTTATTTGATAGAGAAGGAAGAGAGTGTGTGTGTAAAAGGCTCTCAAAGCACAGGCGGCATGGCTGG
Source organism: Typhlomys cinereus (assembly GCA_023101885.1). Lineage (NCBI taxonomy): Eukaryota > Metazoa > Chordata > Mammalia > Rodentia > Platacanthomyidae > Typhlomys > Typhlomys cinereus. Next base: position 203,426 of record JALPQD010000427.1, read on the forward strand.
CTGCCCAAAGCTGGAGGAGGCTAGGTCACCACAGACATCTTGGAAGCTGAGAGCTGCAAGACTGCTTGCTGCAAAGACTGACTTCTCCTGGAGGTAGGGTGGGACTAATCCACCTCAAGGTCCACCCCTCATGACTGCCTTCCTCCAGGAAGGCTCCTCCTCTCAAGGTTTCATGAACTTGCCAAACACATGAGACTGTGGGGGTCACATATCGAACCATGACAGACAGAGAGGGAAAGAGAGAGAGAGAGAGAGAGAGAGAGAGAGAGAGGAACACATGCACGCCATAGTGCAATGGTGGAAGTCAGGGGACAACTTCTCTTCTCCATCCACGTGGGCTTCTGGGAATCAAACTCCTCAGGTTAGCAGATTTGCAAGCAGGCTCCTCACTCCTGATTCATCCATCTTTCTGGGTTTGGAACATGCATTTTGTTTCATTCATTCATTCATTTACTCATTCATCCATCCATTTATTCATTCATATGGGGGAGGCTGTAGAAGGGCATGTGAGTAGTGTGATCCTGTGGAAGCCACGGGTGACTTCAGGAATCACCCTGCACTGCCCTCCTCCCTCCTTATTGCTTTGCTCTGGGGTTTCTAGGCTCTGCCTTCCAGGGCCACAAGTGCAGGCTGCTGCCGTTCCCTCCTGGTGTTTTTACCTGAGATCTGGGTCTGAACTTAGGTTCTTTTACTTGAGAAGCAAAGGCTTTAACCCCTGAGCCATCTCTGCAGCCCCTATGCCATGAATGTTAAGCATTCTCCCTCAGCAGCACTGACCTGTGTCAGCTTAGAGCAGAAACAAGTGGCCGAGCCAGTGCTGCACGTCACAGATGCCACGTGCTCCAGTCTCTGGATGGACACGAGCTGCACCAAGGTCTGCAAGCTCAGCTGTGCTCTGCTTGCTCGTCTGGGTGTGAAGCTTCAGCTGTCCTGTCTGCCAATCGATCCCCTTCAGTGGGGGTCCTTGAGCTCACCAGGGTCACCATCATTGGTGAGGAGATGACGCAGAAGAGGAGGAAGAGGAGGGAGAAGAGGAGGTAGTCCCTGGACTGTGGTTAGGTGGATCGGGATGCATGGAAGTGACTCTGGTGGTGACTGTGGGCGATGAGACATTGGCTGGGGAGACATCACAGCACAGGAAGCAGTTCTGCTGCGCGAGTCCAGTAAGTGACGATCCTGCAGTGATGGCTGCTATGCTGCAAGTATGTGTGGAGAGACAGATTGTGAAACCAGGTAATTACATTCCACAGGAAGTTTCTAGAACTGACTGGAGACAAAGGGAAGCACCTAGGCGATATAAGGAAAAGTCGTGAGCATGGAGTGTCCTCCTGGAGGCCTGTCCTCAGCAGGGACCTTCCCCTCTGATCTCTGACTGATGGGAGTCAGGCCCCACCCCAGTCATCAGTGAATGTATACATCATGTTTTGTGTGCTTTACAAGAGAGTCAGTGTGGGCACACATATGCCCAGGCTAGTAGTGTGCGTGTGTGTGTGTGTGTGTGTGAGAGAGAGAGAGAGAGATGTTTCCCATTAATCAGGCAGAACACATTCCCATAAGAGGCTGAGAGAAACCTCAGACCCTCCCTTCCTACCTGCCCTCTTCCTCCTCCTCATGACGACAGTCACCACAGCTCCAGTGACCACAGCTGCAAGGAGAACCAGGACAGCAACCATCGCCAGTGTGGGGAAGGTGGGCTGAGGAGGCTCTGGGAAGGGAAGGAACAGTGAGGTCTGACCCCAGCTCTCAGCCCTCACCCTGCTCAGGTCTCCACAAGGTCCCTGCTTTCCTGTGCCCACACCTTCCTCACCCCATCTCAGGGTGAGGGGCTCAGGCAGTCCCTCATGCAGCACATGGCAGGTGTATCTCTGTTCCTCCCCAGAAGGCACCACCACAGCTGCCCACTTCTGGAAGGTTCCATCCCCTGCAGGCCTGGTCTCCACGAGCTCCATGTCCTGGGTCAGGTCCTCCCCATCACATTGCCAGATCAGAGTGATGTCCGCAGGATAGAAGTCCAGGGCCCAGCACTTCAGGGTGACCTTCCCTTCATGCCCATGGTGTTGGGTCACATGTGCATGTGGAGGATCTGAGGGAAGAACTGGGAAATTCAGGCATCTGGAATTCTTCTTGGGAATCCCAGCAATGATCCTGTGACCATCCAAAGAATGCACAGAATTGGGTTGTGGAAGTTGTGCAAACATCACAGAAAATCTTAAACACAGAGTCTAGGAACTATTCTTTGGAAAGTTCTAGAATCCGGGTCAATTCCAGAATGGGAGACTTCAGGTCTCCAACAGGTAAAATGCAGTTCTGTCCCTGAGTGAGAGGTGAAAGGGAGACTCAGAAACCCCAGAGCCACAACTCTGGAGACTTTGGGTGTGGGCAGAGACCCCGGCCTGAGGGAGGCCATGGCTCACAGTGGGCTGCAGTCTGAAGGGAGCAGCAGGCTGGTGCCTCAGGCATCTTCCCTCTTCCCATCCTGAGACAGACTGACCTGTCCTGGGCTAGCCTGGGGCTGAGAGCATAACTCAGGGGTTACAATCTTTTCCTGACAAGCCACAAAGTCTGAGTTTGGATCCCCAGATCCCACATGAAAGTGCCAGTGGACATGGTTGGGGATCCTGGGAAACCTCAGAGCAGGCTGGCTGCCCAGACCAGCCCTAATGGTTTGCTCTGGTGTAATTAGAGACCCCGGCTCACAGCAGTAAAGTGGGAGAGTGATGGAGAATGAGTCTTGATATCGTCCTTGGACCTCCACAAGCACACCCCCTCACACACATGTGCACCCAGCCCACATAGACACACATGTTGTTGGATTTTTAGTTGCAGTGACATCACTTTAAATATTTTTCTCCTTTGAATTTTGTTTTTATGTTTTTAAATTTTTCTTTGTAATAATAAGTAATAAAAACAGACACACAAGCATGTATCCCATATCACGTACACCGAAGAAAAGCAAAATAAAAAGAGAAAGGAGAAGTCCTTAAACAGCTCCCTTGCCCTTATGTGGTCCTTAGTCACTACTCTGTGGCAGCTGCAGCAGGGACAAGAACTGACCATGCACCTCCTGGCTCCAAGAAAGGACCACATTTTCCCCTATATCAAACCAGCTCCCCCTCATCAGTCCTTCAAACAGGCACATGTCCAGGGACTCGAAACCCCCGCATCTCCCTCAGCTGCAGCTGTTTCTCCGCCCTGGACACAGCAGCCCTGCAGTTTAGTCCCAATAACCCACTTTTGTTTACAGGGCGGGGCGAGGCTTATGGGGGGAGGGGGAGGGTGAACACCCTATACTCCAGAGAGGCACTGTGTGCAGCGGGGTCAGAAACCCAGGCGCGCTCTTCCCCTCCCGACCCTAGAGCTGCAGGATTCCAGCGGATCGCGGTTTTCCTGAGACAGGAGCCCTGTGCGAGGGCGGATGGAGGAGTCGCCCCGGCCCCGCGAACCTGCGCGCTGCAGCGTCTCCTTCCCGCGCTCCAGGAATCTGCGGAGCCAGGACACGCACGTGCCCTCCAGGTAGGTCCTGCGCCTCTCCGCCTCACCAGAGACTTCCCACAAGCGCCGGGTGATCTGAGCTGCCCCCTCAGCCGCGGTCCAGGAGCGCAGGTCCTCGTTCAGGGCGATGTAATCCCGGCCGTCATAGGCGTGCTGCCGATATCCACGGAGGAGGCGCCCTTCCTGGCCCCACGTCACAGCCATACATCACCTGGATGGTGTGGTAGCCTGGCCCCGCCCCCGCCGTCAACCTTGCCCACCTGCCAGATTCTAGCTGAACCAAAATTGAAATCCAGTCGTGGTCCCGCAGCCCTTTTGCGTCCAGGGTGTCTGCAGGTTAGGCAGCCTCGGGACCTCGGACCTAAGTGGGTTCCGGGGAAACTCGGACCGTCCGTGGGGACGAGGAAGGTCGTGACCACCACCTGGGCAGGGGTCACTCACCGCCCGCGCTCTGGTTGTAGTAGCCGAGGAGGTTCTGTAGATCTACTCGGTTAGTCTGTGCGTTGCCCTGCGCTCTCCGTGTCTCCCGCACCCAGTATTCCGGCCCCTCCTGCGTCATCCACGGCGCCCGCGGCTCCATCTTCGGCGTCTCCGCGTCGCTGTCAAAGCGCACGAACTGCGTGTCGTCCACGTAGCCCACTTCCAAGTATCGCGGCTCCCCGAAACCGGGTCGGGACAAAGAGGTTTGGAAATACCGCATGGAGTGGGAACCTAGAGAGAGGCGCGACTCCAGCTGGACCCCATTTTCCTCCCTTGGGAGACGCGATCCCCGACCCAGGGCTGACTGAGGAATTGCCCGAGGCCCCTGATGCCTTCTCCCCGCGGGACCCCGGCGTCAGGTGCACCGGCCTGGACTGGACGGGGCGCAGGGCGGGGCCGCCCAGCGGGGTCAGCGTGGAGGCTCTGGATGGCCCTGGGCCCTTGCTCCTCCTCGCACAGGCCATTTCCCTTCCGACCCTGCACTCACCGGCCCTGGTCGGCGGTAGGGTCAGAGCGGCCACCAGCAGCAGCAGTAGCAGCGTTCGAGGCGCCAAGAACAGCATTCTGCAAACTCGCGAAAAAGAATCACAAGGGGACCGCTTGGACTTTATAGTCGGGTGCCCAGCAGCTGATTCGCTGCTCTCTGGAATCAACACCCAATAGATAAGAGACCTGATTATGCCTCATCTGTGTCCAGGTGGAATGTCCCTACAAGGGTGGGAGACAGAGAAGTGGAACTGGGGAGATGGAGAATCCCCAACTCTGGGCTGTTGGCACCTGACATACATCCCATGATCAGGACAGACTCTGCCTGGGAACCTGAGACTTTGCTCTGTTCTATCCTTGGGGCCAAAACTTCTGGGAGGCAAAGACCAGACACACCCAGGGAGCTGTCTGTGTGTCTCAGCAGCTGAAATGAATACAGGACACAGACAATTTAGGGGAACAAGAGGAACAAAGGACCGAAGGATGTAGGGGAACAATGTCTGATATTTCCATTAAGACAGCAGCAGGGCTCATACCAACATCAGGAGCCTAGAAAACTGGCCACACTACATCAGAAGAAGGACCTGATAGAATGTACTTTTTGGCTTTCCAGTCTGGCTACAGGCTAAAATACTGAACAACTCTCTCCATCTTATCCACTTTTCAATCCGTGGTCCTACCAGTTTAGGCTGGGTTTTTCTACACATTATATAATCTCGTACAGGATTGCTTACTGCCTTGCTTGAATAATTATTTGTAGGGGTGCCTAAAGTCTCTGTCTTCCACTACCATAATCCAAGCTCTTGGTTCAATTCAGAGACACTAACAGAAACATAGTGTTGAAAGTAGATGAATACACACATGCAGACTCACTGTAAACACACAAAGGAAGAAAGCTGGTATCGTATCAGCGCACAGTAAAGCAGATGCTGCTGTCAGAATCCCCCCTAACACCCTTCCCCTTCCCTGGCCCTGGATTGTAGTTGCTGCTTGCCACTAAAATATAAATAAGATAGACTACAGGACAGCCCTGGAAGGAGAGCAGGAACTCACAGCCTGAACATTTCTGTCTTTAGTCCACAGTCTCCTGGACACAGGGGCTTTGCTGGGCCTCCTGGACCATGAAGGAGAAACACCTGCTGCTGGGGCCACACTGGGACCCAAATAACAAGGGGACCAGTGTCCTCCAGCAGCACAGGAGCCGCCTCCTTCTCTAGAGATGCTGCAGGAGACGTGGACTCTGCCCATGGGCTGAGGGCAGCATGTGGTGCTGTGACAGGGACCAGAGCCCAGGACATGATGCTGCTGAGTGACCCCAGCAAAGCCCACGTGGACAGAGCTCCAGCAGGCACAGCTCTGTCCACACATGCTTCACACAAACATCTCCTGCCCCACCTGCTATGCTCTAAAAAACCAACACATTCTAGAAGGTTCACAAAGCCTCCATATTTCATCCAGACCTTACAATTTGTTCTTTCATTAACTTGACCACCTCTCAAGTTCTCCTTTCAAGGATTTGAAACAAATTAATTATCACATTCTCAGAAGAAGAAGTTGTTTGTGGAAGGGAAGCCAGGACAGTGGAGAACAGGGGGCTGGTGGGCGAGCATGGGCTGGTCTCCTCAGTTCTTCACATTCCTACCTCATGAGAACAGACATCTTTAGATACCTTTAACACAAGAGAACTCTGGCACTTGAAGCCACAGCTCTGTGTCTCTGGGTCCCACGGTGCAGCTGTCTCAAGCTGCAGGATGAGACCATGAACACATTCAGGGCGGTCACTGCAGAGATGACATTCCCAGCTGCCACCATCACTCAGGAGCCCAGATTTGAAGAGACCCAGGCTGGACCAAGGCTGAACTCAGGCCCTCAGGTATCACCTTTTCAAGCCGTGAGAGACACATCAGAGCTCTGCGCACTGTCCCTGTCTGGGAGAAAAAGAACAGGCCACATTCAGAGCCCAGAGAAGATGTGGCTTCAGGAGAAATGACTCCCTCTGTACCCCAGGGGCTCAGGGATCACCCTGCTCCCTACACTCATCTGCAGCCTGAGCATAGCTCCTTCTTTATCTACCTGTAGAGAGACAAATTGTGAAAGCAGGTAAATACATTTCACAGGAAATTTCTAGAACTTACTGCAGACACAGGGAAGAGTCAGGAGATGTGAGAAAAGGCCATGAGCAGGGGCTGCATGGACTGTCCTCCTGGAGGTCTGTCGTCAGCAGGTACCTTCTCCTCTGACCTCTGACTGCTGAGAGTCAGGCCCCACCCACAGTCCTCAGTGAATGTGTCCATCATGTTCCATGTGCCCTACAAAAGACTCTGTGTGGGAAACACAGGCCCAGCCTGTGGAGAGAGAGAGAGAGAGAGAGAGAGAGAGAGAGAGAGAGAGAGAGAGATTTTGTGTTTATGCATGTACATGTGTGTGTTTGCCATTAATGAGTCAGAACACACTCCCAAGTGGGGCTGAGAGAAACCTCAGACCCTCCCTTCCCACTTGCCCTCTTCCTCTTCCCTACCACAGCAGTCACCACAGCTCCAGTGACCACAGCTTCAAGGAGAACCAGGACAGCAACTATCGCCAGTGTGGGGAAGGTGGGCTGAAGAGGCTCTGAGAAGGGAAGGAACAGTGAGGGTCTGACCCCAGCTCTCAGCCCTGACCCTGCCCAGGTCTCCACAAGACCCCTGCTTTCCTGTGCCCACACCCTTCTCACCCCATCTCAGGGTGAGGGGCTCAGGCAGAATTGGGAAGTTCAGGCATTTGGAATTCTTCCTGGAGTCCTCAGTAATGCTCCTGGGGCCATCCAAATGATGAACAGAAGAATCGGTTTGTAGAAGGGTGCAAACCCCACAGAAAACCTAGACACAGAGTCTAGAAGCTATTCTTTAGAGACTTCTGCCATCTGGGTGGATTCTAGGGTGGGAGACTTCAGGTCTCCCAGAGGCAAAATGCACTTCTGTGCCTGAATGACAGGGGAAACAAGAGACTCTGAAGGCCCATGGTGAGAACTCTGGAGACACTGGGTGTGGGCAGAGAGCTCAGTCTGAGGGAGGCCATGGCTCACAGTGGGCTGCAGACTAGAGGGAAATGTTGACTGGTTCAACCACCTCAGGAATCTTCCCTCCTCCCTCCGTGGGGACGAAGAGGGCCGTGACTACCACCCGAGCTGGGATTACTCGCCGCCAAAGCTCTGGTTGTAGCAGCCGAGCAGCGCCTGCAGATTCCCAGGGAAAGTCTGTGCTCCCTCCTGGTCATCTGTGTGTGTCTCCTGCTCCCAGTACTCCGGCTCCTCCTGCGCCATCCATCGCTCCCGCGGCTCCATACTCAGCATCTCCATGTCCCTGTCGAAGCGCAGGAACTGCTTGTCCTCCCGTAGCTCACTGAGATGAATCGCGACTTCCCGAGGCTGGTCGGGACACAGTGGTGTGGAAATTCCGCAGCGAGTGGGAGCCTGGAGAGAGGCGCGATTCCAACTGGGCCCAATTTTTCTTCACGCGAGACGCTAGTTCCGAAACAGAGGTGACCAAGGAGTTGCCCGTGGCCCTGGTGCCTTATCTCCGCGGGACCCCGGGGTCAGGTGCAGCGGCTTGAACTCCGGACGGCCCTGGGCCCTCGCTCCTCCCTGCAGAGGCTCTTTCCCTTTTGACCCCACACTCAGCCGCCTGTGTCCGCGGCAGGGCCAGGAGGCCGCCAGCAGCAGCAGTGGAGTCCATGGCGCCAGGGACATCTTTCTGCAGTCTCGCTAAAGAGAATCGCAAACAGTCCACGGGGACTTTATAATATTCAGAAGTGGAATATTCTAAAATTGTGCTGGCAGCCCGGAGCTGCTCTGACAACGGGGTGACAGAGGCTTTTCTCTGCACCAGGACAGCTCTTCCTGGGAGGACCAGGAGCTGCCCACAGAGACCAGTATCCTCTGTTCAATGGGCAGCTCTGGTCGCCAGCGCTGGCTGGTCAGCAGTCTCTGTGCTCCTCACTCAGGAAGGGCTCCAGAGCACTGTGACCAGAATCCAGGGTTCTTGGGTGTGTTTGTGCAGATGAGGCCTCTGGAGACGTGAGTGGCTGCTTGGCCTCAACCCCAGGTCCCAGCCCAGGCAGCCGCCTCCCTCCAGCAGGGGGCAGTGCTGAGCAGGTGCCGCACACTGCAGGAGGAGTGAGGGACCTCTGCAGGGAGAAGCAAGGAGGATGGTGGTGTGAAGACCCAGACTGGAAGCAATGTCGGTCACATGGTGTCTCATCTGATCACCTGTCCTTAGTATCCTGATTAAAAACTGAGTCTTTAGCAACATCAGTGAAGCACTTTAAGTAAAACTTTATTTAATGTGTGTGTGTGTGTGTGTGTGTGTGTGTGTGTGTGTGTGTGTGTGTACAACAGGGCACTTGATTGTGTACCTGTGGGAGCATAAGGATAACTTTGGGAATCATCCTGGATTGCTTATATCCCCTTTTTGTTTGCTCTGGAGTATCTCCAGCTCTGCCTTCTGGGCTAGAATTACAGGCCTCTACCATTTCCTCTGGCATTTTTTTTTCCAAGGGATCTGAGATCTGAACTCAGGTCCTTCTGCTTTAAGGCACAGACTTAATTCCTGAATCATCTTTCCTGGCCCTGAAGTACTATTTAGCTAAGGCAAGTCTCTGAGCAAGCCTGCAGAGATCATCTAAGTGATGTGAGAAGACAGAACCGTAGATATAAATTGAGACTATTGTCTGCGCAGGTGGGGAAGACACAGGGAGATCCTGTTGGAATGTGGGAGACTCCAGGGTAAAGAATGCCACCTCCCTGCTCCTCACGGGACATGGGCTGTCTGGTTCCCTGGGCTCCTCCTGGCAGTTCTGATTCAATAATGGGCTGTAACCTGAAATTGTCTGAAATAAAATCTGGACTCCCCAGAAAACACTTGGTCCCTAAAGTGTCTGGGTCATGTGTTTATCACAGTATTGATATTTTTGGAAAATAGTTAAAATTAGAAACAATGGAGATATAAGTGTGTCTCTCATTCCATTTGCCAGCAGCTTCTTTATACAGTTCCCTTCAGCTCTATGGTCTTGTCCAGAACACAGTGACCAGGTCGAGCAGATCCAGCATGTGAGGTCAAAGCCCCCATAGCTGAGCCCTCAGCAGCCAGACCTCAGCCCATTGGGACTTCTGGCAGCCTCCTTCCTTCACTGCCCAGGTCACTATCTACCTGACCACAGGCACATACCTGTGTCCCATGAAGCAAAACTTCCCACCGCAATGGAAAGACGTGAAGGTCAGCCTGTCTTTGTTCCCTGGGTTTTCTACAGATTTCTCAACCTGCCGCCTGTCTCACATCGTGGGACTTGGTGGTCACTTCTTTATAGTTTAGCTTGTCATCCCTGCCTGAGTGTACTCCCATCTTTACACTAAACCATGACCCCTGTCTTCTAATAAAGATGCTGTTATCATTGACTCTTTGTCATATTCCTTGTATGTGATATAAGTGCAAAAACCACCTGGGACAGGTATTTGAAGGGAGGCAGCTCTTCCTTCTCTCTCTCTCTCTCTCTCTCTCTCTCTCTCTCTCTTTCTCTCTCTCTCAGAAATAAATAAATAAATAACCATCCTGTCCAAAAACAAACCTTTAAAACAAAACATAAATGTCACGTGTCAATGTTTTGGTTAGTAGCTACATGTATCTCTCAGAAGCTCATGTGATCTTATGTTCTATGCAACCCTCAGCTCATGTTTAGAAACACAAAATAATAACATCTTTTCCATTTGTAAGGTTAAAGAGCACTGTATACCTGATATTTAAGACGTGTGACTGTATATACTTAGAGCTGTATACATTTTATGATTTTTTTTTTGCTCAAAGACGTGGGAACATTTTTAAATTCCTGGATGTGTCTAATCGTTTAATAAAAACAATGATCTTTTTAGGATAATAACTAGTTTCTCCCTTACGATATAATTTCCTGATTTCTCATCTGTTTCTTGAGAGATGGGACTATCATAGATATAAAGTGAACTTCTAGAAGGTGTGGTGGGAGGTAACATGGTATTTTCTGTTTCTTAGTCCTTCATGAGAGGAGGATGCTGGCTTAAGAAGGTTCAGAATTCCACTTCCACAGTCAAACACATTCTAAGTGATCACAGAATAAATCTGCACTGCTGTGAAAACTCGCTGAGAAGCAGCTCTGCACGTGGAACTCAGGCCTTTCTTCTCCATCACTAGCACGCTTGTCTCAAGTGCTCCCACTCCAGCTCTGGATCATGTTTGCTCTTGACTCTTCACAGTGAGGTGGGGCCTGGGAACAAGATCAGCAGGATTCTCTAAGAAAATAACCAGGAGCAAATAGTGATAACACTGTCACCCCACATGTGAAGCCTGCCTGGGAAAGAAGCTCATTTATGGAAAGACAAGTGGAAGCCTCCATCTGCAGAAAACTCCCATGGCAACTCCAGCAGCGCCTCCAGGGGGCGTCCTCGGGTAATTTCTGCTAGATGTTACAAATGGCAACATTGTAATGCTTTGTTCTCTTGTCTGTGTGTCCATTCTCTGAACTAGACAGAACCCCAAGGTAAATGTAAAGATGTGTGGGTCATTTGTATCTTCAATGAGTGGTGTTTACAGCCTACAAAACACTTTGGGTTTAACAATTCATAGATATGTAATCTTAATTTATGATGTCTGCATCAAAATGTAAGCATCTTAAGAAAAATTTGATGATTTTTAAAAGTATTTCATTTCTTCTATTTGAAGGAAACTAAAGAGAGAAAGTGAGAGAGAGATAGGATAGAGAGAGACAGAGAGAGAGACAGAGAGACAGAGAGAGAGAGAGAGAGAGAGAGAGAGAGAGAGAGAGAGATCACGTCCATGTCACAGCCCATGAATGGAAGTCAGAGGATGATTTGGAAATCAGTTCTCTCCTTCCACTGGGGATCAAACTCAGGTTGCTAGGTTTGGGATCAGACATATTTCTGCTGAGCTGTCTCGTCAGCCTCCTTGACCACTTTTAACATCAAGGTTCTCAAGATTTGCCATTTGGAAAATGCAAAACAAAAAGTGGTCATTTTAAAATCTACTTAAGAAGCTTCCAGGTTTCCAGGTCATATTCCGTTACACTGTGATGACAGATTCTCTCTTTCACCATCTTTTGAGCAGAAACTCCTGCTTGCCTTTGCTTGAAAGGAAATTTCAGAAGCAGCCCCAATACTTTTCCACTGGTAGGAGAGGAGCAACTGTGTCCTGTCCTCCCTGCTAGTGTCTGGGCACAAACTCTCCAGTCTTCCCTGAAGAAGACTCTCTTCTTATTTCTGTTCTTCCCTCCCTCTTCCAATCACTCTCAGTTTCTCCTTTTCAGACGTGATTTCCTCATGTTGCCAGGCTGACCTTCAGTTCATAAACTCTTTACCCAAATGTCACCCTTGAAAGAAACAAAGTGCTGGAGATGGGACAAGGCTGGGTTGTGGTACATGTGATCTCAGTTCCTGAGGGATCAACATTCTCCCGAGGGACAAGGACAGAGGAGGTGAGAGCACTAGTTCAGGGTGACACCAACCCTCAGAGGATGGATCCCTGACACTGTCCAGCCCACTGGCTCCCCAGCCTTCTCCTGCCCAACCTGAAAGACTCAGCACAGCAGACACATGGGCTCTGGGAGTCAACAGGTGATGAACCAGGCCCCTGCTGTGGCTCTCATCCCCTACAGAACCCGCAGACCACACCTTGTGTCAGACATAGAAACACAAACTAATGGCGCACCCTTGCTTCAAACAGGGAAGGAGCTGAACTCAGTGAAAGTTGACTTTCATTTGGGAGGAGCCGACACCCAGGCTTGCCCGTGCTGAGCAGGAGGTGGGAAAGAGACACAGACTGGTGTGGGAAGGGCTGGTGCTCAGGGCTAGACTCCTCCTGTCCTCACATCACTGATAGGAGAACACATATGCCAGTGGACACATCAGGAGAACTGAGTCCCTTGGGCAGCAGCTGACTCTCACTGCAACATGATGGAACTGTGAACAAGATCAGTGAGTGCCATGCAGAGATATCGAACAAACCCCTCACTCAAATCCCAGCACCCCAGAGCCCAGGAGTCTGCCCTCTGTCCATCCCCCACCCACCTGAGAACACTCGGGGTCTCCCCTTGGGAGCAGGGAGAGAGGTCTCAGAGCCCTGGGCACTGCTCCTGCATGGGACAGAACCAATCACGACCCTGTCAAATCCCAGAGTAGATGTCTAAAGGGAGGACTCTCGGCTGCCCAGCCCCCCAAGAACTGCTGTCTGCAAGAGACTCTCAGGCACCAACCCCACCACACTCACCTGAGCCCCCTTTTCCTTCCTTGGAAAGTAGTTCAGTGGAAGCCTGGGAGGCAGGGCCATGTGACCTAAAGGACCTCACAAATTCTCAACCAGAAGAACTTCTAGACTATGTCTGAAGACTCAGGTGAGGAAGAGGAAGAACCATGGGAGAGACTTGCATGAGCAGAGGCAGTGCCCTGGAGGGTTTTCAGCAGGGACCTTCACCTCTGTCCGGTGACACTAAGAGCAGGTCCCGCAAGCTCCATGTCCTGGGTCAGGTCCTCCCATCCACTGCCAGGTGAAGGTGATGTCCACAGAGGAGAAGGCTAAGGTCCATCCCCTCGGCTGATGTCATGTTCAGAGATGGTGTCCTGTGTGATATGTACCTTTGGGGACCAAGGGGGAAGAATCAAGAAATTAACCCTTTTGCATTTCCACCCTTAGCCTTTTGAGCAGCACTTCAGAGACCTTTGAGAAAGGACAGTGCCATTTTGGTGAGGGAGAAAGGAGAGAGGAGGGAGGAGGAAGCTCCATTTCACACACAGGTAGAACTCGGCAAAAAAAAAAAAAAATCCTTAGTAGTCCTCGAATTCTATCCTTTCCCATAGCTTTGAAAATTACAAGAGGTGAGAGAGCATAGGTAGGGCATCCAGGTCCCTCCAAGAGGCTTCAGTTCTGTCATGGTGGACACTGAAATGCAGGAAACTGGGATCTGATGCAAAAGCAGAGGTTGGGCCGGGAGCAGACTGGGAAGGTCTGAGGGCACCTGAGTCTGTGGCAGCTGCAGTGATACCAGATCTGTTTCAACGGAAATTGCAAAGGAAGCTGAACCACTGTTCCAGCTTCAAACCTCCTCCTGGGAAAAGAGGAACCGATGAACCTCGCCTGATATTCTAGCAATCCGGATGGCGTGGGGACTAGCACAGGTGCTGTGACAAGCACCTGGGGTCACTCACCCCTCTTGCTCTGGCTGCAGGGTGCTGTGAGATCTGTACTGCATGGTGTATCTGTTCCACCTCTGAGGAGGCATCTCTTGTGCTCTCCTTACTGAGTCCCTCGCGAGCCCCCAAGTCGTCCAAGGCTCCATCCTGCCATGCGCAGTATCAGCCTCAGAGCTCATGAATACAGGGTCGACCACGAGGTCCACGAAAAGAACAGAGCTCTTGGAGGCCGGACCTGTCATCTCTGTGGGGAAGTACCCCAGCACGTGGGAGCCGCGGACTGCACGTGGTGAGACCCCTCCCACCCTTGTGCCCGCGGGGAACTCGGAGGGGTGCTGGGCAGGAACAGCCCAAAGGGGACACCCCAGAGACTCTGGACAGACCAGGACAGAGATGTGGCTTTTCAGGTGCTGAGCCCCAGCTGGGCGGAGTCCTTGTTCTTCCTAGCAAAGATCATTTCACTTTGGACCCCACAATCACCCGCTGTGATCTGTAGCAGGGCCAGGGCTACGGCCAACAACTTCAGGGCATCCTCACCCCTATCTGCAAGACTAGGGACACTGAACATTACGGTTCCATGGATTTGTATTTTGGAACCGAGGACATTTAGACTTCGTTCCCCCAGGAACCCAGCGCCCAGAGAGAGCAGAGCCAGGTTTCTGTCACTGTTCAGGCAGAAGGAGCCAAGTAGCCCATAGGGATGTGAGGTCATAAAGAGAATCCAGCGATGGGCTTCCACCGCGGGTGTTTCTGTGTCTCCCTGAGTGTGATTGACTCTGATCTGTCTGTGGAAACCAGTGGGAACCACCAAGATGAGTTCTGCCTCTCTCCTTCCTCACTCCCTACCCCTAACCCAGCATGAGTGCAAGGGACCCTGGTCTGCAAACTCAGCTGAGAGATGGTTTCCCTTGAGACCAGAGGTTGGCCTGCAGCACCCAGAGACAACCCAGGAGAGCAGCTTCCTGCTGCCTGCAGCCAGGAGCCCAGCCTGGATGTGTGGCAGATGGGGAACGTGTGCTTCTCACACAGGAAGGGGCCAGCGGTGTGCTGGGCTCACAGGGGGTCTGAGTGTGTCGTTCCAGATCACACATTTCCTGGTACTTCTGTTTTACACTGACCTTCATTTCTTTGCTTGTGTTTCTCTGTGTGGATCCAGGAAATTCTCCATGCAGTAGACTCTTAAACACTGGAAAGAGACCCCAATGTGTGCTTGAGTCTACCATAACAGAGCAAAACAGATGCTCTTTGCTTTGTGAAGATTGTTGAGAAACTGTATTTGTATCCCTAGTATACAGAAGTGCACATAAAGTTTTGACAACTGTCCACCTGGGTCTGCAGAGCAGGGCACCCTGGGGCTGTGCCCTTCAGCCTGTGGGAGGTGACACTGACCCAGTGCCGAGCACTGGCACTGTGGAGCTGCTGCTGGCTGTGCAGCCACCAGTGCTGCTCGAGACCTGCCCCAAGAGAAGCTGCCCGAAGCTGCACACAGACACGGGCAGGTGTCATCCTAAGAATGTATCCTAGAAGACACGACACATATGGATCACAGAACACAGGCAAAATACATCAACTGGAACTGGGCTGAGAACTTCCTCCTTGCTGGATAGCTTCCACAGTACCATAGAATACTGTAGAAGCTACTGGGGAGAGAAATAATCACAGGCCTCATCACCTCATGAGAGCTTTAAGTTGCAATAAAAATCACCATGGCTGGTTCTCGAATTCGCCCGTGGTTCTACACACACACACACATATACACACGCACATACACACACGCGCACACATGCATACACACACAATTGAATAAATAATAAAAATTTTTTTAAAAATCACCATGGCGACAGGTTACTACTAGTGTAGTAGTGGGGTGTGTATCAAGGAGACGACCACTAGTTTTCTGATTGAACTGAATACCTGCGTGTCAAAATGGATCACATTCCTGTTACTGTTAATTAGATTAAGAAGTTTAAAAAAGGGAAGGAAATAGATCAATAGGGAAAAGCAGCCAATGAACCTAAAGATAGGAAGACAGTCTACAAACTTCTCTGTACACAGCTGTTATTATACCCATGGATTTGAAGAACACTTAGCATTCAGCCTAGAAACCTTCTTTGACAACAGAAGTAGAGGATCTCAGAATGCAGCTTACAGTAGCAGACGAACAGAGAAGTGGACAACAGTGGCCAGTCGTACTGCAGAGTTCCAGCGACCTGGCCAGGCTCACTGAGAATCATGCCAACCTAATCAGTCCCCATCCTAAGGCTTAGGGAACCTCAAGGAAGGGGAGGCAGTGAGATTGTAAGAAAATAAAAATCCGCTTAAAGATCCACCATTGTACAAAACATTCTATTCAAGACAGCTGTTGCATCTAGAAACTCACTGCAGTGAGACTTGTCCTTACCAGACCTTCGTAATGACTGGCACACCAACATGAACCCGTAGACTATTGATGAACTCAGGAGGATTAAGAACATGCAGTATAAACCTTAGGGACTAAAGCTGGATGAGTGAACAGAAATGCCCCTATCAGTGGGGTGGCCAGAAGAGAGGCACTTATGATGCCACAGAGGCCTGAACGTTCACAAGAGTAGACAGAGGGAACCCTGGGGTCTGTAGAAGAGGCCAGACGGGATGGGTTGATGCAGGGCAAGTAAGGGGATGGGAGGGAGAGGGGATGGAGGAAAGCAAATATAACTACTCAATATGCTTGTAAAAGTAGAAAGTAAAAAAGAAGGCATACTATGTTAGATCCCCTCATTGCCAAATGTGGAGAGAGGAATTCTAGGTCACAGGATCAGATCATTTGCATGTTGAACTGAGAGTTTCTTCCTGCACTTTCTTCCTGCAGTGCTGAGCACAGGTATCAGCCACACCCCTGCCTCAGTCATGACAGTGCACATGATTGACACTTTCCATGCTGACAGTGCACATGATTGACACTTTACATGCTGACAGTGCACATGACTGACACTTTACATGCTGACAGTGCACATGATTGACAGTGCAGGTGGTTGATAGTGCCAATAACTGGCAGTACATTCCTCCCTGTCCTCACGGCAAACTTTCCTGGAGTTGTGGATGTAATTCTCCCTGCTGCAGACACTCTTATACCAGTCTCATTGAGCACTGAGTCTTGGCTGAGCACCACGATGGCTGGTGGATCAGGATCACTCAGGCCTCTCCATAGACCTCTTCTCAGATTGTTAGATGAAGAGAACCAAGGGATGGATAGGAAGATACTTACAGATGACATGCACTCCAGCCAGGCACCCTGGTGACAGGCCTTCTCCTGAGAGTGTGACCCATGGAAAAGCAGCTCCAGAAACACTTTACACAATCCAAACTCCACTCAGCTACAGATGAGCTGAGTGACAGCCAGAGAATCCTGAGCTCAATACTTAAGGCCTTGGAGACTTCTAGAAGCCTCACCTGAACTGAGCCTTTGGTTCCTTCCTGGTCTCCTCAGGTCACTGACTTCAGCCCCAGGCTGAGTCCGTGTCCCCCCGAAACCCCATGTGACGGTTCAACTCCTCTAGCTCTCAGTGGACTTGAACATTTCTAACTATCCAGATCAGGCTGTAACGTTCCTCTGCCCCTGGACTTCAGGCGACCTTCTGCCTGGCTAAGGTTCCAGGGACACGAGGGACATGCTCGTGGGGAACGCAGGTTCTGTCCTTGGCCTGAGCTTCACTGGAACTGAGTGTGTGTGTGTGTGTGTGTGTGTGTGTGTGTGTGTGTGTGTGTGTGTGACATGCATGCAGAGCATGTGTCACTATAGAACGAGTGGTGGGTGGGTGCAGCGTATTTCACCATCCTTCAGAACTTCTTCTGCAGATCCCTGTGGTGCCTGAATTCAGCAAACACTGAACCCTCTTCAACTCCATGTTTTCTATGTATAACATGGATGAAATTAATAAGTCACACACTACAAGATGAACATCAATAACTATAAAACAAAATTACAGCAGTATATTGTAATACACTTATGTGAATGGTCTCTGTCTCTCTGTCTGTCTGTCTGTCTGTCTCTCTCTCTCTCCCCTGCACTTACCCAGTGCTGATGTGGAATGACAGGCTGCTGCCAAGGATGTGTCAGAAATAAATGGGCAGGTATGTGGATAGTGGGTCTCACAACCAGTTTGCTCCTACTAAGCTCATGTATGAGATGTGGGGACAGTGGGGACACTGGACAGAAGTTGTTTCACATGTCAGGGGGACAGACAGGTGGACTGAGGTTTCAATTCACTCCTCAGAATGGAGAAAACGTAAAATTAGTGAACTAATTCTGAATTTTTTGACTTTGATATTTTTCAGACCTCACTTACCCACAAGTACCTGAAGCTCTTGAAATTGGATGTTCAGAACACCCAAGGCCAGTAGGCAGAGACCCTCCCAACAGCACAGTGTTCCACTGTGAGGTCACCTGAAGGAAGAAGATCCCTGAAATCACTAACCAGCAGCTCCCTTCAGTCTGAGCTGGTGCTCATCACCGCGGCCTCTCTCAAGCCAAGTGCTTTGTCCAACTCAGTGTCTTTGGAGATCTGACTCCAGTGATGCTGAGTTTTTCAGTCTCTAGTCAGGACTAAGAGACCCATTTACTTCATGAGCATCTCGGAGACTCCAACCTTTGAGGGTCCACATGAGTTCTGGAACTTTCCAAGCAGTGGATCCAGATGTCTGCATGTAAGCTTCCTTCGGGGGTGCACCCCAATTCTCCTGTCTATTCTAGCTTATGTCACCTGAGCACTACTGGAGCCCCCAGGAACAACAAGATGCCTCGACTGTCAAACCCTTCTTCCAGGACCCTCTGCTAAGTGCTCTTACCTGCTGCCATGAGAGAGCACCCAAAGTCAAGTGATTTAAGAGAGAAAGGGGAATTTATTCAGCTTATGGTTCCAGAGGGGAGAAACAGTCCTTTGATGGCGGAAAAGGCATGGTGGGCTGGCAGAAGCTGGAGACGGGTTGAATCACTGCAGACATCTTGGAGGCTGAGAACTGCAAGATTCCTGCTCTAAATGCAGACTTCTCCATTGGAGATTGGGGGGTGGAGGGTTGGGGTGGGGAGACTAATCCACCTCAAGGCCCATCCCCTTTGACTGCCTCCTCCAGCAAGGTTCCACCTCTCAAAGGTGCCATGATTTTCCCAAACACATGAGATTGTGAGGTCCATATTTCAAACTATGGCTGTTACAGTCAGCCTGCATAGTTGCTGATAAATCAACATCAAATGGCTTAAGGAAACAAGGGATTTATTTTCTTATGATGGTCGGTTAAGTTCATAGTCCAACCTGATGGGAGAGCATGCACAACACCAGGGCCCAGGGAACTAGCCACAACATCTCTAGATAATGGCTGAGAGAGAGAAATGATCTTTACTTGCCAGACCAGCATGTCTGGCCAAGTGTACACAAGAATAACCACTCTCTCAAACAGCGCTCTGTATTTTATTCCAGGTCCTAATCCTACCCACCTGGGCCTTCCCCATCAGCCAGACAATCTCCTACAGGTTTGCTTTTAGTTTAACCCAACAATTAATTCTCTACAAATGTGCCCAGAGCTCAAACCCTCAACTATCAAGTTGACACTTGTGCCTAACTATGACAAAGACAGACCCCATATGCACCTCCTCACACGGCTCCGTCCTCCTTCATACTTCCCAGTGCAGTGTGTGTCCTCCTAGCACAGACCCCACTCCATGAGTCACAGGGTATCTCAGAAGGGGAAGAAAGCATCATGAATTGCTAAAGAAAATATTTTATTTATTTAACTTATTGTAAGAGAAAAAGAGGGGAAAGAGCAGGAGAAGCAGACAAACTGAAACAGAGGCAAGAGGGAAACAGGTTCATGTGGAGTCAGAGAGCAGCATCCAGAGTCTGATTCTCTCCTTCAACCCGGGCTCTGGGGATGGACCTCAGCCTACCAGGCACCTGTATCTGCGAAGCCAACTCACTGCACAGGAATCACATTGCTTGTCACAGTCCTGTGAGAACAGTCACTGTACCTCTTGTTGCAGTTCGCCTGCATGTTTGCTGATAAATGGCTTCAAGGGAGAGCACACACCAACACCAGGGCTGAGGGAACTGGCCACCATCACCTCATAATGGCTGAGAGATGAATAATCCTTACTTGCCAGACCAGCATGTCTGGCCAAGTGAACAGAAGGATGCCGATTTCCTCAACCGCCTTTCTGTATTCACCTGTTCAGGGGCTAGTCCCATCCACCCAGGCTAGGTTTGCTCCATCAACTAGACCATCTCTTGCAGGTTTGTTCTAGGCTCAACTCTACCACTAATTCTCTACAAACGTGCCCGGAGCTCAAACCCTCAACAGTCAAGTTGACACCTGTGCCATGACCCCCCCCCCCAGAGACAGAGAGAGTGAGAACACAGCAAATACACCCAGCTTGAGAAACCACATTCCCTAGGTGATTTCTAGCCTCCAAATGAACCCACAAGAGTCTCCTCACCACAGACCCCTGGCTGGGGACTCCCTTACAGTCTGCAGATAGCCTGGCCAGCAGCCTCCTCTCCTAACTGTGCATAAGACCTCAGGAGGAGCTCTTGCATCTTGTGTCCTCAAGTCCCTGAGACTTATGAACTTCTCATGTTTCATGAACCTCACAGACCTCCCTTCTGGCTCCAGAGGGAATATTCCAAGCTGGAGGAAAATCTGCAGAAGCCATCTTCATGCATACATCTTGGAGGCTGAGAGCTGCAAGACTCCTGCTCCAAACGCAGACTTCTCCATTGGGGATTGGGAGGTGGGGGGGTTGGGGGTGGGGAGGAGGGTTGAGGTTGGATGCAACCTCAGACCCAAGGGTGTCTGTGGTAGCCACAGCACAGATCCTCTCACGTTGAGGTCAGGGTTTCCTGAGCCTTCCTCTTATGGCTGTCCTCCACCAGAGGACTTGATCCATTCACGCTAATTGTAACTAAACATTAAAACAGACTCCATATAATTTTGAGGAGATTCCAGTCTGTAAGGCTTGATGTGATTCCAAGGTTCTGGTTCCTGGTCACCTAGGAAGGGAGTCTCAGTGTGATTCCGAGAGGATTCTGGTATCTAGAAAGGAAGAAGCCCTGCACTCCTGAGTGATTAGCAACTGTCAGTTTTCCTTCTGCTACTGCTCTGCAGCTGATGTGCAGGCGCATCAAGGTAGGCAGGAGAGAGCATTTTAAGCTGTGTGTGCACATGCACACGCGTGTGTGTGTGTGTGTGCCTGTGTGAGAGAGAGTGAGTGTGTGTGGGTGTGAGAGTGTGTGTGTGCATGTGTGTATGTGTGCGTGCGTGTGTGTGCACATGGCCAGCTCACCACAGCCCTGGGAGGAGGAGTGGATGGGGAGGGAACTGCCACTCTGGTCTGGTCGCTGTCAGCTTCCTGCCAGGCCCAGGCACTGCTGTCTCCATGCTTCCCACACTTAGGCAAATAAAATATTATCCCCTCTGCAGCTTGATTCCAGGCTGCTTTCTGGGGCTGTGCAATAAACTTCTCCTGTTCCCTTCCTTTGCATCGCAAACTCCCAACAGTCTGTGTGAGATGGTGCTCAAAGCTGCTGAAGCTCAAGAGGCACAAAGCTGAAAGTCCCTGGTTCTCATGCTGCGACTCCAAGGTTAAATTGATCACTTCCATTTATCATTTCATGCTAATTTTCATCTCATGTTGTTTGATTTGGTTTTGTGCATACCCAATTAAAATACATTAGAGGCACAAATTTTTTCATTTAAAAAATTTTAAAATTTATGTGTGTGTGTGTGTGTGTGTGTGTGTGTGTGTGTGTGTGTGTATCAGAGGGCATTGTGTGTGGAGGCCCAAGGGTGACTTTGTGAATCAGCCTTGATTGTTCTACTCCTAGAGTTACAAATTTTTAAAGAGTGCTTGATACTAAAAATAAATCATCATTCTAACTCATGAATTTCAAATAATCATTCTATATGAGGTCCACAAAAGATGCTGAAGAGATTACATAGATACATTCCCTACCTGGTATAGAAATCATATATAATGAGATAATTCAGAGAAATGTCACCTTCTTAATTCCTGAATAGATTCTGGTTCTATGAAATGGTTTAAAAAGTCCCCCTTGCTTTCAGAGTATAACCAGTTTTAAGAGATAATTATCTCTCCTCAGGGAAGCTACATTTTCTTAGAGTAATTTAATTCTCCCTGGACAGTAAGCCCACTATTCCAAGGTTGATGGTCATGACATATCTTGACTCCTTTAATTACATTATGTATACAAATGTGTAGTTGAAATAAATTCTTTTTTCCTGCAGCTGACTTTTAAAATCAAATAGATATTGGAAAACTCAAAACCTGAGGCAAGTTTCTAGCATATGGACTACATTGTGACTATTAAAACTTTCATTTTTCGCAACCAGTAACAAAAATGAAGACAACTCAACTCAGAAAATAAGTGAGACTATAAGAACAATAAACCAAAAATTAAAATGAGTTAGTTCTGGATAGAATCATATGCAGAAGAAAACAGAGAAAACTAAGAAAATAATTTTGCAGTATGCTGTTGTGCTTTCCTTTTCAGAACAAGAACAGATATCAAATAACTTTAATGTTGTTAGAGCACTAAGGACAGGGTAATAAAAATTATGAAATGGAAATTCTTAAGCTTTTAAAGACCAAAGAATAACTGCTGATGTACTTATTTCAATTAGGATCTCCCAGTTTTAAAGGATTCGTGGATAATATCTTCAACTTGTTCAGCAAAACCTAAGTCTAACATTTGATCCACTTCATCGAGCACAATGAAATGGTGCACTTTAGAAAGATCCAAACAGCCCCTCTGCAGACAGTCTTTGATCCTACCAGGAGTCCCAACCAAGATGTCAGTGCCATTAGGATATGGAGAATTTGGCTTTGATATGATGTTCTATCACAAAAACATGTCATTGAGATTTCTAGTTATATCTTTGAAATCTTTGGCTACTTAGTTTGCCAGTTCCCTTGTGGGAGCCAAAACCAGTACCTCTGGTGAGCAGTTTTTTAAAATTGTTTCTTGATTTTTTTGGAGTCTTTCAGTCAAAGGTCTGTGAAAAGAGAATGTCTTTCCTGTTCCTGTCTGGGCTTCAGCAATGAAATCTTTTCCTTCATACACAGGACCAAAGTTTTTAACCTGAATAGGTTGCTCTGGAACACTGTGACATCATCAACAGACAAGGCAGCCCTGGCAGGAGCAAACACTGCAACAACCCTGATGAACAGTGAAGGAAGCAGGTTATTACTCAACTGAACATTTATCCCAAATCATGATATAAGAAGAAAGATTTCGGGGGCTGGAGAAGTGGCTCAGGCGTTAAGCCTCTGCCTTGCAGGCAGAAAGTCCTGAGTTCGGATCCTAGACCCCACGTATAGACGCCGGGCAGAAAGCGGGGGTGGCCTGCGTTTCTGGTCCTGGTAGGGCGGAGCCTGTGAATCCCGGGGCAGAGTAAACAAGGAGGAGGTGGAGGCGTCCATGGTGGTTCCCTAATTCGTCCGTGGTTCTACACACACACATACATACATACACATACATACACACAGGTACATGCACACACGTGCACACACGCATACACACACAATTGAATAAATAATAAATTAAAAAAAATTTTTTAAAAAGGAAGAAAGATTTCACGTCCTAAGCCTGTGTGTGGCGCTCCTCAGTTCACAGCGTGACAACAGCTTCCAGCTCTGCTGAGCAGCTGGGTGGAGCCTCCAGAGCAAACACGCTGGAAACTTCTCCAACTTCTTTATCGAGGCTCTGTGTTAGAATTCCTGTCCTCTACACTTCTGCTTGTGGTCACTGCCCCCTAATGCCCACTTAGCACTTGCAAAAGCCCATGGAGGCCTGATTCCCAGTGGCCGCAGGGTCAGAGTCAGAGAGTGACCACACTTCCTGGACTGGGCAGACCACAAAAGCGAAGGACTTACCCAGGCCAGCAGCCCACCCACCAACCCTGGGTTTTAAAACCCACCTGCCCCCTTCACTCAGACCTTTTCTCTCCCTTTTCCTATTATTGGCCCTTCAGTTCTGTTCTGAAACTCCATTAAAATGTCCATCTAGTTCGTAATGTGGTACATTTTGGGGGCAAATATCTTACACTCTGTTTCCTTACAGTCTCTGGCTTAGAAACCCAGCTGTGGTGTGCACATACCCCCAGCTTACGTGACCCCTTGTGTGGTCCCAGACTCACAAGCAGTGTTGTGGACAGGATTACACTTCTCACAGTGTTAGGGCCAAACACCTCTCTGTCTCCGTCCATCAGGGTGGAGGGAAGAGCTGCCTCCAAGCCTGGATGGACTTGACACTCACACGTGGACACCTTCCTCTGCAGAGCCCACAGTGCCATAATCTCCCATGCTGAGTCCCTCACATTGGGGTCCCTGCTCAAGGACACCTGGTCCTTCCTAGGCTCCCCTGCTTAGGACTGCCTCACCCCTGGTTACCTCTAGTCCCTCATGCTGCTCAGCTGACCTGAGCCCATTTACACCTCACGGCTTCTCCACATTAGCTTCTGATTCACATGAATGACTGACATGAGTGACTGAAGAGCCAGACCAGGTCACTGTGGGGTCTTGTCCACAGCTAGATCCTGAAGGTCAGATCTGAAGTGTGAGGGTGGAAATGAGATGCTGTCCACATGGCCTTGAGAGTCTTGTTCTTCCAAGTGGAGCCGATCAATGACTTGGTTGCTGTCCTGTGGGCAAAGCACATGGAACAGCGAGGCAACTCCTCCTCGCTGCAGGACACACTGTGTCCACACTGCACCACACAGCACCGAGCTCAGCCTCTGAGCTGCCAGCCATTCAGTGTCCCACAGCCTGTGACAAGTCCAGATCAGTGTGGGGTGCTCCTGGCTAGGCTGCTCCAGACCACAGTGGAGGTGTTCTTAGGACTGTGTCCCCTCAGGACCCAACTAAGGTTAGGGAACTCATGAGGCAGGGCTCACTGCTGTGCTGCCTGGACAGAGCTCAGGTGCTGCGGGATGGTGCAAGGAGACCTCTGTTTGTCCTCACCAAGGCTCACTCTGCAGTGCTCTTAAGAGGAGCCCCTGTCCCCAGAGAAAGAAGTAAGATGGAAGCTGTAGGAGTGATCCCAGGTCCCAGCCCAGACAGCGGCCTCCCTCCAGCAGGGGGCAGTGCTGAGCAGGTGTCACCCACTGCAGGGGGAGTGCGCAACCTCTACAGGGAGCAGCAAGGAGGATGGTGGTGTGAAGACCCAGACCGGGGCTTGAGAGAAGGCTCAGAGGTTAAGTCTCTGCCTTGAAAGCAAAAGGTCCTGAGTTCAAATAGAAGATCCTGAGTTTAGACACTGGATCCCACGTAAAAAGGCCAGTCAGAAATGGTGGCAGCTTATACTCCTGGCCCTGGAAATCAGAACCTGGGAAACTCCAGAGCAAACCAAACAGAAGATAGTACAATCCAGAGTGATTCCCCTTGGACGCACATGCGCGCACGTGCAGACACACACACACACGCACGCACACACACACACGCGCGCACACACACACACGCGCGCGCGCACACACACACACACACACAGAGTCAAATAAAAGAAAAAGAAAACCCAGGCTGAAGCCCAATGTTGAGTCAGATGGTATGGCAGTTACTCTGCATCTCTTGAAGATAAATCCATGACAAAATGGTTAAGGGAGCAAGAGTTCACTCTTGTCTGCTTACAGGTGTTACTCCAACTTGGCAGGGAGCCCACACCTATACCAGGGGCCTAGGGAACTGGCCACATAATATCCAAATGACCACTGGGAGAGAGAAAGAATTCTCATTTGCCAGACTAGCATGTCTGATCAGGTATACAGGAGAATGTCAACTTTCTCGACTGGTCCCTCAATTTTATTCACCTGCTCAGGGATTAGTCCATCCCTGGGTCCACCCATCATGAGTGGACCTTCCCCCGAAGCTAGACAATGTCATGCAGGCTCATTCTGGGTTTATTTTAACTCAACTACTAATCCTCTACAAAAGTAGCCAGAGCTCAAACCCTATGGTATCTTGTCTGACAATCTTTCCTTAATGTGGCAGCCTTTTTCAGATAACTAAGAGCTGAGTCCACAGGCACATCTATAAATTATTGTTTAGCTAAAGCAAACTTCCGAACAAGCGGGAGAAGATAATCTAAATGATGTGGGAAGGCGTAGTCCATACTAGTTGGGACCACTGCTGGGCAGGTGGGTTAGACAGAGGGTTGGCTGGCTTGAATCTGGCAGACGTCAAGGTGCAAGATGCCCCCTCTCTGCTCTTCCTTCGGACAAGCTGTGGCCAGTTCCCCCGGCCCCTGTGTTCGCTCTCTCCTGCAATAACAGGCTGTGACCTGAAATTACAAGCTGAAATAGAATTTTGACTCACCCTCAAGTTCTTGTTCCCTTGTTTGAGTCATGTTTTCATCACAGTACTGAAAAATGCAACTAAGACAAATGATTTAATTTTTGAAAGATAATTAAAATTGGGGGGTTGGGGATTTAACTCAGTGGTAGAGCGCTTGCCTAGCAAGAGCGAGGCCCTGGGTTCGGTCCCCAGCACCGGAAAAAAAAAACCTTATAACAATGAGAACAATGGAGATACACGCCTGTCTCTCGTTTCATTTGCCTGCATCTTCATCATACAGTTCTCTGCAGCTCACAGCCCTGCCCAGAACACAGTCACAGACTGAGAGAAGGGGACGTCATATTTAGCTACAAGTTGACACCTGTGTCTAAACAACTTGTGTCAACTGGATGGTTGAGAGTTTGAGGTCTGGGCATATGATAGAGGCAGCAGCTCTGTCCTGTCTGTGTCCTGTGATGAGACCTTGACCACATGTGGTTCTGATGACAGGGACCAGAGCCCAGGACATGATGCTGCTGAGTGACCATATCACATCACACGTCTATGGGGCTCCAGTGGGCACTGCCACGTCCACGAAGGATCTGCACTGTCTTCTCCTGCTGACTTGCCACGTTCACAAAGACAACACATTCCACAGTGTTCCAAGTGCCACCAGTTATTTCATGCAGAGATTAGGAATTTCCTCTTTAATTGAGTTGCCAACCTCTCAGGTCAGGGATTTGAAACAAATTCACTTTCATGTTTTTAGAACAGGAAATTGGCCCTGGAAGGGAACCCAGGACAGTGCAGGGCAGGGTGTTCACGGGCAGGAATGGCCTGGTCCCCTCACTTCTTCACAGAGGCACAGCCATCTTTAGACACCTTTGACACAGGAGAACTCTGGCATTGAAGCCAAAACTGTTGTGTCTCTGGGTCCCACGGTGCAGCTGTCTCAATCTTCAGGATGAGACCATGAACACACTCAGGGCAGTCACTGCAGAGATGACATTCCCAGCTGCCACCATCACTCATGAGATTTGAAGAGACCCTGAGATCCAGGTTGTACCCTGAACCCCTACCCTGAATTCAGGCCCTCAGGCATCATCTTCACAAGCTGTGAGAGATGCATCAGAGCTGTGGCTAATCATGCTTGTCTAGGAAGAAAAAGAACAGGCTACACTCAGAGCCCAGAGAAAACGTGGCTGCAGGAAGAATGATGGGCTGACTGACTCCCTCTGTAACCTAGGGGGTCCGGAATCACCCTGCTCCCCACTCACCTGCAGCCTGAGCATAGCTCCCTCTTTTCATACCTGTAGAGAGACAGATTATGAGACCAAGGAAGTACATTCCACAGGAATTTCTAGAACTGATTGCAGACAATGAGAAGGGTCAGGAGATGTGAGGAAAGGTCATGTGCAAGGACTCAGTGGACTGTCCTGAAGTCCTCTCCTCAGCAGGGACCTTCCCCTCTGACCTCTGACTGCTGGGAGTCAGGCCCCACCCACAGTCATCAGTGAGTGTGTCCATCATGTTCCACGTGCTTTACAGGAGGGTCAGTACACAGACCCAGGCTACACAGTATGTGTGTGCATGTGTGCGTGCTTGCATGTGTGTGTGTGTGTGTGTGTGTGTGTGCGTGTGCGTGTGCGTGTGCGTGTGCGTGTGTGTGTGTGTGTGTGTGTGCGTGTGCGTGTGCGTGTGCGTGTGTGTGTGTGTGTGTGTGTGTGATGGTTCCCAGTAATGAGGCAGAGGATAAATTTGGTGAACTGACTGAGGAGAAAACTCAGATCTTGCCCTTCCCTACCTGCATTCTTCCTCTTCCTCACCACAATAGCCACCACAGCTCCAGTGACCACAGCTGCAAGGAGAACTAGACCAGCAATGATTGCCATTGTAAGGAAGGTAGGCTGAGGAGGCTCTGAGGAGGGAAGGAACAGTGAGTGTCTGACCCCAGCTCTTAGCCCTGACCATGCCCAGGTCTCCACAAGGACCCTGCTTTCCTGTGCCCACACCCTTCCTCACCCCATCTCAGGGTGAGGGGCTCAGCCAGCCCCTCATGCAGCACATGGCAGGTGTATCTCTGCTCCTCCCCAGAAGGTACCACCGCAGCTGCCCACTTCTGGAAGGTTCCATCCCCTGCAGGCCTGGTCTCCACGAGCTCCATGTCCTGGGTCAGTTCTTCCTCATTCTTCTGCCAGATCAGAGTGATGTCAGAAGGGTAGAAGCCCAGGGCCCAGCACCTCAGGGTGACCTTCCTTTCATGCCCAGGGTGATGGGTCACATCTGAGGAAGACTTGGGAAACTCAGGCATTTGTAATTCTTCCTGGGGATCCCACTAGTGCTCCCATGACCATCCAGAAAACGAAGAAGAAAATGGTGTTGTAGACGCAGAGTCTAGAAATTATCCTTTAGAAAGTTCTAGAAATTGGATGGACTAATCCATGGTGGGAGACTCTCTCCCATTGACAAAATTCACTTCTGTCTCTGGGGGGGAGGGTAGGGAGGTTCAGAAATAGCAGAGTCACACCTCCAAAGACATTGGGTTTGAGCAGGGAACCTGGCCTGAGAGAGGCCATGGCTCACAGTGGGCTGCAGACTGAAGGGACCCACTGGTTGGTTATTTAAGAGATTTTCTGTCCTTCCATCTTGACATAGACTCTGAACTGTCCCAGAGAGGGGTTAGCCTGAGGGTGAGGAAATAGCTCAGGGTTTACATCCTGTGCCTTACAAGCAAATGACTTGAGTTTTGTTCCCTGATTCCCATGCAAAAGTGTCAACAGATATGGTGGGGAACTCTGGAGTTCCCAGAAGGGGCTGACTAGGCAAACTAGCCTCATTGGTTTGCTCTGGTTTAGAGACCCTGCCTCACAGCAGTACGATAGAGAATAATTCTTGATATGGTCTTGGACTCCACAGGCACATCCTCTCAGACACATGTACACACGTGAACACACACACACACACACACACACACACACACACACACACTCATGTATTCATCCCATAGCGCATACATGGAAGCAAAATAAAAGAAAAAGAAAGGTCTAGCTTCAGGAGCGTGGCTGTCTGATGCTGGTTTAGAGACCCAGGAGCACTAGTCCCCTCACAGCACAAGACAGTCGCAGTGTTCCTGCTGGATCCATGTGTTTTTCCAGAGATACATGAGCCCCAGTCCCAGGACAGATGGAAGAGTCGCCCTGCTGCCCCACATAGCTGTGCACTGCGTGTCTCCTTCAGTTCTCCGGGCATCTGCAGAGCCCCTGCAGGCGGCCCTGAGCTGCTCCCCACAGCGCGGCCTCCCACTCGCGAAGGGTCATCTTATCCGGCATGTTCGCCGCAGTCGAGGAGCGCAAGTCGTTCAGGGCGACGTAATCCCGGCTGTCACAGGCGAGCTGTGTAAGCAGCCTACGGAGGAGACGCCCCTCTGGCCCCAGGTCGAAGCCCACCGTCCTCTGGCAGGTGTAGAGCCTGGCCCCGCCCCTGCCGTCATCCCCGCCCCTGCGGCCCCGCCCACCCGCAGGATTCCCATTGAACCCCAAGGGAAACCAAGTCGCGCATCCAAAGGGAACCTCGAACCTGAGACCTAGGGAAACTCGGACTGTCCTTGGGGTGGAGGACGGTCATGACCACCATCAGGGCCGGGGTCACTCACCGCCCGCGCTCTGGTTGTTGTCAAGAGCGGTCCCCAGGTTCCCTTGGTGAGTCCTTGAGGAGCCCTCAGCTTTGTGTGTTCCTCTCCCAGCTCTGGCGCCCGCGGCTCCATCCTCCGCGTCTCCCAGTCACTGTCGAAGCGCAGGAACTGCTTGTCGTGCACGGAGCCCACTTCCAAGTACCGCAGCCCCCCAAGGCCCGGCTGGGACAGGGTGGTGCAGAAATACCGCAGCGAGTGGAAGCCTGGAGAGAGACGCGATTGGAGCCTGACCCCATTTTCGTTCTCAGGGGACAGAAGCAAACACCCAGGGAGATGGAAGAGTTTCTGGAGGTCCCCCTGTGCCTTCTCGCTAGGGACCCCGGGAGCAGATGCATCAGCTAGGACAGAGTTGACCTTGGCCTAGGGATACAGTGGTTCTCAGGTAGCAGCGGGTCAGGGTCACCCAGCAGGGGCAGCCCGGACTCTCTGCGTGGGCCAGGAAGGAAACATGGCTTTCGGTTGGTCGGTGTCCTCATGCTCTGTTTGGCACAGTTTCCCTCCCAACGCCTCACACACCCGCCTACCACTGAAAAGTGGGTTTAGACACATTCTATTCTTTCTCTATTTCTCTTTCTTTTCTTTCATTCCCTTTCTTCCCTCCCTCCGTTTGTCCTTTCTTCCTCCTTCCCTCCCTCCCCCCTTTCTTCTTTCTTTCTTTCTTGGACACTGAACAGTGTCTCCAGCTTTCACTTTCCCCAAGTTCCTGCTCAGAAATCGAATGACCAGCTCAGGTGATTGTGTTCTGAATGTTTTCAGGAGCCATTGTAGTGTTCTTCGTGGTGTCTGCAAGAATGTCCCTGCTTCTCGCTAAGCTTCCACAGCTGGTTTCGGCGGTGGTGGAGGTGTTGTGTGTGTTTCCAAGCTTTATGTACCCCAGGCTGGCCCTGACCCTTTGGCCAGCATCCTGCATCAAGCTCCAAGTGCTAAGATTGAGCTATCAGCCAGCTGCGTGTCTGTTTTTCATGTGCCATCTGTCAGTTATGAAGCGACATCTCCAGGTCTTCAATCGAGTATCTGCTTATGGAATTTCCCCTCTGGTCATAAAACAGCGCCACCTTGGTCTTTGCCCCCAGTCTAGGCATGGGAGAATGCTGTGAGCACTGGAAATATCCAGAAAGACTTAGAAGCGAACAGCTCTACCCTCAGCACAGTCCTGAACCTCACAAGACTGGGGATGGTGCTTTCCCCAAGGTAAAGACAGCAGTAAATCACTGCTGAGAAGAGACCCCCTGGCCGTCAGTCTGCAGGAGCTCCTGAGCGACAGCAGTCTGGAGGAGACTGTCCTACTGCGAGCAGGCCGTGGAGCAGAGCTCAGGACTGCAGATGCCGTGAGTCCCCCTCTTTGGGGTGGGATTTCTGATGACGTATCTGCCTCTGAGTCATCTCTGCTCCTTAAGTAGCCTGCAGTCCTCTGCCTGCAAGTGACCCCAGTAAACATATCAGTTTGCCAAGTTGGATTTTTATTACTTGTACTTTTGTCTGTTGTCTGTTGTTGAATTCTCCTCTGGGGTGAGCACACATTCGTGGGACACCTCCTGAGAAAAAGTTTCACACACCAGTATCTGACAAGGACAAATGTTGCACACAACAAACAAGGAATGCTTGAACCATTTCACTTGCTTGCTGCCCAATCATATTCTTCTTCAGAGAAGGGCTGAATGTTTTGTTGATTTTAACTTACAGAATTTTACTTTATTTATTTAATACTATAGATCAAAACTAGGCAGGTTTGGGGAAATGACTCAGGGGGCACAGACTTTACCTCCCAAACAAAAGGACATGGGTTCAGATCCGAGATCCCATGTAAAAACACAAAACACTATTGTCAGCAGCCTGTATTTCTGGCCCTGGAAGGCTGAGCCTGGGAATCCACCCAGCAAAGCTGAGTAATGCAGGATGACTCCCAATGTCACCCTTGGGCCTCCACAGGCACACACATTCTTCTATAATAGGAAACCACTCTAACAATAACCTATACTTGAAGCCTAGGAAGTCTGTGATTTTTCACATTAAAAACAAGATATATTATAATGCATATTTTTTGCTATATGTAACACATATGTTCATTGTTACAGTTTATGTAATGTATATATTTGTGTTTCAGTATATATAGTATACATTCTCGCTACGTTGTATAGGATATATATGTTCAATGCTATGTTACATCTAATGTATATGCTCTTATTGTGTAATGTATAATTTACATGACTTTTTGCAGTATGTAACGTATATTCTTGTTACACTACATATATATTGTATATGTTCATTGCCACATTGTATATGTAATGTGCACTTCTTCTAAGTATATTACCCAAACTGACCTGGAATCTGAAATCTTCCCACCATGGCCTCCTGAGTGCTGGGCTAAGTGCCGTCTGGCTGTGCTCGGTTTCTAGAAATCATTAATTGCCTTGGATATGAATCCCTTAGCAGCCACAGGACCTGCAAACATTTCTGCCATCTGGGCATCATCCATGGCCGCCCTCTAGTTCAGAGATACTTTTCTGCTGGACCTCCAGTGCATGAGGTCTCCTTGTTTGTCTGGCTGCCACCTGCCTTTGGCATCACACCGTGAGCATGTTGCCAGGTCCTGTGTGCTCCAAACTGCACCAGTATTTTACTCTGGGAATTGTAATTTGAGACTTTCTGCTAGAAAAAGTGAGAGGAAGGAGAAGAGACACAGACCCAGGCTGCAACCACAGGGACCTGAGGAAGGTGTTTTCAGCGAGGGGCAGCTTAAGTTCCCTGACAACCAAGCACACAAGTGGGAGCTCCAACCATGTGGAACCTGCAGAAGCAGAAGCAGCGGTTAGCAGCAGCCAGAGCATGTTGATGTAGACTTTTCAGAACTTTCATCTGATACTCAGTGGTGACTCAGTAGCCCAGGTGCAGGCAGAGGAGTGAGGCACGAGTCTGGAAGTCAGGATCTTTGCTGTGAACCCATGTTCAGCAGCAGTTCTCTTGACTTTGCTTTGTCTGGTTCAGAGAGTGCATCCAAAACATCATCAAATATAAAATGAGCATAGTTACAGGAGGATCTTTTAAGTTTCATCCTTTAGAATTCAATAGGCACATTATATAAAATATCATGTTAACGTTAAAAGATGTATCATGGGGATCTGTTATTATATAGAAAATGTATCGCGCTCATTGCACAGCAGTAGAAACACCCAGAAATCATTACAGTTGAATTAGGATAGCGTGGTTGTAGCAGAAGGCAGAAGTACACATGGAGGACGTGTAGTTAGGAAGCAGATGCTGAGTAGAGAATTTGATGGTGTCACCTAAGGAAGGGGAGTCCATATACCTTACCATAAAGAAGATGAGGAAAACCTAATGAGATCTTTAAAAGACATTTGTATTTTCGTGATTGTTAGATCTGCTGGAACGACCTATGCTTAAGGAGAACAAAGGAAAGGGTTCAGGGAAATGCCGCTGGGTCCTTGTACATCATCGGAGAGGAGGACCCAGAGGAGAGTTTGGCATGCACATTAAAGGATTCTCTGGGGATTGGGAGAGGGGAGGCACTGGGAGGTGGGGAAGGAGGGGTGAGGGGAGGGTGAGCAGAGAGGTCGGGGGGAGGAGGAAGGAGGGAGAGAACCCGTGTACCTATTAAGTTTGTATGAGCGGAGATAATAAAAAATGTTTAAAAAAAAGATCTGCTGGAACGAGATATCATAACTCATAAGCAGGAGGAATGCAGACGTTGACCCAAGAAAAGGCTGCAAATGAGTTGCGAGAGTGGCACCAGAGCACTGGCAGGAGGGCACAGTCCCAGAACGGCACTGGAGCCCCAG
This sequence comes from Typhlomys cinereus, assembly GCA_023101885.1. NCBI lineage: Eukaryota > Metazoa > Chordata > Mammalia > Rodentia > Platacanthomyidae > Typhlomys > Typhlomys cinereus. The sequence goes on from JALPQD010000427.1 coordinate 236,890, forward strand.
CAGTAGGGCAGAAGTCTGGAGGGATCATCAGGACCCCAGCAGCAGGCTTTAGGAACCCAGAAAAGGAGTTTTTTTGAAAGGTTTAAAAATGTGGTTAGAGTGAGGACACAATGGGATCTTTATCTACAGTCTCATTAAAGTCAAGAACGAGCAAAATACTAGAGTTTAAGAAATGCAAAAGTACAGTTTTCTTTAGGCAAAGACTCATCAGGTAAGAGTCTTTCCATTAATCAAGGAACATATGTGGCGGCATTTACCTGAAGGAACCCTTTGTGGAAGAAAATTTGTAATTCATTAGTGTGTAAGTGTAAGGTAATATGTACTTAGCCTTCTAATGTTATCAAAATAAGAAAATTTTAAAGTTTCCTTTAGAACTCATAATGGAGCATACCCTAAAAGGAAATAAAAAATAAGATTATCAAGCAATAAAACTGAAATAAATTGAAGTGCACAAAAGCGAAAGCATTGGTCCAAAAGCAAAAGTGATGGTTACCTAGCAACAGTCAGTGTAGGTTGACCCCAGACTTTTCAGAACTTGACCTGACTCTTCATGGTTAAAAACTAATGCAGGTGGGGCTGGAGAGGTGGCTCAGGGGTTACGCCTCTGCCTTGCAGGCAGAAGGTCCTGAGTTCGGATCCCAGATCCCACATATAGACGCCAGGCGGAAGCGTGGGCGGCCTGCGTTTCTGGGCCTGGTAGGGCGGAGCCTGTGAATCCCGGGGCAGAAGGAGGTGGAGGCATCCATGGTGGTTCCCGAATTCGTCCGTGGTTCTACACACACACACACACACACACACACACACACACACACACACGTGCGCGCGCACACATACAAACGCTCACATGCACAATTGAATAAATAATAATTAAAAAAAAAACTAATGCAGGTTCAGGTCTGCAGGAGCAGGTGAGACTCAGGGAGTCAGAAGCTTTATTGTTAACCCATGTTTAGCAACATTTTTAAGTATATTTAAAATTAAAATTTAAGTATATTTATGTCCATCTACACAATCAGCATGATACAGATTAGACAGACAACACAGACAAGACTCTTAGAGACACACATGACTGCTGGCCAGCCTGTGACAAGACACCGGACTTAATTACGGAAAATATGGAAGCCACAAAGAACATGCCTTTCTGCTTTCATATTTTAAAGAAGCTGCATTTTGGTTCCCTTGCTAAGGTTTTATAACTCCGAGGGCTTGTCTCTGTAGGGCGGCCAGTCTTTAAATGAAGGGAACAGTCAGCTGACTGAGGGAGAAGCTCATTGGCAAGGCTGAGAGAGAGGAGGGAGGGAGAGGAAGACTGTTTGAGGTTTGAGTGGTGGGAGGAACAGAGAAACATCCGGCAGGTGCACGGGATGTGTAAAGAGAGGGGAGTTATGGAGGGTGAAAAAAGCAAGAGCACCAGGGACTTGGAACTACTCACTGTGCTATTTAAGGACGTTGTACATGTGTCTGAGAATATTAAAGTTAAAATAGCAAATTCAGGCCTACGATTGCCATTGGCCAAATCACACTGAGTCTAAATTAGGACTGACAGAGGCATTAGCTCAGGATGGTGGGAGGTGGGGTGTCTCCCAATTAGAGTTCTTTTAGGGCTCCCTCAGACAAACCAAGGGTGGGCCTTTGGGGATACATAGCCCATGATGGGTTTAACCTGTTTTCCTGGAACAACAGGCATCCAAGTTGTCCCAAGAAGGGCTCAGAAATAGGGCAGAATCTAGAAAGGGGTCCTCAGGTCACAGAAAATGATTGAAAAGGATGGAGTGGGGAACTCCCAGAGTCCCCACAAATCTCACTTGTGGTGCTTCAGAAAGCGATTGTCCAACAAAAGTGCCTGTCAGACGGTCGGGTGTGTGTGCACACGGAAGAGTAGAATGACAAATGGCTTCCATGTGGGGGCTCTGAGTCCTTTGAAAGAGGGAAAAGGAAGGAGGGAAAGAGAAGAGGAGACAATGAGCTGCATTTAGCCTGAAGACCAGTATGACCGCTTCCCTCAGCACAGCACGCCCACAATCAAGACAGCGGGTCACTATTTAGGACACATAGTGACTGGGCAGGTGGAACATGGATGTGGACAGAAAAGAGGAGAAGGAAGAGAGATGGGGAACAGTTGGGGGTGACCACTGGTAATGGGGCATGCTGATACAGACCATCCCAAGTTTTTGCACTAAATGTTAGAAAAAGTGGGAGAAAAGAGAAGACACACAGTCCCAGAGTGTACCACAAAGACTGAATGAGATTTAATTCTGGGGGGTCAGCAACCTTCCCATGGGATGGAGGTCACTGTTGATTGGTGTTGACATGGAGTTTGCAGCTTTTGAGGACTTAGGTTAGAGGAATGGAACGTTGGCTGGTTCAGATGTCTACAGGTTTAGTCAGCTTCTGATTAACATTTGTCTTGGTGGGAAATTCAATGAGGTAATTCTGTATTTGTTCTCTGATCCATCACTTTCAGTTTTACCTTGACAATGGTGTTTGATGGAGATTTTTCTGTGCTGGGAAGGTTTCTGAGTGCTGGGTTCCCACGGCCATTAGCTGCCTGTTACATGGGACTTGGGAGTCAGCTTCATGTGCTTCATGTGGACATCCAGTTCTCCAGCACCATGTGCTAAATGATGTACTTGTCTTCCCCAAGAGACTCCAGCAGAAACATTCGCATTATCCCACTTGGGTGCACTGTGTCAAAATGGAAGTCCAGCCCACAATGTCCCTTTCCCAGCTCATTGGCAGTGGAACCTCATCACCCGTGTCTCCCAGCTGCAGGCTCCTGCCGCACCATGGGGAGGAGGACTGTGCACCAGCACCCTCCTCCCTGACTCCTGCCCTGGCAGTGATTCAAATCCTCTGATCATGGATCCTCAGCCCCTGGGCTCTTGCTGGTGCATCTGCCTCCACCTCTGACCCTCATGTCTTCCCTGGCCCCTGCAGGGAGCTGCTCCTGATGTCCACAGCTGCACACTTAGGAAGCCCGTGCTCCTTCCTAGATGCACCTACAGCCATCTCCATGCCCATCCTCCATTCCTCAGTTTCCCTTTCTTCCTCCCTCCTTCACTACTTCTCTGGGTTGCAATTCCTCATTGCCCTGCGACCTCCCTGTGTGTCCTGTGTCCTTAGCAAGGCAGCACCTGGACTTGGACTGGCATGTGGTTGTTTCCCTGAATCACCTGTGGCTTCACCTGTGGCTTCCTCTGCCCCAGGGGCCCATGGCCTGAAGGACAACCTCACGGTGAGGTTCCAGGATGGCTCTGTGCATCCTTGGCACAGGGAATTCTGGATGCCCAGGCTTTTCTGACTTTAATATGAAGAAAGGCAGGGCAGTGCCCTGGGGAATGTGGGCAGAATTGGTGCTGAGACTGGGATGCAGAAATGCAGGAGCTAACAGAGGCAGGAAAGAACGTGAGAATGGGACTGGTGACATGCAGACCTGCAGCAAAGGAGGAGAGCGCTGGCAGGAGAGAGAGGTGCCGGTCTTTTGGGATACTTGAGGTGGCCTGTGCAGCTGGATCACTTCCTTTCCCTGGAATGGAGAAGGAAGGGGGTGTGTAAAAGTCAGTCCTGGGTGATTCATGCTGAGAAGGCTCAGGGGACAGGAAGGGATTGTGAACTGGAGTTTTGTGGGAGGCCAGGGACCATCGGGCAGGAGGTAAGTAATAGAGAAGTAACTTCTGAGGGTTGGGAGAGGCGTCAGGCTCCCATTCCTTCCAGGAGATTTGGGGCTGTGAGATGCTAGAATACAATGGCACCAGGGCCTTCTGGGATTTCCACTAAGATGGTGAAAACTTCCTGTCCTCTGAGCTCAGGACCTACAGTTAGATGGTGCTTCATCCTCAGTCCAAACCTTGTTTGACAGAGTCAAGAAGAACTGGGACACTCATGTCATTCAAAGCAAGTGTTGTTTTGCGCATGTGCAGGGTGAACTGTACCCAAACTCCAGAGACACCTGTTCCTGAATGGGCTTCCAGCAGCAAGCAAATAGCCTCCCCCTGCAGCTCTGCTCAGGAAACCCCTCTATGAGTGGGGAGCAGGCCAGCTTGTGAGTCAGCCCTGCCTGCTCTGCTGGGTCAGGCTAGATCAGGTGCATTCCAGATTGAACCTGGGACAAAGCAGGGGGGCCCAGCAGAAGCAGAAGCCCTGGGAAACAGCAACCTGCAAGGCTGCCTGCCAACCCCTGCCCAGTGGTCACAGCCCTTCCTGCTCAGTGTGTGACACTCTGTCACCCCCTGGCGGCTCAGAGGATTCAGCACCAAGTGAGACAGACTTGCAGGTCTGGGGCTCTCTCTGTCAGGAAACCTTCTGTCAGGCAGCAAACCAGAGAGGTACAAGGTGTTCATGGCCGTCCTCAGAGAGCAGCCAGGTGACCATGGGTCTCATGCGCTTTCTGCTCTGCAACGCCCCCAACAGTGCACATGACCTGCAGCGAGACCCTAGAGGGTACCGTCCACCTCGCCTGTTGGGCTGCATTTCTATCCTAGAGATCTCTCTGACCTGGACTTGGGCCGGAGGACACCCGCATGTGGACACCCAGCAGTCTGAGGGGATCTTATCCTGAGAGTCAGGAGGAGACAGGTGGTCACTGTGCACGTGACACTGTCAGCCCCTGTTCCCAGATGGTCAGGGTCACCTGCTTTCACCTGTCCATGTCACCTGCACATCACCCAGAGGAAGCCACATGGTAGCCATAAAGAGGAGAGGAGGACAGCGGTGGGGATGGCTGCCAGGAGGCCGAGGGCATCTGAAAGAGCAGGAAATCTGAGAATGGGACCTCCCAGACTTGAGTGCCCTTCAAGATTGCCCACAGAGAAGAGCAGAGGTTCAGCTGCCACGTGGACCCCAGAGGGGAAAACGGTCCTCGCCCTGTGCCCTTGGTGAGCCTCGGGAGACCCTGTGAGACTCAGGTCTGGATGGGGCCAGAGGCAGCTGGGTGAGGGGAGCGAGTTGGATGCTCAGGACCCCTGGATCACAAGGCTGCCTTCAGGGAAGGTTCTGGTGTGACAGCTGTAGAGATGGCGTCTCAGGCTCCTCATCTTTCTGACATTGTTTACTTCGGTCATCCTGCTCTTGCTTGGTATCTGTGGTACAAGAGGAGGAGAAAGAGAAGGAGGAGGAGGAAGAGGACAGCATTGACTGCATAGGGCTCAGGTGAGACCCCAGGGTTGACCCTGATGATGGCCAGGCCTGTGGAAATACAGAGTGACCTCAGGCCTCTGTGGCCCCAAGAGCAGTGGAGGGACAAACCTTCTGGGACAGGGATGGACATGGGATGCTGAGGGGTCTGAGAGCCACATCTCTGGCTCCAATTCTTTGCCAAAGTCATGGTGAGTTTTGCTCTTGAAGACAGAGCTATGGTCTCTTGAGGCTGCAGGCTGAGGTGCGGCCTGTGTCCTGGGCTCAGCTCTGCTCCCACCTGCAGTTCTCCCTCCCGGGCTCCTCAGCCTGGACCAGGGGCCAAGCTGGGATTGTTGCTGTAGCTCCATCTTCTGGGCCTCAGTGGAGTCTAAGAGCAAAGCAAAGAACTACCACAGGTCTGAGGTGTGGGGAGGTCAGAGGCTGGAGAGGAAACAGCAGAGGTCACCTGGCAGGTCGCTGCTGTCAGCCTCCCTGTCCCCTGGTCTCTCCATCCATCAGGAGGAAACAGGAGAGAGACCCCTGAGTTGAGGCCCTGCAGTGCCTTGGAGGCCCTGTGCCTGGCACAGCTGGTGCGGGTGCACAGCGAGACTTTCTGCTCTTCTTTCAGATGTGCTCAGCCTCCTGGCAGCCATCCCCACTGCTGTCCTCTGAGCTCCTCCTTTCCTCTCTATGGCTACCATGTGGCTCCCTCTGGGTGGACATCTGCTCTGCAGTCAGAGTTCTCCTGGATCGCTGCAGGAGGATGTCAGGAGGGACAGTTTAATGTTTGGTCCTGATGCTGTGCAGTAGGGACCACCTGCTTCTGGGCAAGGTGACTGCTGAATGGAAGGGAACCATGTGATGTAAGTGATCATAGAACATTGGGGATCAAACTCCAGAATCTGCTGCCATCAGTCCAGACTGAAGAGGGACAACAGGGTGAAGACGCCCATGTCTGTCCTTTCTGACCCCCTCTCTTAGGGACATTAAGACAGGGACCTTCCTGCTCAGGGTCACCTCATTCTCTTCCTGGCAAGGCAGCGATGGCTGGGGTGGGCTGTCCTGGGCAGGGCGGGGCTGACATGGATCCCTCCAGGGTATTCCCAGGTGTGGGGTGCCTGGATTATAATAAGGCAGGATTAGAGCAGCTATGCTGGGATGGGTCTCTAGAGTCTCTAAGGTCTTCCTGAAGTCCATTTCCCACAGCTGGAATCTCCCTGAAGGAACACCCCTGCTGAGAATCTGACTCCAATCCTCCCAGAGATAAAATGGCCAATCTCCCTATGAAAGGATTATGGAGATGAGCTCTCCATATCCAACAAAGCACCAACAAAGGTGCTTACAGGAGTAAAGGGGACCCAGCATGGCTAAGGGCTTCCCCAGGGCTCCCTGGATGGAATCCCAATTAGCCTTCTGTATTATTTAGTGTTTCTTAGAAGAACAGAGCTGATAGAAATATTTTTGGTGTATATCTCTCTAATATGTGGAGGATTAAACTGATATCCTTGATAATGTATTTGAATTGGTAGCACTGTAAGAACCAGGAAACTCGGAAAAGGTGGGAAGGGATGATTAGGGTGAAACCTTTTAAAGGGAAGATTTAGGATCCCAAGACAAGGATGAGGGAGGGAATAATTGAGAAAAACACATAGTGGGGAATGAGGGGATGGGAGACAGGAGGGACATGGGATATAGGAGGGCAGAGGGACTCCTAGAAAACCCCAAAGATGGTGGAAATCAATCCCAAAGGAACATCCTATGCTAGTAATATGTCAAAAATGTCTTTTAAAGAAAGGAATAAGAATGAGCAGTCCCTATACAGAGGAGCATAGAGTGAAGAAAACAGGGAAAAATAAAATAAAAGCCTTGAGCTGATCCACTCAGAACCCAGAGACAAAATTATACTAGAAGTAACAGGATGTGGCACTTCCTGATAAAATGTTGGTCAGAGAGGTCATAAAGGTCCCCAGACATTACAGGATTTTGCCATTGTTCTTGGTTGATCTCCCAAAATCATCAGTAAGACCCTATTACTGAAGATGCAACATAAATTAATTACAATACATGGGCAAAACATATCAACTGGAACCGGTCTGAGGAGTTTGTCCTTGCTGGATAGTTACACAGTACCAAGGAGTACTGTAGACACTGGGGGAGAAAAATAATCACAAGCCCCATCAATGGCATAAGATCTGTAAGTTGCGATATAAATCACCATGGCAAGAGGCGACCAGCAGTGTAATAGTGGCATGAGTACCAAGGAGACAACCAGCAGCTTCCTGACTGGACTCAAGACCCCACTTATCAGAAGGGTACCCATCCCTGTTATTGCAAACTAGAACCAGAACCTAAAAGGTTCTAATAGATCAACAGGGAAGACAGCCAATAAACCTATAGGTAGGAAGAAGTACATCAAACTGCTCTGTAGACAGCTGTTATGATACACATAGAATGGGAACTCATAGTGATAACCTTTGGCCTAAAGCTGGATGAGTGAAAGGAAATGCCCCTATCAGTAGGGTGGCCTGAAGAGAGGTAACTTTTTACACAATGAAAGCCTGAACCCCTACAGGAGTAGACAAGCCAGAGTGAAGCCAGAGGTCCAAGAAGCACACAGGTGGAAGGGTGGGAGGGTATGAGAGGGAATGGTGAAGAGAAGGGAGGAGATGCCAGGGAGAGGGGAGAGAGGAAAGCTGGGATGAATACTCAATGTGCTTGTAAAAGTAGAAAAAATTTCATAAAAAAGAAAGAAAATATTTTAATTAATAATCAATTATACTAAAATTTTTAAAATGTAATTAACATATATTTATTAAGTTAGTCCACTAATAAAATCAGTGTAGTTCAACAGTAGCTGCCTGCAGCCACTCAGTTGTTGACCTGAGCATCTCAGAAGACTGAAGTGTCCCTGGAAAGCCTCCAACATGAATCACTCAGGAGGGCTGAGGAGGCTGCAATATTGCAATGAACAGCAAGCTGAAGGCAGCCAAGAGCTGCAGCATCCAAGGCAGCAGTGAAGATAGTAGCAATGACAGCAGTGATGGTGAGCAGCCGCCAGACCCTGGAGCCTGGGCTCCCACAACAGCAGACCCAGCATGCAGGGCTGCAAAGGCGGGGAGAAGAGGAGCAGCAATGACGGCAGTGGTAACAGTGGTGGACAAAACTGCAAGTGACCAGTAGTGGACTCAACACAGCAAGTCCACACAGGGCAAGAATCAACAAGGCTCTTTCGCTTGCACTTCTTTTATCTGGTGCATCACTGGAAAGCATCACTCACCATAGGCTGCATCTTCCATGTCAATTACACCATCACCTGCAGGCTCCTTCAAGGGCTCCCCCTAACTAACAACTCTACACAGCTGTGCCCCAAACAGCCTGCAACATGAAGTTGAGACTCAAATCTCACTATCACACCTTCCATAGTCTGTGTGTATCCTAGGGACGCCCCCCCACCTCAAGGGGCAAAGGCACATGCAATCAGGGCAGGATGACCTGCAGTGAGTCCAGAGCCCCAGGTGAGGGTCCAATGACCCTCTCAACGCCCTCTGTCTCTCAAGGACAACTGTGGATGGACAACAGGTGCCATCTTGAGGGTCTCAGACAAAGATGGTGGCTGTGTGTTCTGAGGAAAATCCTGTATAATTTGTCCTTATTCACGTGTGCACAGGGCAGTGCCCATCCACCTAATGCAGCCCACACTTCATGAGGCCCCCAGGGATTCACCTCATCACAGGGGGTCATGAATGAAAAGAAAATGAGGGAGCTGGGAATTACTATGCAAACTGAGGTGTAGAAGCTCTCATTCATTGGAATAAGAGATAGCTTCTCTTAGCTTTCAGAGCATGCTGGGGAAGACCAGCCTGAAATACCAGGAGACTCCACATGCCTGATGTTTGGCTACGACCACAGAGACAGTTTACAGGTGAGATATCTCTACACAGGGATCCCACAGGTCTCAGGATGTGGCCTTATTCCTGAAGGGGCTCCAGAAAATGCCAGTGGGTTGGACTAACATTTCTGTCCATTTTCCATGGAAAACTCATCCAATCCTCACACCATCAATCAGAAAGGAAGTTTCCTTTGCTAACAGGTGGCATCCTGCATTCTACAATCCACTAGGCGCTCTACACCCGTCCAGCAGTCTTTTCTAGGAAATCATTACTACATCTAGAACCTGGGGAGGGGCCCCTGCATCTTGTGTCCTGAGATTCCTGAGACTGGCCAGCGTCTCAGGTTTCATGAACCTCATGGACCTTCCTCCTGGCTGCAGAGGGAATATTCTAATCTGGAGGAAGATCTGCAGAATCCATCTTTATTAATGCACCTCAGAGACCCACTGGTGTCTGTGGCAGCCACAGGGCAGGTCAGTGTGAGAGGTTACGCTGAGGTCAGGGCCACCTCACTTCTGCACACAGCTGCCCTTCACCCGTTTTGGGACTTCACCCATCCACATTGCTTTATAACATCCAACTAGACTCCGCCCTGGGTTTCCACTGAGAGGGGACACCTGCCCAGAGTCAAGAAGGAGCTGGGAAGTGAAGCCCAGAGAACACAGATCCACAAGGGTCCATCAGACCTGAGCCAAGAGGATTTCAGTGGGATCCATCCCCACAGCAAAGTGAAAAAAGACAGACTCCAAGGCAGCTCTGGAAGGAGGGCAGGAGCTCAGAACCTGAACATTCCTGTCTTTATCTACTAGGCGCTCATTGCTGGGGTTTCTGTGGTCTGCAGGCACCTCCATCTAAAAGGAGGACTCCTTCATGGCCGCTATCCTTTCTAGCATTCTCTGAGTACATCATGTCTAGCTCTGAAACACATTCAGCTTGTTCTGGGGCTGAGAAAATAACAGGGAAGAAATGGGAAGAATCACATGGACACAGAAACTGGAATAAAATTTGGGCCAGAAGAGGTGGGGAATATTCAGTCCTCCTGGAAGGTGAACTGTGAGAATTTTCCACCAAGTTCTGCCATATTTAATTTACACACAGGGGATAAGCAAGGAACTGGGAATTACAATGTAAGTGGGAGTGTGGGCCTGTGGGACTGTTGATTTATTGGGAGGAGAGAGGGAAATGAGAGCTGTCCTAGTTTGCAGAGCATGCTTGGTACAAACAGCCCAAGACACCAGGAGAATCCACATGCCTGAGGTCTAGGGTCAACCAGAGAGCGACAGTTTATACATGAGATATCTCCACTACACACAGAGACACCACGAGTCTCAGGCTTTGGTCTTATTCCTTAAGAGGATCCAGACAACATGAGTTGGTTTGACTAATGTTTCTGTACTTGTGCTTCCCACAGAAAACTCATGAACTGTTCATGCATCCCTCAGACCTGCACTCAGGGAGTTTCCTTTGCTAACAGGCGGCGTCCTGCACAGCACGTCACTAGGGGGCGCTCCACACCACACAGCAGACTCTTCTTCCTCAGAAAGGGATTGATTCCTGCATGGGAAACCTCAGGAGGCTCCTGCATCTGCTGTCCTCAGCTCTGGAGACAAGTGAGCTTCTAGGTGCATGAACCTCACGGCCTCCCTCCTGGCTTCGGAGGAAATATTCCAAGCTGCAGGAAAATCTGCAGAAGCCATCTTCATGGATGCAACCTCAGACCCAAGGGTGTCTGTGGCAGTCACAGCGCAGGTCCTCTCACGCTGAGGTCAGGGTCCCCTGAGCCTTCCTCACCCTATTGCCCTCCAGGGGCTTCTGAACCTGACTGGTCCAGGCTACTTTGTAACCAAGCACACATCCAACTGTCTACCTTGAGTTTACACTGAGAGCTGACAGCTGCCCAGAGCCGAGGAGAAGCTGGGAAGAGAAGTCCAGAGAACACAGCTCCACAAGGGTCCATCAGACCTGAGGAAAGAGGGGATCAGTGGGATCCTTTAGGAAAGAAACAGACAGACTCTAGGGCAGCTCTGGAGAGAGGATGGGAGCTCAGAGCCAGAAGATCGATGTCTCTGTCCACAGGCTCCTGGGCTCAGGGGCCTTGCTGCACCTCATGGACCATGAAGGGGAAACATTTGATGTTGTGGTTACACTGGGGGCCCCGAACAACAAGGGGACCAGTGTCCTCCAGCAGTACAAGAGCCTCCTCCTCCTCTAGAGACGCTGCAGGAGGAGATGTAGACACTGCCCATGGGGTGAGGGCGCAGCAGGCCGGAGCCAAGCTGAGCTGGCAGAAGCCCTGGCTGCACCACTTGAGGCAGCAGCTCTGTCCTGTTTGTGTCCTGGGATGAGACCCTGACCACATGTGGCTCTGATGATGGGACCAGAGCCCAGGACGTGATGCTGCTGAGTGACCACAGCAAAGCACTCGTGAATGCAGCTCCAGTGGGCACTGGCATGTCCACGCAGGGTCTGCACTGTCTTCTTCTGCTGACTGGCCACGTTCACAGATTCCACAGTGTTCCAAATGCCGCCAGTTATTTCATCCAGAGATTAGGAATTTCTTCTTTAATCGACTTGCCAAAGTATGAGGTCAAGATTTTGAAATTTGCTTTCATATTTTCAGTTCTGAAATTGGCTCTGGAAGGGATCCTAGGACAGTGCAAAACAGGGTGCTGGTGGGCAATAGTGGGGTGGTCTCAGATCGTCACATTCCCACCACAGGAGCACAGACATCTTTAGACACCTTTGACACAAGAGAACTCTGGGACTTGAAGCCAAAACTGTTGTGTTTCTGGGTCCTATGGTGCACCTGTCTCAAGCTGCAGGACGAGACCATGAACACACTCAGGGTGGTCACTGCACAGATGACATGAAGGAGGAATGAAGGGCTGGATGACTCCCTCTGTCCCACAGGGGCTCAGGGATCACACTGCTTCCCATACTCACTTGCAGTCTGAGATAGCTCCCTCCTTTAACATGTGTGGGGAGACAGACTGTGAGACTAGGGTAGTTCATCCTACAGGAAGTTTCTAGAACTGACTGTAAAGCCAGGGAAGGGTCAGGAGATGTGAGTAAAGGCTGTAGTGCAGCGGCTGCACGGACTTTCCTCCTGGAGGCCTGTCCTCAGCAGGGACATTCCCCTCTGACCTCCGACTGCTGGGAGTCAGGCCCCACCCACAGTCATCAGTGACTGTGTCCATCATGTCCATCTACAGGAGAGTCAGTGTGTGCACACAGACCTAGACTGTCAGCATAGGACAAATTCCGTGAACAGACTGAGGTGAAAACTCAGATTCTGCCCTCCCCTACCGTCATTCTTCTTCCTCACCACACAAGACACCAGAGCTCCAGTGACCACAGCTGCAAGGAGAACTAGGGCAGCAACCATCGCCAGTGTGGGGAAGGTGGGCTGAGGAGGCTCTGGGAAGGGAAGGAACAGTGAAGGTCTGACCCCAGCTCTCAGCCCTGACCCTGCCCAAGTCTCCACAAGGCCACTGCTTTTCTGTGCCCACACCCCTCCTCACCCCATCTCATGGTGAGGGACTCAGGCAGCTCCTCATGAGGTACATGACATGTATCTCTGTTCCTCCCCATAAGGTACCACCACAGCTGCCCACTTCTGGAAGGTTCCATCCCCCGCAGGCCTGGTCTCCACGAGCTCCATGTCCTGGGTCAGGTCCTCCCATACAGCTGCCAGATCAGAGTGATGTCCGCAGGGTAGAAGCCCAGGGCCCAGCACTTCAGGGTGACCTTCCCTTCATGCCCAGGGTGATGGGTCACATGTGCATGGGGGGGATCTGAGGGAAGAATGGGGAAATTCAGGCATTTGGAATTCTTTGTGGGGAGCCCAGTAATGATCCTGTGACCATCCAAAGAATGGACAGAAGAATTGGGTTGTGGAAGTGGTGCAAATCCCACAGAAAAACCTACAAAGAGTCTATAAACTGTTCTTTGGAAAGTTCGAGAATCTGGGTGGATTCCAAGGTGGGAGACTTCAGGTTTCCCACAGGGAAAATGCACTTCTGTCCCTAAGTGAGAGGGGAAAGGGAGACTCAGAATCTCCAGAGTCCGAACTCTGGAGACACTGGGTGTGGGCAGAGAGCCCGGCCTGAGGGAGGCCATGGCTGACAGTGGGCTGCAGACTGAATGAAGCAGCAGGCTGGTTAACTCAGGCATCTTCCCTCCTCCCATCTAAGACAGATTCTGCACTGTGCTAGGGAATGGTTAGCCTGGGCTAAAGGAAGAATTCAGGGGTTACAGGCTTCTCCTGACAAGCCAAAACCGGTGAGTTGGGATCCCCAGATCCCACATGAACGTTTCAGTGGACTTGGTTGGGGATCCTGGAAAACCCCAGAGCAGGCTAGCTGGCCAGACCAGCCCTACTGACTCGCTCTGGTGTAATTAGAGACCCCGGCTCATAGCAGTGAAGTGGAAGAGTGATGGAGAATGATTCTTGATATGGCCCTTGGGCCTCCACAGCACAGCCCCTCACACATGTGCACACCCAACCCACATGGACATACATTTTGTTGGATTTTTAGTTGCAGTGGGGTCACTTTAAATATGTTTCTCCTTTGAATTTTGTTTTTATGTTTTTAAAATTTTCTTTGTAATAATGAAGTAATAAAAAATAGTATATTAATTTAAAAAGGAAAATACAGACACACACGCAGGTATCCCATACCACGTACACGGAAGAAAAGTAAAATGAAGTAAAACAAAAAGAGGAGAAGTCCTTAGAAAGCTCCCCCGACCCTTATGTGGTCCTTAGTCATTATCCCATGGCAGCAGGCAGCAAGGACAAGAGTTAACCCTGTGCCCCTTGTGTCCAAAGAAGACCACATTTTGCCCTATATGGAAAAAGCTCCCCTTCTTCTGTCCTTCATCTGAGGCACATGTCGAGGGACACAAAACCCCCCCACCTCCCTCAGCTGCAGCTTTTCTCCGCCCTGGCCACAGCAGCCCTGCAGTTTGGTCCCAATAATCCACTTTTCTTTGCATCCACGGCGAGGCTTATGGGGGGTCGGGCCGAGAACCGGAAACTCAGAAGTGCTGCTGTGTGAAGCTGAGTCAGAAACCCGAGCGCGGGGCAGAGTAAACAAGGAGCAGGTGGAGGCGTCCATGGTGGTTCCCGAATTCGTCCGTGGTTCTATACACACACACATACATACACATGCACACACATACATACACACGCACAATTGAATAAATAATATAAATAAATAAATAAATTAATTAATTAATTAAAAAAGAAAGAAAGAAAGAAAGAAACCCGGGCGCGCTCTTCCCCTCTAGACCCTAGAGCCGCAGGATTCCAGCGGATCCCGGTTTTCCTGAGACAGGAGCCCTGTGCGACGACGGATGGAGGAGTCGCCCCGCGGCCCCGCGAACCTGAACACTGCAGCGTCTCCTTGCCGAGCTCCAGGTATCTGCAGAGCGAGGACACGCATGTCATCCAGGTAGTTCCTGTGCTGCTCCGCCGCACCAGCGGCCTCCCACTTGCGCCGGGTGATCTGGGCCGCCGGGTCCGCCGCGGTCCAGGAGCGCAGGTCCTCGTTCAGGGCGATGTAATCCCGGCCATCGTAGGAGAACTGCCGGTACCCACGGAGGAGGCGCCCGTCCGGCCCCACGTCACAGCCGGACATCCACTGGATGGTGTGAGAGCCTGGCCCCGCCCCCGCCGTCAGCCCCGCCCCGCCGTCAGCCCCGCCCCCGCCGGCAGCCCCGCCCACCCGCGGGATTCTGGTTGAAGGGAAATCTAAACTGAGTCGCGGTCCCGCCGCTCTTCGAGTCCAGGGTCTCTGTGGGTCTCTCAGTCTCGAGACCTCGGACCTGAGTGCGACCCGGGAGACTCGGACCGTCCGTGGGGACGAGGAGGGTCGTGACCACGATCCCGGCGGGGGTCACTCACCGCCCGCGCTCTGGTTGTAGTAGCCGAGCAGCGTCTGCAGGTCCATTCGGTTAAACTGTGCGTGGCCCTCGTCTTTCTGCGTCTCCCGCGCCCAGTACTCCGGCTCCTGCGCCATCCATGGCGCCCGCGGCTCCATCCTCGGCGTCTCCTCGTCGCTGTCGAAGCGCACGAACTGCATGTCGTCCACATAGCCCACTTCCAAGTACCACGGCTCGCGGAGGCCAGGCCGGGACACGGCGGTTTGGAAATACCGCAGCGAGTGGGAACCTGGAGAAAGGCGCGATTCCAGGCGGACCCCATTTTCCTCCCCGGGAGACGCAAGCCCCGAACCACAGCTGACCGAGGAATTGCCCGCGGCCCCTGGTGCCGTCTCCCCGCGGGACCCCGGGGTCAGGTGCACTGACCTGGACTGAGCAGGGACGCGGGGCGGGGCCGCCCAGCGGGGCATCGCGGAGGCTCCTGGCGGCCCTGGGCCCTCGCTCCTCCCGGCAGAGGCCGTTTCCCTCCGGACCCCGCACTCAGGGCCAGGGCGGCCGACAGCAGCAGCAGCAGCAGAGTCGGCGGCGCCAGGGCCACCATTCTGCAGACTAGCGAAAGTGAACCCCAAGGAGTCCTCATGTACCTTATACTCAGGTGCCCGGCCACGCTGATTGGTACCTCTGAGTCAACACCCAATAGATAAGAGACCTGCCATTAGTCATCAGTGTCCGGGCAGAAATGCCCCAGCTCTGGGTTGTTGGCACCTGACATCCACCCTGTGACCAGGACAAACACCACTTGAGGACCTGGGACTTTACTCTGTTCTATTCCCTGGGTCACAGCTTCTGAGAGGCAAAGACCGGAAATCTCCAGGGAGCAGTCTGTGTGTCTTAGAAGCTGAAATGAATACAGGACACAGAAAATTTAGGGGAACAAGAGGAACAAAGGACCAAATGATGTAGGGGAACAATGACTGATATTTCATTATGACAGCAGCAGGGCTCATACCAACACCAGGAGCTGAGAAAACTGGCCACACTACATCAAAAGAAGGACTTGATAGAAGAATGTACTTTCTGGCTTTCCACACTGGCTACATGCTAAAATACTGAACAACTCTCTCATCTTATCCACTTTTCAAGCAATGGTCCCACCAGTATAGGCTGGGTTTTTCTACTGTTGTGGCCAGATTCTGGGGTCCCAAAAATCAGCAAGGAGCCATACCGCTGCAATTCGCATGAGGGCTTTTATTAGCAGATTCGAACCTGGGCTCATGACAGCAATGTCCAGCTAGACAGCTGTGTCCAGCCGGGAAGAGCATGGTCCTTTGTCCCGGTGAAGTTTTATAGCTTACTGGTAAGGGGAGGGGGCTTCCAACTTGGTAGTTACATGATTGGCTAACAGCCAACAGTTTTGGCGCTCAGGGATTGGTCCCCCCCCCTTCCTCTGTGAGCAGTTTGGATTGCAACCTTACTACCCACAACACCTGAGATTTTCTCTTCTGTTACTGACAAATGGTTGCTGGCCTCTGATTGGCCTATGCCCAGGCTGGCACTGCCCTGGGGCAGCAGACTTTTATGATAAGGGGAGGAATAGGGGGTGGGCAACTCCAGTCTGCTGAAACGTTCTTTTCAGGTACTCAGCTAGGCACATGGGGCCGCATCCAAACTCCCAGCCTGTCTCTAGTTAGAGCTAATGGCTGCGCTCTGACTGGGCCACATAGGAGCTTCAACTGAGCCACATAGGAGCTCTGACTGGGCCACATTATGAAAGCTATACACATGTGGGGAAACATACTCAAAAAGAACTAAAAGAAAATTAAAATCGGGTTCTAGGTCTCCTCACTTCATCATCACAACAGTCACCACAGCTGCAAGGAGAACCAGGCCAACAACGATCGCCAGTGTGGGGAAGGTGGGCTGAGGAGGCTCTGGGAAGGGAAGGAACAGTGAGGGTCTGACCCCAGCTCTCAGCCCTGGCCCTGCCCAGGTCTCCACAAGGCCTCCTGCTTTCCTATGGCCACACGTCATCCCATCTTAGGGTGAGGGGCTCAGGCAGCCCTTCATGCAGCACTTGGTAAATGTATCTTTGCTCCTTCCCAGAAAGCACAGCTGCCCACTTCTGGAAGGTTCCATACCCTGCAGGCCTGGTCTCCACGAGCTCATGTCCTGGTCATGTCCTCCCCATGCAACTGCCAGATCAGGGTGATGTCCACAGGGTACAAGCCCAGGGCCCAGCACCAAAGGGTGACCTTCCCTTCATGCCCAGAGTGATGCATGTGGGGGATCTGAGGAAAGAATTGTGAAGTTCAGGCATTTTGAATTCTTCCTGGGTATTTCAGCAATGATCCTGGGGCCATCCAAAGGATGGACAGAAGAATTGGGTTGTGGGAGGGATGCAAACCCCACAGAAAAACCTAGATATAGAGTCTAGGAGTTGTTCTTTAGAAAGTTCTGCCACCTGGGTGGATTCCAGGGTGGGAGACGTCAGGTCTCCCAGAGGCAAAATGAACTTCTGTTCTTGAGTAAGGGGAAAAAGGGAGACTCAGAAACCCCAGAGTGAGAAGTCTGTAGATACTGGGTGTGAGCAGAGAGCTAGGCCTGAGGGAGGCCATTGCTCACAGCGGGCTCACAGAAGTGCTGACTGGTTCAGCCACTTCAGGGATCTTCCCTCCTCCCTTCCTGAGACTCTGAGACTCTGAACTCTCCTAGAGAAGGGTTGGCCCAGAGGTGTGGATGTAGCTCAGGGGCAGTCCAAAGAGCCTGAATTTGGGATATTATAAGAGGTTCTTCATAAGAGTTTTGGGAGATATGCTGGGGGATTCTTTAAAACCCCAGAGCAAGCTGGCTACTCAGACTTGCCCTAATGGCTGGCTCTGGCTTAATTAGAGAGCCAGACTCATAGTAATAAGATGGAAGAACGATGGAGAATGTTTATAGATATTATCCTTCAGCCTCACACATATACACAGAACCCACATAGAAACACACACACACCTTTCATTGCACCTTTGGTTTCAGTGGCGTCACTTTAAATTTTTTCCCTTTTGAATTTTTGACTGTATATTTTTAATTTTTTGTTATGATGAAATACAAACGTGATCCTTATTCACTACCCCGTGGCAGCGGGGAGCAGGGACAAGAGCTGAACATGTACACTTTTGTGTCTGGAAAAAGACCCCATTTTGCTCTGTGTGGAAGCAGTTCCCCCTCTTCAGTCCTTCACCCCGCGCACTTGTGCAGGGACAGAAAACCCCCGCATGACCCTCAGCTGCAGCTGTTTCTCTACCCTGGCCACAGCAGCCCTGCAGCTCAGTCTCAATAACCCACTTTTCTTTGCAGTAGGGCGAGGCCTGTGAGTGGTCCGGCAGAGAACCTGACACTCAGGAGAGGCGCTGTGTCAAGCTGGGTCGGAAACCCGGGCGCGCTCTTCCCCTCCAGACCCTAGAGCCGCAGGATTCCAGCGGATCCCGGTTTTCCTGAGACAGGAGCGCTGTGCGAGGGCGGATGGAGGAGTCGCCCAGGCCCCGAGAACCGTCTTGCCCTACATCACAGCCCTTCCCACTCTTCGGATTCTGGCTGAAGCGAAATAGAAACTGTAGTCCCACCAATCTTGAGGTCCAGGGTCTCCATGGGTCGCACAGCCTTGGAACCTCGGACTTGAGTGCGACCCGGGGAGTCTCAGGCTGTCCCTGGAGACTAGAAGAGACGTGACCACCACCCGAGCCGGGGTCACTCGCCGCCTGCGCTCTGGCTGTAGTAGCCAAGCAAAGTCTGCAGGTTCCCGCGAAAAGTCTGTGTGTTGCTCCTGGCGATTCGTGTCTGCCGCTCCCAGTACTCCGGCTGCTCCTGCGCCATCCACGGAACCCGCGGCTCCATCCTCAGAGTCTCCGCGTCGCTGTCGAAGCGCAGGAACTGCGTGTCGTCCACGTAGCCCACGGCGATGAACCGCGGCTCCCTCAGGCAGGGCCGGGACACTGCGTTGTGGAAATACCGCAGCAAGTGGGAGCCTGGAGAGAGGCGCGATTCCTCCCTGGGAGCCCGGAGCCGGGACCCAGGGCTGACCGAGGAGTTGCCCGGGGCCCCTGGTGCTGAGAAACTTAAAAGACAGGAAAAGAAAAACTCTAAACAAGCTGACTCAGAGCATACTATCCTGGGAAAACCCACAGAAAGGCCGACTAAGAGACTTAGGAGGGAGACTTCCACAAATAAAGCTGTTAAAAAAAAAAAAAAAACCAACCAGATGCCGAGGGTCTTAATAAGGGCCTGCACAAACAAGACCTTAATGGTCCAGATGTCCAGGTGACTAGATAAGTAACTGAGTCAACGAGATTTATGGTTACTATGTCGAGGCGGGTGGTGAGTGATAAAATTCTTAAGGTTTCCAGTTTCCTGCCTAACAAAAATGTAACTTGTGACCAATCCGCTTAAGCCCTGTAAAAGAAACCCCCAGACCCATTTCAAATTGTATAACCCCCCAAAAAAAACTCAGGTCGGGGCTCCACTTTGCTGCTGTGAGCCCTTGCTTGAGCTCCTAATCAATAAAGGACTCATGTTTTTGTATTGGTGGACAACTTCAGTGGGTTCCTTTGGACTTTGCGATCCGGGCATAACAGTGCCTTCTCCCCGGACCCCAGGGTCAGGTGCGCAGGCCTGGACTGCGGGTGGGGGACGTGGGGCGGGGCCACCCAGCGGGGGCACCGCGGAGGCTCCAGTCGGCCCTGCGCGCTCGTTCCTCCCTGCAGAGGCTATTTACCTCCAGACTCCGCACTCACCCACCTAGGTCCTGGCAGGGCCAGAGCGGCAGCTACCAGCATTCTGCAGGCCCCGGAAAGTGAATCGCATGCAGTGTGGACTTTATACTCCGGTGCCCGCACCTAGAACTTTGTGCTATTCTATCCTCTGGGTCACAGCTCTTGTCACCAAGAGCTACCTATGGAAACCAGAAGAAATTTCTAAGCTGGACTCAATTCTTTCTCCTCTTCCCGCTTCTCTTCTACTTCCTCCTCTTTCTCCTCTTCTTCCTACTCCTTTTCGTACTTCTCTCTGTCTTCTATATTCAGACCCTGTGTTGTGCTCAGATTCCTAGATCCCAAGAGACCACCACGGAGTCGACACCACTGCAAGTACACGAGGGACTTTTATTATGAAAAACAAGCTTGAGCTCCGACTTCCTCCTCCCCCTCACTGACACAGCAGATCCAGAACAAGAGCCCTGGTGTTTGTTTTACATATTCTTTTATACACTATTTTTTAATAGGAAGAGGGGGGGTCTCTAACCTAACAGATACATGATTGGGTAATTAGAAGCAAAAATAGTGTTGGCCAGTGGAGATTGGTCAGCTCCGACCACCCACCATTTCTAATACCTCCTACATTACTTATGGTCTTTGAAATTTCCCTGGGCAGCTAGTGGCTGGCTTCTGATTTGACAGTTCCATCTTTACATAGTTCATAATCTTTACACTCTATCATACAAGGCTGTCCTCCCAGCTAGTGGGGGCTCCCAAGTTGAAAGTATTCTTTAATTTGGAGCCGACTATGGCTAGAGTCACGTACACAGTTGGGGCAGACAGTCTATGTGTAGCATCTAACATGTCCGGTGTTTCATAGCGTGGACAAGTGAACAAGTACAAAATGGTAGCATACATATATAAAATGGAATTTCTTAGGTTCAGGTCCCACACCTGGAATATTCTAAGAGGAAACTCAGCCCTGGGCTGTGTGAGCAATCGGAAGCTGCTCTGAGAATGCGGTGACAGAGGTTTCTCTCTGCATCAGGAGAGCTGGTCCTAGAAGCACTGTGAGCCGCACATAGAGACCAGGGTCCTCCGTCCACATAGCAGTGGACAGCTCTGGTCCCCAATATTGGCTAGTCAGGAATCTCCGTGCTCCCCACTCAGGAAGGGTCTCGACAACACCATCCTGAGACTCCAGGGCTCCTGGGTGTCTTTCCAGATGAGGCGCCTGTGATTGTGAGTGACTCCCTGTGACCTTCATTCTGTAGCCGAGTGTGTGTGCACAGAGCTTTGTCACCTGTAGGCCTAGTGTATGTGTGTACAGAGAATATGCCAATCATAGGGCTTGTGTGTGTGTGTGTGTGTGTGTGTGTGTGTGTGTGTACAGCATTGTGTCTTCCTGCAGAACCTCATTTGCACTGAGCAGAGACCCCCCTATGGGGATCTGAGTCAGGCAAACACTAAACCCTCTCCACACTTCATGTTTTCTATGTACAAACATGATAAAATTAACTAATCAGATTTCAAAGTAAAAAATGAACTTCAGTTATTAATTATAACACAGAATTATTGCTATAATATATTGTAGTAGTTATGTGAATTCTGTGATCTCTCTCTTGTGAGACAGAGTCACAACCCCTGAGCCATCTCTCCAGGCCCCCTGTGATCTCTCTCTTTAGCCTGCACTCATCTCACACTGATGTGGAATGACCCATGACATTCCCATGACTTAAGGGAAGGCTTGACAGACAATTAAAACCTAAGCCTTTAACAACATTAAGTGTGTGTGTGTATGTGCGTGTGTGTGTGTGTGTGTGTGTGTGTGTGTGTGTGTGTGTGTGTAGAAGAGAGCACTTGATAATATGTACCTGTGGGGGCCTAAGGGTGACTTTGGGAATCATCCTGGATTGCTTCTACCACCTTTTTGTCTGCTCTAGCATTTCTCAGGCTCTGCCTTAAGTGCTAGAATTACAGGCTTCCACCATTTCTTCTGGCATTCTTTAAAGATTTTTTTTTATTCAATTGCATGCGCGCATATGTGTGTGTGTGTGTGTGTGTGCACGTGCGCATGTGTGTGTGTGCGTGCGCATGTATAGAACCACAGATGAATTTGGGAACCACCATGGACCGCCTCTACCTTCTCCTTGTTTACTCTGCCCCGGGATTCACAGGCTCCGCCCTACCAGGACCAGAAAAGCAGGCCACCCCCGCTTCCGCCTGAGATCTGGGATCCGAACTCAGGACCTGCAAGGCGGAGGCTTAACCCCTGAGCCACCTCTCCAGCCCAAGTGATTTAATTTTCTGAAAAAAACTGAAATTGGAAACAACGAGATAAAAGTGTGTCTCTCATTCCCTGTGCTGGCCCCTGCAGCTCTGCGGCCCTGTCCAGAACACAGTCACCAGGTCAAGCAGATCCAGCACATGAGGCCAAAGCCCCCATAGCTGAGCCCCAAGCAGCCAGGCCTCAGCCCATCAGGACTTCTGGAAGCCTCCTTCCTTCACTGTCCAGGTCACTACCGCATACCTGTGTCCCATGAAGCAAAAACTCCCACCACACTGGAAAGACTATGAAGGACACTCCTGTCTTTGCTCCCTGGGTTTTCTACAGTGATCCCCCCAACCTGTCACCAAACTGTCACATTGTGGGATCTGGTGGTCACTTCTTTCTACTTTAGTCTTTCAGGTCTGTCTGAATGCTCTCCCATCTTTACAACAAACTATGACCCCTGTATTCTAATAAACACTCTCTTATCATTGACTGTTTATCACATTCCTTGTTTGTAACATAAGTGCAGAAACTCACCTGGGACAGGTTTTTGAAGAGAGGCAGCTCTTCCTTGGCTCTTTCTCTCTGTGTCTACCCCCCTCCCCCGCCATATCTCTCCTCTGCTCAGTCTCTTACTCTCTCATCATGATAAAGAAGTCAGCCTTGCCTCAACATCAGTAAGTCAGATACATGTGTCACCTCTTAGATGAACCTGGGGGTGGATTCAACACCCTGATAGGATGCAGTCTAGGATAGTAGAAAAGCAGTGAAGTGGACAACAACAGCCAGCCATAATGCAGAATACTGGCGAACTACCAAGGCTCACCCAGAATCCAGCCAACTTATCTCTCCATTTTAAGGTTTAGGGAACATCAGTGAAGAGGGAGCAATGAGACTAGAAGAACCTAAAGATAGGAAGGTCCATGATGGAAAGACATTCCATTCAAGGCAGGACAGTTCCATCCAGGAACTCACTGCAGTAAGACTTCTTATCAGAACTACATAATGACTGACATACCAACCTGCCTTTCTATCTCAGAACTCATCAGAGATAACATAGAGTGGAAACCTTGGGAACTAAAGCTGAGCGAGTGAAGGGAAATGCCCCTATTAGTGGGGTAACCTGAAGAGAGGCAACCTGGTCCATAGAAGTGGCCAGGCAGTAAGGTGAGAATGAGTGGGATGGATTGATGATGGAAAAGGAGGGGAATGGGGGGGGGGGTGAAGGGAAGCAGGGAGTACTCATGCATGTAAAACTAGAAAAATAAAAAGGATGTAAACTGTGTTAGATCCTATATTAGTTAGGGTTCTCTAGAGTCACGGAATTCACAGAATGAATATATAGGAAATTTATTGAGTTGGCTTACAGATATGGTCAAGGTAGTCCAGCGAAGGCTGTCAGTAGCCGAGGTACTCCAACGATGGCTTCCAGTAGCCGAGATAGTTCCAACAATGGATGCCAATAGCTAGCTGCTCAGTTCGGTAGTCAAGTAGGTGATAGCTAAAGGCTGGAGAACTCTTAGAGTCTTAGTCTAGTAGAAGGTCAAAGGAACCAAGCAGCCGGAAGGAAGAATGATTCCTAGCACAGCTGCAAGAAGGCATCTGTTCTCCTTGGTGGCTCCTTTTTATATGATGCAGTATTGGGAGGATCCTATGAGAGCTTTGGAGTTCTGATAGGATCTGGGGTGTGTACAATCCTTCAAGTAGTCTCAGTTGATCCTTTCCAGAGGTGGTCTCAGCCCAGCTTAGTTAATACTGGGTGTGTCAAGTTGACACCCAGGCTTAACTATCACAGATCCCCTTCTTGCCTCATGCAGAGAGAAGAATTCTAGATCACAGCATCAGATCATGTTGAGCTGAGAGCCTCTTCCTGCACCTTTTTTCTGCAGTGCTGACACAGGAATCAGCCATACTCCTGCCTCAGCCAGGATAGTGCACAGGATTGACACTTTACATGCTGCCAGTGCACACGATTGACAGTGCAGGAGGCTGACAGTGCTAATGATTGACAGTGCAGGTGGCTGGCAGTGCAATTATTGGCAGTGCAGGTGGCTGGCAGTGCTAATGATTGGCACTGCATTAATCCCTATCCTCTCAGGTAAACCTCCCTGGAGTCGTGGATGTAACTCTCTCTGCTACAGACACTCTTGTACCGTCTCGCCAGTGCCTGTTGGCTGAGCACCATGATGGCTGGTGGGTCAGGATCACTCAGGTCTCTTCCCAGACCCTTTCCAGATACTTAGAGAAAGAGAACCCAGGGATGGATCAAGAAGATAACATAACAGGTAACAGGCACACCAGCCAGCCACCCTGGTGAGGGACCTTCTCCTGACAGATCAAAGCAGCCCCAGACCACTTTACCCAACCCAGAATCTTTCACACTGGTATAGACCAGCTGAGTGGCAGTCAGAGCATCCTGTGCTCAGGACTTAAGGGACGCCCTGTCCTTAGAGACTTCTAGAAGCCTCACCTGAACGGAACCTTCAGCTCGTTCCTGGTCTTCTCAGGTTACTGACTTTAGCCCCAGGTTCAGTCCTTGTCCCCCAAGAGCCCCATGTGAGTGTTCAGCTCCCCTGGCTCCCAGAGGACTTGAACATCTCTAACTCTCCAGGTCGGGCTGCGTTAGTCTCTCTCTGGACTTCAGGTTCCAGGGATGCAAGGGACGTGCTTGCGGGGAACGCAGGTTCTGTCCTTGGCCTGCAGATGTCCCACAGGGGGACAGAGACTGAGCTGCATGGCTGTCCTCTGCCACAGCCAGGACAGCTACTGAAGAGGAGGGCCCTGCAGATTCACCCCTGCTGCCGCTCAGGGCTGATGGAGCCCCCCTTCATCTCTCGTGTCACCCCACTCCATGTGTGGGGCTCTGCCTGCCTGGAGGACAGAGGCTGGTGCATGAGCCCAGGCTCCAGTTTTTCCATCCTTGGACTGTGCACGAGGTCTGTGTCCTGCAGCTGTCCTGTCTCAGAGTTACCGGCTTCATCAGGGGACAACAGCATTGGAAGGTCACAGTAGAGTAGTTATATGTTTGTGTCAAGCTGACAGGGGATGGAATGTTATGGTTGCATTTTGGTGTCAACTTGACAGTTGTACACTGTTTGGGGCACAGCTGTGGGGGGTTAATGGTTGGAACAGGTCCCTAAACAAGTCTGCAGATACTTGATTGATTCCTGTGGAGAACTCAGTCCACAGTGGGTGGTACTTTCCAGTGGTGGACCAGATAATAGGAAGTGCAAGGAGGAGGGACTTGCTCTTCCCTTATCTTGTGTCAACTTGCTGAGGAGTCTACTCTTCAAGCATCGTTCACTTTAAAAGCATCGTGGCCTTCTTTGTTGCTGATGCTGCCATCTCTGTCCTTGGCTGACTTGGAGCTTCATCTTTTTCCACCAAGTTGTTTCTGTTCCCTCTGCCTTTGTAGCCTGGCTTCTAAGGCTTGCTGCTGTTTGCTATTGATCTCTGACATCAGAGCCCAGCTGTTCTTCACCAATGTTGGAACCCAGCATCTTTGACCCTCCAGAGACCTTCTTGGGATCTTTTTGCTTTGTGGAACATCTGGTCAAGAAAGAAGCAACTATGGGTGGCTACTTTGAAGGACACTTTTTTATTGTGAGTTATTTTAATAATCAAGTTTTTGACATATTCTTCATAAAATGCACATTGTGATCTTCATTTCTCCTAGCTAAATACTTATTTTTGTATATTACATTCTATAGACTCTGTTTCTTCAGAGAACCCTGACTAATACAAGTTGTCTGCTTGTTTAGTCAGCTTCTGATTAGCATTTGGTGGGAGGAGGAATTTCCCATTCTGGTGGGAAATTCAGTGAGGTAATTCTGTGTTTGGTCTCTGATCCATCATTTTCAGTTTTACCTTGACAATGATGTTTGATGGAGATTTTTCTGTGCTGGGAAGGTTTCTGAGTGCTGGGTTCCCATAGCCATGAGCTGCTTGTTACATGGGGCTTGGGGGTCAGCTTCGTGTGCTTCATGTGGACACCCAGTTCTCCAGCACCATGTGCTAAAAGATGCGCTTGCCTCCCCCAAGGGACCCCAGCAGGAACATTCACATCCCCTCACCTGGGTGCACTGTGTCTAAGTGGAAGTCCAGCCCACAATATCTATTTGCTCTGGAGACCAGCCCCACTCCCAGCTCATTGTCACTGGAACCTCATCACCTGTGTCTCCCAGCTGCAGGCTCCCTGCCGCACCATGGGGAGGAGGACTGTGCACCAGCACCCTCCTCCCTGACTCCTGCCCTGGCAGTGACTCCAAATCTTTTGATCATGGATCCTCTGCCCCTGGGCTCTTGCCCCTGGTGCATCTGCCATCCACCTCTGACCCTTATGCCCTCCCTCACCCCTGCAGGGAGCTGCTCCTGATGCCCACAGCTGCACACTTAGGGAGCCTGTGCTTCTTCCTAGATGCACCTACAGCCATCTCCACCCCATTTTCCATTCCTCAGTTTCCCCTTCTTCCTTCCTTTTTTGCTATTTCTCTGGGTCGTACTTCCTTACTTCCCTGCATCCTTCCTGGGTGTCCTGTGTCCTCAGCAAGGCAGCACTTGGCTTTGGACTGGCATGTGGTTATTTCCCTGGAGCAACATCAGCTGAGACCTGAGATGCAGAGACCCAGGAGCTGGCAGAGGCAGGGAAGAACCTGAGAATGGCGCTGGTGACATGCAGACCTGCAGCAAAGGAGGAGAGCGCCGGCAGGAGAGAGGTGCAGGCCTTTGGCATGTTTGGGGTGGGGAGTGTGGAGCTGGATCACTTCCTTTGCCTGGAATGGAGGAGGAAGGAGGTCTGTGCAGGCCAGTCCTGGGTGACCCATGAATCAGAAGGCTCAGGGGACAGGCAGGGAAGTGTGGCTGGAGTTTTGCAAGAGGACAGGAAGGCCGTGGGGGAGGGGTAGGCGACAGGGAAGTGGCTGCTGGGGTGGGGGTCAGGCTTCCATTCCTTCCAGGAAATTGGGGCTGTGAGATGCTAGAGTACAATGGCACCAGGGCCTTCTGGGATTTCCACTGCAATGGGGAGCCCTTCCTGGCTACAACACCTGCAGCTGGATGGTGCTTCATCCTAGGCCCAAACTTTGGCTGACAGAGTCAAGAAAAACTGGGACGCCCATGTCATTCAAAGCAAGTGTTGCTTTGCCCATGTGCAGGGTGAACTGTGACCAAACCCCAGAGATACCTGTTCCTGGATGGGCTTCCAGCACACACACACACACACACACACACACACACACACACACACACACACACACACATACACACACACACACACACACACACACACACACACACGCACGCACACACACACACACACACGGAAAAAGGAAAAAAAAAAACAGCCTTCTGACTCCCCCCCCCCCCGCCCCCGTGCTCTGTGAACATCAGTCTCAGAATCCATGAGGTGAGAGCCCAGAGTCACTAACTCCGTGAAAGCTTTGTGTGACTGTGAATTTCTAACACCTTCACTCCTGAATTAAAGTTGACTGAATGGCGTGCACGATGGCTCAGTGAGTAAGGATTCTGCCCACAAGTTAGTGACCTGAGTTCGACCCTTAGAAGTCCACATGGCAGAAGGAGAGAACTGACTTCTGAAAGTTGTCCTCTGACCTATACCTGTGGGCCATTATATGCATGCATGCCCTCTCTCTTTCTCTCTCACTCTCTCCTCTTTCTCTCTCTCAAGCAAGCAAACGAATATTTTTAAAAATAAAATAAAGTGCAACAGAGGATATACAAGTGTAGGGTGTGGGAGGGAAGGCTTTGAAAATGGGGTCCTGCAAGGAAGCAGGGGCTTACCTTCCCACTGTTTCTGGTGGCTTAGAAAACACTCACATATGGACTGGAGAGATGGCTCAAGGGTTAAGACTCTGCAGAAGGTCCCGAGTTCAGATCCCAGGTCCCATGTAAAAATGCCAGGCAGAAATGGTGGCGACCTGCACTTCCAGCCCTGGTGGGCAGAGCCTGGCAAATTCCAGAGCGAAGCAAGAAGGAGGTAGAAGCAATCCAGGATAATTCCCAAAGTTACTTTTGGTCCCCCACAGGGACATACAGCAGCACCCTCTGATACACACACACACACACACACACACACACACACACACACGTAAAATAAATAAGTAAAATATTTTTTAAATTAAGAGGAAAAAGAGAGAGAGAAAGAAAACACTCACACAGCCTTTCTTTCTCATGGAACTCCAGGCAAGACTCTCTTCTCCACTGTTTCTTTTTCCTCAGCAGCCATCCTGAGCGAGCGCTTGGAGACTCCTGCCTTCCTCACAGTGCTGGGAAGAGGATGTGTCCAGGAGAGCCCCCAGGTGCCAGAGCTGGACCCCACGGTCATCCCAAGCAGCCTCTGGCCCAAGTGAACCGGGTAGAGGCAGGAGGCACAAGAGCTCATGGAGCCAGGTGTGGGGGTGCAGGCATGGGAGGTGGAGCGGGAGTTCAAAGTCATCCTCAGTTACATATGTAGTTCGAGGCCAGTCTGGACTGGATGTTAAAAAGCAAAACAAGACAAAAGAAAACCTTTTTTTCCATCCAGCAAATAATCGCAGGCCTGGTAAGTACTCCTTGAGCTATCGTGACCATATACCCTCCAACAGCTTCTGCATGTTCTTGAAAGTCACTTTATCTTTAAAATTATTGGGTAAGACATATAGCTTCATAGTTAAGGTATCTTAAAACTTGGTGACCTGAGTTGGCTCCCTGAAAGTTCACATGGGGGAAGAGAACTGACTTGCAAAGGTTGTCCCTTGACCTCTATCTGCGGTATCTGTTCTCTTCCTTAAATAAGGAAATTTTTATATATAAATATAAATAAATTTATTTTTTTCATGTATGTGTACATTGAATTTTCCATGTGTACTGGTTTTGCATATGTGTGTGTGTGTGTGTGTGTGTGTGTGTGTGTGTGCACGTGCACTTGAGTGTATGTGCCTATGGAGACTCAAAGATGTTAACAGGAATCATCCATCACTTTTAGTTTTATTGTTTTGAGTCATGTCTCTAATTAAACCCAGAGCACAGCATAAGGCTAGCTGGGCTAGCTAGCTTGTTCTGCGGATTTCTAGACTCTGCCTTCCAAGGCCAGAATTACAGACAGGGGCAGCTATACTTACCCAGCATTTTTATGTGGAATGTGGGGATCTGAACTCAGGTCCTTTTACTTGAGAGGCAAAGGTTTGACCCACTGAGCCCTCTTCCCAGCCCAAGTAAAAGTATTTTTTAAAATTTACTTACAAGAGAAGGCCAGAGAGCAATTTTGTACAGTAGATTTTTTACTTACACCTAGACATGGGTTCAGGCAAATCAAACTCAGGCTTGGGTGGCAAGTGCTTTCCCTCCCTGAGCTGTAATTTCTCTTTTTCCTTGCAGTGCTAGGGGCAGCACCCAGGGTCTGATGTGTGTGAAACATGCCCTTCACTGCTAAGCTACACCATGAAGCTATGTCATTTAGTGTGTGTATGTGCGTGTGCATGCATGCGTGTGTATGCATGTCTATGTGTGTATGCGTATGTGTAAGTATGAGCGTGTGCATTGCGTGTGTATGTGTGTGTACACACACGTGTGTGTGCCTGTGTGTATGAGGAGCAGGAAAGGAATTTAGCTATATGCTAGGCAAACATTCTGCCAAATCCCAGCTCATCTCCTTTAATCTTTTTACTCACCCTCCCAGAAGGAAACTCTTAAGATAATATTTTGGAGTTGGAGAGAGAAAACAAAGGCGAAGCAAGCTCTAAAAGAAAAGCCACACTTCCTGAATTAGAACTCAGAAATGCCCATCTGCAACCTTAGCTGTGAGGGTCTGTGAGCGACCCCCTCAATCAATCTCTGTGTGGAGCAAGAAGCGTGACCTCTGATTCCCAGAGGACAGCTGGCTTGGGAGGGTCAGCTGCTGCCAGGGGTGTAGCGCTAGCGGGTGGCATTCAGGCCAGATGTTGGCAGCATCAACACCTGCTGGGAGGGAGCAGTGGCAAGGGCAGGGGGTAGGGCACAGGGGGGCTTAGCTGGGCCCGTAGCTGAACGTGGAACCCTATCTTTATTTGAGGAGAAGGGAATCCCAGGTATTTCTGGAAGTGGAGAGCGCCTGTCTTCCTGTTTTGAGATCTGGGAGTTTTGGGGCTCAGGCATTTCCGAGTCTCACACCCTCTAGATCTAGTGGTCTGTGAGCGCCACCCCCAGAAGCCCACGTGGTGGAGAGATCTGAGTTCTGAAACTTGTCCTCTGGTCCCCTGTGCCACGGCATACATGTGCATATGTTCTCTCTCTCTCTCTTTCTCTCTCCCCCTAGTATCTGTCTCTGGCTTAGTCTTTCTCTCAAACAAATTAGAATAAACAAAACAAAATGAGAAATCCGGGATATTGCTCAGTTTTAGATACTTTCCTGGCTTGCACAAGGCCCTAGGTTCCATTCCCAGCCCAATATAAACCAAGCCCCATGGCACACACCTGTAATCCCAGCTCCCAGAATGCGGAGGCAGAAAGACCAGGAGTTCAAGACCATCTTTGGCTACACAGCAAATTAAAGGTCAGTCTGGACTATGAAACCCTGTCTCAGAAAAGAAAAAAAGTATTTAGAACTTGGCAGGGTGGTACACACTGCAATCTGGACATTTAAGAGAATGAGGCAGGATTACTCTGGGTCTAGGCTTGGTCCCTGTTGTTGGCTTGTTATTATTATTATTACTGTTTTATGATAGATTCCCATGTGTCCCGGGCTTGCTTCAAACTCACTATGTAGCCAAGGCTGACCATGAACTCCTGATCTTGCTGCCTCCACCTCCCAAGTGCTAGGATCCCCCACCCCCTCGCATGTTCCCCAGGCTCAGCCCTTGCCTCATTCCCTCCTCACGCACTGTGGAAGGTCTCCTTGCATTTCATTCACCAAAAACTTCTTGTGGGGCTGGTGACATAGCTGGGCGGGTAAGGTGCCTGCTCACAAACCTGGTGACTTGAGTTCAATTCCCAGAAACCTACATAGTGGAAGGAGAGAAATGACTTCTGAAAGTTATGTGCTGACCTCTATCCATGTACTGTGGCGTGCAATATGCATATCTTTGTGCACTCTCTCTCTCTCTTTCACACACACACACACACACACACACACACACACACACACACAGAGCACACACACACAAATGAATAAAAAAAATTAAACTTCCAATGATAGGAAAACGAGCAAGTCTTATGCTTTGCTTCCTTCTCCTTTACCTCGGCTATTGTCATAGTTAAGCACAGGTGTCAACTTGACTCTTGAGGGTTTGGGCTCTAGGCACAGTTGTAGAGAGTTGATGGTTGAGTTAAGCCCAGAGCAAACCTGAAGGAGATTGTCTAGCTGCTGGGGAAGACCCAGCCCATGGTGGGTAGGATTAGGCCCTGGATAAATCACAGAGACCTGGTTGAGAGAGTTGGCATCCTTCTGTATACTTGGCCAGACATGCTGGTCTGGCAAGTAAGGATTGTCCATCTCTCAGCCGTTATGGTGGCCAGTTCCCTCAGCCCTGGTGTTGGTGTGTGCTCTCCTGTCAAGCTGGACTATGAACTGTAACCGGACTATCGTAAGAAAGTAAACTCCTTGTTCCCTTAAGCTGTGTTCTGGTCATTTATCAGCAACTATGCAGGCTGACTGCAACAGCTATAGATCAGTCTTTTCTTTCAGGTGACCTCACATAACTGCTGCTGGAGCACTCTTGCGGCTCCTCTCCCATGCCGCACAGCAGAGTCTTCCCTTCTATTCTATGCGATGACTTTTCCTTACTCTGCTTCTCCTGGGATTCTCCCCTGTGTTGTCTCTAAGGAAGCCTGGGATCCTGAGAACATCTTTAAAAACATTTTTTCTTTATTTTATGTGTGTGTGTCCCCCTTTGGAGGACCAAGGATGACATTGGAAATCATCCTGGATTGCTTTTACCTCCTTTCTGCTTTGCTGTGGGATTTCCCAGGCTCTGCATTCCAGGGCCAGAACTGCAGACCGTGGCCGTCTCTGCCTGGTCTTTTTACCTGGGATCTGGGATCTGAACTCAGAAACTCCTACTTTCAAGGCAGAGTCTTAACTCCTGAGCCATCTCTCCAGCCCCCTGAGAGTGTCTTCTGAGGTCCCAAGTGATTGGCTCCAACTGCATTTCTGACTGAAGCCAAGTGACTGTGACCATAGAATACAGTGGACCCGTGTCTGGTGGCAGGTATGCGGTGACTTTCCTCCCGCCGAGGTGCTCCTGAGGTCTTGGCCATCGCTCATCCCCACCTCCCTGGAAGGACCTGCTGCAATGTGTCTGCATTACGATCAAGCAGCTTAGGGAGCAAGGGTTTCTATTCTTGCTCTGGCTCTCGTATAGTTCGTCGTCCAGTTTGGCAGGGGGCTCACACCATCGGGAGGGGAGGGAACCAGCCGCACCACATCCACAAAGGGGCAAATTTTATTTGCAGGACAGCAAGTCTGCCCAAGTGTGGTGAAGGATGCCAAACTACTGAAGGACTTCCCCATCTTATCTTCCTGCCCAGAGAATGATCCCACCCACCCTGGGCGGGGTCTTCCCCCATCAATCAGACAGTATCCTGCAGGCCTGTTCAGGCTTTGCTTTAAGTACCAGTTCTCCACAGATATGTCCAGAGCTCAGCCTTCCCTTGTCACGCTGGCACCTGTATCTAATTAGCACAGGCTCCTGAAGTGACATTTAGTCCAGCTGATCCAGTTGAGGGAGTGGCTGCCCTGACCCAGAGTCCCTGGGGTCTCACATCTCCGTGCACCAGGAGATGGCACTGCCAGGAATCAGCTGCCTGTAGGTGCGATGGCCTCAGGCATGTGATTCTAAGACCAGAGTAGATCACTAGATCCTTCCTCAAAAAACAAACAGACAAACCAGAAGTCACTGAGCTCACCCTTTCTTTGAATTTCTGGGGACAGAACCCAGAGTCAGAGAGAGAGAGAGAACCTGCACGTCACGTGTATGATAGAGATCAGAGGACAGCTTTCCTTCACCATGGAGGCTTCCAGGGATGAAACTCGGTCACCCTGCTTGTGAACATGGGCCTCACCCGCTGAGCTGTCTTGACAGCCCAGAACCCAGAGTCTTGGACAAGTGCGTGCTAAGCAGTGCTCTGCACTGAGCCTCACTCAGAGTCCCGGGGTCTCTCTGAATCGGAGCCAGGAGCATCCTGTCTGGTAGAGCACCGGTGAACCATGGCCCTGGGCGGGCAAAGTTGTCCGTCTCGCCAGTCTGCAGGTGGACACAGTTCTCTGCCTTACAGAGCCTCCTGTGTCTCTGTGGTCTCTTGGCGTCCACAAGAGTCAGCGCTGGGGCTGCAGGTGCCGTCCTTGGACAGCAGGTGTCATCAAAGCTGGACCCCACCAGGAGGGTCATCTGGCTACGGGCATCCTGGGCACTTTTCTACGGCTCTGTCCTGTCTCCCTCTCCCCCCATTCTTCCCTCCCTCCCTCCCTTCCTTTTACATAAGGTCCCAGCAGCCCAGGCCGCCCTACAACTGACTGTGTGGTACAGGATGTAATTTCTGGCTCCTGACTCTGCCCCTGAGTGTTGGGGTTGCAGGCTCCCACCAGTGCACTCAGAGTTAGGGGGTTGAACTCAGGGTTTTGTGATGCCAGTCAAGCTCTCTTCCAGCCAAACTGTATTCCAGTCAGTCCTCCTTCTTTGCGGGTCACAGGTCTCACTCTGTAATCCAGACTGACCTGAAACTCCATACAAACCCCTTTACCCCAGGCTGGCCTCTAACTGTGTCCTGTCTCCAGCCTCAGCCTCCCTCGACTGTGATCACGGGCACAAGCCACAAGCCGGGCCGGCGAGTATTCTAACTGGTTGTTTTCAACAAAAACAGGACCTCACTGTGATGTAGCATTTATTTATTTATTTATACTTAGTAAAGAATCATCTCAGCCTGCTGTGGTAGTGCACACCTGGGAGTCCTGGGCAGAAGAGAAGGAGATCGTCCCAAGTTCAAGGCCAACCTGGTCTATATGGTGAATTACAGACCATCTGGGGTGCATAGCGAGAACTTGTGTCAAAAACGAACAAAAAGAAAGGAAGAGAGAAAGAGAGGGGATAAGGAAAGGGAGAGGGAAGAGAGAGAGAGAGAGAGAGAGAGAGAGAGAGAGAGAGAGAGAGGAGGCCAGAGAGTTAGATAGCTGAATAAGAAAATATCTGTTCCCACACTTGGTGGCCTGAATTGGATCCTAGAAGCCCACATGGTGGAAGAAGAAAACTGATCCTGGAGATTTAAAAATTTTTTTATCATTTATTATTTATTCAATTGTGCATGTATACGTGTGTGCGCGTGTGTATGTATGTGTGTGTGTGTAGAACCACGGACGAATTCGGGAACCACCATGGACGCCTCCACCTCCTCCTGTTTACTCTGCCCCAGGATTCACAGGTTCCGCCCTACCAGGACCAGAAACGCGGGCCGCCCCCGCTTCCGCCTGCATCTATAGGTGGGGTCTAGGATCCGAACTCAGGACCTTCCACCTGCAAGGCAGAGGCTTAACCCCTGAGCCACTTCTCCAGCCCCTGATCCTGGAGATTGTTATAATCTCCATCTGTACCCCAGGGCATGCATGCCCCCCTCAAATAAATTAATAAAACATTACAGACATACATATATATTTCCCCCAAAACCTTATTGCTCTGCCTCAGCAGGGGCTTATCTGCTGAGGTCACCCACCATTTCCTAATTTCTTTGGAAACCACTGGCTCTTTTTAACCTCTGGCTGCTGTGTTTCGGCATCAGGCCGCGGCCCACGTTTGCCTCCCTCCTGCAGCAGCTCCTCTCAGACTTTTGACTCACTCCAAGGTCTGCCCAGAACCTTTCTCTTCACTCCCCAGGGACCCGCCCTTCAGTGAGGGCTCCCACTGCCTGTAGCCAGGAACAAGTAGTCAAAGGCCCAACTCAAAGGGGAAACTGACACCTCTTGGGATTTGTTCAGAAGTAGATTGACACCTTTCACTCACCCACATACCAGCAGTGTGAATTTGGGGCAGTAAAAATCTCCGAGGCACCATTTCTAATCTGTAACTAAGAAAATAAAGCCCCCTGGACAGTCGGTGGATGGGGGCATTTCTGATCCCGCAGCTTGTTACTAAGACATAGAAGATAGCAGAAGACTGTATGGGTGGCTCAGTGGGTAAAGGCGTCTGTCTGCATGCACACCTGGGGACCTGAGTTCAATCCTGGAGCCCACATGGTGAGAGTGGAGGACTGATTTCTAATATCTTTTTGTCCTTCAGCCTCCATTAAGCCTGTGCTCACTCCTTCTTTGTCTGCTTTTCAAATCAATCAATCAATACTTGATAAGGAATAGCTGACAGAGAGGAGGATCTACAGATGAAGGCTTTTGCCTCAGCCTCTACAAGTTTTCAGAGCCCTTCGCTCTGGCTTCCCAGCTGCCTAGAGCCTCCCCTGCTGGTAGATTTATTTCAGACCCAGCAGTGGGCCAGGGTCTTCTGAAAACCTTCTGTACCCGAGAGAGAACTCCCTTCCCCTGGAGGGGCATCCCAAGCCTCTGCAGTCGGCTGTGACAGAACCTGCAGCATCTTAGGACCCGCCCAGCTGTCCCAGCAGAGGAGACATCCTTAAGATCACATCTTGGGCCAACGAGATGGCTCAGGTATTATGGGCCCTGTGCAAACGTAGGTGACCTGAGTTTGAATCCCAGAAGCCCACATGGTGGAAGGAAAGAGCGGAAAGCTGTTCTCTGACTTCCATTGTGCCCCGTGGCATGCTTATGTGAGCTCTCAGTCTCTCTCTCTCTCTCAAATAAATAAATTAATTATATTTCTAAATAAGGTTGGAGAGATGGCTCAGGAGTTAAGATTCTGCCTCCCAGGCAGAAGGTCCTGAGTCCAGGTGGAATCGGCAGCCTACACTGGGTGGGGGCTGGGAAATCCCAGAGCGAAGCAAAAAGGAGATAGAAGCAATCCAAGATGATTCCCGAAGTCATCCTTGGTCTCCACAGGGACACATAATGCTCTCTGATGCCCGCCACACACACATAAAATAAATAAATAAATAAATAAATAAATAAATAAATAAATAAATAAATAAATAAATAAATTAGAAAAATTTCTAAATAAGCCACAAACTGAGAAGCCAGGCACAGTGGCACTTGCCAATACTCTCAGCACTTGGGTGGCAAGAAATTTGAGGCAGGCTGGTCTATACAGTGAGTTCCTGATCAGCTGAGGCTACATAACAAGATCTGATCTAAAAACACAGGCCCGATGAGATGGCTCGATGGGCAAAGGCACCTGCATGCAAGCCCAGGGACCTGAGTTCACACCCAGGGTCCACATAAAGGTACAAGGAGAAAATGACTCTAAAAAGTTGTCCATTGACTTCTAAGCACTCGCCATGGTTTGAATGTGTCCTGCCATCACACCCTCTCCCTCCCACACACATAGTAAGAAGTAAAACAAAGTGAAAAGCCCATAAAACAAAATGAAGGAAAAGCAGGGCAAAGGTCTGGGGGTTGGGACAATCCACTTAGAGGAGCGACATCCAGTTTCGCAGGAAATTAGTTTGTCCTCTTCCCTGTCTGGGCTTCCAGAAGACCCGGAGCCCCTCGTAAGGGCTGCAGTACAGTGTGGAGGACCGAGAAGGAGAGGCAGGGTCCACACAAGAGCAAGCCCTTCACTGGACACCTGCATGGGGGCTCAGGGAGCCCTCCAGTGGATGGAATGGTGGTTGACTGGCCAGACTGGGTGGGCTACAGAGGGGTCACAGCAGGGCAGGAAGAGGCAGGACCCCCAACATTCAGTGTCCTGCAGAGAGCATTCTCCTCCCCCACATCCTGTGAGGTCCAAGGTGCAGGTGGACCTGCCTCTTGAGCTGAGGGTCTGACAGGATGCTCTGCCCCTGCACAGGTGTTTTTGCCTTGTGTACTCAGTGGATTTGGTTCATTTTACTTCCTTGATCTCTGTGAGTAATGAACGTCTGTTGTATATTCAGAGCCCTTCCCCACTAATTAAATGAGTTTTTGCAGCACTGGGATTGAACCCACGAGCTTGGACATGCAGAGAAGACACTCCACCACTGAGCTCAGTCACACAGTATCTCATGCAGCCCAGGCTGGCCTTGATCTTTTCTGCCTCCACCTCCCAAGTGCTGGGTTTCAGTTGTGTACCACCAAGCCCAGCTCCCACCCCACTACTTAAATAACCACATAGGAATCAATAGAGAACGGGAAGACAGCCCACCATGTAGAGCAAGGTGCCTGCTTGCAAGCTTGGAGTTTGGTTCCTGGAAGCCCCCGTGGTGGAAGTGGAGAGCAGACTTCTGAAAGTTGTCCTCTGACCTCCTTGTCCTGGATGAATGCACTCCTCCCCCTCTCTCAAGTACATAATAATAATAAAAGATTCAGTAGAAAAACTGATGACAGTTTATTACATTTTTGGATTTATTACTCCTCGCCAGGCATGGCGGCTCTCAGGAAGCTAAGCAGGAATTCAAGGGTAGCCTCAGCTATGACCTAGTAAGTCAGAGGCCAGCCTAGGCTAATACAATCAATCCTGTTTCAAAATCAAAAAAGTAAGAAAGACTGTTCAGCTACTGGGGGGGGGGATTGCTGGCTTGAGGCTGGGGGGCCTCATCCATTGTGAGGTCATTTACCTGCGGTTCAAGCAGTTTTCATCTCCAGTCACCTCTCTCCTGAAAGTCTCCTGGGTCTTTCTCAGCCCTGGTGTCTGTCTCCTCAGCAGAGTGACCGCTCACAGGTTTTCAGGCGCTTTGGACTCATGGGTAAGCTGTCAAGTGGCTCAGGCTTAGCTCCACTGCAGGGAAGTAAGTGCCCCTTGCGCTTAGATGACCACATCTTGGACGTACCCTGAGGTCCAAGGTGAAAGTCAGAGCTCACAGGTGCTAGCACTGGGCTGAGAAGCTTGGAAGAAACATCACACAGAGGTCTGGGTGGGCCATGTGATCCAGCATCTGGGACCAGGACCTCTGGGGACGAGCGTCCACCTGCAGTGTTCTGTTTTCTGAAAAGACCTTGCCTGTCCCTGGGGAAGACAAGAAGGATCGACCTAGAGGGAAGAAGGAGGAGGAGGAAAATGAGGAGGAGGAGGAAAGGGGGAAGAAGAAAGAAAGAGAGAGAGAGAGAGAGAGAGAGAGAGAGAGAAACACTCACCACGGCACACAGAGATCACAGGACAGCTTTTGGAAGTCAGTTCTTCCGGGGATTGAACTCAGGCCTCCAGTTTACCAGCAGGTTAACTAGCAGGTGCCTTACCGGTTGAGCCATCCCGTGGCCCTGTTTAATATTTTTTCCTGGTCCTGGGGATGGATGGTATAGGGTCTCACACAGGTAAGGCAAGTGCTCTATCCCTGAGCTGCATCCCCAGCCCCCATTTAATTCCTTTAGAAGACCTAAGATCAATTTCCAAAGAGGTTTTATTTCTGTGGGCTGTCGCAGGCCAACACTGTTTACATTCTTTCAGCTGTCCCAAGGGAACTTAGTGGTGTCTCCCTGCGGCTTACACTGTGTTCTTCCCCTGTGATTGTTGATGGTAGAACTTTTTCAAGTCTTTGTGGCCTGTTCACGTGTCTCTTTTCTGAAGTCCATGTGAATCTTTTTATTTTTTAATTTTATTAACATTTTATTAAATAAAGTATTATTTATTTATTTTGCACACACATGCACATGTGTATGCCTGCGTGTACCAGAGAGCACTGTGTGTCCCTGTGGAGGAACAAGGGTGACTTCAGGAATGGTCCTGGATTGCTTCTACCTCCTTTGTGCTTCGTTCTGGGATTTCCCAGGCTCCATCTACCAGAGCTGGAAGCGCAGGCTGCTACGGTTCACCTGGAGCTTTTCGTGGGACCTTGATCGAACTCTGGACCTTCTGCTTGGGAAGCGGTCTCAACCCCTGAGCCATCTATCCAGCTCATAAATAACAGTTTGATAGGGAGATATTGGGAGTCAAATCCCTTTAGAGAAACTCAAGGTGCCTAGAATCCTTTTGTGTGTCTCCATTTTGTGCCCTTTGTACGGGGATGGACCAGAGGGGAAGAGGCCAGTGAGCCTGGCCGCGCTGCTGAATGGCTGCAGCGAAGTACCAGGCCAGCCTGGGCTACAGCAGTGAGTACCAGGCCAGCTTGGGCTGCAGCAGTGAGTACCAGGCCAGCCTGGACTACGGAGTGAATTTATCTCTCCACACCACCACAAAAATAAAAGGCAAATAAAGTCACGATTAACAAATTTAATTGGTTCAGCAAATGACATCTTGACCATCTTTGTCAAGTCAAGTGGGTCTGTTGGATTCCAAGCTTACGGCATCGCTTGCGGTTTCGGCGAGCTCAGCGCGCCCTCTAGTGTCTCGATGCTCCAGCGCACCACGACCGCTGCGGTCCTTTATGAAGCCGGCGGTTAAAATGTTTAGCGTCTGCTGAGATACAAGGAATTATTTTGATTGTGCGGTCCGCGCTGCACTTGGACTTCATCTTTACCGGAGCTGTGTGCAGAGAATCCGACCTGCCACCTGTTGCTTGGCGCCCGGCAGCTTTCTGGGATCTTGGTTCAGTCTCCTGTAACCTGTAAGTCCCACAGGGTGCATGCATGCCTGGGAAACTTCTACCAATGGCAATGCCACATTTTCCTGCCATCTTGAGATGTGGGGTCGTCTCTTGAACAACAGCTGAAATCACTCCTGGGTATCTTTGCCACTGAATGAGAAAACAGTTGCTTGTGTGGCTCTCTCCTTTTAAATTAACTTGCTTTTTTTTTTTTTTTCTTCTTTTAATAAGTGGAACTTCCCATGGGAAGGGTTTTGTTATAGGCCACTTTTACTATCACCCCTATGCCAAGACCAGTTTTCTTCAGGGTGCCAACCTCTTTAATAATTGTATCCATCTTCTCTGTGCTTTCTCAGCTCACTCTGTTCACAACTTTAACCAAGTCTACACTTTCCCTCACCAAACTGAACAGTTGTCATACCTTCCTGCCTCAACAAGCAGTCAATACAGCCACGCCGCAGCCTGAGTACCAAGTATTTCCTCTGTTCCACAGGGCTGGCAAGACAGCTCAGCAGGTAAGGTACCTGTTCAATAACCTGGTGATCTGAAATCAGTCTCTAGAAGCCCACATGGTGAAGGAGAGAATGGACTCCTGAAAGAGCTGCCCTCTGTCCTCCACTCACACAGAGACATGCCTGCCTGTCACTCATTCTCTCTCTCTCAAATAAAAAAATACTTTAAAAATAACATGTTATCATTATCATTACCATTAGTGTGTGCATGTGTGTTTATGGCGCATGTGTGCCACTGTACATGGAGATCAGAAGACAACTTTTGGGAGTTGGCTGTCTTCTTTCACTGTGCATTCCAGGAATCAGCTTGGATGACTTGACCTGCAAGTCCAGGTGGACCACAACTCCACAGTGGAAGTGACATCCACATTGTTTGGGTTCTGTGTGAATTTCCAGAATCGAGAGAAACACCTGCCTCCGACCTGGGGCAATGCTGAAAGGCAAAGAATAAGCCAAACAGCAGGCTGGATGTTTGAATAAATTCAGGGTCACTTGGGGTGCATGGATGACTTATACAAGACTGCAAGTCCTCCTTCATTTCTGGGCTCCCTCCAGCTCCCTCCTGTTTTGTAGGCAAGGCAACGGGAGAGCAGATGCAAATCTGGGCGTATACCGCCACCTTGTGTCAATATAGTATAACTGCATGTAGGCTTGGGTGACCAGACTAAGCCAGGCTTCAGGAAGTCCTGACTGGCCACTTTTTCTTTGTCCTTGTCCAGGGTTCTGGGGGTCTCAGCAAATACTATCCAACAGCGGGAAGAGTGGCTTTACTTTTCTGCAGTCTAGATAAGGTGTTTCTGGAAGATGGAGTATCTCGGTCAGGCTTTGTAGGACTGTCTCCCTACACAGCGTTACAGTGATCCCTGAGGATTAGCAACTCCTTTACCTCAGGATTCCAGCATTTTTTTACATATGTGGATGCAGGTGTGGGGTGTGCATGTGTGTCAGAGGGCACTTGAGTGTGTGTACCTGCAGAGATCCAAAAGTGTCATCCTGGATTGCTCTAACTCCTTATTGCTTTGCTCCGGGGTTTCCCAGGCTCTGTCTTCCAAGGCTAGA
The DNA here is from genome assembly GCA_023101885.1 of Typhlomys cinereus. Taxonomy (NCBI): domain Eukaryota; kingdom Metazoa; phylum Chordata; class Mammalia; order Rodentia; family Platacanthomyidae; genus Typhlomys; species Typhlomys cinereus. The sequence goes on from JALPQD010000427.1 coordinate 277,877, forward strand.
ATTACAGGCTGCTGCCACTTCAGCCCAGTACTTTTACATGGAACCCGGGATCTGAACTCAGGTCCTTCTGCTTGTGAGGCAGAGGCTTGCAAGCCGACTCATCTCTCCAGCCCCTCAGGCTACTGGTATTAACACGCCCTCTGATAAAAGTCTCCATGGACTTTTGATAGTTATGATAGCCCAACCAAGGCTGGAATAGTGACCAAACATGTATGTGCCCCAGAAGGGGGGACCAAGCACAGAACAAAGAAAACATTTCAGGTTGGGGAGATGACTCAAAAAGGACCTGAGTTCAGAGGTCCACATCTCATATAAAAATCCTGGAGAGTCCCCCCTTCCCCTCCACTCCGCCACCCGGGACGCGCGCGCGCGGTCCAGCCGGGCCTAACCATGCTGCGAACCAGGTAAGCTCGGTCCCCGCCCGCCCCCAGAGCTCCAGGCCGCCCAAGTGGACGCAGCTCCTCCCACCATCCAGCTGGAGCCGCGCGCAGGGCCTGGGAGGAGGAGAGGGTACCCCCTCTGTGCCCGGCCCTGCCCTCGGGTGGCCCGGGTTTGAATAGCGCCCCGCCGACGCCCCATCCCCCCTTCCCCTCCACTCCGCCGCCCGGGACGTGCGCAGCCGGGTCCAGCCGGGCCTCACCACGCCGTGACCCAGTAAGCTCGGTCCCTGCCCGCCCCCAGAGCCCCAGGCCAAATAATTCAGTTCAGTGAAAAACGCACAAAAATTAAAAGATCTTAAGAGTTAAAACGACAATGCCAAAGTCTAAGTGCAAATCCATGAGAAACAACACTCAAGTAAACAAATCTCCCACTGAAGGAATTAATCCCATAATGTTAGACTCCAACCAGAACAAACCCATGGAAAATGGCCAAGAAAGCCTGACCCAGGATAACGACCTTCAAAATATGATCATTACCATGGTCAATACTATGAAAGAGGAAATCAGGGAGGAATTAAATAATCGAATCAATCGCTTTGAGGAGGAACACAACAGACACATGGAGGAGTTGAGAAAAACAGTGCAAGAATCAAAAACTGGCATAGAGCAGTTAAAGCAGACTCAAGCAGAGTTTAAAACTGAGCTAAAAGATAAGTTATCTTCAACCCAGAACTCCACAGAGAGTCTTATCAGCAGAACTAATGAAGCAGAAAACAGAATTTCAGATCTTGAAGATAAAGTGGGAGTATTAACCAGCTCAATGGAAGAGATTATTAAAGCCAAAAAGATGCTTCGAGAAATATCCAGGAGATATGGGACACCTTGAAGAAGCCCAACATGCGTATTCATGGAATACCAGAGCAAGAATCTCAAAATACCACCCCTGAGGAAATTTTTCAAACGATCATCAAGGAAAACTTTCCTCATCTAAAAAAAGAGAGGCCCATCCATATACAAGAGGCATTCTGCACCCCAAATAGATATGACCAAAACAGAAGCTCGCCACTGCAAATAATAGTCAAAACACTCCACATTCAAGATAAAGATTGGTGCTGAGAGCTTCAAGGGAGAAAAAACAAGTCACTTTTAAAGGTAAACCTATTAAAATAACAAATGACTTCTCAATGGAAACACTAAAAGCAAGAAGAGCTTGGAGAGACATACTTCAAGTATTGAATGAGCAAAAATGTCAGCCTAGGCTGATTTACCCTGCAAAACTATTAGTCATGATCGAGGGAGAAAGAAAAATCTTCCAGCACAAAGACAACTTGAAGGGATACATGTCCACCAAACCAGGCCTTCAAAAAATGCTAGAAATGATACTCAAGCTTGAAGAAAAAAACAGGCATATCCAGGAGAGCAAAAGGCAAGTATAACACCATTAAAAGCGAAACAATATACTTATAAAAACTACTAAACATAATAAATGTCTGGAATCAAAAATAGTTTCACCATTACAACACTAAATGTTAATGGAATTAACTCACCGATCAAGAGACACAGATTACAAACTTGGATTAAAAATCACAATCCATCAATCTGCCGTCTGCAGGAAACCCATCTAACCACAAAAGATAGGCACGCTCTAAAAATAAAAGGCTGGTCAACAATTCTACAAGCTAATGGAAGCAGAAAACAGGCAGGGGTAGCCATTATGATATCAGACAAAGTGGACTTCAAACCAAAGAAAATTATAAGAGACACGGATGGATACTACATTTTAGTCACAGGTACAATTCACCAGGAAGACTTCACAATACTGAACATATATGCACCAATACGGGCCCCTCCACATTCATTAAGAAAACCCTACAGCGTCTAAAGCAAGAAATCAACCCCCAAATGATAATTCTTGAGGACTTCAACACCGCCCTCTCAACATGGGATAGATCAACAGGTCAAAAGCTTAATAGAAACACTTTGGACCTTAATCAAACCCTGAAAGAAATGGACCTTACAGATCTCTATCGAACTTTTCACCCACGCACCAAAGAATGCACATTTTTCTCAGCAGCACACGGAACTTTCTCCAAAATAGATCACATATTGGGCCACAAAACAAATCTACACATGTACAAAAAAATTGAAATTCTAACCTGTGCCCTGTCAGACCACCATGGCCTAAAGCTGGACATCCACAACACAACAAACAAGAGAAAATACACTAACTCCTGGAAACTTAACAATATTATGCTGAATGAGAACTGGATTCAGGAAGAAATTAAAAAGGAAATTCAAGATTTCCTGAAAGTGAATGATAATGAAAATACAACTTACCAAAATCTCTGGGACACAATGAAAGCTGTTCTAAGAGGTAAGTTCATAGCTCTTAATGCCTACGTCAAAAAAATGGAAACATCAGAAATAAACAACTTAACAATGCAGCTTAAAGCTTTAGAGAAACTAGAGCAATCTGATCCCAAAAGTAGTAGAAGAGAGGAGATTAGCAAAATAAAGGGAGAAATATCTGAAATTGAGATTAAGAAAACGATAGAAAAAAATCAACCAGTCAAAAAGCTGGTTCTTTGAAAGAATCAATAAGATTGATACACCCCTAGCTAAATTAACCAAAAGCAGGGAGAGAAAACCCAAATTAACAAAATCAGAAATGAACATGGAGTTATCACTACTGATACCCAAGAAATCCAGAGAATTTATTACATCATATTTCAAAAACTTATACTCTGTGAAGTTTGACAACACAAAAGAGATGGATGAATTTCTAAGTAAACACAACTTACCTAAATTGAATCAGGAAGTTGTGAATTATTTAAATAGTCCTATAACATATAAGGAAATTGAAGAAGTAATCTCAATCTTCCCACCAAAAAATGTCCTGGACCAGATGGATTCAGTACAGAGTTCTACCAGACATTTAAGGAGTTAATAACACCAATACTCCTTAAACTGTTCCATCAAATAGCAAAGGAAGGAACACTACCAAATTCCTTCTATGAAGCTAGTATCGTTTTAATCCCAAAACCTAATAAAGATTCACTTAAAAAAGAAAACTATAGGCCGATCTCTCTGATGAACACAGACGCAAAGATTCTCAACAAAGTCTTAGCAAATTGGATTCAAAACCATATTAAAAAGATCATTCACGGGGACCAAGTAGGCTTCATCCCCGGCACACAAGGTTGGTTCAACATACGCAAATCAATAAATGTAATTCATCATGTAAACCAGTCCAAAGTCCAAGACCATATGATACTCTCGATAGATGCAGAAAAAGCTTTTGACAAGATCCAACAGCCTTTTATGATCAAAACACTGGAGACAGTAGGAATGGAAGGAACCTGTATCAATATAATAAAAGCTGTATACAACAAGCCCACAGCAAGGATTATACTCAATGGGGAACAATTGGAAGCATTCCCACTTCGATCAGGAACTAGACAAGGCTGTCCACTCTCACCACTTCTATTCAATATTGTACTTGAAGTCTTAGCTGAAGCCATAAGACAAAAAAGGGACATAAGAGGGATTCAAATCGGCAAGGAAGAAGTCAAGCTATCCCTATTTGCAGATGACATGATCTTATACCTGAGTGATCCCAAAAACTCCACCAGGAAGCTCCTGGAACTAATTGAGAAGTTCAGCAGGGTGGCAGGATACAAAATAAATGTGCAAAAATCAGAGGCCTTCCTATATGCCCAAAATGAAAGAAGTGAAAAAGCCTTGAGAGAAACAATCCCATTTACTATAGCCCCTAAAAAAATGAAATACCTTGGTATAAACCTAACCAAGGAGGTAAAAGACCTTTACAACAAAAAATTTAAAACCCTAAAGAAAGAAATAGCAGAAGACACCAGAAGGTGGAAAGACCTCCCTTGTTCCTGGATTGGCAGAATCAACATCGTAAAAATGACCATCCTACCAAAGGCAATATACAGATTCAATGCTATACCAATCAAAATCCCAAAGCAATTCTTCAAAGAAGTTGACCAAACAATCTCAAAGTTCATATGGAGGCACAAAAGACCCAGGATAGCAAAGACAATCCTGAGTAAAAAAAACACTGCTGGAGGTATTACCATAACAAACCTAAGTCTATACTACAAATCCATAGTTATAAAGACAGCCTGGTACTGGCTCCAAAATAGACACACAGATCAATGGATAAGGATTGAAGACCCAGACATAAGCCCACAAAATTACAGCCATTTGGTCTTTCACAAAGGGGCCCAAAGAATCCAATGGAAAAAGAACAGCATTTTCAACAAATGGTGCTGGCAAAACTGGATCTCCACATGCAGAAGATTAAAGCTGGACCCATACTTGTCACCATGTACAAGACTTAATTCCAAATGGATCAAGGACCTTGATATCAGGCCAGAGACTATAAAAACCATTGTTGAAAGGATAGGGAACTCCCTTGAGCTGATTGGGCTAGGCCAACATTTCCTAAACAGACATCCAATGGCACAGTCACTGCTACCAACTCTCAACAGTTGGGATCTTGTGAAATTAAAGAGCTTCTGTTCAGATAAAGAGATTGTAACACGAGCTCAAAGGCAACCCACAGAATGGGAGAAAATCTTCACTAACCACATATCTGATAGAGCTCTACTGTCCAGAGTGCACAAAGAATTTAGAAAACTAAACTCCAAGGAAAACAATGGCCCAATTAAAAAATGGGCCCTGGAACTTAAAAGAAACTTTACCAGGGATGAAATTAAAACATCTAACAAATATCTTAAAAAATGCTCCACTTCCTTATCCATCAGGGAAATGCAAATCAAAACTTCCCTGAGATATCATCTCACCCTGGTCAGGATGGCAAAAATCCACAATACAAACAACGACAAATGCTGGAGAGGATGTGGAGAGAGGGGAACTCTGCTACATTGCTGGTGGGAATGCAGGCTCATACAGCCACTCTGGCAAGCCGTCTGGAGATTCTTAAAGAAATTAAAGATTGAAATGCCATATGACCCTGCTATCCCACTTTTGGGAATAACCCCCCATGCAGCAGAGGTTCACCTCGATAGCACAAGCATGGCCATGTTCATAGCAGCACTGTTTACAATAGCAAAGTCATGGAATCAGCCCAAATGTCCAACAGTTAACGAGTGGATAAGGAAACAGTGGTACATCTATACAATGGAGTACTACTCAGCCATCAAAAATGATGAATTACTGGAATTTGCCGGGAAATGGATGTCATTAGAAACAATTATATTAAGCGAAGTATCCCAGACCCAGAAAATTAAGCGCCGTATGTACTCCCTAATAGGTGGCTCCTAGTACCAAACCCACCCAGCCTACCTAGAGACAGTAATTCCAAGGATTATGAACAGGAGGGATGAGGTAGGAGGGCCACACCAGAAACAAGGAGAAAAGGGACCATGTTACAGCAGGGAAAATAGGCCTCCATGAAGGCCCCAAATAAGTAATGAGACATCTGATTAAGTTCACAGACTTTTGTTCCTGATCATTTACTACTGAGGGGGTGTGATCTCACCAGAAGAGGAGGGCATATAGTCTGGCAAATAAAAAGTAACCATTTTGCAAATGGGTGATAGACCCCTCCCTCACTGTGGTTTCCCACTTTTATTCATCTACCTTTGAATGTGCTTTTATCACAAGACTCTACTTTAACAGCTTTTTGTCTCTGGCCAGGGGGTAACATACAATGCCCACCAGGATGGAGTGAAGGGCATTGCAGGAGCAGCAAAACTGCAAAAGAAAATCAACAAACCACAATCCAGAACTTCAGAGACTCTATATCAACCACCTAGAGCTAGGCCAGCTTAATCTCTCCCCATCTTGAAGCTCAGAGAAATTTGCGGAAGAGGGGGCGGTAAGATCCTTGGAGGCAAAGGATTGGCAGCCACAGCAGTGTTCCTATACCTAAGGGGAACATGGGAAAGGATTCAGGGAAAGGCCACTGGGTCCTTGTATGTCATCGGAGAGGAGGGCCCAGAGGAAAATCAGACATGCACAAGAAAGGACTCTCTGGGAACTGGGGCGGGAGGCACTGGGGGATGGGGAGAGAGGGGGGTGGGGAGGGGGAGCAGGGGGCACCAGGGGAGGAGGAGGGAGGAAGGGAACTGGTGTACCTAATAAGTTTGTATGAGCTGAAATAATAATAAAAATGAATTAATAATAAAAAAAAATCCTGGAGAGGTGGCTCAGGGGTTAAGCTTCTGCCTTGCAGGCAGAAGGTCCTGAGTTTGGATCCTAGACCCCACATATAGACGCCAGGCGGAAGCGGGGGCGGCCTGTGTTTCTGGTCCTGGTAGGGCGCAGCCTGTGAATCCCGGGGCAGAGTAAAGGAGGAGGTGGAGGCGTCCATGGTGGTTCCCGAATTCATCCGTGGTTCTACACACACACACACACACACACACACACACACACACACACACGCACACACATGCATACACGCACAATTGAATAAATAAAAAAATTTTAAAAAAACCTGGGTGGGTGTGGCAGTCCATCTGTCACTCCAGCTTTAGAAAGCAGAGCCTGGGAATCCCCACAGCAAGTTGACTAGCCAGACTAGTCCTAACGGTGAGCTCCGGGTTTAACCAATTTCACAACAGTAAGGTGAAAGTGATCAAGGATGATTCCTGATATCACCCTTGGGTCTCCCCAGATGTTGGGCCTGCCCAGAAATAATTGTCTTGGAGGGAGTGAGCAGGGCATGGCTTAGCACATGGGACCGAAGATGGCACTGGGAGCTAGTGCCCTAGGCATAACCTTGATCACATTACAGAGAGCCCTAATTGGCTTATAGGAGCCAACGTAGATACATGTTTAGTCTGACCTATGCAGAGTATGTGCTGTGCTGACCATTAAGGTAATTGGCTACCTATTTCATGCTCTCTGGTTCTTTGACTATATAAGCTGATTTGTTACCCCCAATAAACCGAGATCTTGCTCTGACAAACTCTCCGTCCGTTGCCGACTCTCTGGAGGGCTGAGGCAGAGGTGCGGGCGGTCAGGCTTTACTTGTCTTCATCATCGCAGCCAGCAGCTGTGTAATTGAGTGAGTGAATGAGTGAGTGAGTGAGTCTTGCCTTGACAAACTCCCTGCTGTGTCTGGAGTCCCCTGGATTTGGGTGAGGGGGTGAAGGACCTGCAGCATGTTCGCCTTTTTCCACCACGATGGCCTGGAGTCGTCATAGTGTGTGTGTGGGAAAATCAGTCCCGCACCCAGACACATATTCACTCAAATGCACACGTGTACATAAACCTGCACACACATGTATACCCTCCCACCTGCAAGCACACATGCACACATATATGCACACACCCCATACACACATATGAAAGAAAAAATATTCCACTTAATCTACTTTGCTTAACCAATCAATGCCAAGAGTGCTGCTACAGGCTGGCCAGATAGCTCAGAGGGTAAAGCGCCTACTTGCAAACCTGGCAGCCTGAATTCCAACCTCAGAAGTTCACATGGTGGAAGGAGAGAATTGACCTCAGAAAGCTGTCCTCTGATCTCCACTTGACAGTCACGGCATGCATGTCCTCTCTCTTTCTCTCTTTCTGTCTCTTCCCTCTAGGAAATAAAAATGTTTTAAAGAGCTTTGGGCTGGAGAGATGGCTCAGAGGTTAAATCTCTGCTTTACAAAAGGACCTGGATCCCAGTTTCCATGAAAATCGCTGGTTAACAATGGCAGTGGCCTGTGCTTCTGACCCCGGAAGGTGGAGCCTGCGAAACTTCTGAGCAAAGCAATAAGGAGGTCGAGCAACCCAGGATGCCTCCCAAAGTCACCCTTGGTCCTCCACAGGGACACACAGTGCCCCCTCTCTCTCTCTCTCTCTCTCTCTCTCTCTCTCACACACACACACACACACACACACACACACACACACACTGTCCCCCCCCGAAGGAATGTTGGCAAAAACTCTCCTCCACTGACCAGAGAGATAGTTCAGTGGGTAAGGCTCAACAGCCTGATGACATGAATTTGATCCCTGGAACCCCACATGGTGAAAGGAGAGAACTGACTTCCAAAAGTTGTCCTGGGACATCCGCCCATGCCCCACGCAGGCATAAATGAACAGTGAACTACTTTTCCCCAGCGTCCTGCACCCCTCCTCAGCACTGTTGCCCTCGGCCAGCAGGAGGCTTCCAGACCAGAAGCGCCTGATTTTCACATGTCCCACGGACAAGGGTTCAGCATCTCCAGCCATGTGCCTCCCCGCCCAGCTCTGGCTTGGGGAAATTTGCTCCTCTCAGCAGTTATGGTGCCGCCAGTTCCTTTGGCCCCCTGGTGTTGCTGTGGATTCTCCTGCAAAGCTAGATTGAGAACTGTAACTTAACCAACCATCATAAGACAGAATTAAACTCCTTGTTTGTCCATAAGTCATTTAGTCCTGCGTTTATTGGCAGTAATGCAGAGAAATGGCAACGGGCCCCATCGATTGAACTCAGGTCTCCGGGTAACATTTGGGCACCTGAACAGCTGAGCCATCTTGGAAGCTCCAGGTTTTTCGTTTCTTGTTTAAAGTCTTTGTCCCTGACCCTAGAGCACTGCACATGTGGCAGAGAGATGAGACCATTTCTACATTCAGTGCTCTGACATGTGGACGGCTGAATGATCATAGCCTGTCACACCACACTGCCTGCCCAATCCCTGAATTCCATATCTGTGTGCTCACAACATGAAGGCCTCTCATGGGGCGGGCTCCATGTGCACACAGTGTGGACGCCTCCCTGGGTTGGGGCTCCATGTGCACACAGTGTGGACGCCTCCCTGGGTTGGGGCTCTGTGAGCTCACAAGGTACATGGCCTCCTGTGTGCTCCCAAGTGGGGTGGTCTCTTATGGGTTGGGGCTCCGTGTGCCCACTATGTGGATGGCTCCTGTGGGCCAGGGCTCCATGTGCTCACGCCATGAACTCAGTCTCACAGAAGATGGACAAAAGTGCTCTTCTTCAGCTTTATCACATGTACTTAACCACATGGAATTGGAGCTCAATCATAACTATCTACAACCTTAATGTATTTTTTATCTCTTACATATTATTTTATATTATCCAATTAAAAAATTAGGGCATAAAGGCATGAGGTGGACATGCTAGGGAAACAGAGGGACCAAGGGGTAGCTATGGTCACAGTGCATTGTCTACATGCATGAAATTATAAAAGATTAAAAATAAAACCAAAATTAATTTATAAAAAAAAAATAAAAATCTTTCTCAATCCAAGAAGTGTGGACACAGAGTTGTCCCTGGTCGTCACGATGTTCATCAGTGACGTTGTGAACCACCTGCTGGTGGAATCCTGTGCTTTCTTTCCTCTGGCTAAAGGCTGGGCCTGGGGTGACTGCTCTCCTCTCATCCCTCTCCCCACTGTCCTGTAAGTGCCACAGCTCCAGCTGTGCTGCTAGGAGGGGATCCCAGGGCCGACTGTCCTCTTCCCCTGCACCGCTCACCTGGGGCACACACTCAGAGCTCCCTGCTCCCCGGACCCATCCTCCTTCCACACAAATCAGGGTCTTTTTCTTGTAATTCCTTCCTCGGGAAGAAAGTTCTGTTTGAAATATCAAAGGACAATTCCACAAAGGCCTAGCTGGGGGGAATAAATTACACTGGGATTACTCATGGGAGCATGGTGAGGGGTCACTAGAGGAACATGGTGAGGGGTCACTCAGAGCAGGATGGTGAGGGGGTCACTCACAGAAGCAGGGTGAGGAGACCCCCTGCTACCCTGAAACCTACCAGGATGGGCGGCTCCTCACGAAGGCTTCATCCCTGGGGCCCACAGTGTCCCTGGAGCCAGCCCCCCAGCGTCTCCTTGCCTCACCCGTTCCCTCCTGACACAACCTTGAGGTGGCACTGACACATCTCGGGATCTTCTCAGCTCCCCAATGTCCCAAACTCCCTCACTCTGAGTCTCCTGAACCTCCTGGAGAGAGAATGTTTCCAATCCGACTAAAGAGCTGCACTGCAGCCCTTTTGCCAGGGGTCAGAGAAGCCTACTCCCACAGACTCCCCAGGACACTGCAGCGGACTCCTGCGATATCTGCTATCTGCAAGGAAGTGAGGGGGGGGGCTGCAGTCATGACAGTGAGTGTGTGACACGCTCCTGCATGGGACAGGTGCTTCTGCTGCCAAGACCTCATGACACTTCCAAAGGAGAGATGGCTGCAGAGAAAGGGGAGGATCTGAGGCTATCAGAACCAATGTACATGTGGAGAGGGAACAGAGAAGGGACCCACTGTCACTGGGCTGGAGAGATGCTCAGAGGATAAGTCTCTTGCCTGGTGTCCTGGTTTGAACATGAATTGCCCCCAAGGCTTCCTGTGTTGAATCCTTACTTGGGAAGATCTCAGCACCTCCAGGAGGTGGAGCCTTGGTGAGGGAAGACACCTCACAGGATGGGCCTCGAGGCTTGGAGCAGCCATGCTTCCTGTCAGTGGGCTCTGGCTCTGCGTGATGGTTGCTGCGACCTGAGCCAGCCTCCTGCTCCTGTCCAGCCTCACCTCCTGCTATGTGGTTCCCGCCATGATGGACTCTGTGTCCTCCAGACCTGAAAGCCAAATGCATCTCCCTCTGCCTCATGCTGTGAGGAGCTGCGAGTCACAGCAACAGGAAGAGTGACGGCCACACCTGGCCTGCGTGAGGCGGGGCTCCCTCTGATCCCCAGAACCCATGAGAGAGCCGGTCAGTGCTGGCCGTCTGCAATCCCAGCTCCTGGGAGGAAAAGCCCAGGAGTCCCCAGGGAGCTGGCTGGCTTCTCAGCAGCTGGAACGATACAGAACTCAGACAATTTAGGGGAACAAGAGGAACAAAGGACCATACAATGTGGGGGAACAATGGCTATTTCCATCATGATGTCAGCAGAGCTCATGTGTACATCAGGAGCCAGGAGCACTAGCCACACCACAGCAAAAGGAAGAACTGAGAGAGGGGTGGGTTTTGTAGCTTGCCAGTCTGCCTGCATGCTGCAGTACTGAACCAGCTCTCTCCATCTCATCCACTTTTCAAGGAATGGTCCCATCAATAACGACTGGGGCTTTCTACACCAATTATAGAATCTCCTACAGGCTTGCTCACTGCCTTGCCTGAAATAATTCTATATAAGTGTGCCTAAAGGCTCAGTCTTCCATTGTATAATTAAATCACAGAGAAGCCTCGTTCATTGACAAGTGCTCATTGTGATTCAGAGACATTGGCATAAATATAAAGTTGAAAGTGGATAATACACACATGCACACCCACTGTAAACACACAAAGGAAGAAACCCGGCATCACAGCAGCTGACACTATGAGCAGATGCTACTGTCAGAATCCCCCCAACACCCTCCCCTTCCCTGGCCCTGGATTGCAGATGCTGCTTGTAATTGCAGACAGGAGACTCCAGAGAGCAGGAGCTCAAAGCCTGAACCTTCCTGTCTTTAGTCCACAGTCTCCTGGGCGCAGGGGCCTTGCTGGGCCTCGTGGACACGAAGGAGAAACACCTACTGCTGGGACCACACTGGGGACCTGAAGGACAAGGGGACCAGCGTCCTCCAGCAGCACAGGGGCCGCCTCCTCCTCTAAAGATGCTGCAGGAGACGTGGACACTGCCCATGGGCTGAGGGCAGCATGTGGTGCTGTGACAGGGACCAGAGCCCAGGATGTGACGCTGCCGAGTGACCCCAGCAAAGCCCACGTGGACAGAGCTCCAGCAGGCACAGCTCTGTCCACACACGTTTTACACAAACATCTCCTGCCCCACCTGCCATGCTCTGTAAAATCAACACATTCCAGAAGGTTCACAAAGCTGTCATTTATTTCATGCAGACATTATAATTACTTCTTTAATTTAACTTAACCACTGCTCAGGATAAGGATTTGAAACAAATTAATCATCAGATTTTTAGAAGAGGAAGTTGTTTGTGGAAGGGAAGCCAGGACAGTGCAGAAGAGGGGGCTGGTGGCTCTGGGTCCCACGGTACAGCTCTCTCAAGCTGCAGGATGAGACCATGAACACACTCAGGGCGGTCACTGCAGAGATGACATTCCCAGCTGCCACCATCACTCATGAGCCCAGATTTGAAGAGACCCTGAGACCCAGGCTGGACTCAACCCTGAACTCAGGCTCTCAGGTGTCACCTTTACAAGCTGTGAGAGACACATCAGAGCTCTGCGCACTGTCCCTGTCTGGAAGAGAAAGAACAGGCCACACTCAGAGCCCAGAGATGTGGCTGCAGGAGGAACGAAGGGCTGGCTGACTCCCTCTGTACCCCAGGGGCTCAGGGATCACCCTGCTCCCCACACTCACCTGCAGCCTGAGCATAGCTCCCTCCTTTTCCACCTGTGGAGAGACAGATTATGAGACCAGGGAAGTACATTCCACAGGAAGTTTCTAGAACTGAATGCACATTCAGGGAAGGGTCAGGAGATGTGAGGAAAGCCATGAGCAGGGACATCATGGACTGTCCTCCTGGAGGCCTGTCCTCAGCAGAGACCTTCCCTTCTGACCTCTGACCGCTGAGAGTCAGGCCCCACCCAGTCATCTGTGAATATGTCCATCATGTTCCACGTGCTTTACAGGAGAGTCAGTGTGGGCAACACAGACTCCAGCTGTGCAGTGTGTGTGTGTGTGTGTGTGTGTGTGTGTGTGTCTGTGTGTACATATGTGCATGGTGTTTTTCATTAATCAGGCAGAACACACTCCTATGAGGAGCTGAGAGAAACCTCAGACCCTCCCTTCCTACCTGCCCTCTTCCTCCTCATGACAGCAGTTACCACAGCTGCAGTGGCCACAGCTGCAAGGAGAACCAGGACAGCAACCATCGCCAGTGTAGGGAAGGTGGGCTGAGGAAGCTCTGGGAAGGGAAGGAACAGTGAGGGTCTGACCCCAGCTCTCAGCCCTGACCCTGCCTAGGTCTACACAAGGCCCCTGCTTTCCTGTGCCCACACTCCTCCTCACCCCATCTCAGAGTCAGGGGCTCAGGCAGTCCCTCATGCAGCACATGGCAGGTGTATCTCTGTTCCTCCCCAGAAGGCACCACCACAGCTGCCCACTTCTGGAAGGTTCCATCCCCTGCAGGCCTGGTCTCCACGAGCTCCATGTCCTGGGTCAGGTCCTCCCCATGCAGCTGCCAGATCAGAGTGATGTCCGCAGGGTAGAAGCCCAGGGCCCAGCACTTCAGGGTCACCTTCCCTTCATACCCAGGGTGATGGGTCACATGTGCACGTGGGAGATCTTAGGGAAGAATTGGGAAAATTCAGGCATTTTGAATTTTCCTGGGGACCCCAGTAATGATCCTGTGACCATCCAGAGAATGGACAGAAGAATTCAATTGTGGAAGGGTGCAAACACCACACAAATCCTAAACAGAGTCTAGAAACTATTCTTTGGAAACTTCTAAAATCTGGATGGATTCCAGGATGAGAGACTTCAGATCTCCCACAGGGAAAATGCATTTCTATCCCTGAGAGAGAGGGGAAAGGGAGACTCAGAATCACCAGAGTCAGAACTCTGGAGACACTGGGTGTGGGCAGAGAGCCCGGCCTGAGGGAGGCCATGGCTCACAGTGGGCTGCAGACTGAAGGTAGCAGCAGGCTGTTAGCTCAGGCATCTTCCCTCCTCCCATCCTGAGACAGACTCTGAGCTGTCCTGGGGAAGGATTAGCCTGGGCTGGGGGTGTAACTCAGGGGTTTCAGCCTTTTCCTGACAAGCCAAAATGGTTGAGTTTGGATCCCCAGGATCCACATGAAAGCGCCAGTGGACATGGTTGGGGATCCTGGGAAACCACAGAGCAGGCTGGCTGGCCAGACCAGCCCTAATGGCTCGCTCTGGTTTAATTAGAGACCCCGGCTCACAGCAATAAAGTGGAAGAGTGATGGAGAATGATTCTTGATATCACCCTTGGGCCTCCACAGACACACCCCCTCACACACATGTGCACCCACCCACAGCGACACACACGCATTTGATTGGATTTTTAGTTGTAGTGGTGTCACTTTAAATTTTTTTCTTGGGGGCTGGAGAGGTGGCTCAAGGGTTAAGCCTCTGCCTTGCAGGGGGAAGGTCCTGAGTTCAGATCTTAGACCCCATTTATAGACACTGGGCGGAAGGGGGCGTGGGGGGATGGGGGGGTGGAGGGTGGGAGGCCTACGTTTCCTGGTCCTGGTAGGGCGGAGCCTGTGAATCCCGGGGCAGAGTAAACAAGGAGTAGGTGGAGGCGTCCATGGTGGTTCCCAAATTTCCCCGTAATTGTATACACAACACGCACACACACATACACACACACACTCACACATAACACATACATGCACAATTGAATAAATTTTTAAAAATTAAAAAAAAATTTTCTTGGAATTTTCTTCATATGTTTTAAATTTTTTCTTTGTAATAATGAAGTAATAAAAATATAAATAGTATATTAATTAAAAAAGAAAATACAGATACACCCATGCGTGTATCCCATAACATACACGGAAGAAAAATAAAATGAAGCAAAATAAAAACAAGTCCTAAGAAAGCTCCGCCCGCCCCGTGGTCCTTAGTCACTACCCGCAGCAGGGACAAGTGTTAACGCTGTGTCCCTTGTGTCCAGAAAAAGACATTTTGCCCTATATGGAAGCAGCGCCCCCTCTTCCATCCTTCACTCCACGCACGTGTCGAGGGACAGACCCCCCACCCCCTTCCCCCTTCCCCCTCCTCAGCTGCAGCTGTTCCTCTGCCCTGGCCACAGCAGCTCTGCAGTTTGGTCCCAATAAACCACTTTTGTTTGCATCCGCAGCGAGGCTTATGGGGGGTCCGAGGGAGAACCCGACGCTCAGGCGAGGCGCGGTGTGCAGCTGGGTCAGACACCCGGGCGCGCTCTTCCCCTCCTGATTCTAGAGCCGCAGGATTCCAGCGGATTCCGGTTTTCCTGAGACAGGAGCCCCGTGCGAGGGCGGAGGGAGGAGTCGCCCCGCGGCCCCGCGAACCTGCGCGCTGCAGCGTCTCCTTCCCGCGCTCCAGGTATCTGTGGAGCCAAGGCACGCACTCGCCCTCCAGGTAGGTCCTGATGAGTTCCGCCTCACCAGCGGCCTCCCACTTGCGCCGGGTGATCTGAGCCGCCGCGTCCGCCGCGGTCCAGGAGCGCAGGTCCTCGTTCAGGGCGATGTAATCCCGGCCGTCGTAGGCGTGTTGCTCGTACCCACGAAGGAGGCGCCCGTCCGGCCCCACGTCACAGCCAGACATCCACTGGATGGTGTGAGAGTCTGGCCCCGCCCCCGCCGTCAGCCCCGCCCCCGCCGTCAGCCCCGCCCCCGCGTCAGCCCCGCCCACCCGCGGGATTTTGACTAAACCAAAATCAAAACCCAGTTGAGGTCCCGCCGCCCTTTTGGGTTCAAGGTCTCCGCTGGTCGCGAAGCCTCGGGATCTCGGACCTGAGTGGGTTCCGGGGAGACTTGGGCCGTCCATGGGGACGAGGAGGGTCGTGACCACCACCCGGGCCGGGGTCACTCACCGCCCGCGCTCTGGTTGTAGTAGCTAAGGAGGTTCTGCAGGCTCACTCGGAAAGTCTGTGCGTTGCCCTGCGCTTTACGCGTCTCCTCCTCCCAGTACTCCGGCTCCTGCACCATCCACGGCGCCCGCGGCTCCATCCTCGGCGTGTTCGCGTCGCTGTCGAAGCGCACGAACTGCGTGTCGTCCACGTAGCCCACGATGATGAATCGCGGCTCCCCGAGGCCCGGCCGGAACACGGCGGTGTAGAAATACCGCAGTGAGTGGGGAACCTGGAGAGAGGCGCGATTCCAGCCGGACCCCATTTTCCTCCTGGGGAGACGAGAGTCCCGACCCAGGACTGACCGAGGAGTTGCCCACGGCCCCTGGTGCCTTCTCCCCGCGGGACCCCGGGGTCAGGTGCCCCGGCCTGGACTCCAGGCGGCCCTGGGCCCTCGCTCCTCCCCGCAGAGGCCGTTTCCCTCCCGATCTCGCACTCACCCGCCCGGGTCCGCGGCAGGGCCAGGGCGGCCGCCAGCAGTAGCAGCAGCGTCCGCGGCGCCAGGGGCACCATTCTGCAGAATCGCGAAAGTGACTCCCCAGGTGGCAGCGTGCACTATAGAGTAGGGTGCCTGGGCACGCTGATTGGCTGCTCTTTGGATCAACGCCCAATAGATAAGAGATCTGGCTATGACTCATCTGTGTCCTGGCAGAAATGTCCCTACAAGAGTTGTGAGACAGAGAAATGAAACTGGAGAGAAATGAAATTGGGGAGATAGGAATCCCCAACTCTGGGGTTTTTGCCAGAATTGTGACCAGGACAGACACCGCCTGGGGACCCAGGACTTTACCCTGTTCTATCCTTGGGGTCGCAGCTTCTGGGAGGCAAAGACCAGACACGCTCAAGGAGCTGTCTGTCTGTCTCAGCAGCTGAAACGAATGCAGGACACAGACAATTTAGGAACAAGAGGAACAAAGGACAAAACGATGTAGGGAAGCAATAACTGATATTTCCATTATGACATCAGCAGGGCTCATACCGACATCAGGAGCCAGGA
This sequence comes from Typhlomys cinereus, assembly GCA_023101885.1. Lineage (NCBI taxonomy): Eukaryota > Metazoa > Chordata > Mammalia > Rodentia > Platacanthomyidae > Typhlomys > Typhlomys cinereus. The sequence continues at coordinate 294,770 of JALPQD010000427.1, forward strand.
AAATATCTGAGAAATGGGTGTACTTTCTAGCTTGCCAGTCTGCCCACGTGGTAAAATACTGAGCTAGCTCTCTCCATCTTATCCGCTTTTCAAGCAATGGTCCCACCAGTATGGGCTGGGTCTTTCTACACCAATTATAGAATCTCCTACAGGCTTGCTCAGTGCCTTGCCTGAATAATTCTTTGTAAGTGTACCTAAAGGCTCAGACTTCCGTTGTCAAATTAACTATCTCACTAGTCTAGAACATTGATGAGTTCCTGGTTCAATTCAGAGACAGTGACATAAAGATAAAAGTTAAAGTAGATGAAGACACACATGCATATTCATTGCAAACACACAAAGGAAGAAACCTGGCATCACATCAGCTCACAGTATAAGCAGATGCTGCTGTCAGAATCCCCCCTAACAACCCTCTCCTTTCCTTGCACCTGGATGGTAGATGCTGCTTGTAACTAAAATATGGAAAAAAGACTCCAGGACAGTCCAGGAAGGAGGGCAGGAGCTCATCGCAGTAATGTTCATGTCTTTAGTTCACAGTCTCCTGGGTACAGGGGCCTTGCTAGGCCTTCTGGACTATGAAGGAGAAACACCTGCTGCTGGGGCCACACTGGGGCCTCGAAGGACAAGGGGACCACCGTCCTCCAGCAGCACAGGAGCTGCCTCCTCCTTTAGAGATGCTGCAGGAGACGTGGACACTGCTCATGGGCTGAGGGCAGCGTGTGGTGCTGAGACAGGGACCAAAGCCCAGGACGTGACGCTGCTGAGTGACCCCAGCAAAGTCCACGTGGACAGAGCTCCAGCAGGCACAGCTCTCTCCACACACGCTTTACACAAACATCTCCAGCCCACCTGCCATGCTCTAAAAAACCAACATATTTCAGAAGGTTCCCGAAGCTGCCATTTATTTCATCCAGACATTACAATTTCTTCTTTAATTAACTTGCCAATCTCTCAAGTCAAAGATTAATCATCAGATTCTTAGAAGAGGAAGTTGGTTGTGGAAGGGAAGCCAGGACAGTGTAGAACAGGGGGCTGGAGGATGATGGTGGGCTGATCTCTTCAGATCTTCACATTCCCACCACAGGAGCACAGACATCCCTAGACACCTTTGATACAAGAGAACTCTGGCACTTGAAGCCACAGCTTTGTCTCTGGGTCCCCACGGTACAGCTGTCTCAAGCTGCAGGATGAGACCATGAACTCAGGGTGGTCACTGCAGAGATGACATTCCCAGCTGCCACCATCACTCAGGAGCCCAGAGTTGAAGAGACCCTGAGACCCGCCCAGGACTCAACCCTGAACTCAGACCCTCAGGCATGAGCTTTACAAGCTGTGAGAGACACATCAGAGCTCTGCGCACTGTCCCTGTCTGGAAGAGAAAAAACAGGCCACACTCTGAGCCCAGAGAAGACATGGCTGCAGGAGCAATGATGGGCTGGCTGACTCCCTCTGTACCCCAGGGGCTCAGGGATCACCCTGCTCCCCACACTTACCTGCAGCCTGAGCATAGCTCCCTCCTTTTCCACCTGTGGAGAGACAGATTGTGAGACCAGGGAAGTACATTTCACAGGAATTTCTAGAACTGACTACACATTCAGAGAAGGGTCAGGAGATGTGAGGAAGGGCCATGAGCAGGGGCTACATGGACTGTCCTCCTGGAGCCCTGTCCTCAGCAGGACCTTCCCCTCTGACCTCTGACAGCTGGGAGTCAGGCCCCACCCACAGTATCAGTGAATGTGTCCATCATGTTCCATGTGCTTTACAGGAGAGTCAGTGCGCGTACACAGACCCAGGCTGTGCAGTGTGTGTGTGTGTGTGTGTGTGTGTGTGTGTGTGTGTAGGAGAGAGCATTTGAGTATGTGTGCCTGTGAGGGCCGAAGGGTGACTAGTCTTCAGTAATAGAATTACAGGTCTCCACCATTTCCTCTGGCATTTTTTTACATGGCATCTGGGATCTGAACTCAGGTTCTTTTGTTTTCAAGGCACAGAATTATTTCCTGACTCCTCTCTCCTGGCCCTGAAGTACTATTTAGCTAAGGCAAGCCTCTGAGCAAGCCTGCAGAGATCATCTAAGTGATGTGGGAAGACAGAGCCATAGATATAAGTGGAGACTGTTGTCTGGGCAGGTGGGGAAGACAGGGAGATCCTGTTGGAATGTGGCAGACTCCAGGGTAGAAGGAATGCCACCTCCCTGCTCCTCCTGGGGACATTGTCTGGCCGGTTCCCTGGGCTCCTCCTGGTAGCTCTAATTCCATTATGAGGTGTAACCTGAAATTGCAAACTGAAATAAAATCTGGACTCCCCAGAAAACATTTGGTCCCTAAAGTGTCTGGGTCATGTGTTTATTACAGTATTGAAGAATGAAACTAGGACAAGTGATTTATGTTTTTGGAAAATAGTTAAAAGCGGAAACAATGGAGGTACAAATGTGTCTCTCATTCCATTTGCCAGCAGCTTCTTTATACAGTTCTCTGCAGCTCTGCGACCCCGTCCAGAACACAGTGACCAGATCAAGCAGATCCAGCATGTGAGGTCAAAGCCCCCATAGCTGAGCCCTCAGCATCGGACCTCTCACCCCATCGGGACTTCTGGCAGCCTCCTTCTTTCACTGTATAGGTCACTATCTACCTGACCACAGGCACATACCTGTGTCCCATGAAGCAAAAGTTTCCAACATACTGGAAAATCTGTGAAGATCACCCCTGTGTTTGTTCCATGGGTTTTCTACAGACAACTCCCAACCTGCTTCCTATCCCACACCATGGGACTTGGTGGTCAGGTCTTTATAGTTTAGCCTGTCATCCCTGTCTGAATGTTCTCCCACCTTTAAACTTAACCATGGCCCCTGTTTTCTAATAAAGACGCTGTTGTCATTGACTTTTTGTCATATTCCTTGTTTGTAATATAAGTGCAAAAACCACCTGGGACAGGTATTTGAGGGGAGGCAGCTCTTCCTTCTCTCTCTCTCTCTCTCTCTCTCTCTCTCTCTCTCTCTCTCTCTCTCTCTCTTTCTCACACTCTCTCTCTCCTCTCCCAGAAATAAAAAAATTCTCCTGTCAAAAAACAAACCTTTAAAACAAAAGATAAATGTCAATGTCAGTGTTTTGGTTGGGGGCTACATGTGTTTCTCGGGGTCTCATGTGATCTTATGTCCTGTGCCACCCTCAGCTCATGCTTAGAAACAAAATAATAACATCTTTTCCATTCATAAGGTTAGAGAGCACTGAGCAGCTGATATATGTGTGTGACTGTATATACTTGGAGATGTATAGATTTTATGAATTTTTTTACTCAAAGACATGGGAACATTTTTTAATTCCTAGATAAGCCTTATTGCTTAATAAAAATAATGATCCTTTTAGGATAATAGCTAGTTTCTCCATTACAAAATAATTTCCTAATTTATCATCTGTTTATTGAGAGATAAGAAAATCATAGATATAAAGTGAACCTCTAGAAGGTGTGGGGAGGTAACATGGTATTATCCTGTTTCTTGATCCTTCGTGAGAGGAGGATGCTGGCTTAAGAAGGTTCCAAATCCTACTTCCTCAGTCAAACACCAAAGTGAACACAGAATAAACCTGCAGGTGCTGTGCAAACTCGCTGAGAAGTGGAGTTGCACGTGGAACTCAGGCCTTTCTTCTCCATCACTAGTACGCTTGTCCCACGTCCTCCCACTCCAGCTCTGGGTCAAGTTTGCTTTTGACTCTTCACAGTGAGGTGGGGACCTGGGAACAAGATTAGCGGGGTGCTCTAGGAAAACAACCGGAAGCAAACTGCTTCTAAGATGTGGTAACACTGTTACCCCGCATGTGAAGAAGCTTGTGTGGGAACGAAGCTCATTCACGGAAAGACAAGTGGAAGCCTCCGCCTGCAGAAAGCTCCCATGGCAGCTCCAGCAGCGCCTCCAGGGGGCGTCCTCGGGTAGTTTCTGTTATTGGTTATGAATGGAACGTGCTTTGTTCTTCTTTGTTCCTGTGCTTGCCTTTGGCTTGAAAGGAAATTTTAGACGCAGTCTCCAGAATTTTCCACTGCATGACAGGAGGAGCTGTGTCCTGTCCTCCCCTGCTGGTGTCTGGTCACAAACTGCCCCATCTCCCCTGCAGAGGACTCTCTTCCTTTCCTTTCTCCCTTTAACAGCTCTCAGCTTTTCCCTCTCAGACTAGCCCAGGCTGACCTGCAGTTCATAAATTCTTCCCTCCAAGGTGACCCTTGAAAGAAACAAAGTAACAACCCACAGAGGAGACCAGGAGAGGAGGCGGGGCGCTGTCCACGGTGCTGGAGATGGGACACAGTTGGGTTCTGATGCACATGATCTGTTTCTGGGGGATCAACATTCTCCCGAGGGACAAGGACAGAGGAGGTGAGAGCACCTAGTTCAGGGTGACACCAACCCTCAGAGGATGGATCCCTGACACTGTCTACCCCACTGGCTCCCCAGCCTTCTCCTGCCTGACCTGAAAGACTCAGCACAGCAGACACATGGGCTCTGGGAGTCAACAGGGAGATGAACCAGGCCCCTGCTGTGGCTCTCATCCCCTACAGAACCCACAGACTGCATCTTGTGTCTAGACATTGAAATATAAACTAATGGCACACCCTTGCTTCAAACAGGGAAGGAGCTGAACTCAGTGAAAGTTGACTTTCATTTGGGAGGAGCCGACACCCAGCCTTGCCTGGGCTGAGTGGAGAGAGGTGGGAAGAGACACAGACTGGTGTGGGGAGGGCTGGTGCTCAGGGCTGGACTCCTCCTGTCCTCACGTCACTGACAGGAGAACACAGATGCCAGTGGACACATCAGGAGTCCTGAGTCCCTCGGGTAGCAGCTGACTCTCACTGCAACATGATGGAACTGTGAACGAGATCAGTGAGTGCTGTGCAGAGATACTGAGCCAACCCTTCATTCTAATCCCAGCATCCCCGAGCCCAGGAGTCTGCCCTCTGTCCATCCCACACCCACCTGAGAACACTCCGGGTCTCCCCTTGGGAGCAGGGAGAGAGGTTTCAGAGCCCTGGGCACTGTCCCTGCATGGGGCAGAACCATTCACGACCCTGTCAGAGCCCAGAATAGATGGGTGAAGGGAGGACTCTAAGCTGCCCAGCCCCTCAAGAACTGCTGTCTGCAAGAGACTCTCAGGCACCAGCCCCACCACACTCATCTACGTCCTGAGCCCCCTTTTCCTTCCTTGAAAAGTAGTACAGTGGAAGCCTGGGAGGCAGGGCCGTGTGACCTGAAGGACGTAACGAATTCTCAACCAGAAGAGTTTCCAGACTGTGTCTGAAGACTCAGGTGAGGAGGAGGAAGAACAGTGGGAGAGACTTGCATGAGGAGGGGCAGTCCCCTGGAGGGTCCTCAGCAGGACCATCCTCTCTGTCCTGCGATGCTGGGAGCAGGTCCCACAAGCTCCATGTCCTGAGTCAGGTCCTCCCATCCCACTGCCAGGTGAAGGTGATGTCCACAGGGGAGAAGTCCAGGGTCCAGCCCCTCAGGGTGACATCATGATGTCATGTTCAGAGATGGTGTCCTGTGTGATACATTCCTTTGGAGACCGAGGAGGAAAAATCAAGAAATTAGCAATTTTGCATTTTGACTTCTGAGCAGCACTCCAGAGATCTTTGAGAAAGGACAGTGTCATTGTGGTGAGGGAGGGAGGAGGAAGGAGAGAAGAGGGAGGAGGGAGCACCATTTCACACACAGGCCAAACTCCACCAAAAAATCCTTAGTGGTCCTAGAATTCTGTCCTTTCCAAAACTTTGAAAATTACAAGAGGTGAGAGAGTATAGGTAGGGCATCCAGGTCACTCAAAGAGGTTTCAGTTCTGTCATGGTGGATATTGAAATGCAGGAAAACTGGGATCTGATGCAAAAGCAGAGGTTGGGGCCCAGAGCAGACTCAGAGGGTCTGAGAACACCTGAGGAAGTGGCGGTCTGAAGTGATCCTCAGATCTGTTTCAACTGAAATGCAAAGGAAACTGAACCACTGTTCCAGCCCACAAGCCTCCTCTCAGGACAGAGGAGGAACCGGTGAATCTTGCCTGGTATTCAGGAAACCTGGATCGCGTGGGGACTAGCGCAGGCGCTGTGACACACACCAGGGGTCACTAATCGCCCTTGCTCTGGCTTCAGGGGTCCCTCGAGGTCAGGACCACGCAGTGTATCTGTTCCACCTCTGAGGAGGCATCTCTTGTGCTCTCCTTACTGAGTCCCCCCCACAGTATCCATGGCTCCGTCCTGCCATGGGTGGTGTTGGCCTCAGAGCACAGGAACACAGTGTTCTCCACAAGGTCCATGAAAAGAACAGAGGCTCCCAGAGGCTGGCCCTTCAGCTCTGTGGCAAAGGACCCCAGCACGTGGGAGCTGCTGGTGGCCCACAGTGAGACACCCCCCTTGTCCTGGCACTGGACAGAATGGACTCGGTGGAGCAAGGAACGCAGTGGGAAGTGGAGCAGAGGCGGCCCAACGGAGACATCCAGAGACCCTGGCCAGACCAGGGCAGAGATGCGGCTTTCCTGGTGCTGAGCCCCAGCTGGGCGGTGCCCCTGTTCCTCCTGCAGAGGCTACATCTATCTGGATCTGCAGCAGGGCCAGGGCTACAGTCAGCAACAACAGATTCTGGGGGCCCTTGGCCCCATCCTCAGGACTAGAGACTCTGAACATCACGGTTCTGTGGACTTTGTGTTTTGGAACCCAGGAGATTTAGACTATGATCTCAAGGAACAAAGAGAACATGGAGCCCAGCGAGAGCAGGGCCAGGCTGCTTTCACTGTCCAGAAAAGAGGACCCCAGCAGGGGCTGGAGATTAAGAAGAGAACCCAGCACCCTGCTTCCCAGCTTTACACTGTCCAATGTGGTTGAATCGAGAGTGTCTCCCTGAGTATAATTGATTCTGATCTGTTTGTGGAAACCAGTGGGAACCACCAAAATCAGTTCTGCCTCTCTCCTTCCTCTCTCCCTACCCTTAACCAAGCATGAGCACTAGGGGGCCTGATCTGTAAACTCAGCTGAGAGATGGTTTCCCTTGAAACCAGAAGTTGGCCTGCAGCACCCAGAGACAACCCAGGAAAGCAGCTTCCTGCTGCCTGCAGCTGGCAGCCCAGTCTGGACCTGAGGCAGATGGGGAACGTGTGCTTCTCACACAGGAAGGTGCCAGCAGTGCGCTGGGCTCACAGGGGGTCTGAGGGTGTCCTTCCAGATCACAGGATCCTGCTACTTCTGTTTTACAGTGACTTCATTTCTTTGGTCCTGTTTCTGTGTGTGGATCCAGGAAATTCTCAGTGCAGTAGACCCTTATGCATTGGAAAGAGATTCCAATGTGTGCTTGAGTCCAGTATAACAGTGAACTCCAGAGACTCTCCTTGTTTAGTGAGGATTGTTGAGAAACTGTATTTGTATCTCTAGTGCATAGAAATAGAGGTGAAGTTTTGACAACTGTCCACCTGGGTCTACAGATTGTGCTGCAGCCTGTGGGATGTGACACTGACCCAGTGCCAATGTCAGAACTGAAGGAACCAGCAGGTATCAGGGAAGCAGGCAACTGGGAGGAGGAATAGAAAAGAAGGAGAGGGGACTCTAGATTCCCTGGAGGGAAGGCAGAGCCCAGAAAACAAGTGAACCTCACCTGATCTTGTTCCAGGGACAATTCTGAGGGTTCACCCTGTGCTCAGCTCTGCAGAAGAGAATTTCTTGCCCATTGCACAAGGCACAGACTCTGAGAGGACACATGGAAAATGTGAATTTTGGATGATTTCTTGCAAATTCTTTTCAGAAGTGGTCGATAAATATAACTTTAAATTTAACTATAAATTTAAAACCCACAATATTAGAGATTCTTCCCCATGATTTTTCTACGTATTGCTTTGTAAAAATACCAGTGGGAATCTAAATGCTCAAATGTATCGTCTTAATCTTACCAGCTTCTGAGTTATAACTCCAGTATGGAACAAAGACCAAGAGATGTTTAGAGAAACCATTTCTCCCTCTACCACTCAGTCTGACATGAGATCTGGAGGAAGAACTGGTGTGGACAGAAGTCAGATCTCATCACTGTCCAGGGATCCACAGGGATGACGTCATTCTTTTCTGAGCAAGCTGAATGCCTGCAGAGCACCAGAGAAAGTTCTCGCCTCAGACCCTCACTGCACAGGTGCACTGGCACAGGGGACACGGGTGGCAGGAGTGAGGACCAGGGGCCACAGAGGCAATGACAGCTCCAACCAAGGTCCAAGTTAGCTGCAGAGAAAGGGGACCCTAGTGAGAGCCGAGCACTGGCACTGTGGACCTGCTGCTGGCTGTGCAGCCACCAGTGCTGCTGAGACCTGCCCCAAGATAAGCTGCCCAAAGCTGCACACAGACACAGACAGATGTCATCCTAAGAATGTATCCTAGAAGACACAACACACGTGGATCACAGAACACGGGCAAAATACATCAACTGGAACTGGTATGAGAACTTCCTCCTTGCTGGATAGCTTCCACAGTACCAAGGAATACTGTAGAAGCTACTGGTGGAGAAAAATAATCACAAAGTTTATTAACTCATGAGATCTACAAGTTGCAGTAAAAATCACCATGGCAACAGGTGACCACCAGTGTAACAGTGGCATGAGTATCAAAGAGGCAACCAACAGCTTTCTGAACTTACACTTGTGAGAACTGAACACATTCCTGTTATGTTAAGTAGAATGAGAACTTGAAAGAGGGAAGGAAATATACCAGTAGGGAAAACCAGCTAATGAACCTGAAGGTAGGAAGACAGTCCATCAAACTTTTCTGTATATATAGATTTGAAGAACACGTAGCACTTGGCTAAAAGTCTTCTTCTGTAGAGGATTACACACTCTGAAAGGATGCAGCCTAGGGTGGTAGAAAAGCAGTGAAGTGGACAACAGTGACCAGCCATAATGCAGAGTACTGGCGAACCACCAAGGCTCACCCAGAATCTGACCAACTAATTTCTCTCCATTTTAAGGTTTAGGGGACCTCAGGGAAGAGGGAAATTGGAAGAACCTAAAGATGGGAAGGTCCACTGTTAGATAAGACATTCCATTCAAAGCAGGAACTCACTGTAGTAAGAATTCTCATCAAAACTATATAATGACTGACATACCAACCTGACTATCACAGAACACAAGAGAGACAAGAACATACAGTGGAAACCTTGGGGACTAAAGCTGGATGAGAGAAAGGAAATGCCCTTATTAGTGGGATCACCCGAAGAAAGGCCAACCTGGTATGCCACAGAGACCTGAACACTCACAAAATTAGATAAGCCAGAGATCTTTGGGTCCATAGAAGTGGCCAGGCAGGAAGGTGAGAATGAGTGGGATGAATTAGTGATGGGAAAGAAGGGGAATGGGGGGGGGAAAATGAAGCGAAGCAGGGATAAGTACTCATTATGCTTATAAAACTAGAAAAATAAAAAGGATGTATGCTATGTTAGATCCCCTTCTTGCCTCATGTACAGAGAGAAATTCTAGGTCACAGCATCAGATCCTCACATGTTGAGCTGAGAGCCTCTTCCTGCACCTTCTTTCTGCAGTGCTGACACAGGAATCAGCCACACCCCTGCCTCAGCCAGGACTGCACAGGATTGACACTTTACATGCTGCCAGTGCACATGACTGACAGAGCAGGTGGCTGACAGTGCTAATGGCAGTGCGTTCCTTTCTATCCTCTCAAATAAACCTCCCTGGAGTTGTGGTTGTAACTCTTCCTGCTGCAGACACTCTTATACCAGTCTCACCAGTGCCTGTTGGCTGAGCACCATGATGGCTGGTGGGTCAGGATCACTCAGGTCTCTCCCCAGACCCTTTCCAGATCCTAGAGAAAGAGAACCCAGGATGGACCAGGAAGATACTTACAGGTGACAGGCACACCGGCCAGGCACTCTGGTGATGGGCCTTCTCCTGACAGTGTGACCCACAGATCAAAGCAGCCCCAGCACCACTTTACCCAACCTGGAATCTTTCACACTGGTATAGACCAGCTGAGTGACAGCCAGAGCATCCTGTGCTCAGGACTTAAAGGACGCCCTGGACTTGGAGACTTCTAGAAGCCTCACCTGAACTGAACCTTCGGTTCATTTCTGATCTTCTCAGGTTACTGACCTCAGCCCCAGGCTCAGTCCTTGTCCCCCAAGAGCCTCATGTGACCGTTCTGCTCCCCTCACTCCCAGAGGACTTGAACATCTCTAATTCTCCAGGTCAGGCTGTTCTTAGCCTCTTTCTGGAGTTCAGGTAACCAGCTGATCCCCACAGCTGCCTGGCTAAGGTTCCAGGGACTCAAGGGACGTGCTTGCGGGGAACGCAGGTTCTGTCCTCGGCCTGCAGATGTCCCACAGGGGGACAGAGACTGAGCTGCATGGCTGTCCTCTGTCACAGCCAGGACAGCTACTGAAGAGGAGATCCCTGCAGATTCACCCCTGCTGCCAGTCAGGGCTGATGGAGCCCCCCTTCATCTCTCCTGTCACCCCACTCCATGTGTGGGACTCTGACTGCCTGGAGGGCAGAGGCTGGTGTGTGAGCCCAGGCTCCAGCTTCTCCATCCTTGAACTGTGCACGTGGTCTGTGTCATGCAATCATTCTGTGTCAGAGTCACCGGCTTCATCAGGACACAACAGACTCACAGTTCATTTTGCTGAAGTCTTTATTTCTTTATTACTATTCTGCTCTCAAGGTCTGTGTATCACTAGTGTGACGTCACCCCCAAGGTTATCCCCAGCCAACACTTGTCTCCTCAGCGCCTGTGCCCTGTGTCCTGGGGAAGCTCCTCTCCTCCCTCCAGGGCACATCTCAGCTCAGCCTCTGGAGCTTCAGGGTCTCCCATGTCCTGCCTCACATAGGCCCCTGACACTCTTCCTGTTCCCCCCTGATGGCCTCCATGATCCTCCTGGATCAATCTGCAACCATGGGGGCTCTTCCCTGCTCCCCAAATTCAGTAGCAGGCACAGTTTCTATTATAACCAGAGCCTGTTACAGGATAATCCTGCCCTCGCCCCTTCTGGTCACCTGTCTTCTGAGTACGTGACTCAGGAAACGTCTGACTCTTTGCTGCATGGCATTTTCCTCAAACAAGCAGCCATCATTTTGTCAAAGACTGTTACATTTCTGTCTGTTGACTATGGACTTCGCCTGAGAGACAGAGGGGCCGCGAGGAGTTAGCATGCACACCTGAGGGCTGGGAGGACCCTAGAGCATAAAGGAGGTAGATTAATTGAGGGGGGTCCATCTAGACAGCTCCGAGGAAGCCTTATGTCATCCTATGTTGAGGTGTCTCTCAATCATCCCTGCTTCTGTGTGCAACCCTCCCCCCTGCTCCTATAAGCAAGTCATAAGCTCATGGGTTCATGAAGATGGACCTTAGCATACTGGTTACTTTGGTCTATAGTGGAACTGAAATCTGGGGTAGATACGTGACTGAGTGGAGCTTTGCCATTGAAAGAATTCATATTTTTTCCGCTCTCTTCCTGAGCTGGTGAAGTGCACAGATCCTGACCTCTCCAGGGGCTCTGCTCCCAGCGTCAGCTTCCTTAGCTTTCCAGAACACCCAGACATGCTCCAGCCTCAACCATGTGACTACAGGAGCTTCAACCTGGAAAGAACTTGCTCCAGATCCCCAGGGAAGAGATCCTGGGATCCCAAAATCCTTATGGTCCTACACGAAGTGCCTGTTGTAACAGTTATCTCTCTATCCCACATCCCTGTACTCCCCATGTCCTAGACATGTAAATCTCTGGATGTGATGAGATGTGGACACTTTTCCTGGGGAGATGGCACACAACTGTCTTCCCATCCAAGATAGGAGCTCCACAATAGACCAACGTAATGATTCCTTCAAGTTACAACTTGAGGATCCTATGAGTGTATTGGGCTTGCCTACAGGGTAGGGTGAAGGTCACTCACAGAAGCACAGAGGACCCAGCATAGCTGAGGACTTCCCTAAGGCTGCTTACATGGAACCCCAATTAACCTTTCTTACCCCAAACATACCCTAGTGTCCCTCCCAAACGTAGTACCAAGGGCTGAATCACTTGGGCAAGAGCAGAGACCCAGCTCAGGGTTCAATGACCCTCTCCTCCCCTTCTGTCAATGACAGACTCAATGGACGACAGGTGCTGTTTGTCGTTTCAATAAACATGGAGCTGTTTGTTCTGAGGAAAGCCCTATATAATGGTCTGTCCTTATTCACTTATGCACAGCGCAGTGTGTGTCCACCCAACACAGCACCCGCTCCATGAGGCCCACAGTGATTCACCAGGTAACGAAGGTGTCTGCCTGAAGAAAAAGCTCAAAGCAATGCAAAAAAATATTTTATTTCACTTAGAGAGAGAAAAAGAGATGAGAGAGAAGGAAAAATTGACAAACTGAGGGAGAGGAATAGATGCACATGTGGAAGTCAGAGGACAATGTCCAGTATTTGATTCTCTCCTCCTGCCATGGGGCTCTCCAGTTCAACCTCAGTGCTCCAGGCAGCTGCAGGCATCTGTACCATTGAGCCAGCTCCCTGCACACGGTCACATTGCTGGTGCACAAACTTCTGTGATCAATTATGTAGACAGTGTCCATCACATCCTGGAGAGTCTGACTCCACCCCACAGACATTGACAGCGAGAACACAGCAAAGACCCCATTCCACCCAGTCCAGCTCAGGAAACCATGTTCCCTCGGTGATTTCTAGTTTCTGGGTGACTCCACAGCAGTGTCACCTTAACCCCACCAGTGTCCACTCAATACAGACCCTTCACTGGACACCTATGCAACCTTTGTGGCCCCTTTGAAAAGGGAGGCTCCCTCAGACCTGCTGTCCCTTCTCTAAATTCTCTGAGTTCACTGTGTCTCACAGAGTGACACATGAAGCTCGTCGTGTGGCTGAGAAAATAAAACAGTGGAAAGAATCACATGGACACAGGAAATAAAATAAACTGTTGGTAGGAACACCTGGAGAATAGTCAGTCTTTCTGGCAGAAGAACTGTTAGAATCTGACACACACAGTCCTCTCATGCTTATATTACACGTCTAGTGCATCCAGGGACCACCAGGCTGAGGCCAGGAGAACTGACGTTCCTGAGACAATCTGCACGTGAGATGTCTGCGCTGCAGACAGATCTCTCAGATCTTGGTTGTGGATCCAGAAAACACCAGTGAGTTGCAAGAACACTTCTGTCCTAATGTTTCCCATGGAGACCTCATGAACTGTTCATCAGCCCTCACACCTCCAATCACAGGCTGAGATTTCCATCCTAACAGGCGGCGTCCTGGACACCACCGTCCACTAGGGGGCGCTGCACACCCACGCCTGCAGCCTCCTCTCCCAGAACTGATCACTGCAGCTACCAGCTGTGGAGGGGCTCCTGCACCTGGTGTCCAGAGGTTCCTGAGACTGAGAAGCTTCAGGTTCCAAGAAACCTCACGGCTTCCTTCTGGCTCCAGGGGGAATGTTGCAGTCTGCAGGAAAATCCACAGAAGACATCGTTATTAATGCAAAACCAGACCCAATGGTGTCTGTGGTGGCCAAATCATCTTTCCTCTCACACTGATGTCAGGGCCACCCACCCCTTCCTCAATACTTTTTCTCAATACCTATTCATAAGGACCATCAGAAGCAATTTGCTTTCAGCTGACAAGGCCACTATTACACCTTTACTGTTCTGCCTCAAGGATATATTAATTTTCCAGCCCTGTGCCATAACTTAGTTCATAGAGATCTTGATCTCCTGTCTCTCCCACAAAGCATCACACTGGTCCATTATATTGATGATATTGTGCTGATTGGGCCAAGTGAGCAGAAGGTGGCAATCACTTTGAATTCTCTGGTAAGCTATATGGGCATCAAAGGATGGGAAATAAATCCAACCAAGATCCAAGGAACATCTACCTCAGTAAAATTTCTAGGACTTCAATGGTGTGGGGATGCAGAGATATTCTCTCCAAGGTAAAAGATAAGTTGCTGCACCTGGCCCCTCTACCACCAAGAAAGAAGCATGTTTAATGGGCCTGTTTGGATTTTGGAGGCAGCACATTCCTCACTTGGGTATGTTACTCAGGCCCATATACCAAGTAACTTGGAAAGCTGCCAGCTTTGAGTGGGGCCCAGAACAAGAGGAGGCCCTGCAGCAGATTAAGCTGCTATACAGGCTGCCTTGCCACTTTGGCCATATGATCCAGCAGACCCAATGGTATTGGAAGTGTCTGTCACAGATAGAGATGCTCCCATGGGTGAATCACATTGAAGAGCCTTGGGATTTTGGAGCGAGGCCCTGCTATCATCAGTAGATAACTACTCTCCCTTTGAGAGATAACTTTTGACCTGTTACTGGGCCCTGGTAGAAACTGAACGTTTGACAATGGGCCATCAAGTTACCATGCGACTTGAGTTGCCCATCATGAGTTGGGTGTTGTCTGACCCAGCAAGTCATAAAGTTGGACGGGCACAGCAGCAATCTATTATCAAATGGAAGTGGTATATAAGAGACATGGCCCAAGCAGGTCCTGAAGGCACAAGTAAGTTGCATGAAGAAGTTGCCCAATGTCTATGGTTCCTCAGCCTATTGTGATGCCTGTTCCTAAATATGCACCTATGCCCTCTTGGGTGTGCCCTATGATCGGCTAACTGAAGAAGAGAAGACTAGGGCCTGGTTCACAGATGGTTCTGCTCGCTATTCAGGTGCCACACAGAACAGCTGCAGCATTACAACCCCTTTCTGCAACAACCCTGAAGGACACTGGTGAAGGGAAGTCTTCATTCACAGTGAGCAGTGCACATGGTTGTGAACTTTGCCAGGAAGGAAAACTAGCCAGATGTGCAACTATATACTGATTCATGGGCTGTAGCCAATGTTTTAGTTAGATGGTCAGGAACTTGGATGGAACATAATTGGAAAATTGGTGAGAAAGACATTTGGGAAACAAGTATGTGGCTAGATCTCTCCAAATGGGCAAAGGATATAAGGATATTTGGGTTTTTTTACATCTAATAATTAATTTTATTGGCTAAGGTAATAAAGTAATTGCAAGTGTGTCTATGTATAATTATCCATATATCTATTTTATGGATTAAAATCTGAATGATTTACTTTCTTTTTTTAAATTTTTAAATTTTTTCCACTCATACAAAGTTGATAAGTAGCCCATTCCCCTTCCTCCCTCCTCCCCTCCCTGAACCCCCTCTCGCTCCCTTCTCCCCGTTTCCTCTTCTTTCCCGCCTCCCCTTCTCCCAGTGTCCCCCCATTCCTGGAGCATCCTTTAATGTGTCTGTCAAACTTCCCTCTGGGTCCTCCTCTCTAATGAGGTATAAGGACTCAGTAGCATTGCCTAGAGCTCTTTTTTGTGTTCCCCTTTAGTATAGGAATACTATTGTGGCTGTTAATCCCTTGCCTCTAAGGATCCTAGTGCCTGTGATCCATACTAGACTTTGGGGGTTCAATGATATGTTGGTCATTGGGCAGGTCATGGAAGTCCTATTTTGATTACTTCGGCCCTAACTGATACAAAGATATTTGTGTCCCATGTAAATACTCATCAAAAAGTGACTTTAGCAGAAGAGTCATTTAATAATCAGGTGGATAGGATGACTTGTTTTGTGGACAGTCAACCTGTTTTTCCAGCCATCCCCATCATTTCCCAGTGGGTCCATGAACAAAGTGGGCATGGTGGTAGAGATGGAGGTTATGCATGGGCTCAACAACATGGACTTCCACTCACCAAGGCTGACCTGGCTACAGCTACTGCTGAGTGTCATATCTGCAGAGACTAATGCTGAGTCCCCGAAATGGTGTCATTCCCTGGGGTGACCAACCAGCAACATGGTGGTAGGTTGACTACATTGGATCACTTCCAAGATGAAAAGGGCAGCACTTTGTCCTTACTGGGATAGACACTTATTCTGGTTGTGGATTTTTTCTTTCCTGCACATTCTGCTTCTGCTAAAACTATCATTCGTAGACTCACAGAATATCTTGTCCCCTGTCATGGTGTTCCACACAGCATTGCTTCTGACCAGGGAACACATTTACTAAGGAAGTGAGGCAATGGGCTTATGCTCATGGAATTCATTGGTTATGCTATGTTCCCCACCATCCTGAAGCAGCTGGTTTGATAGGATGGTCAAACAGCCCTTTAAAGACATAATTACGTTGCCAGTTAGGTAGTAACAGTCTGGAGGGTTGGGGTGGAATACTTCAGGATGTTGTGTGTGCTTGAATCAGTACCCAATATATGGTACTGTATCTCCTATAGCCAGAATTCACGGGTCCAGGAACCAAGGGGTGGAGGCTGGAATGATGCCCTTTACTGTCACATCTAGGAACCCATTAGGAACATTTTTGCTTCCTGTCCCTGTAACTTTATACTCTGCTGGCTTGGAAGTTCTGGTGGCAGGGGATGCTTTTGCCAGGAGATATGATAAGTATTCCGTTGAACTGGAAGTTAAAGCTTCCTCTGGGCTCTTTTGGGCTCCTGATGCCTTTGAATGAACAAGACCAAGAAAGGAATAACTCTGTTAGGAGGTGTGATCGATCCAGACTATCAAGGGAAATTGGATTGGTTTTGCACAATGGAGGCAAGGAAGAGTATAAAGGGAGTGCAGGAGATCCAGTAGGGTGACTCTTGGTGTTACCATATTCTGTGATTAAGGTTAATGGAAAATTGCAACACCCCAATGCAGGCAGGATGGTGGACTGCCCAGATCCTTCAGGAATGAAGGTGTGGGTGACACCCCCAGGAAAAGAACCAAGACCTGCTGAAGTACTGCTGAGGGTAAAGAAAATATGGAATAAGTAGTGGATGAAGGTAGTTTTAAATATCAGCTAAGAGCATGTGACCAGTTACAGAAATGTGGCGTATAACTACCCAGAGCACTTCTGTTCTACTGGTAAAGCACAAATGGAACTGTCTAGAATTCTTTGATTTGTACTAAATATATAATGAGACGCAGTGAACTATATAATGTGATGTATATATTTTTAGATGATGTTTTTAATTTTGAATTGATATTTATTTATTGTAATATAATGTTTCTATTTTCTTATTTATTCTGTGCTAAATTATTTAGCTTGTACTGATATTGATATATGTTATATTTTATAACATATAATATTTTATATTTTTATTTTTTATATATTTATATGTGAGATTTCAAAATTTTTTATAATGTCAGAATTTGAGAATTTTTGATATTGAATTGAACATCTTTTATGAATATAATATCTATGGGAAAAAGGTTGGAAGGTCATAGCATAATAATTACATGTTTGTGTCAAATTGACAAGGGGTGGAATGTTATGGTTGCATTTTTGTATCAACTTGATAGTTGCAGACTGTTTGGGACACAGCTGTGCAGGGTTAATGGTTGGAATGGCCCCTGAACAAGTCTGCAGGTACTTGATTGATTGCTGGGAGAATCCAGCCCATAGTGGGTGGTACTTTTCAGTGGTGGACCAGATAATAGGAGGTGCAAAGAGGAGGGACTTGCTCTTCCCTTATCTTGTGTTGACTTGCTGTGGAGTCCACTCTGCGTGTGTCATTCACTTTTAGAGTATCGTGGCCTCCTTTGTTGCTGCTGCTGCTGCCTCTGTCAGTGGTTGACTTGGATCTTCACCTTTTCCACCACATTGTTGCTGTTCCCGCTGCCTGTGGAGCTTGGTCTCTAGGCCTTGATGCTGTTTGCTGTTCATCACTGACGTCGGAGCCCAGCTGTTCTTTACCAATGCTGAAACCCAGTGTCTTCCACCCTCCAGAGGAGCAAAGGCTTGAGACATTCTCGGGATCCTTTGGCTTTGTGGAACTTTCCAGTCAAGAACAAGGCTGCTGTGGGCGGCTATCTTAAAGGACACTATATTTTTTATTATTATTTATTCAAGTGTGCGTGTGTGTGTGTGTGTGTGTGTGTGTGTGTGTAGAACCACGGGCAAATTCTGGAACCGCCATGGACGCCTCCACCTCCTCCTTGTTTACTCTGCCCCACAGGCTCCACCCACCAGGACCAGAAACGCAGGTCACCCCGGCTTCCACCTGGGGTCTATACGTGGGGTCTAGGATCCAAACTCAGGACCTTCTGCCTGCAAGGTACAAACTTAACCCCTGAGCCACCTCCCCAGCCCCCAAAGGACACTATTTTTATTGTGAGTTATTTTAATAAACTTATGTATATATTACATTCTATAGGTTCTGTTTCTTCAGAGAACCCTGACTAATACACCAGCTCTGCTTTGCCAGACTCATGGTGAGCTTTGCTCTGGAAGACGGAGCTGTGGTCTCTTGAGGTTGCAGGCTGAGGTGTGGCCTGTATCCTGGGCTCAGCTCTGCTCCCACCTGCAGTTCTCCCTCCCGGGCTCCTCAGCCTGGACCAGGGGCCAAGCTGGGCTTGTTGCTGTGGCTCCATCTTCTGGGCCTCAGGGGGAGTCTAAGAGCAAAGCAAAGAACTATCACAGGTCTGAGGTGTGGGGAGGGCAGAGGCTGGAGAGGAAACCAGCAGAGGTCACCCGGCAGGTCCCTGCTGTCAGCCTCCCTGTCCCCCAGTCTCTCCATCCATCAGGTGGAAACAGGAGAGACCTGTGAGTTGAGACTCTCCCGTGCCTTCGAGGCCCTGTGCCTGGCACAACTGGCACAGGTGTGCATTGAGACTTCCTGCTCTTCTTTCAGATGCCCTTGGCCTCCTGGCAGCCGTCCCCACCGCTGTCCTCTGAATCCCTCCTCTCTTCTCTATGCCACCATGTGGCTCCCTCTGGGTGACATGGACAGGTGAAAGCAGGTGACCTGACCACCTGGGGACAGGGGCTGACAGTGTCGGGCACACAGTGACCACCCTTCTCCCTCCTGACTCTCCTTCCTGCCCTGCAGGGGTACCAGCCCCTTTGTGTTGGGCTGTGGACTCTGCTCAGTGTCTTCCTCACACTTCCTGAGCTGTTGCCCTCTCTGAGGATGGTCTCGGCCCTGCCGCTTTGGAGTGAGAGACAGTGAGGACCATGGTCCAAAGAGCAGCTTGCTTGAGAGACAGGACAGGAGGTTCCTGCTCCGTTGAGGATCAACGGGTGGCAATGGGTGGACAGTGTGGGGCAGGTGTCCTATGTCTGCAGAACAGTCTTTGTCTTAAGGTAAGGGGGTTTTCTTTCCTCCCTCCTTTCTTCCCTCCTTCCTTCCTCTCTTTGTCTCTCTCTTTTTCAGTCTATATCTCTGTTTTTCCCTTCTTCCCTTCTTTCTTTCTTTTAAGCCTTTTTATCTTTTTGTTTGTTAATTTATTAATTTTGCATCTGTGTGTGTGTGTGTGTGTGTGTGTGTGTGTGTGTGTGTGTGTGTGTCTGTATCAGAGGTCACTGTGTTTCTCTGTGGAGGACCAAGAGCAACTTTGAGAATCATCCTGGATTCCTACTACCTCCTTTTCTGCTTAGCTCTAGGGTTTCCCAGGCTCCACCCACCAGGGCTGCATGTGCAGGTCACCACTGTTTCTGCCTGGTGTTCTTATGTGGGACCTGGGATCTGAACTCAGCATCTTCTGCTCTTGAAGCAGAGTCTTAATCCCTGATTCATCTCTCCAGCCCCCTTTTAGCCTTTGATTCTCTTCTTGTTAATTAAAACTTTAATTTTTAATATTTTACTCGTGTGTATGTGAGAGAGAGGGGGAAAAAGAGAGATAACACACGTATGTATTGTATTAGTCAGGTTTCTAGAAATGCATAATTCACAGAATGAATATATCTATATATGTATAAAATATGTATAAGAGATTTATGAGTTGGCTTACAGATATGGCCGAGGTAGTCCAACGATAGCTGCCAGTAGCTGAAGGTAGTCCAATGATGGCTGCTAGTAGCTAGTTGCTCAGTTTGGTAGTCAAGTGGGTGATGGCTGAAGGGTGGAGAACTTCTAGAGTCTCAGTCTAGCTGACAACTTGGAGGGCTAGAGAATCAAAGAAACCAGGTGGCTGGAAGGAAGAGCGATTCCTAGCACAGCTGCAAGAAGCCATCTGCTCTTCTTGGTGGCTCCTTTTTATATGATGCAGTACTGGGAGGATCCTATGAAAGCTTTGGAAGTTCTGATAGGATCTGGGGTGGGTATAATCCTTTCCAAAGGTGGTCTCAGCCCAGCTTAGTTAATACTGGGTGTGTCAAGTTGACACCCAGGCTTAACTATCACAAGTTCACCCCTTGTCAACTTTACACCAAATCGCATTTCCTTAGGCCATTAAAAAAATCTCCAAATAAAAACAGTAAGATTCATAGTTCTGCCTAACATAATATAGCTATCGACATATAACCGTACATGCATTATTTTTTCCAAGATCAATGACAATGCCCCTTGAGAAATGCTTAGTCTTTAGCGTCCCATAACACAATATCATAATGTAAATTACAACATTTCATCACATAGCTATGGATTAACATTACATTACATAACATAAATATCTTTTTAGAGTATTTGCACATGTGCAAGCCTATTCTTGACAGTCTAGACCAGAAGCACTCATGGCAATTATAATCCTCGTTTCTGCAACTGGTTACGTGGACTTAGGTGATATTTATAACTACCTTCTTCTACTACCCATTCTGTATTTCTTCCACCTTCAGCAAGAACTTCCGCAGGTCTTGATTCTTTACCTGGAGGGGTTACCCATACTTTCATTCCTGGAGGATCTGGACCATTTACTGTCTTTCCTGTGTTGGGTTGCTGTAAATTCCCATTGACCTTAATCACAAGACATGGTAATACCAAGAGACATCCTAGTGGATCTCCTGAACACCAGACATACTCTTCCTTACCACCATTATGGAGAATCAATCCAATTTCCCCTTGGTGGTCTGGGTTATAACACTGTTATTCCTTTCTTAGCCTGTTGACTCAAGGGCATTAGAAGCCCAAAAAAACCAGGAGGAAGCCTTAGCTTCCAGTTCAAAGAAATAGTTGCTGTATCTCCTGGCAGAAGCATTCCCTGCTCTGGACTCAAAACTTCTAAGCCAGTAGAATGCAGGCTCCAGGAAACAAGAAGCAAAAATATTCCTAATGGGTCACTAGGGGTAATAGTAAGAGGTGTTATTCCTGTTTCCACCCCTTGATTCCTAGACCCTTGTATCTTGGCTATAGGAGACACAGTACCATATATTGGATGCTGGTTTAAGGCATATACTGCCTTCTGGAGAATTTTGCCCCATCCCTCCAGACTATTACCACCTAATTGATGCTGTAATTGTGCCTTTAAAAGGCCATTCCACCGTTCTATCAAGCCAGCTGCTTCAGGATGGTGGGGAACATGGTAAGACCAATGAATTCCATGGTCATGAGCCCACTGCTGTACTTTAGCTGTGAAATGAGTTCCCTGGTCAGAAGCAATGCTGTGTGGAATTCCATGATGGTGGATAAGGCATTCTGTAAGTCCCTGGATGGTAGTCTTGGCAGAAGCATGACATGTAGGAAAGGCAAATCCATATCCAGAATAAGTATCTATCCCAGTAAAAACGAAGCACTGCCCTTTCCATCTTAGAAGTGGTCCAATGTAGTCAACCTGCCACCATGTTGCTGGTTGGTCACCCCAAGGAATGGCTCCATATCAGGGACTCAGCGTTGGTCTCTGCTGCTGGCAGATTTGACACTCAGCAGCAGCTGTAGCCAGGTCAGCCTTGGTGAGTGGAAGTCCATGTTGTTGAGCCCATCTCAGCCACCATGTCCATTTTGTCCATTGGCCCATTGGGCAATGACAGGAGTGGCTGGGGAAAGAGGCTGACTATCCACAGAATGGGTCCATCTTATCCACCTGATTATTGAATGTTTCTTCTGCCGATGTCCTCTTTTGATGAGCATTTATATGAGACACAAATATCTTTGTGTCCTTTGCCCATTG
Source organism: Typhlomys cinereus (assembly GCA_023101885.1). Taxonomy (NCBI): domain Eukaryota; kingdom Metazoa; phylum Chordata; class Mammalia; order Rodentia; family Platacanthomyidae; genus Typhlomys; species Typhlomys cinereus. The sequence goes on from JALPQD010000427.1 coordinate 316,596, forward strand.
GGAGAGATCTATCCACATGCTTCTTCTCCAGATGCCTTTCTCACCAATTTTCCAATTATGTTCCTTCAAGTCCCCGACCATCCTGCCAAACCATTGGCTACAGCCCATGAAGCAATATACAGTTGCACGTTTGGCCATTTTTCCTTCCAGGCAAAGTGTACAACCATGTGCACTGCCTGAAGTTCTACCCACTGTGAAGACTTTCCTTCTCCAGTTCCATTAGTGTTGTTGCAGAAAGGGGTTGTAGTGCTACAGCTCACTTCTGGGTGGCACCTGAATAGCGAGCAGAACCATCTGTGAACCAGACCCTAGTCTTTTCTTCTTCAGTCAGCTGATCATAGGGCACACCCAAGGAGGCCATAGGTGCATGCTTAGGAACAGGCATTATGACAGGCTGAGGAACCATAGGCATTTGGGCAACTTCCTCATGCAGCTTACTTGTGCCTTCAGGACCCACTCAGGCCCTGTCTCATATGTACCATTTCTATTTGATAATAGATTGCTGCTATTCCCATCCCATTGTATTGCTTGCTGGGTCAGATAACACTCAACTCATGATAGGTAACTCAGGTCGCATGGTAACTTGGTGATCCATTGTCAGACATTCGGTTTCCACTAAGGCCCAATAACAGGCCAAGAGTTGTTTCTCAAAAGGAGAGTAATTGTCTATGGATGATGGTTGGGCCTTGCTCCAAAATCCCAAGGGTCTCCTCTGTGATTCACCTATGGAAGCCTGCCAGAGACTCCAAACAGCATCTCTATCTGTGACAGATACTTCCAATACCATTGGGTCTGCTGGATCATATGGTCCAAGTGGCAAGGCAGCCTGTACAGCAGCTTGAACCTGCTGAAGAGCCTTCTCTTGTTCTGGGCCTCACTCAAAGCTGGCAGCTTTCTGAATTACTTGGTATATGGGCCTGAGTAACACACCCAAGTGAGGAATGTGTTGCCTCCAAAATCCAAAAAGACCCACTAAACATTGTGCTTCTTTCTTAGTGGTGGGAGGGGCCAGGTGCAACAACTTATCCTTTACCTTAGAGGGGATATCTCTACATGCCCCACACCATTGAACTCCTAAAAATTTTACTGAAGTAGAAGGTCCTTGGATTTTGGTTGGATTTACTTCCCATCTTCTGTTGCGCACATGCCTTACCAACAAATCCAAAATGCTTGCTACTTCTTGCTCACTTGGTCCAATCAGCAAAATATCATCTATATAATGGACCAATGTGATACCTTGTGGGAGAGACAAGCGATCAAGATCTCTTTGAACCAAGTTATGGCATAGGGCTGGAGAATTAATATACCTTTAAGGTAACACTGTAAATGTATACTGCTGGCATTGCCAACTGAAAGCAAATTGCTTCTGATGATCTTTACGAATAGGTATGGAGAAAAAAGCATTTGCAAGATTAATGGTTGCATACCAAGTATCAGGAGATGTGTTGATCTGCTCAACGAAATGACATCTGGTACAGCAGCTGTAATTGGAGTCGAAACTTGATTAAGTTTGTGATAATCAACTGTCATCCTCCATGATCTATCTGTCTTCTGTACAGGCCAAATGGGAGAGTTAAAAGGAGACGTGGTAGGAACCACCACCTCTGCATCCTTCAAGTCCTTTATGGTGGCACTAATTTCTGTAATTCCTCCAGGGATACGATACTGTTTCTGATTCACTATTTTCCTTGGTAGAAGGAATTCTAAAGGCTTCCATTTGGCCTTCCCAACCATAATAGCTCTTGCTCCACATTTCAAGGAACCAATGTGAGGGTTCTGCCAACTTCTAAGTATATCTATACCAATTGTACATTCTGCACTGGGGAAATAACCACTGGATGAGTTTGGGGACCTACTGGACCTACTGTGAGTCTAACATTAGCCAAAACTCCATCAATCACCTGTTCCCCATATGTCCCTACTTTAACTGGAGGCCACAATGCTTTTTAGGGCCTCCTGGAATCGATGTCACCTCAGACCCAGTATCCAGTAGACCCCAAAATGTCTGGTTATTTCCTTTCCCCCAATGCACAGGTACTCTAGTGAAAGGCCTTAGGTCCCTTTGTGGAAGGACAGGAGAAAGACAATATTAAAGCTTTTTGCTATGGTGCTAAGGTCCTTTCTTAAAGAGACTTGGCCTCCCCTTCATTCAAGGGGTTTTGGATCTGTAAACTGGCTCAAGTCTGGATATTGGTTGACAGGCTGTGACTCTCTGCTGCTACGAGTAAAGGCAGCTTTTCCTTCATTTCTGTTAGAATTTTCTGCTTGTACAGGTCAAATAAGAACTTTGTAGGTTTCTTATCTATTTTACTTTCGGGGACACCATGGTTGATTAGCCAATGCCAAAGGTCTAAGCGAGTAAGACCTTCATACATACTGTTCTGTCTATGCTGCACATTATGGTTAGTATGTGTACTTTGCAATTGGTGATTCAATGCTGCCACTTGGCCCCTACTGCTCTTCAATCCACCTAGGCCCATTGAATTTAAGTCTTCCAACTGGGCGGCTGCATCTCCCATTGTTAGTTCTCGAACAAGGAGAAGAGCAATGGTAGGAACCTTCATATTTGGTGCTGCCCCTCTCACCAATTTATTAAGTACATTTCTGGTAAAAGGCATGTCATCTGGATTCTCCATTGAGAATAGGACTTCAAAGAACAAATCTAGTCAAGCATACTAATTTCCCTGAGCCTCTTAATCCCATTGTCAATATTAAACCATGGAATAGCTGGAATCTCTAGTTCCTTCTCAGAAGGCCAAACTTTAATAAATACTTCAGCTACCCACTCAAATAAACTCTTGGCACCATTTTTAACTCTATGAGTAGAAGTGTTAAACCTAGAATCTCTACTCAATGGGCCCATTTCTGTGAACTCACTTTTATCCAGTTTTATACTTCTTCCACCAGTATCCCATAGCCTTACAATCCATTCCCAGGAGTATTCCCAGACCACTGCTTAAATGTGTTAGAAAAGTCATGGAGTTCTTTAGGGGTATAGCATACCTCCTCATGGACCACACTTTCTATTTCATCTTTAGGAGCCTGTTTAGCCTTGAACCTAGTTATAGGTCTGGAAGCAATCATAGGTGTATGTGCTGTAACATCATAATTTCTTGTGGCAAATGTGAAAACAGCACTTCTGTAGAGGGTGTGTGGGGGGATTCATTTTCTGCTGAGGGAGGAGAGACTATCTCCTCAGGTGAAATAAACCCATCAGAATTTGAGGGTTCAAGGTCTTCATCATCAGTTTGGTCCTCCCACACATCAGCATCCTACTTATCGGAATGCCATTCTTTTCCTATCAGTGCTTTTATTTTAATGGTCGGCCTTTCGAAGCTGGGAAATTGATTTATGTTGTAATTCAGCCACTCTAATAATCAGAGTTTGGGTTTGAATTTTCAGCGATTCAAGCCCTATTGCTACTGGAGAGAAGATCTCTTTTAGGACACACTTAAAAACTTCTAAGTTTTTGTAAACTTTTTAAGTTGGATATTTTTCTCTCTGAGATCTTCCTTTTCCATTTGTAGTTTAATGAGAGATGCTAGAAACAACCAGCCAGCATCATCATTTTCCTTATTCTTACTCAATCCTTGCAATAGGGGCATCAAGACTGTCCAACACACCTACTTTTACCAGTTCTAGAAACAGTTCATTCTGAACAGTTCCAGTGTTTTCCATGCCACCAGGGGAGTCTTTAGTCTCTGGAGGTTCCACTGGGTCAAAAAGCCAGCTCCAGATATCACAAAGCTTGCAAAATTCATTCTTACAATTCTGTTTCTCTAGAACTACTTGTGGTACCAATTTCTATATTAGTCAGGTTCTGTAGAGATGCATAATTCACAGAATGAATATATCTATATATACATATAATATGTATAAGAGATTTATTGAGTTGGCTTACAGATATGGCTGAGGTAGTCCAACGACAGCTGCCAGTAGCCGAAGGTAGTCCAATGATGGCTGCTAGTAGCTAGTTGCTCAGTTCGGTAGTCAAGTGGGTGATGGCTGAAGGGTGGAGAACTCCTAGAGTCTCAGTCTAGCTGACAACTTGGAGGGTTGGAAGGCTAGAGAGTCGAAGAAACCAGGCAGCCGGAAGGAAGAGTGATTCCTAGCACAGCTGCAAGAAGCCATCTGCTCTTCTTGGTGGCTCCTTTTTATATGATGCAGTACTGGGAGGATCCTATGAGAGCTTTGGAGGTTCTGATAGGATCTGGGGCAGGTATAATCTTTTCCAAAGGTGGTCTCAGCCCAGCTTAGTTAATACTGGGTGTGTCAAGTTGACACCCAGGTTTAACTATCACATGTATATACCGTGGTACAAGGGCAAAGGTCAGAGGAAGTCAGTTCTCCTTCTACCACATCGACTTCCAAGAATTAAACTCAGGTGACTAGGTTTGTGAGTAGGTGTACCTCACCTACTCAACTAACTTTCTGCTCCCTATTTACTTATTGTTATTCAGTTGATTATTTGCACGTGACAGGGTGCATGTGTGCAGGTCAGAGGACAGTGTTCTAAACCTGGCCCTCTCCTTCCACCTTGTCTGAGACAGGGTCTCTCTGTCTGCCATGGACAGTGCCATCCAGGTCAGCTGGCCCAGGAGCTTCCAGTGAATTCTCCTGTCTGCATCTCACTGTTAGAATGCTGGCATCATAGGGGTCAGGATTAGCTGGTCTCAATTCTCACTCTTCAGCCTGACACTGTCTTGGGACCCACTAGATCTGGCCACATATTGTCAGCAAATAAAATGGCCTTTGCTCCTCACTAGACACTCAGTTTCCCTTCTTTCCAGAGCTCCTGAGGCGTCATGACTTCCCAACATGCTGAAGGCACCTAGAGACACCAATGGCCCAGCAAGGCCCGAGGCTGTGTTCAGTTCAGGCCCTGCGGAGGTTGTCTGCTCTGCAGTCAGAGTTCTCCTGGATCGCTGCAGGGGGATATCGGGAGGGACAGTGCAGTGCTTTGGTACTGATGTTATACAGTAGGACCACCTGCTTCTGCTTCTGGGTGAGGTGACTGCTGAGTGGAAGGGACCATGTGATGTAAGTGATCATGGAACATTGGGGATTAAGCACCAGCATTTGCTACCATCAGTCCAGACTGAAGAGGGACAACAGGGTGAGGACCCCCATGTCTGTCCTTTCTGACCCCCTCTCTTAGGGACATTAAGACAGGGACCTTCCTGCTCAGGGTCACCTCATTCTCTTCCTGGCAAGGCAGCGATGGCTGGGGTGGGCTGTCCTGGGCAGGGCGGGGCTGACATGGATCCCCCCAGGGTATTCCCAGGTGTGGGTGCCTGGATCAATGGTGTTGCACTTTTTATTTATTTGGTGGCCTTGCCCTCTGAGTTCTGTAGCCTTCTTCATGTTTCCCTCCCTGCCACAGGGTGGAGGATTCTGCTCTCCCCACGTCCCCAGCATTTGTTGATGACAGTAGCTCAGACTGAGGCTGATGGAATCACTGGATATTTGCCTGCATTTCCCTGATGTCTGAGAGTGTTGCATATTTATACATATTTATTTTATTTATTTATTTTTATTTTTTTAAATTTATTCAATTGTGCATGTATGCGCATGTGTATTTGTGTGTGTGTGTGTGCAGAACCACAGGCGAATCCAGGAACCACCATGGACCGCCTCCACCTCCTGGTTTACTCTGCTCCGGGATTCACAGGCCCCGCCCCACCAGGACCGGAAACGCAGGCCACCATCCCCCCCTCCCCCCCGCCACCACCTCTGCCCGGCGTCCATATGTGGGGTCCAGGATCCGACCCAGGACCCCCACCTGCAAGGCAGAGGCCCAACCCCTGAGCCACCTCTCCAGCCCTTATACATATTTATTGTTGCTTGTTTTACTTCTGAGAATATGAGTTCAATTCATTGGTCTATGTATTGATGGAGTGAATTTTGGATGTGTCAGCTGCTTCTGGCTCTTCTTACATATCCTAGACATCACTCCACTGTCAGCTCTCTGGTTTGTAGATACTCTCCTGGCCTGTAGGCTGCCCCTGAGCTCTCCTGTTTGCAGCCTGCAGACCGTGTCAACTCTGCGGCTTCTGTGCAGAGCACAGGTGTTTCCACACATGTAACCCCATCTGTCAGCACTTGCTTTATGTCCTGAACCACCGGAGTCCTTCACAGAGTCCTCGCCTGAGTCTCCAAGGACTTTCCTGTGTTCTGAGGGGAGCATCAGAGATTCTGGTGTCACCTTAGCCGGTGTGATCAGCTCTGACTTTACCTGACACAGGAGAAGGGATGTGACCTGCTGCGTCTCCTGCTCATGTGGACATGCAGTTTCCCAGCACCATTGGCTGAAGAGGCTGTGGTTGCTCTGATGTGGTTCTTTGGAGCACATTTGAAGATCAAGTGTGTGTAGTTCATGGGTTTGTATTTGGGCCCTCCTGTAACCCTTCTTCTCCCTGTCTGTTTTGTACCACACCATGCAGACATGACAGCCATCAGTCACATCCCTGAAATCTGGCATCAGGACCTCCGATATTTTTTTCTCCCTCGGGTTGTTTTGTCATTCATTTTGGCATATTCATGAGAAATTTAGGATCCACTTTTCTATTTCTGTGAGAAGTGCCATTGCAATTTGATGGGGAACATGCTGAATGTGTGGAAACCATCTTCACAGTCTCTACGCTGCCCTTCAATGGCACAGGAGGCTTCTTCTCAGGGATTCGGGTCATTTCACGGTTCCTATCTTGTCATTGAGGAAGTCTTTCTGGTGCTTGGCTGGATCATTTTATCTGTTTCATGATTCTGTAAATGGGGTTTTCCAGATCTCTCAACAACTGTTCCTCCATGAATAGTGGAGTTACTGACTTATGAATGTTGATTTTGTTGTTGCTACTGTGCTGAAAATGTTGACCAGATGTGAGATTTTTGGTGCCATTTCTAAAGGTCTTTTAAGCACTGTATCTTGCTATTTGCAAACACGAGGAAGTTGACTCCTTCCTTTCCCACTGTCCTTCTTTCTCTCACCTCACTGCTCAGGCTCAGGACTCAAGAACTCACTGAATAACACCTGAGATCATTCCCGCCCTTGTCTTGTTTCTGGTTTTAGATGAAATGGTTTCAGTTCTTCCCAGTTTAATGCTGGAGGCCGAGTTCCATCACTATTCACAGAAATTTGCTACATGGAGCCTGCAGAGGTGATATGCATAGGAACAGTGAAGAAGGGGGATCCAGATGCTCTGAGCTGGGGAGCACACGCACGTTGAGGGCAGTGCACCCCAACTTCATGCACGATGGGTCCCGCGTCAGGGTCCTCCCTGCTCTGGGCTGTGGGCTCCTTTCCCAGTCTGTTCATTTGCATGATGTACAGTGAACTCTACTGAATGAATGCAGCATTGCTGACTTCTGTGAGGTTCTTTTAGGAAAGTGTGAAATAGGGCAGGGCTGGGTAACTTTGTTTTTGTGTAAAGTACACATGAGCGGGCTGGAACGATGGCTCAGAGGTTGAGACTTTGTCTCACAAGCAGAAGGTCCTGAGTTCTGATCCCAGGTCCCTTGTGAAAACCCCAGGCCAAAATGGTGGAGGCCTGCACTTCCAGCCCTAGTGGGTGGAGCCTGGGAAATCCCAGAGCTAAGCAAGGAGGCGAAAGCAATCCAAGATAATACCTAAAGTCACTCTTGGTCCTGCCCAAGGGCACACAGTGCCCTCTGATACACACAAACACACACACACACACAGACACACACACACATAAATAAATAAATAAATAAATAAATAAATAAATAAATAAATAAATAAATAAATAAATAAATCAAGCAAGCAAGCAAGCAAGCAAGCAAACAAACATTTTTTAAAATATATTTTTGAAAAGTATTCGGAAGTACAACTCCACCTAGGTGGATGGAGCCCTTCAGCCTGTGGGATGTGATGCTGACCTAGTGTCAATGTCAGAATCAAAGGAACCAGCAGGGGTCAGGGAAACAGGCAACTGGGAAACTGGGAGGAGAAAGAGGAGGAGGAGGAGGAGGAGGAGGAGGAGGAGGAGGAGGAGGAGAAAGAGGAGAAGGAGAAAGAGGAGGAGGAGAAAGAGGAACTCTCTACATTCCATTGGAAAAAGTCAGAGCCCAGTTAGATAGTGAAGACCTCACCTGGACATTGTTCCAGATGTAAAGATGGACAAGGTGACAGTTCAGCCTGTGCTCAGCTCTGCAGGAGAGAATTTCCCACCTGCTGTGCAGGACACAGACTCTCATTGGCCAAATGGAAATTGAAAATTATTGGTGATTATTTTTTAGTTCTTTGCAAGAGTTGGTGGATCAGTGGTTCTTAAAAATCAATCATGTTAGGGGGCTGGAAAGGTGGCTCAGGGGTTAAGCCTCTGCCTTGCAGGCGGAAGGTCCTGAGTTCAGATCCTAGACCCCACGTGTAGATGCCGGGAAGAAGCAGAGGCGGCCTGCATTTCTGGTCCTGGTAGGGTGGAGCCTGTGAGTCCGGGGGAAGAGTAAACAAGGAGGAAGTGGAGGCGTCCATGATGGTTCCCGAATTCGCCCATGGTTACACACACACACACACACACACACACACACACACACACACATGCACGCACGCACAATTGAATAAAAAAAAATCATGTTAGAGATTCTCCTCCACCTTTTTTCCTAGGCAGAAATCTGTACAAATACTGGTGGAAATTTTAAATGCCCCAATGAATCCTTGTCTTACAGACCTGGGTAGTGTAACCTGAATTAGACAGAGAGCAGGAGGTGTTCAGAGCAACCACTCCTCTCTCCACACTCACTCTGACTTGGGATCTGAAGGAAGAGCTGGTGTGGGCAGAGGACAGATCTGAACACAGTCTCCAGGGACCCACAGGGTTGATGTCATTTTTTTCCTAAGCGAGCCAGGTGTCTGCAGAGCATTGGAGAAAGTTCTAGGCTCAGACCATCATCTCTGATGCTGCAGCCCATCACTCTCCCTGCATCCCCCAGCTCAGCGCCCCTATGTGACACACCAGGGGAATTCCACTCCCTTTATAGGAGAGGACACTCCCCTGTCCTTCCCAGGTGGACCCTAGCATGAGGCTGAGGCTCCACCGGGCAGAGGTCCACACGCTGCACTATGGCCAGGACCCGTGGCTCCAGCAGGAGCTGCTGTGCAGAGGGCACTGGCAGAGGGGACATCGTAGCAGAGTGAGGGCCAGGGGGCAGGAGCAGCAGGGACAGCCCCAGCTGAGGGCACAAGTCAGCAGCAGGCGCAGTGAACATGAGCGGGAGCCGAGCACTGCACTGGGGCCCTGCTGTTGGCTGTGCAGCCGCCAGTGCTGCTCTGAGGCCTTGTGCAATAGAAGCCACCCGAAGCTAAGTACAGACACGGGCAGGTGCAGCCAGGTTAGATCTCCTCCTTGCCTCATGCAGAGAGCGATTCTGTGCCAAAGCCTCAGACGATCGCCATGATGAGCTGAGAGTCTCTTCCTGCATCTTCCTTCTGCTGTGCTGAGCACAGGGAACAGTATCCTGCCTCAGCTTATGAATGTCAGTGTCCATGATTGATACTTTACATGATTAATGCATGTGACTGACAGTGGGACGCACATGCTTGACAGTACATAGGATTGATAGTACACATGATCCACAATACTCATGATTAGAACATGACTGACACTGTGTGTGATTGGCAGTGCAGACCCTCCCTGTCCTCTGCAAGGTCAGGCTCTGTGGATCTGTGGATTTCACACTCCCCGCTGCTGAGGACTCTGAGCCGGTCTCACTGGTGCCCTCGGCTGAGCACTGATGGCTCATTGATCGGGATCACCTAGGTTTCTCCACAGACCCCATCTCAGACTATTAGACAAAAGGGACCAAGAAATGGGTCAGCAAAGTGACCTACAAGTGACCTGCAACCAACCTGGGCACCTGGTGACCTGCTGCTCCTGACCATGTGAACCAGAAACCAGCAGCAACAACACAACCTTACACATTCTAGAAACTTCCACCGCACTTCAGACCAGATAGGGAGATTCCTGTGCATAGGATTGAGGGACACTCTGGCCTTGGAGCCTTCTAGAAGCCTCATGTGAACTGAGCCTTCAGTTTGTTCCTGGTCTCCTCAGGTCACAGATTTCATTGCCAGGCTCAGGCTTTGTCCCCCAGGAACCCCACCTGAGCATCCAGCTCCCCTCGCTCCCAGCTGACTTGAAGCTCTATAATTATTCAGGTCACGCTGTATTGGTCCTCTCCTGCTGGACTGCAGTGAACCTCTGCAGTGGTCACGATTCACAGTTACCTGGATCACGCTCCGGGGACCAGAGGGGATGCTTGCTGGGAATGCCAGTTCTGCACTTGGCCTGCAGTTGTCCCACAGGTCCACAGGATCCAATGGTTTGCTGTCCTCTGTCACAATCAGGACAGGCACTGAAGAGGAGGTCCCTGCAGGTCTGCCTCTGCTACAGCTCAGGGCTGATGGCATCTCCCTTCCCTCTTGTCACCCCACTCCATATGGGGACTCTGACTGCTTGGAGGGCAGAGGCTGGTGCGTGAACACAGGTTCTGGCTTCTCCGTCCTTGGGGGGCTGAATGATGTCTGTGTTCTGTGAGCTTCCGTCTCACACTCACCAGCTTCAGCAGGAGGCAGCAGATTGAACCCCTTTCTGCTCTGCTTGGTCCCTTGTTTCCTTTTCATCAGCATGACGTCACCCCAAGGTTATCCGCAGCGCACACTTCTCAGCGCCTGCACCCTGTGTCCTGGGGAAGCTCCTCTCCTCCCTCCAGGGCACATCTCTGCTCTGCCTCTGTAGCCTCAGGGTCTCCCATGTCCTGCCTCTCACAGGGCACCGACACTCTTCCTGTTCCCCCTGACAGACTCCATGGTTGTCCTGGGTCACTTTGTAACCAGGGGTGCTCGTCTCTGCTCCCCAACCTGAAATTCTGGAACAGCCTGAATTCCTGCTATATCCAGAGCCTGTCATAGAACAATCCTGTCCTTGTCTCTATTCTGGTCACCTTCTTTCTGACTCTCTGACTCTGAGGAAAGACCTGACCTTCCCTCACTCCTGGCCTGGTCATGTGACCAGATCCTGACCTCTCCAAGTGGCTGTGCTCCAGGTGTCAGCTTCCTCAGCCTTCCAGAATACACAGCCATCTTCCAGCCCCACAGTCCTGCACTGCCACCTCTCCTGGAAGTGTGCACCTCCTGATAGGATGTTATCGGAATATTTCTTCTGAGGAGACCACACACGACCATCTCCCACACCAGATAGGACATCCAGGACAAAAGGAAGTAGTGATCACACCATGTTGCAAATTGACGAACCCACAAGTCTTGCTTACAAGGTGTGGTGAGGGATGTTTATAGGAGCAAGATGGATCCAGCCTAGCTAAGAGCTTCCCCAGAGATGCCTAGATAGGATCCCAATTATCCTTCTATGTTATTCAGGATTCTCTTGAAGAATAGAATTGATAAAAGTAAATATTTTAAAATAGTTTGTTATACTAAAATTTTAAATAATATAATAAATATTTATTAAGTGAATCCACAAATAAAATCAGTGTAGTCCAAGAAGGACTTCCTGAAGCCACTCAATTGTTGACCTGAGCATTGCAGAAGGCCGAAGGGTCCATGGAAAGTCTCAAACATGAATCACACAGGAGAACTATCATAGTTAGGGGTGGTGTCAACTTGACTGTTGAGAGTTTGAGCTCTGGGCACATTCGTGGAGATTTAGTGGTTGGGTTAAGCCCAGAGCAAACCTGCAGGAGATTGTCTAGCTGATGGGGAAGGCCTGGCCTATGATGGGTGGGACTAGGCCCTGAACAGGTGAATAAAATACTGAGAGTTGGTAGAGGAAGTCAGCATCCTTCTGTTCACTTGGCCAGATGTGCTGGTCTGGCAAGTAAGGATTGTCCATCTCTCAGCTGTTATGTGGTGATGGTGTGGCCAGTTCCCTCGGCCCTGGTGTTGGTGCATGCTCTCCCGTCAAGCTGGACTGAGAAACCGTAACCGTAAGAGAGAATAAACCCTTGTTCCCTTAAGCCGTTTGATGGTCATTTATCAGCAACCATGCAGGCGGACTGCAACAAGGAGTGAGGGCCGCAATGTTGCAATGAACAGCAAGCTGAAGCCCAAGAGCTGGAGCATCCAGGGCAGCAGCGTGGACAGCAGTGAGGACAGAAGTGATGGTGAGCAGCTGCCAGGCCCTGGAGCCTGGGCTCCCATAATGGCAGGCCCAGGACACAGGGCTGCAAAGGCAGAGAGAACAGCAGCAGTGGTGGTGCCGATGATAGCAGCTGTAACAGTGCTGGAGACGCAGCAACTGACCAGTAGTGGACTCAACACAGCAAAGCCACACAGGGCAAGAATCGGCAAATCTCTTTCCCTTGCACTTCTTTTATCTGGTGCATCGCTGGAAAGCATCACCCACCATAGGCTGCGTCTTCCATGTCAATTACACCATCACCTGCAGGCTCCTTCAAGGGGCCCCCCAACTATCAACTGTACATAGCTGTGCCCCAAACAGCCTGAAACTATCACGCTGAGACCTGAATCTCACTATCATACCTTCCACAGTCTGTGTGTACCCTAGGGACCCCCCAGACCTCAAGGGGCCAAAGGCAGATGCAATCAGGGCAGAATGACCTGCAGTGAGTCTAGAGCCCCATGTGAGGGTCCAATGACCTTCTCAACCCCCTCTGTCTCTCAAGGACAACAGGTGCCATCTTGAGGGTCTCAGACAAAGATGGTGGCTGTGTGTCCTGAGGAAAGTCCCATATAATCTGTCCTTATTCATGTGTGCACAGGGCAGTTTGTGCCCACCCAATGCAGCCCACACTTCATGAGGCCCACAGGGATTCACCTCGTCACAGGGTGTCATGGATGAAAAGAAAATGAGGGGGCTGGGAATTGCTATGCAAATTGAGGTGTGGAACCTCTGATTTGTTGGAAGAAGACACAGGGAAATGAGAAGCTCTCCTGGCTTCCAGAGCATGCTCAGGAAAACCAGCCTGAAATATCAGAGACTTTCACATGCCTAAGGTTCAGCTATGACCACAGAGACAGTTTAGAAGTGAAATGTCTCCACTGCACAGATCCGAAGGTCTCAGGCTGTGGTCTTACTCCTGAAGGGGCTCCAGAAAATCCCAGTGGGTCAGACTAACATTTCTGTCCATTTTCCATGGAAAACTCATCAATCAGGAAGGAAGTTTCCTTTGCTAACAGGCGGCATCCTGCACTCTACAGTCCACTAGGTGGCACTCTACACCCGCCCAGCAGTCTCTTCCCTAGGAAATCATTACTACATCTAGAACCTGGGGAGGGGCCCTGCATCTTGTGTCCTGAGATTCCTGAGACTGGCGAGCGTGTCAGGTCTCATGAACCTCATGGACCTTCCTCCTGGCTGCGGAGGGGATATTCTAATCTGGAGGAAGATCTGCAGAATCCATCTTTATTAATGCACCTCAGAGACCCACTGGTGTCTGTGGCAGCCACAGGGCAGGTCAGTGTGAGAGGTTACACTGAGGTCAGGGCCGCCTCACTTCTGTACACAGCTGCCCTCCACCTGTTTTGGGACTTCACCCATCCACATTGCTTTATAACATTCAACTAGACTCCTCCTTGGGTTTCCATTGAGAGGTGACACCCACCCAGGGTCAGGGAGGATCTGGGATATGAAACCCAAAGAACACAGATCCAGAAGGTTCCATCAGACCTGAGCCAAGAGGATCTCAGTGGGATCTGTCCCCACAGCAAAGTGAAAAAAGACAGACTCCAAGGCAGCTCTGGAAGGAGTGCAGGAGCTCAGAGCCTGAACATTCCTGTCTTCAGCTCACAGTCTACTGGGCGCTCATTGATGGGGCTTCTGTGGCCTGCAGGCAACTCCATCTAAAGGGGGGTCTCCCTCATGGCCGCTATCCTTTCTAGCATTCCCTAAGTACATCATGTCTAGCTTTGAGACCCATTAAGCTTGTTCTGGGGCTGAGAAAATAACAGGGCAGAAATGGGAAGAATCACATGGACACAGAAACTGGAATAAACTTTAGGTGAGAAGAGGTGGGGAATATTCTCAGTCCTCCTGGAGGGTGAACTGTGAGAATTTTCCACCAAGTTCTGCCATATTTAATTTACACACAGGGGATAAGCAGGGAACTGGGAATTACAATGTAAGTTGGAATGTGCAACAGTTGATTTTTTTGGAAGGAGACAGAGAAATGAGAGGCTGTCCTAATTTGTAGAGCATGCCTGGTACAAACAGCCCAAGACACCAGGAGAATCCACATGCCTGAGGTTTAGGGTCAACCAGAGAGCGACAGTTTATACATGAGATATCTGCACTGCACACAGAGATGCCGTGTGTCTCAATCTGTGGTCTTATTGCTTAAGGGGATCCAGAAAACATGAGTTGGTTTGACTAATGTTTCTGTACTTGTGCTTTCCACGGAAAACTTATGAACTGTTGCATCCCTCAGATCTGCAAAGAGTTTCCTTTGCTAACAGGCGGCATCCTGGACAGCACGTCCGCTAGGTGGCGCTCCACACCACACAGTGGACCTCAGGAGGCTCCTGCATCTGCTGTCCTCAGCTCTGCAGACAAGTGAGCTTCTAGGTGCATGAACCTCACGGCCTCCCTCCTGGCTCCAGAGGGAATATTCCAAGCTGCAGGAAAATCTGCGGAAGCCATCTTCATGGATGCAAACCTCAGACCCAAGGGTGTCTGTGGCAGCCACAGCGCAGGTCCTCTCACGCTGAGGTCAGGGTCTCCTGAGCCTTCCTCACACTGCTGCCCTCCAGGGACTTCTAAACCTGACTGCTCCAGGTTACTTTGTTACCAAACACACATCCAACTGTTTGCCTTGAGTTTGCACTGAGAGCTGGCAGCTGCCCAGAGCTGGGGAGGAGCTGGGAAGTGAAGCCCAGAGAACACAGCTCCACAAGGACCCATATCAGATCTGAGGCAAGAGGGGGGTCAGTGGGATCCTTTAGGAAAGAAACAGATAGACTCTAGGGCAGCTCTGAAGGGAGGACGGGAGCTCAGAGCCAGAACATCGATGTCTTGGTCCACAGGCTCCTGGGCTCACAAGTCTTGCTGCACCTCATGGACCATGAAGGAGAAACATTTGCTGCTGCGGTTACACTGGGGGC
This sequence comes from Typhlomys cinereus, assembly GCA_023101885.1. Taxonomy (NCBI): domain Eukaryota; kingdom Metazoa; phylum Chordata; class Mammalia; order Rodentia; family Platacanthomyidae; genus Typhlomys; species Typhlomys cinereus. The sequence goes on from JALPQD010000427.1 coordinate 331,684, forward strand.
CCCAAACGACAAGGGGACCAGTGTCCTCCCGCAGTACAGGAGCCTCCTCCTCCTCTAGACACGCTGCAGGAGGAGACGTGGACACTGCCCATGGGCTGAGGGCACAGCAGGCCTGAGCCAGGCTGAGCTGGCACAGGAGCCCTGGCTGCACCACCTGAGGCAGCAGCTCTGTCCTGGCTGCGTCCTGTGATGAGACCCTGACCACATGCGGCTCTGATGACAGGGACCAGAGCCCAGGACATGATGCTGCTGAGTGACCACAGCAAAGCACCCGTGAATGCAGCTCCAGTGGGCACTGCCATGTCCTCACAGGGTCTGCACTGTCTTCTTCTGCTGACTGGCCACGTTCACAGATTCCAAAGTATTCTAAATGCCGCCAGTTATTTCATCCAGAGATTAGGAATTTCTTCTTTAATTGACTTGCCAAAGTCTGAGGTCAAGATTTTGAAATTTGCTTTCATAGTTTCAGTTCTGAAATTGGCTCTGTAAGGGAACCTAGGACAGTGCAAAACAGGGGGGCTGGTGGGAAATGGTGGGCTGGTCTCAGATCGTCACATTCCCACCATAGGAGCACAGACATCTTTAGACACCATTGACACAAGAGAACTCTGGGACTTGTGTTTTTGGGTCCCACGGTGCAGATGTCTCAAGCTGCAGGATGAGACCATGAACACACTCAGGGCAGTCACTGCAGAGATGACATTCCCAGCTGCCACCATCACTCACAAGCCCAGATTTGAAGAGACCCTGAGACTCATATTGGCCTCAACCTTGAACTTAGGCCCTCAGGTGTCACCTTTACAAGCTGTGAGAAACACATCAGAGCTCTGCGCACTGTCCCTGTCTGGGAAGAGAAAGAACAGGCCACACTCAGAGCCCAGAGAAGATGTGGCTGTAGGAGGAATGAAGGGCTTGATGACTCCCTCTGTACCCCAGGGGCTCAGGGATCACACTGCTTCCCATACTCACTTGCAGTCTGAATATAGCTCCCTCCTTTAACATGTGTGGGGAGACAGACTGTGAGACCAGGGTAGTTCATCCTGCAGGAAGTTTCTAGAACTGACTGTAAAGCCAGGGAAGGGTCAGAAGATGTGAGGAAAAGTCATGTATGGAGACATCATGGACTGTCCTCCTGGAGGCCTGTCTTCAGCAGGGACCTTCCCCTCTGACCTCTGACTGCTGGGAGTCAGGCCCCACCCACAGTCATCAGTGAATGTGTCCATCATGTTCCATGTGCTTTGCAGGAGAGTCAGTGTGGGAAACACAGACCCAGGCTGTGCAGTGTGTGTGTGTGTGTGTGTGTGTGTGTGTGTGTGTGTGTGTGTGTGTGTGTGATGTTTCCCACTTTTGAGGCGTAGGACAAATTCTGTGAACAGATTGAGGCGAAAACTCAGATCCTGCCCTCCCCTACCTGCATTCTTCCTCTTCCTCAGCACACCAGACATCACAGCTCCAGTGACCACAGCTTCAAGGAGAACCAGGGCAGCAACTATCGCCAGTGTGGGGAAGGTGGGCTGAGGAGGCTCTGGGAAGGGAAGGAACAGTGAGGGTCTGACCCCAGCTCTCAGCCCTGACCCTGCCCAGGTCTCCACAAGGCCCCCTGCTTTCCTATGCCCACACCCTCCTTACCCCATCTCAGGGTGAGGGGCTCAGGCACCCCTCATGCAGCACATGGCAGGTGTAGCTCTGCTCCTCCCCAGAAGGCACCACCACAGCTGCCCACCTCTGGAAGCTTCCATCCCCTGAAGGCCTGCTCTCCACAAGCTCCATGTCCTGGGTTAGTTCTTTCTCACCCTCCTGCCAGATCAGGGTGATGTCAGCCCTGTACTTCAAGGTGACCTTCCCTTCATGCCCAGGGTGATGGGTCACATGTGCATGTGGGGGGATCTGAGGGAAGACTTGGGAAAAGTCATGCTTTTGTAATTCTTCCTGGGGACTCCAAGCAGTGCTCCTGTGACCATCTAGAAAATGAACTGAGAATTGAGCTGGAGCAGCTATGCAAACTCCATACAGTAGCCTGGACCAAGAGTCTAGAAATTATTTTTTTAATATTTTATTTGTGTGTGTGTGTGTGTGTGTGTGTGTGTGTGTGTGTGTGTGACAGAGCACTGTGTATCTTTGTGGAGGACCAAGGATGAATTCGGGAATCATCCTGGATTGTTTCTACCTCCTTCTTACTTTGCTCTTGGATTTTCCAGGCTCCCCACCAGGCCCAGAAGTGCAGACTCTGCCATTTCTGTCTGTTGGCTTTTTTTTTTTTCCCCACATGGGACCTGGGATCCGAACTCAGGATTTTCTGCTTGGGAGAAAGAGTCTTATTCCCTGAGCCATCTCTTCAGCCCTAGAAATTATTCTTTAGAAAGTTCTAGAAACTGAGTGGACCAATCCATGGTAGGAGACTTCAGGTCTCCTACTGACAAAATTCACTTCTGTCCATAAATGTACACCAGTGGTGTCTTTTGTGTGTTTCTCTGAAATGTGTCCTGCCTGAACAGTGGAAGAGTATTGGGAGGCCACTCAGTAAACATTTGCACTGTTACCTTTTTCCTTAGGTGACTTGTACAATTTATTATCATCACTCTGGTCTGAACCCACAACCTCACGTGCGCCAGGCAATCACTCTATCACGCAGCTCTCATATATCCTCAGCCTTGTTTGTGAGTTTTTCTTTGTCCAACACCTCAGTGTTGGTGACATAAACCTTCCTTTCCTCCTGCCTCTCCAGGACTGGGATGACAGGTGTGCGCCCCAGGTGGGGTACACAGGTGTTTCTTGGCAGGGGAAGGGCACTGGGGAGCAGGAGGTAATTGCAGCCACATGATGTTCTCCTTGTCAGAAGTGAGCGCCTGGCGCAGTGCTGACCTTCATCCATCACCCTGGACTGATGGCTGCTGTTGGGGGTCAGCAACCCCCAGAGTCAGGGAGAGCTCTGCCTTCTGTCTTCTCATTTGTTTTCACTTGCCCTGGGGCAACAATCCTGTCCCCACCTTCTGGTGGCTTTTGTTTGCTGCTGAGTTTTCTGCTCATTCAATCCTAAATTTAGTTGGGAATCATATCACTAGAAGCTGAGTTTTTCTTTTTTTCCTCTCCCATTTGCTGTTCATTTCTATCTTGGTGACTCTCTTACTTTTCTTTCCTGGTAAAGGTTTTAGTTTATGGAAAGTACATTGTAAATCTGGAACAGAAGTGTTGAGTCTGTTCACAACTGATATATATTTACTTATTTTTTCATGTCAGATTGACCCCTGTATTTAACAGGTACAAATTGACCCCCACAGACTCAATCTGTAGTTGTTTGGGAGGTCATGGGACTTTCAGGAGGTGGAGCCTTGCTGGAGCAGGTTCCTCACAGGGGCTGGGCCTGGGGGTGGATCAGCACCACCTACTTCAGGAGAGGTTTGCTCTTGCTCTTTTGCAGCTCACAGCCTTGTGATGGGGGTGACTTATGCCACCTCCCACTTCTGCCTCCAGCCATGCCTTTTCCACCCGAAGGACTGTATCGCCCCTCTGGAACTGTAAGCTGAATAAATCTCTCTTTCTCCCCCTAAGTCGTTTGACCCTCAGTGGTGTCTCACAGCAAGAGAGAAGAGTAACTGATACAGGCATCATGGCCTTGATGTCTTCAAGCTGTGAGATCAACATGCTTTGTATTCTCAGTGTTCAGCATATTAAAGAGAATTTATTATTTCTATATTATTCATTACAGTGAACTAAGGGAAGCAAATGTATGTTGTAATGCACAAGGTGGAGGTTCAGAAGTCAGTTCCTTCCACCATGTGGCTTCTGGCACTTTGCCCACTGAATAATCTCACCAGCTCAGGAAACTGGATCTTAATGTACGTAGCAAAGGCCATGTAATGTTATATTTTATTATTTTATTTTATTTCAAATAAATTATTCATTTGAAAAAGAAGGAAGAGAGAGCAAGAGAGATAGAAACAGAGAGAGAGGGAAAGAGAGAGAGATAAAGAGAGAGAGAGGGGACATGCACACATGCACACCATAGTGCAATGGTGAAAGTCAGAGGACAACTTCTTTCCTCCCCTCATATGGGACTCGGGGGATCAAACACCTCAGATCACCAGGTTACCTAATGTGTTATCTTGCTGAGCCTGGAATACGAATTTTATTTATTTATTTGTTTATTAATTCATTCATTCATTTACTCATTCATTCAGTCAGTCATCCGGCAGAGGCTGTAGAAGGGGCATGTTAGTGTGTGAGCCTGTGGAAGTCCACTTCTTGCTTTGCTCTAAGATTTTCTAGGCCACAAGTGCAGGCTGCTGCCATTTCTTCCTGGTGTTTTTATGTGGGGTCTGGGATCTGAACTCAGGTCCTTTTGTTAGAAAGCAACTGCTTTAACTTCTGAGCCATCTCTGCAGCCCCTATGCCATGAATTTTAAGCATTCTCCCTTCAGCAGCATGATTTGTGCCAGCTTAGAGGTGGAATCAAGTGGCCGAGCCAGTGCTGGCAAGTCAGATGCCACGTGTTCCAGGTTCTGGATGGACACGAGTTGCACTAAGGTCTGCAAGCTCAGCTGTTGTAGCAGTCAGCTTGCATGGTTGTTGATAAATGACCATCAAATGGTTTAAGGGGACAAGGGTTTATTGTCTCTTACGATTCCTGGTTACAGTTCTCAGTCCAGCTTGACAGGAGAGCACGCACCAACACCAGAGCTAAGGGAACTGGCCACACCATCACTACATAATGGCTGAGAGAGGGACGATTTTTACTTGCCAGACCAACATGTCTGGCTAAGTGTACAGAAGAATGCCAACTCTCTCAACCAGCTCTCTGTGATTTATTCCAGGGCCTAATCCTACCCACCATAGGCTAGGCCTTCTCCGTCAGCTAGACAGTCTCCTGCAGGTTTGCTCTGGGCCTAACTGAACCACTAATTCTCTACAAATGTGCCCAGAGCTCAAGTCCTCAACTATCAAGTTGACACCTGTGCCTAACCATGACACTCCACCCCTTGTCAACTTGACACAAAAACATAGCACTTTTAAACTGTAACCTTCAATCCTTGTCCCTATAGATGTTAAAATTTATCTTAACATATAAATACATTTCATAGATAAATTTAAAATGTTCTCTCATTGAAACTTTAGTTCCAACATTTTAAAAGTTTAAATACTATAAAACAGATAAAACATTAAAACAGAAGGATCTTGACACAAAAAGAAAACATTTAAATTAAGATCAAAGTCCAGCAAATTACCGCATCCTGTACTTCAATGTCCATCTTCTGTTGCTCATCACTTAGTCAAGGTGGCTCAAAGATTCCAGGCATTCCCAGTCCTTGTTTGAAGCTTAAAGTTGAAAAAGCAGAGCTCCTCTAAACTAGGCTGAATCTCCACTCACAGCTGTCCTCAGCATACATCCCATGGTTCTGGCATCTCCAACAGTACTCTGGGTTTGCCTCTATAGCTATAAGTTTCACCTTCTCTCACAGGAACTCTACGCCTGCCACTTGGTGCCAAGCTTTTGCTGCTATCCATGAACCCTTCAGTAGTACACCAAAACTAGCATCACCTGGGGGACGCTGCCAGATTCTGAAGCAAAGTTGAAACATAACTTGGTTCACTCGAGCCACAACTGTACCAAATTTACAAGCTAACTGTGGAAAAGCCTCTTTTCTAGACAGCCAAACTTGCAAAGGGCAAGAAACAGCTTTAACTTGGGCTTTTGGCCCCTGAAGAAATCTGGGTTTTCAAACCACGGACTCACCACATGGCGGTTTTCACATCTTCCACTGTCCCAGGGCAAGTCACTAGGTTTTCCTTCATTGATGCTTTTTCCAACAAGGGCAGCTATTTCACTGCCCTGCCCTTTCCTCATGCAAATCCTCAAGGCTGCCAACACAGCTCTTCTCTATCAAGCAAACCAGCCCATCGTGTTCAAATTCAACTGCAACAAAGTCCTTGTTCCCCTCATCAGAAACTGGGACCAAACAATTCATTACTCTCTCAGCATTACTGTTTTCCAAGTGCCCCCCCCCCAAACTCTGAAGAATGGTTTTTGTCATCCGCAAAAAGTGAAAATCTCTAAGCATTTCCAACTTTGTCCAGCGAAACCATTCAAAAGCCACAATATCCACATAGTCAGATTTATCAGCAACATCCTACTCCCAGTATCAAATTCTGTAGAAGTCAGCCTGCATGGTTGCTGATAAATGACCATCAAATGGCTTAAGGGAACAAGGGTTTATTCTCTCTTACAATTCCTGGTTACAGTTCTCAGTCCAGCTTGATGGGAGACCACACACCAACATCAGAGTCAAGGGAATTGGCCACACCACACCGTCACCAAGCCTTAGTTGCCAGACCAGCATGTCTGCCAAGTGTGCAGAAGAATACCAACTCTCTCTGTGATTTATTCCAGGGCCTAATCCCACCCACCATAGGCCAGGCCTTCCCCATCAGCTAGGCAATCTCCTGCAAGTTTGCTCTGGGCCTAACTCAACCACTGATTCTCTACAAATGTGCCTAGAGCTCAAGCCCTCAACTGTCAAGTTGACACCTGTGCCTAACCATGACGGCTGTGCTCTGGTTGCTCCTCTGGGTGTGAAGCCTCAGCTGTTCTGTCTGCCCATCAATCCCCTTCAGTGGGGGTCCTTGAGCTCCCTGAAGTCACCATCACTTGGTGAGGAGACAAAGCAGAAGAGGAGGAGGCATCCCTGGATTGGTGGTTAGGATCAGGATGCGTGAAAATGACACTGGAGGTGAGTGTGGGATGACGAGACAATGGCTGGATGGACGGCAACACTGGCCTGGGGAGACGGCACAGCACAGGAAGAGGTTCTGATACAAGTCCAGTTAGTGACTGTCCTGCAGTGATGGCTACTATGCTACAAGTGTGTATGTCTGTGTGCATATGTGTGCACATTTCATGTATGTGTGTACCCCCATGTGTCTTTAACATAATATAGATGTATGTAGAGTTATTGACTATGCTAATGGGGGCACAGTTGTACCAACAGTGGGTAATAATAACATATCTAAGCCAACAGGCAGCAGGATCCATCTGGTGTCCACATTAGAACAGGAACAGTGGTGGTCAAGTTGTACCCACTGGAGTCACAGATAAACACCACACTTTGGTAGTCAGTTAGGAGTCCTGTTTATCTGTGGGCAGTCAAGAGCAGGCTCATGCCAGAAAGAACTCTCACCCCAGAAGATGGGGATGGAAGGGCTAATAAATCCAAAAAGCCTAATTCTCTCATAGGTCAGCTGATGGAACATCAAAAGGCACAGTTAGAAAAAACTAATGTTACAGTATTGTAAGCAGGATGGATCAGCTTCTTGAGTGGCAGGTGTCAGACTCGGATAGCAAGGAAAAGGAAGTCTGGGCCCAGCACAGCATACACTGCATGGAGTCATTTCAGTTGTGAGCACAAGAGATGACAGGCTGTCCCCTCCATCTCCTTTTGCCTATGCTTGGAAAATTGTGCAGTTATTGCTATAGATGACAAGATTCAGGTGTCAGGAGGAGGCTGTGGGCTAAAGTTGGGGGTGAGATGAGAGTTGTGAGGGTAAAACGCTTGTTGTGTAAGAACCTGAGTTCGGTTCCCAAGCTTGAGTCACTTCTGTTGTTACTGTGAAAAATGAAGTGCCTGACACAAGCCAGCTAGGAGAGGGAAGGTTTTTTCCACCTCACATTTCCAGAGCACAGTCCACCGTGCCCAGAAGTCACAGCATCTGGGGTCTGAGGCTGAGGCAGAAGAATCACTACATGCTATAGACCAGAACCCGCTACCATGGCAGACCCTGTGTGTAAAGACAAAACAAAGCAAACAAACAAAACAAAAGTCTGAGGAAACAGGGAAATGATGATGAGGAAGAAGAACGGGAGAGAAAGGAAGAGGAGGAGATGATGGGAAGGAGGGAGGAAAAGGGGAACAACTGAGCCCAGCCTGAAAGTTTCTAGTTTCTACAGCCTCTGGTCAGGCCTCTGGGAGATGGTGACACCCAGTGCTGAGACCCAGAGGACGGCGCAGGGCAAAGTCCCGGCTCCCCAGGCCATGGCTGAGGCCTGGAGCGGGGGTCTATGTTGGGAAGAGTTGAGGACTCCCCATCTTCCCAGTTTACCTTCTCAATCTTACAATTCTTGATAGGTTGTGCTGCCTGGACATGATGATGCATCATCATATCTCATTGCCATTGGGTGCAATCTCCAGAGAAGAGCCAATCAGCATGGCTGGAGCCAGATTTTGAAGTCCACCCGCATCAGCCTGGACTCCTGTTCCCCAGTATCTGGGATGTGCGCCTCTGCTGCTGCTGAAGGCCGCCCTGGCTGTGCAGGGGAGGGGGGAAGAGGAAAGGGACAAGGAATGGAAAGTAGGAGGGGGAGGGTTTGTGTGTGGGTTCCCAAGGGAAATGGCCTCTGCAGGGAGGAGCAAGGGCCCAGGGCTGCCCAGAGCCTCCAAGCTGCCCCAGCTGGGTGGCTCCTGCCCCATGTCCAGCTGCTTCCTGGCCAGTGCACCTAGTCCAGAGTTACCTAGGGGAGACAACACCAGAGATCGCAGGCAACTCCTCCATCTGCCCAGGTTGGCATCTTCTGAGAAAAATGGGGTCCAGCTGGAATAATGCCAGTCTCCAAGCTCCCACTCCATGCGGTACCTATGTGTCCCAGCCCAACATGGTGGAGCCGTGGTTCATCAGTGTGGGTTACATGGATGACAGGCAGTTTGTGCAATTCAGTAGCGACATGGAGACTGAGGATGAAGTCCTGGTGAGCCGTGAGTTCTAGGACACTTGGTGTCATAGTTAAGCACAGGTGTCAACCTGACTGTTGAGGGTTTGAGCTCTGGGCACAGTTGTAGAGAGTTGATGGTTAAGCCCAGAGCAAACCTGAAGGAGATTGTCTAGCTGCTGGGGAAGACCCAGCCCATGGTGGGTGGGATTAGACCCTGGATAAATCACAGAGAGCTGGTTGAAGAAGTTGGCATCCTTCTGTATACTTGGCCAGACATGCTGGTCTGGCAAGTAAGGATTGTCCATCTCTCAGCCATTATGCAGTGATGGTGTGGCCAGTTCCCTCGGCCCTGGTGTTGGTGTGTGCTCTCCTGTCAAGCTGGACTGAGAACTGTAACCAGACTATCATAAGGAAATAAACCCCTTGTTCCCTTAAGCCATTTGATGGTCATTTATCAGCAATGTTGCAAGCTGACTGCAACACTTGGAGATTCCAGGGCTCTGCATAGAGTCAGGGAGAGAACCTGGGGGTGCTGCTGGGCTACTACCACCCAAGTGAAGGCGGCGAGGGAGAACAAGACCCTCCTGGTCTCCACTCACAGACCTGGAGTCCTGAGATTCGATATTTCACCGGCGGCTGTGGAACACAAGGAAAAAGCAAACGCTGCCATGTAGAGTTTAGATTGAAATCTGGAGGGTGGGCGAGGCTGACCTCCGCATGGGGACAATCAGGGTTGCAAGAATGTCTGGCTGGGTCTCTGGGCCCACAGGAACCTTTTAGCAGGTATGAGCCCTGGGTGGTGACTGACACAGACCAGATCTCAGAGCCAGTGGAAGGAGGCAGCCTGGTAGTGTGCAGCAGGCTTGCCCACAGGAGGATTGCCTGCACTCGCTGCTCAGTCACCTGGTAGGAAGGAGGGTCCACTCCATCTGCCCTCCAGGCTGGGCAGAGAGGTAATGCGTGACCATAGTAATGACGGCGGTGTGAGCTCATCGCTTCCTGCTGGCCAGACCTCATGTCACTTCCACAGTGGTAGCAATTTTAGCATGCTGACTCTGGAAAAGCCTCTTTCTAGATAGCTGAAACTTCCAAAGGACAAAAAATGCTTTAACTTGGGCCTTCAGCCCCTGAAGGTAGTATTCATGTTTTCCACTGTCCCAGTGCAAGTCACTAGGTTTTCCTTCACCGATGTTAATTTCTCCAAAATCACAGCTATTTGGCTGCCTGCCCTTTTCTTCATGCAAATCTTTAAGGCTGCCAACTCAGCATTCCTCTGTCAAGTAAACCAGTCTATCGTCTTTAAATTCAACTTCACCAAAGTACTTGTTCCCCTCATCACAAACTGGGCCAAAACAATCCATAACTCTCTCAGCACTGGCATTATCCAATTGGCCCACTAAACTCTGAAGAATGGTATTTGTAACAGGAAACCATTCAAAAGCTACAAAATCCACATTGTCAGATTTATCAGCAACACCACACTTTTCAGGTACCAAATTCTGCTGCAGTCTGTCTGCATAATTGCTGATAAATGACCCTCAGACGGCTTAAGGGAACAAGGGGTTTATTTTCTTACTGACAGTCAAATTACACTCTGTATTCCAGCTTGATGGGAGAGGATGCACCATCACCCGGGCTGAAGGAAATGGCCACACCATTTCTACATGCTGGCTGAGAGAGGGATGATCCTTACTTGCCAGACCAGCATATCTAGCCGATACAAGGATGCCAGCTTCCTAAACCAGTTCTCAGTATTTTATTCATCTGTTCAGGGCCTATTCCCACCCACCATAGGCTGGGCCTCCTCCAGGTTTGCTCTGGGCTCAACTCCAATCATTAATTCTCTACAAATGTGCCCAAAGCTCAAACCCTCAAATGTCAAGTTGACATCTGTGCCTAACTATGATATGTGCCAATCTCTCAAGTCAAAAATTTGAAATAAATTAAAAATCAGATTCTTAGAAGAGAAAGTTGGTTGTGGAAGGGAAGCCAGGATAGTGTAGAACACCATGCTGATGAGCGAGGGTGGACTGGTCCCCTCAGATCTTCACATTCCCACCACAGGAGCACAGCATCTTTAGACACCTTTGACACAAGAGAACTCTAGCATTCCAAGCCACAGCTCTGTGTTTCTGAGTCTGACAGTGCAGCTGTCTCAAACTGCAGGATGAGACCATGAACACACTCAAGGCCATCACTACAGAGATGACATTCCCAGCTGCCACCATCACTCAGGAGACAAGATTTGAAGAGACTGTGAGACCCACGCTGTACTCAATCCTGAACTCGGGCCCTCAGGCGTCATCTTTACAAGCTGTGAGAGGCACATCACGGCTCTGCACACTGTCCCTGTCTGGAAGAGAAAGAACAGGCCACACCCAGAGTCCAGAGAAGATGTGGCTGCAGGAGAAATGAAGGGCTGGCTGACTCCTCTGTACCCCATGGCTCAGGGGTCACCTTACTCCCTACACTTACCTGCAGGCTGAGCATTATCTCCCTCCTCTTCTACCTGTGGAGAGACAGACTGTGAGACTAGAGAATTATATTCCACAGGAAGTTTCTAGAATTGACTGCAGACAAAGGGAAGAGTCAGGAGATGTGAGGAAAGGCCATGTGCATGTCCTCCTGGAGGCCTGTCCTCAGAAGGGACCTTCCCCTTTGACTCCTGATGGCTGGAAGTCAGGCCCCACCCACAGTTGTCAGTGAATGTGTCCATCATGTTCCATGTACAGGCGAGTCAGTGTGAGCACACAGACCCAGAATGTGCAGTGTGTGTGTGATGTTAATCAGGCAGAACACACTCCCTTCAAAGGTTGAGAGACACCTCAGACTTTCTCTTCCTACCTGCCCTTTTCTTCCTCCTCATGACCACAGTTACCACAGCTCCAGTGACCACAGCTGCAAGAACCAGCACAGCAACAATGGCCAGTGTGGGGAAGGTGGGCTGAGGAGGCTCTGGGAAGGGAAGGAACAGTGAGGGTCTAACCCCAGCTCTCAGCCCTCACCCTGCCCAGGTCTCCACAAGGCCCCTGCTTTCCTGTGCCCACACCCTCCTAACCACATCTCAGGGTCAGGGGCTCAGGCAGCCCCTCATGCAGCACATGGCAGGTGTAGCTCTGCTCCTCCCCAGAAGGCACCACCACAGCTGCCCACTTCTGGAAGGTTCCATCCCCTGCAGGCCTGGTCTCCACAAGCTCCATGTCCTGGGTTAGGTCCTCTCCATGAAGCTGCCAGATGAGAGTGATGTCCGCAGGGTAGAAGCCCAGGGCCCAGCACTTCAGGGTAACCTTCCCTTCATGCCCAGGGTGATGGGTCACATGTGCCTTGGGGGGATCTGAGAGAAGAATGGGGAAATTCAGGCATTTGGAATTCTTCCTGGGGACCCCAGTAATGATCCTGTGACCATCTAAAGAATGGACAGAAGAATTGGGTTGTTGAAGTGGTGCAAACCCCACAGAAAAACCTAGAAAGAGTCTATAAACTATTCTTTGGAAAGTTTGAGAATCTGGGTGGATTCCAAGGTGGGAGACTTCAGATCTCCCATAGGGAAAATGCACGTCTGTCCCTGAGTGACAGGAGAAACAGGAGACTCAGAATCATCAGAGTCAGAACTCTGGAGACACTTGGTGTGGGCAGAGAGCCGGGCCTGAGGGAGGCCATGGCTCACAGTGGGCTGCAGACTGAAGGGAGCAGCAGGCTGGTTACCTCAGGCATCTTCCCTCCTCCCATCCTGAGACAGACTCTGAGCTATTCTGGGGAAGGGTTAGCCTGGGCTAAAGGTATAACTCAGGAGTTACAGCCTTTTCCTGACAAGCCAAAACTGGTGAGTTGGGATCCCCAGATCCCACATGTGTCAGTGGACTTGGTTGGGGATCCTGGGAAACCCCAGAGCAGGCTGGCTGGCCAGACCAACCCTAATGGTTTGTTCTGGTGTAATTAGAGACCCCAGCTCACAGTAATGAAGTGGAAGAGTGATGGAGAATGATTCTTGATATGGCCCTTGGGCCTCCACAGGCACACCCCCTCACACACATGTGCACCCAACCCACATGGACACATATTTGGTTGGATTTTTAGTTGCAGTGGCATCACTTTAAATATTTTTCTCCTTTGAATTTTTTGTTTTTAAATTTTTCTTTGTAATAATGAAGTAATAAAAATAGTATATTAATTTAAAAAAGAAAATACAGACACACACGCAGGTATCCCATACTATGTACACCAAAAAAAAAAGTAAAATGAAGTAAAACAAAAAGAGAAGAAGTCCTTAGAAAGCTCCCCACCCTTATGTGGTCCTTAGTCATTATCCCGTGGCAGCGGGCAGCAAGTTCAAGAGTTAACCCTATACCCTTGTGTCCAGAGAAGACCACATTTTGCCCTATATGGAAGCAGCTCCCCTTCTTCTGTCCTTCATCTGAGGCACATGTCGAGGGACACAAAACCCCGGCACCTCCCTCAGCTGCAGCTGTTTCTCCGCTCTGGACACAGCAGCCCTGCAATTTGGTCCCAATAACCCACTTTTCTTTGCATCCACGGCGAGGCTTATGGGGGTCGGGCTGAGAACCCGATGCTCAGGAAAGGTGCTGTGTGAAGCTGGGTCAGAAACTCAGATGCGCTCTTCCCTTCCCGACCCTAGAGTCACAGGATTGCAGCGGATCCCGGTTTTCCTGAAACAGGAGCCCTGTGCTAGGACTAATGGAGGAATCGCCCCGCGGCCCCGCAAACCTGCGCGCTGCAGCGTCTCCTTCCCGAGCTCCAGGTATCTGCGGAGCGAGGACACACATATGTCCTCCAGGTAGGTCCTGCTGCGCTGCCCCGCACCAGCGGCCTCCCACTTGCGCCGGGTGATCTGAGCCGCCGCGTCCGCCGCGGTCCAGGAGCGCAGGTCCTCGTTCAGGGCGATGTAATCCCGGCCGTCGTAGGCGAGCTGCCAGTACCCACGGAGGAGGCGCCCGTCCGGCCCCACGTCACAGCCATACATTTCCTGGACGGTGTGAGAGCCTGGCCCCGCCCCCGCCGTCAGACCCGCCCACCCGCGGGATTCTGGTTGAAGGGAAATCTAAACCCGGTCGCGATCCCGCCGCTCTTCGGGTCCAGAGTCTCTGTGGGTCTCTCAGTCTCGGGACCTCGGACCTGAGTGCGACCCGGGGAGACTCGGATCGTCCGTGGGGACGAGGAGGTTCGTGACCACCACCCGGGCCGGGGTCACTCACCGCCCGCGCTCTGGTTGTAGTAGCTGAGCAGCGTCTGCAGGTCCATTCGGTTAAATTGTGCGTGGCCCTCGGCTTTCTGCGTCTCCCGCGCCCAGTACTCCGGCCCCTCCTGCGCCACCCATGGCGCCCGGGGCTCCATCCTCGGCTTCTCCGCATCGCTGTCGAAGCGCACGAACTGCGTGTCGTCCACGTAGCCCACTTCCAAGTATCGCGGCTCCCCGAGGCCGGGCCGGGACACGGCGGTTTGGAAATACCGCATGGAATGGGAGCCTGGAGAGAGGCGCGATTCCAGCCGGACCTCATTTTCTTCCCTTGGGAGACGCGAGCCCCGATCCATGGCTGACCGAGGAATTGCCCGCGGCCCCTGGTGCCTTCTCCCCGCGGGACCCTGGGGCCAGGTGCACTGACCTGGATTGAGCCGGGGCGGGGGGCGGGGCCGCCGAGCGCAGGCAGCGTGGAGGCTCCGGATGACCCAGGGCCCTTGCTCCTCGCAACAGAGGCTGTTTCCCTCCCGACCCCGCACTTACCCGCCCGGGTCCGCCGCAGGGCCAGGGCGGCCGACAGCAGCAGCAGCAGAGTCCGCGGCGCCAGGGCCACCATTGTGCGACTAGCGAAAGTGAACCCCAAGGAGTCCTCATGTACTTTATACTCCGGGGCCCGGCCACGCTGATTGGTTGCTCTTGAGTCAACACCCAATAGATAAGAGACCTGCCATTAGTCATCAGTGTCCGGGCAGAAATGTCCCTACAAGGATTGTGAGACAGAGAAGCGAAACTGGGGAGCTGGGGAATCCCCCAAATCTGGGTTGTTGGCACCTGACATCCACCCTGTGACCAGGACAAACACCACTTACGGATCGGGACGTTGCTCTGTTCTATCCCCTGGGTCACAGCTTCTGGGAGGCAAAGACCAGGAATCTCCAGGGAGCTGTCTGTGTGTCTCAGCAGCTGAAATGAATACAGGACACAGACAATTTAGGGGAACAAGAGGAACAAAGGACCAAATGATGTAGGGGAACAATGACTGATATTTCATTATGACAGCAGTGGGGCTCATACCAACACCAGGAGCTGAGAAAACTGGCCACAATACATTAAAAAGAAGGACTTGATAGAAGGATGTACTTTCTGACTTTCCAGTCTGGCTACATGCTAAAATACTGAAAAATTCTCTCCATCTTATCCACTTTTCAAGCAATGGTCCCACAAGTATAGGCTGGGTTTTTCTACACCAATTATATAATCTCGTACAGGATTGCTCAATGCCTTGCCTGAATAATTCTTGGCAGGTGTTCCTAAACGCTCAGTCTTCATTGTTAAATTAACACAAAGTAACTACCCCACTACCATAATCTACGGACAAGCTCTTGGTTCAACTTAGAGAAACTGACAGAAACATAATGTTGAAAGTAAATGAACACACACATGCATTTACTGCAAAAATACAAAGGAAGAAACATGGCATCGCATCAGTTCACATTAAAGCAGATGCTGCTGTCAGAATCCCCCCTAACACCTTCCCCCTTCCCTGGCCCTGGACTATAGATGCTGCTTGTAACTAAAATATGGAAAAGAGACACTTCAGGACAGCCCTGGAAGGAGGGCAGGAGCACATAGCGGGAATGTTCATGTATTTAGTCCGTAGTCTCCTGGACGCAGGGGCTTTGCTGGGCCTCATGGACCATGAAGGAGAAACACCTGCTGCTGGGGCCACACTGGGGACCTCGAAGGACAAGGGGACCCGCGTCCTCCAGCAGCACAGGAGCCACCTCCTCCTCTAGAGACGCTGCAGGAGACGTGGACATTGCCCATGGGCTGAGGGCAGCATGTGGTGCTGTGACAAAGACCAGAACCCAGGACGTGATGTTGCTGAGTGACCCCAGCAAAGCCCACGTGGATGGAGCTCCAGCAGGCACAGCTCTGTCTACACAAGCTTCACACAAACATCTCCTGCTGCTCCTGCCATACTCTAAAAAAACAACACATTTCAGAAGGTTCACAAAGCCTCCATATTTCATCCAGACATTATAGTTTCATCTTTAATTACCTTCACAACCTCTCAAGTCCTTGTTTCAAGAATGTGAAACAAATTAATTATTAGATTCATAGAATAGGAAGTTGGTTGTGGAAGGGAAGCCAGGACAGTGTAGAACAGGGGGCTGTTCTCCTCAGATCTTCATGTTCCAACCACAGAAACATAAACATCTTTAGACACCTTTGACACAAGAGAACTCTGGCACTGTCCGGGCCTAAGAATCAGCATAAACCCAGAATTACATGTAGGAAACAGAAGTGGGAGTGGTAGGAATTAATCAGAGGGAGCCTAGGATAGCTTCCATCATCCAAGCTAACTTTATTGTAGCATACATGAGTATTTAGGAAAAACATCAAAGAAGAGCAAGACCAAATTCTTTACAGGATTATGTAAAATGTAGACATTCCAGTTAAAAAAGAAAAAGCAGGAGTGACATTTTCTTGCTGTGTGTGACCAGAAATAATGTCTCCAAATAGAGAAAAGCAGGCATGGCACCTCATGGCTAGAAGGGAATGGACGATGTATGCCTCAAAGCAGAGTTACTTGGTCCGTGCATTAGCATATCTCAAATATGTAGGAAGGAACTGTAGGGGAAGGTAACCCAGCCAGTCCTGAGAAAAACAAGAGCAATCCAAAAACAGACAGGAGGTAAACTCAATTCCCAGAGGAAGGAATTCCCCTGCTATTGTTTTATGCAGACAAGGGGCAAACTCAACTTACAAAGGAAGGAGCCCCTAATGACTGCCCATTTAGATGCTAATGTGTCATTCTCCAGAGAGCAGGTTTTGGACCTGACAACCCCCACATGGCACTTGAAGCCATAGCTCTGTATCTCTGGGTCCCCATGGTGCAGTTGTCTCAAGCTGTAGGATGAGACCATAAACATACTCAGGGCGGTCACTGCAGAGATGACATTCCCAGCTGCCACCATCACTCAGGAGCCCAGATTTGAAGAAACCCTGAGACTCACGCTGGACTCAACCCTGAATTCAGGCCCTCAGGCATCACCTTTACAAGCTGTGAGAGACACATCAGAGCTCTGCGCAGTGTCCCTGTCTGGGAAGAGAAAGAACAGACCACACTCAGAGCCCAGAGAAGATGTGGCTGCAGGAGGAATGATGGGTCATGACTCCCTCTGTACCCCAAGGGCTCACCTGCTCGCCACCACACTAGTTCCCTTCTTTTCTACCTATGGAGAAACAGATTGTGAAACCAGGAAAGTACATTCCACAGGAAGTTTCTAGAACTGAATGCAGCATAGGGAAGAGTCAGAAGATGTGAGGAAAGGTCATGTACAGAGACATCGTGGACTGTCCTCCTGGAGGCCTCTCCTCAGCAGGGACCTTCCCCTCTCACCTCTGACTGATGGGAGTCAGGCCCCACCCACAGTCATCAGTGAATGTGTCCATCATGTTTCATGTGCTTTACAGGAGAGTCAGTGTGGGCATACAGATCCAGGCTGTGCAGTGTGTTTGTGTGTGTGTGTGTGTGTGTGTGTGTGTGTGTGTGTGTGTGTACATCCACATGTGTGTGTAGTGTTTTTCATTAATCAGGCCAAACACACTCCCATGGTGAGCTGAGAGAAACCTCAGACTCTCCCTTTCCACCTGCCCTCTTCCTCCTCATCATCACAACGGTCACCACAGTTGCAAGGAGAACCAGGACAGCAACGATTGCCAGTGTGGGGAAGGTGGGCTGAGGGGGCTCTGGGAAGGGAAGGAACAGTGAGGGTCTGATCCCAGCTCTCAGCCCTCACCCTGCTCAGGTCTCCACAAGGCCCCTGCTTTCCTGTGCCCACACTCTCCTAACCACATCTCAGGGTCAGGGGCTCAGGCAGCCCCTCATGCAGCACATGGCAGGTGTAGCTCTGCTCCTCCCCAGAAGGCACCACCACAGCTGCCCACTTCTGGAAGGTTCCATCCCCTGCAGGCCTGGTCTCCATGAGCTCCATGTCCTAGGTCAGGTCCTCTCCATGAAGCTGCCAGATGAGAGTGATGTCCACAGGGTAGAAGCCCAGGGCCCAGCACTTCAGGGTAACCTTCCCTTCATGCCTAGGATGATGGGTCACATATGCATGTGGGGGATCTGAGGGAAGAATTGTGAAGTTCAGGCATTTTGAATTCTTCCTGGGGACCTCAGTAATGATCCTGGGGCCATCCAAAGGATGGACAGAAGAATTGGGTTGTGGGAGAGGTGCTCCTAGATATAGAATCTAGGAGCTATTCTTTAGAAAGTTCTGCCATCTGGGTGGATTCCAGAGTGGGAGACTTCATGTCTCCCAGAGGTAAAATGCACTTCTGTCCCTAAGTGAGGGGGAAAAGGGAGACTCAGAAACCCCAGAGTGAGAACTCTGGAGACACTGGATGTGGGCAGAGAGCCCGGCCTGAGGGAGGCCATGGCTCACAGTGGCCTGCAGACTCCAGGGAAGTGCTAACTGGTTCAACCACTGCAGGGATCTTCCCTCCTCCCATCCTGAGACTCTGAGACTCTGAACTGTCCTGGAGAAGGGTTGGCCCAGAGGTGTGGATGTAGCTCAGGGACAGTCCAAAGAGCCTGAATTTGGGACGTTATAAGAGGTTCTTCATAAGAGTTTTGGGAGATATGCTGGGGGATTCTTTAAAACCCCAGAGCAAGCTGGCTACTCAGACTCACCCTAATGGCTGGCCCTGGCTTAATTACAGAGCCAGACTCACAGTAATAAGATGGAAGAATGATGACGAATGTTTATAGATATTATCCTTCGGCCTCACAGACACACGCCTTCACACATGTACACAGAACCCACATGGAAACACACACACCTTTCATTGCACCTTTGGTTTCAATGGCATCACTTTAAATTTTTTCCCTTTTGAATTTTTGTCTTTGTGTATTTTTAATTTTTTGTTATGATGAAATAATAAATATAAAATAGTATATTAATTTAAAAAAGAAAGTACACACACAAATGTATCCCATACTACATACATGGAAGAAAAGTAAAATGAAGTAAAATAAAAAGAAGGTGAAGTTCTTAGCATCGCCCACCCTTATGTGGTTCTTATTCACTTCCCCGTGGCAGCGGAGAGCAGGAAAAAGAGCTGACCATGTACCCTCTTGTGTCTGGAAAAAGACCTCATTTTGCTCTGTGTGGAAGCAGCTCCCCCTCTTCAGTCCTTCACCCCGCGCACTTGTGCAGGGACAGAAAACCCCCGCATGACCCTCAGCTGCAGCTGTTTCTCTGCCCTGGCTACAGCAGCCCTGCAGCTCAGTCCCAATGACCCACTTTCCTTTGCAGTAGGGCGAGGCCTGTGGTGGGTTGGGCAGAGAACCCAATGCTCAGGAGAGGCGCTGTGTCAAGCTTGGTCAGAAACCAAGTCGGGTGCACTCTTCCCCTCCAGACCCTAGAGCCTCAGGATTCCAGCGGATCCCGGTTTTCCTAAAACAGGAGCCCTGTGCGAGGTCAGATGGAGGAGTCGCCCTGCAGCCCTGTGAACCTGTGCGCTGCAGCATCTTCTTCCCACGTTCCAGGTATCTGCGGAGCCACGACACGCACTTGTTCTCCAGGTAGACCCTGAGGCGCGCTGTTTCACCAGGGGCCTCCCACTTGCGCCAGGTGATCTGAGCCACCACCTCCGCGGTCCAGGAGCGCAGGTCCTCGTTCAGGGAGATGTAATCCCGGCCGTCGTAGGCGAATTGATGGTACCCATGGAGGAGGCGCCCGTCTTGCCCCACATCACAGCCCCTCCTACCCTTCGGATTCTGGCTGAAGTGAAATAGAAACCGTAGTCCCACCAATCTTGGGGTCCAGGGTCTCCATGGGTCGCACAGCCTTGGGACCTTGGACTTGAGTGAGACCCGGGGTGTCTCGGGCTGTCCCTGGAGACTAGAAGAGTTGTGACCACCACCCGAGCCGGGGTCACTCGCCGCCTGTGCTCTGGCTGTAGTAGCCAAGCAACGCCTGCAGGTTCCCGCGGAAAGTCTGTGTGTTGCTCCTGGCGATCCGTGTCTGCCGCTCCCAATACTCTGGCTGCTCCTGCGCCATCCACGGCGCCCGCGGCTCCATCCTCAGAGTGTCCGCGTCGCTGTCGAAGCGCACGAGCTGCGTGTTGTCCATGTAGCCCACGGCGATGAACCGCGGCTCCCTCAGGCACGGCCGGGACACTGCCTTGTGGAAATGCTGCAGCAAGTGGGAGCCTGGAGAGAGGCGCGATTCCAGCCAGACCCCATTTTCCTCCCTGGGAGCCCAGAGCTCAGACCCAGGGCTGACCGAGGAGTTGCCCAGAGCCCCTGGTGCTGAGAAACTTAAAAGACAGGAATAGAAAAACTCTAAACAAGCTGGCTCAGAGCATACTATCCTGGGAAAACCCACAGAAAAGCCGGATTAAGAGACAAAGGAGGGAGACTTGCACAAACAAAGCTGTTAAAAAAAAAAAAAAAAAAAAAAAACCAGGCTGGAGAGGTGGCTCAGGAGTTAAGCCTCTGCCTTGCAGGCAGAAAGTCCTGAGTTCGGATCCTAGAGCCCACGTATAGACGCCAGCGGAAGCGGGAGCGGCCTGCGTTTCTGGTCCTGGTAGGACGGAGTCTGTGAATCCCGGGGCAGAGTAGACGGGGAGGAGATGGAGTCGTCCATGGTGGTTCCCAAATTCGTTCGTGGTTTTACACACATACATACATACACCCACGTGCACACATGCATACATGCACAATTGAATAAATAATACAAAATTTTTTTTAAAAACCCAGATGCCGAGGATCTTAGATAAGGGGCTTCACAAACAAGACCTTAAGGGTCCAGATGTCCAGGTGACTAGATAAATAACTGAGTCAACGAGATTTATGGTCACTATGTCAAGGTCGGTGGTGACTGATAAAATTCTTAAGGTTTCCAGTTTCCTGCCTAACAAAAATGTAACTTGTAACCAATCCGCTTAAGCCCTGTAGAAGAAGCCCCCAGACCCATTTCAAATTGTATAAAATCCCCCCAAAAACTCTGGTCAGGGCTCCATTTTGCCTGCTGTGAGCCCTTGCTTGAGCTCCTAATCAATAAAGGACTCATATTTTTTGCATCGGTGGACAACTTCAGTGGGTTTCTTTGGACTTTGCGATCAGGGCATAACAGTGCCTTCTTCCCGGACCCGGGGTCAGGTGCACAGGCCTGGGGGGGATGGGGCGGGGCCACCCAGCGGGGCAACCTCAGAGGCTCCAGTCGGCCCTGTGCCTTCCTTCCTCCCTGCAGAGGCTATTTACCTCCAGACTCTGCACTCACCCACCTGGGTCTTGGCAGGGCCAGAGCGGCAGCTACCAGCATTCTGCAGACCCCAGAAAGTGAATCAAATGCAGTCAGTGTGGACTTTATACTCCAGTGCCCGCACCTGGGACCTGTTCTATCCTCTGGGTCATAGCTCTTGTCTCTGTCTCCCCAAGGACTGACCAGAAGCTACCTGTGGAAACCAGGATAAATTTCTAGGCTGGACTTAGTTCTTTCTCCTCTTCCCACTTCTCTTCTACTTCCTCCTCTTTCTCTTCCTACTCCTTTTCATACTGCTCTCTGTCTTCTATATTCAGACCCTGTGTTGTGCTTAGATTCCTAGATCCCAAGAGACCACCATGGAGTCGACACCACTGCAAGTACATAAGGGACTTTTATTATGAAAAACAAGTTTGAGCTCCGACTTTCCCCTCCCCCTCACTGACACAGCAAATCCAGAACAAGAGCCCTGATCTTTGTTTCACATATTCTTTTTTACACTATTTTTATAGGAGGAGGGGTGTTGGGCCCACCCAGGATTTGCCCCAGGGTGTGGCCAAACACATGGGACTAAAGATGGCACTGAGAGCTAGTGTCCTAGGCGTAACCCTGATCACATTACAGAGAGCCCTATTTGGCTTTCAGGAATTGACCTGCCTTCAGTACTAAGATACATCCAGCCTGACTTCTAGGGCCTGAATGTTGGGTTGACCTTTGACACAAATGGCTGCCCGTTTCACGCCCTGTGGTCCTTTGTCTATATAAGCTGTTTTGTTACCCGCAATAAATGGAGATTTTGCTCAGATAAACTCCCCGCCTGTGGCCGAATCTCTGGAGAGTTGAGGTGGAGGTGTGGGCTGCAGGGCTTACCTATCTTCATTCCCCACGCCTGGAGCCGTGTAATAACGTGTGAGTGAGTGTGTGAGTGGGTGGAGAGACCCCCCCACCGTCGTGACTGGAGAACTCCACAATCTGGTGCCCCATGCGAGGCATTTCCCAGATCGGAGGAAGCACATCAGGCCTCGAGGTAAGTTTTGACCCTTAGTATGGGTAACTCGACTTGCAAGTTTGATCAAGTGCCAACACCACTGAGATCTGCATTAAGAAGCCATGGTTTTGAAATCCCAGAGCCCTGCATTGCCAAGGTGTGGGAATTGGCCCTTGAGTTGGCTCTGTGGGCCCAATCTTCCAACATATATTCATGGGACACATGGAATAAGATAGAGAATCTAGGCAGAGAGCAGGGAAAAACATCTTAAAATATCACCTCCCTTGGGATTTTATCCCGTGATGTCTATACTTAAGATAGCGTCTCGACCCAATCCAGCCCCCACCAGAGCCGAAGGTGGAGGCAAAGCAGACAAAGGGGAAGGAGCAGCCAGAGCCTCTGCCGACTCCCTGGGCGGCTTCAGGGCCACCGGAGCCAGCAAGCGGACCCAGGCACCCTGCCCTGGAGCCATGGTAGGGCAGGGAAAACCGCAATGATGGCCAGTGCACCCAGGGCTTGGAGGAATTCTCATTGGGTGGTGCCCCAGTGCAGAGAGTGCAGGAGGGTTGGGAAAGATTCTCCATCCCATGGCAGGGTGTGGGAAGCCATGGAGATGGTGGGCATGAGGGCCATTTGGGGAACTCCATGCTGGATGGTACCCCAGCATTGTATGTGCACCAGGAATGGTGCGTAGAGCCGCTGGCTCTGAGGCATGCTGAGAGGTCTCGGCAGGTGGGGAGGCTGAGCTGCGCAGAAATGGGCTGGTGCAGGGAAATGGGCTGGCACGTGGGAATGGGCGGGCCCCCACGAAATGCTTGGGAGCAGAGCACAGAGCTGCAGGCTAGATCCCGGGGAGAGGGAGGAGCTACGCTCCCTTCTTCTGGAGCCTCCTGAGCGCCATGCAGAGCCACCAGCACAGTTCAGCAAGAAAGAGGAGCTGCCCGCTGCTGCAACAGAGAGTGCCTGGCATGTTCAATTCCCTTCGTCAAGGGAAAAGGGTGTGGGGATGGTTTAGAGGAAGACCCCCCATTCGCCTTCACAAAAACCTATCCCGAATCCCTGTGCGGACATGGCCCCTGGCAGGCTAGAGCGGGGAACTCGGGGGTGGGGGGTGGGGGGGTAGCTATGAAGACTACATACAAATTCCTCAGTTCCCTGTGCAGGCGGGTGGGAACTGCTTCTGTTTGTAAGTGTTTGTCTAAAGCTTGATTTAAAAAAGTCTTTGCCCCTCATCCACTGGGGGAACCAAAAAAATGACTGTTGTTCTGTGTATGTTGCCTGTGACAATAAAAAGTTACTTTAAAAAGTTCTGATTTGCTTGGTTATTTGAATTTCCTATAAAATATATGTGTTTTATGTTTCAAAATAACAGTTGTGGCCACTTCAAATTTTATTGTGGGCTTACAATCACATTTTGTTTTTTTACTCTGTTCATCATTTGGCATGCCCGATTTAAGTATATATGCACACTTAAAAATGAATCTTTTTGATAACATTAAAAGGCCTGAGTACATACTGACTAAAATATTGTTTCATCTTGATTTTTATGAAGCTTCACAAAAGGTGGTATTGTGTTTTTACCTAGGATCTGATAACATCACTTTTGTAATTTCTTTAACAGTTTATTTTCCCATGTGTAATGTTAACATATCTAGCAGCCAGAAAGAAAAACTGATTTCTGAGAAATTCATTGGAATTTCTTCATTCTCCTGGTATGTATGAGCTCCCTTCCTTGGGGACAAATCTGGTTTCCAATTCCAAGTATACTCCTGTGTTCTGTTACCATCTTGCAAACTTAATTCGGATATAATGATTTTTAAGACTAGGTCTACTGTTAATGACTTTTAAAGGACTTTTCTTACAGGATATCTAATGTAAAAGCAACAGGAGAACCATCAAGTAGGATGAAAAATATAAAAAGAATATGTATGGTATTTGCATGTACAAAAGGTTTAAAAGAAGGTTTATAGGATAAAAAATCTCGCTTAAAAAATTAAAGTGTGTACAGGAGGTTTATTAGTTGGTTGCTTAGAAAAAAATGTTAAAATACGCTATAAAGGTTTATGGACTGTTCCATTCATAAAAAGATTAAAAATTAGAGATGGTGATTAAAAGAAAATGTTGTATATTATGCTTCTTCGGTGCTATAGAAAAAAAGGCATTGAGCCTCACAAATTAGAGATTAAGAATTAAACTTCATGTATTCAAATGTATTTCAATTGTCTGTTTTGATTAAGCAGGAATTTGGTTACTCATAAAATCCCAACTTCTCAAGGGCAGCGACAAAGTCTGAGACCCTGCTCCTAGGGAGGTGGGGTCTGCTCAGGGTTAAATCAGCAGGAGAAACTGAGGCCCCACTTAGCTACGGCTCAAAACTGACTCAAGGCCAGCTAGAGAGTTTCTCTAAATCTTGGACTTCACAGTAAAAGAGACTCTGCTAAACCAATCTCTGCTCAACTTTTGGAACAGGCTTTTCCTGGAGGGGGAGGAAAAGGGCACCTTTAAAATGGGGGAGGGAATATTTTAACCTCTGTATAAATGTGTGAGTGAATGTCTGCCTGATGTGGGAAACCTTTACACCTGTGCTCCCCACAGCGGGATCCCTTGAAGCCACAGGATTCGATTGCACCAGTTCTACGTTTCCATTGTGATAACATAGAGTCTAGAGTGGGTTCCGATTAGAATCTAGTTGCTGGGTTTATATAGTGCTTGGCAAAATTCTGATGAGCCATGTGTCCTTTCCACAAGTCCAGGTCCACTAAACTGAAGCCAAAGGAGAGATTTCCCCTTCCTGTGTCCAGGGACTAACTAAAAAAATACAAATACTTAGTCCTGCCAACCTAAAAAAGAGTCAACTTGTAGTATATTCTTGGACATGCCTTGTATACTGTAGGAGTTGTTAGACCCAGAAGCTTGCTCTCTCATGATATATTAGCAACTGAACGGGCTGTTGAGTGACTCCTCCCTTGGGCGGTTGAGTTTGCCTCTTGTCTGCAAGACAATAGCAGGCCGAACTTCCCCTTTGGGAGTAGAGAAAACTTCCAGGTCATTTGGATCGCTTTTGTTTCTCTAAGAAACTGGCTGGGCTGTTCCTCCCCCCATCAGTTCTTTCCTGCTTATCTAAGGGATGTTAATGCATGGGCCAAGTAACTCTGTTTTGAGGCATACATTCCTTTCTTTTTTAGCAATGAGCTGCCATGCCTGTTTAGCATACCTGGTGACATGTCCACCCCATGGCAATTGGGTGTCACTCCTGACTTTTCTTTGTTAACTAGAATGTATATGTTTTACATAATCCTGTAAAGAATTTGGCCCTGCTTCTAAAAACCCTATATGTTACAATAAAGTTGGCTTGGATGATAAGGGACATCCAAGGCCCCCTCTGACCCAAAGCCTGAAACTTTTAATTCCTTACCACTCCCACTTCAGCTTCCTGCATTTGTAGATCCAGGTTTGTGCTGGTTTGGGGGTTCAAATAGTATACATCTTAGACAAGAGATGACCCCAGTAAAATCTTTAAGTTATAAAAGCATCCAGCTAGACAAACAATGGCAAATACATGACAGAAAATTAAGAGACTAAAGATCTGTACCAAAAGTACCAGCTAGTAGCTCAGGAAAAGCTTTGTCTCACAATAAAAATGCCTTCAAGAGACTAAAGAATTTCATCTAGCTTCCACATCAGCCAGACTCCCATCTGGAAGACAGGGTTCTCATCTATTAAAGAGAAATAGGCCCCTATCTGGAGGATAGCATCCTCATCTGCTAGGGACAGGCTAAAACACTGTGGTTAAGTAGTCCACTGACAGGAAACTTTCATTTCTGTCTTGGAGGTAAAATCCTTTGTTTCTGTTTGTCTTTTCATTTTGTTCTGTGTTGTCTTATGGCCCTAATGACAGATAAAATGAAACAGATGCAGATAACTCCTTTTAAACTTATTTTTAGACCGTTTTAAGGACTTTAAAATAGGGCAAATGATCTATGACTTAATGTGGGGAAAGGAAAGAAAAGAGAAAGGACCACAAAACAAAGAAATCAAAACTTGACATTTGCCTAAGGAGATAGGTAGAAAACCAACAGGCACACCTAAGCAGATCAACCCAGGACCCCTTCTGACAAGGGAAAGATAAAAAAGATGGTTTGAATATGACCAGACTGGGCGCTTTGAGATGGTTGCAAGCACAGGAAGTTTTCATGTGGCCTATGTCCCAACTATGGGAATCTCCACTGGAGGAAAGATTGCCCCCTGAACACCAGGGCCCAGGGGTCAAGCCCTCTGGTGGGGACGAATAAAATGGCCTGAAGCTCTTGGCTTCCCTCTGACGGGAAAAAGGAGTTTGCTACTGATATCCAGCAAAAGAAGGCCCAAAATGCCAGGTTGAGCATCTTATGAGAACCTTGGGTTTAACATGCAAATGGGGGAGTGCTTCCAGTTCCGTAACCAAGACACGTGAAGGCCGGCGGGTCCAGGCCGAGCTGGTTTCGGCCCGCGTGCTCGCGGCGGCATGGATTCGTCTTCGTCCTCCGCAGTGGGCATTGGCGCCGTGGACCCCCAGTTGCAGCATTTCATCGAGGTAGAGACGCAGAAGCAGCGCTTCCAGCAGTTGGTGCACCAGATGATGGAGCAGTACTGGGAAAAATGCATGGACAAGCCTGCGCCAAAGTTGGACAGTCAGGCTGAGGCCTGTTTTGTGAACTGCGTTGAGCGCTTCATTGATACGAGCCAATTCATCTTGAACCGACTGGAACAGACCCAGAAATCCAAACCAGTCTTCTCAGAAAGCCTGACTGATTCCAGCATTTACCTCTTTGGAAAAGTAGTTCAAGAAATGAAGAGCTGTTAAGGGATGGTTGAAGATATGACTAAGGGGAGATTGGTTCCCACCTTTTGTCACTCTTAGGACATCTTGCCATCTGACAATGAACAAAGACCAATTTTTTGTGTAGGAGGGATGAGGGTCATGTGGATTTGTGTTTTTAATGTTAATCATGTGAAAATGATTGACACATGAATGGAAACTATGAGATGCATATTACTGTGTGTGGGCCTGTGCTTTCTCAAGGTCCCCTGAACTGCTTTGTATAATTTTGATAGTGGAACTGCTTTCTATAATTTGATAGTGGGACCACATAGATTAACCTGTATTTGTATGAATTCATTTCAGCAGTCTCGGGAAAAAAATAGTCTGGCATTAACTATGGGCCTTTTCTATTGCTTGACTGTCAGTGCTGGGAAATTTCTGTGGAATGTTCATACAATACATTTAAGATTTCTATGTTCTCTCTCTCCCCTAAAAAAACAACAACAAGGGGCTGGAGAGGTGGCTCAGGGGTTAAGCTTCTGCCTTCCAGGCAGAAGGTCCTGAGTTCGGATCCCAGATCCCACGTATAGACGCCAGGCGGAAGCGGGGGCGGCCTGCGCTTCTGGTCCTGGTAGGACAGAGCCTGTGAATCCCCGGGCAGAAGGAGGTGGAGGCGTCCATGGTGGTTCCCGATTCATCCGTGGTTCTACACACATACATACACACATGCGCGTACACATACATATGCACACATGCACAATTGAATAAATAATAATAAAAAAATTTAAAACAACAACAACAACAACAACAACAACAAAACATGCAAATGGGAAGCCTCTTTGTTTCTAGACTAGGGAGCACAAAATTCTAGTGCTCAACTTCCTTCCTAGGCTTTTGTCAATCTTTGATTTTACTAAAATTTTAATGATCAAGAAAATGACAGGTTCATCAGTCACTCACAAAGTAACTACTGAGATTCCTTATTTGCTTGATGATGTTGCTTTTAGACATTCCTTCATTTAATGAAACAAGATAGGCAGTTCACATTGTTTTAAACAGGTTTTAAAATGTGATCATACTCCCGGGATTGGGGGAGAGGCACTGGGGGATGGGGAGGGAGGGGTGAGGGGAGGGGGTGCAAGGGGGTCAGGGGAGGAGGAGGGAGGGAGGGAACCGGTGTACCTATTAAGTTTGTATGAGCGGAAATAATAATAAAAAATGTTAAAAAATGTGATCGTAGAGATTCACAGCTGCCAGAGGAAAAAGATCTTTGATATGTAGATTAGTTCTTGTTTTTTACACCAAATAAAGGCAACCAGGTGAGGTAACAGGTTTTCTTTACTAACTCTGGCCTGTACCCACAATAAGATTGCTGAACTTATTTGATTTATCCCATGTGCCTTCCCAGTTATAATGGTTTAATCCTTGTGTAGATTTTAAAAGTTTAACCTGTGTTTTGTCTCTTTTATAGGGACCTTAAAGTAATAAAGCCATCTGTCAAAGACCTCTAGACCATCTCAGCACTTACTAGTTGAGGACATCAGGCTGTTTTCACTTTCATTGTCCCTTCTCAGCAGGAAGTAGTAAAAGATCCGGTTGTCACCCCTCATCCCTTGAACAGCCTGTGTCCTCAAATAGGTTAAGGGGTAAAGTAGGAAGGTTTAGAACAGTCATGCTGGGATGGGTCTCTCAAGGTCTTTAAAGGTCTTTAGAATTCCAAAAAGACATCCCTCTCTGCTAGATGACCCCATACCCAACAAATTAAAGGTCCAATTACTAAAACAAAAATGGGGAGTAAGCCCACACCAACAGCTAGGGTTGGCTTTATTTACCATCAACGTTTTAAATTTTCAAAAAGGATAACTTGAATTGAGATTCCAAAAACACGGGGAAAGCCTATCCACCAAACCTTCTGTTAAGGTGTGTTGGAAGGACCCCCTAACTGGGCATTGGAGGGGACCTGATCCCTTGATTACTATGGGAAGAGGATTTGGATGTGTCTTCCCAATTGGAGAGTCTTCCCCGATATGGATTCCAGTAAGGAATCTCAAATTCTATCCACAGGAGGATCTTCATGAAGGAGACCCAAAAGAATCATCCCCAGACTAACAAACTAAACCAAGGGATAAAAAGCCCTTGAGGCAGTTTTCTTTGCTTTTTCTCTTTCAGAAACTATCCACAGTGTGCTCAAGGAAGATGTTAACTGTAATCCTTGTAGGCCTGACCTAACTCAACATGGCCTGATTGGTACCTTGCCCAAACCAAGGTGGAGTCGATCTGGGTGTGACCTAATATCTAGTAAAAATTGTTCTTTTAGTAACTATATCACTTAAGTGTTTCCTCAGCACATTTCTCAGCAGCGCTCCATTAGCGAAACCATGCTACAGACGTTTATGGCCCTTGAACATCCATGCCATAGCCCCCCCAGAGATACAATTCAAGCTTGGAGGCTTGTGAGGCCTTGGTCTGAAAACGGACCAGGCAGGCCTGTACTGTCTGTGTGAGCCACATGCAACTTCCCCAAGCTACCTGCTTCCATGCCTGCTGCTGATGCCAACCTGTCTGACTAAGACCAACTGAGACAAGACAACAGCGAAAGCTCACACTGGGACTTATGGGACATTGGACATACATATAGTTAATTATAAAATATAGTCTCTACTAAAACAAAAAGGGGGAGATGTTGGGCCAGCCCAGGATTTGCCCAAGTGCATGGCTAAGCACATGGGACTAAAGATGGCACCGAGAGCTAGTGTCCTGGGCGTAACCCTGATCACATTACAGAGATCCCTAATTGGCTTGCAGGAATTGACCTGCCTTCCATACTGAGATATATCTAGCCTAACTTCTAGGGCCTGAATGTTGAGTAAGCCCACACCAACAGCTAGGGTTGGCTTTACCATCAACGTTTTAAATTTTCAAAAAGGATAACTTGAATTGAGATTCCAAAAACACGGGGGAAGCTTATCCACCAAACCTTCTGTTAAGGTGCGTTGGAAGGACCCCCTAACTGGGCATTGGAGGGGACCTGATCCCTTGATTACTATGGGAAGAGGATTTGGATGTGTCTTCCCAATTGGAAAGTCTTCCCCGATATGGACACAACTGGCTGCCCATTTGGCACCCTGTGGTCCTTTGTCTATATAAGCTGTTTTGTTACCCCCAATAAATGGAGATTTTGCTCTGACAAACTCCCCGCCTGTGGCCGAATCTCTGGAGAGTTGAGGCGGAGTTGCGGGCGGTCAGGCTTACCTATCTTCGTTCCCCATGGCCTGGAGCTATGTAATAATGTGTGAGTGAGTGTGTGAGTGGATGGAGAGACCCCACATCATGAGTGGAGAACTCCACAGAGGGGGGTCTCTAATCTAACAGATACATGATTGGGTAATTAGAAGCAAAAATAGTGTTGGCCAGTGGAGATTGGTCAGCTCCGACCACCCACCATTTCTAATACTTCCTACATTACTTATGGTCTTTGGAATTTCCCCGGGCAGTTAGTGGCTGGCTTCTGATTGGACAGTTCCATCTTTACACAGTTCATAATCTTTACACTCTATCATACAAGCTAGTGGGGGCTCCCAAGTTGAAAGTATTCTTTAATTTGGAGCCGACTGTGGCTAGTGTCACGTACACAGTTGGGGCAGACAGTCTATGTGTAGCATCTGACACATCCAGTGGTTCATGGCGTGGACAAGTGAACAAGTACAAAATGGGAACATACATATATAAAATAGCATTTCTTAGGTTCAGGTCCTATACCTGGAATATTCTAAGAGGAAACTCAGCCCTGGACTGTGCGAGCAATCGGAAGCTGCTCTGAGAATGCGGTGACAGAGGTTTTTCTCTCTGCATCAGGAGAGCTGGTCCTAGGAGCACCGTGAGCCACACACAGAGACCAGGGTCCTCTGTCCATATAGCACTGGGCAGCTCTGGTCCCCAACATTGGCTGGTCAGGAATCTCCATGCTCCCCACTCAGGAAGGGTCTCGACAGCACCGCCCCGAGACTCTAGGGCTCCTGAGTATCCTTCCAGATGAGGCACCTGTGACTGAGTGACTCTTCCCTGTGACCTTCATTCTGTAGCCAAGTGTGAGTGTGAGTGTGTGTGTGTATGCATAGAGCTGTGTCACCTGTAGGCCTAGTGTATGTGTGTACAGAGAATATGACAACCATAGGACATGTGTGTGTGTGTGTGTGTGTGTGTGTGTGTGTGTGTGCAACAGTGTGTCTTCCTGCAGAACCTCTTCTGTACTGAGCAGAGACCCCTGTGGGGACCTGAGTCAGGCAAACACTAAACGCTCTCCACGCTTCATGTTTTCTATGTACAAACACGTGATAAAATTAACTAATCAGATTTCAAAGTAAAAAATGAACTTCAGTTATTAATTATAAAACAGAATTATTGTTATAATATATTGTAGCAGTTAATGTGAATTCTGTGAGCTCTCTCTTTCTCCTGCACTCAGCCCACACTGATGTGGAATGACCCATGACATGCCCATGCCCATGACTTAAGGGAAGGCTTGGCAGACAATTAAAACCTAAGCCTTCAGCAACATTAAGTGTGTGTGTGTGTGTGTGTGTGTGTGTGTGTGTGTGTGTGTGTGTGTAGAAGAGAGCACTTGATAATATGTACCTGCGGGGGCCTAAGAGTGACTTTGGGAATCACCCTGGATTGCTTCTACCACCTTTTTGCTTGCTCTGGCATTTCTCAGACTCTGCCTTTAGGGCTAGAATTACAGGCTTCCACCATTTCCTCTGGCATTCTTTAAAGATTTTTTTTTTAAATTCAATTGCACATGTATGTGTGTGGTGTGTGTGTGTGTGTGTGTGTGTGTGTGTGTATGTAGAACCATGGATGAATTTGGGAACCACCATGGACCACTTCCACCTCCTTGTTTACTCTGCCCTGGGAATCACAGGCTCCACCCTACTAGGACCAGAAACGCAGGGCACCCCCGCTTCCACCTGGCATCTATACATGGGGTCTAGGATCCAAACTCAGGACCTTCCGCCTACAAGGCAGAGGCTTAACCCCTGAGCTACCTCTCCAGCCCCTTCTTTGGCATTCATTTATTTTTTTTACAAGGTATCTGGGATCTGAACTCAGGTCCTTCTGTTTTCAAGGCACAGACTTAATTCCTAAGTCATCTCTCCTGGCCCTGAAGTACTATTTAGCTAAGGCAAGCCTCTGAGCAAGCCTGCAGAGATCATCTAAGTGATGTGGGAAGACAAAGCCATAGATATAAGTGGATACTGTTGTCTGGGCAGGTGGGGAAGACAGAGGGAGATCCTGTTGGAATGTGGGAGACTCCAGGGTCTAAGGAATGCCACCTCCCTGCTCTTCCTGGGGACGTGGTCAGTCTGGTTCACTGGGCTTCTCCTAGTAGCTCTGATTCCATAATGGGCTGTAACCTGAAATTGCAAATTGACTTAAAATCTTTACTTCCAAGAAACACTTTGTTCCTAAAGTGTCTGGGTCATGTGTTTATCACAGTATTGAAGAATGAAACTAAGACAAGTGATTTAATTTTCTGAAAAATAATTGAAATTGGAAACAATGAGATAAAAGTGTGTCTCTCATTCCCTTTGCTGGCACTTTGCTATACAGTTCTCTGCAGCTCTGTGGTCCTGTCCAGAACACAGTTACCAGGTTAAGCAGATCCAGCACGTAAGACCAAAGCCCCATAGCTGAGCCCCAGCAGCCAGGCCTCAGCCCATCAGGACTTCTGGCAGCCTCCTTCCTTCACTGTCCAGGTCACTATCTACCTAACCACAGGCACATACCTGTGTCCCATGAAGCAAAAACTCCCACCACACTGGAAAGACTATGAAGGACACTCCTGTCTTTGCTCCCTGAGTTTTCTACAGCGATCCCCCAACCTATCACCAAACTGTCACATTGTGGGACTTGGTGGTCACTTCTTTCTACTTTAGTCTTTCAGGTCTGTCTGAATGCTCTCCCACCTTTACAACAAACTATGACCCCTGTATTCTAATAAACACTCTGTTGTCATTGACTGTTTATCACATTCCTTGTTTGTAACATAAGTGCAGAAACTCACCTGGGACAGGAATTTGAAGAGAGGCAGCTCTTCCTTGGCTCTCTCTCTGTGTGTCTCCCCCCCTCCTCAGTCTCTTACTCTCACATCATGATAAAGAAGTCAGCCTTGCCTCCACATCAGCAAGTCAGATGCATGTGTCGCCTCCTAGATGAACCTGGGGGTGGATTCAACACCCTGAGAGGATGCAACCTAGGGTAGTAGAAAAGCAGTGAAGTGGACAACAACAGCCAGCCATAATGCAGAGTACTGGCAAACTACCAAGGCTCACCCAGAATCCAGCCAACTTATCTCTCCATTTTAAGGTTTAGGGAATATCAGTGAAGAGGGAGCAGTGAAACTAGAAGAACCTAAAGATGGGAAGGTCCATGATGGACAAGACATTCCATTCAAGGCAAGACTGTTATATCCAGGAACTCACTACAGTGAGAATTCTCCTTATCAGAACTACATAATGACGGACATACCAACCTGGCTCTCTATCTCAGAACTCATCAGAGATAACATACAGTGGAAACCTTGGGAACTAAAGCTGGATGAGTGACAGGAAATGCCCCTATTAGTGGGGTTACCTGAAGAGAGGCAAACTGGTCCATAGAAGTGGCCAGGCAGTAAGGTGAGAATGAGTGGGATGGATTGATGATGGAAAAGGAGGGGAATGGGGGGGAGGGAGATGAAGGGAAGCAGGGAGTACTCATTATGTGTGTAAAACTAGAAAAATAAAAAGGATGTATACTATGTTAGATCCCGTTCTTGCCTCATGCAGAAAGAAGAATTCTAGGTCACAGCATCAGATCATGTTGAGCTGAAATCCTCTTCCTGCACCTTCTTTCTGCAGTGCTGACGCAGGAATCAGCCACACTCCTGCCTCAGCCAGGACAGTGCACAGGATTGACACTTTACATGCTGCCAGTGCACATGACTGACAGAGCAGGTGGCTGACAGTGCACATGATTGGCAGTGCTAATGATTGGCAGTGCTTTCCTCCCTATGCTCTCAGGTAAACCTCCCTGGAGTCGTGGATGTAACTCTGCCTGCTGCAGACACTCTTATGACAGTCTCACCAGTGCCTGTTGGCTGAGCACCATGATGGCTGGTGGGTCAGGGTCACTCAGGCCTTTCCTCAGACCCTTCCAGATCCTAGAGAAAGAGAACCCAGGATGGATCAGGAAGATACATACAGGTGACAGGCACACCAGCCAGGCACCCTGGTGACGGACCGTCTCCTGACAGTGTGACCCACAGATCAAAGCAGCCCCAGCACCACTTTACCCAACCTGGAATCTTTCACACTGATTTAGACCAGCTGAGTGACAGCCAGAGCATCCTGTGCTCAGGACTTAAGGGATGCCCTGGCCTTGGAGACTTCTAGAAGCCTCACCTGAACTGAACCTTTGGTTCGTTCTTGGTCTTCTCAGGTTACTGACTTCAGCCCCAGGCTCAGTCCTTGTCCCCCAAGAGCCCCATGTGAGCATTCAGCTCCCCTGGCTCCTAGAGGACTTGAACATCTCTAACTCTACAGGTCGGGTTGTTCTTAGCCTCTCTCTGGAGTTCAGGTGACCAGCTGTGGTCACGATCCCCATAGCTGCCTGGCTAAGGTTCCAGGGACACGAGGGACATGCTTGTGGGGAACGCAGGTTCTGTCCTTGGCCTGCAGATGTCCCACAGGGTGACAGAGACTGAGCTGCATGGCTGTCCTCTGCCACAGCCAGGACAGCTACTGAAGAGGAGGGCCCTGAAGATTCACTTCTGCTGCCGCTCAGGGCTAATGGAGCCCCCTTCCTCTCTTCTATCACCCCACTCCATGTGTGGGGCTCTGTCTGCCTGGAAGGCAAAGGCTGGTGCATGAGCCTAGGCTCCACCTTCTCCATCCTTGGACTGTGCACGAGGTCTGTGTCCTACAACTGTCCTGTCTCAGAATCACCGGCTTCATCAGGGGACAACAGCATTGGAAGATCACAGTATAGTAGTTATGTGTTTGTGTCAAGTTGACAGAGGATGGAATGTTATGATTGCATTTTGATGTCAACTTGACAGTTGCAGACTGTTTGGGGCATAGCTGTGGGGGGGTTAATGGTTGGAACAGGTCCCTGAACAAGTCTGCAGGTACTTGACTGATTGCTGTGGAAAGTACCACAGTGAGTGGTACTTTCCAGTGGCCGGACAAATAATAGGAAGTGCAAGGAGGAGGGACTTGCTCTTCCCTTATCTTGTGTCGACTTGCTGAAGAGTCTACTTTGCAAGCATCGTTCACTTTTTTTTTTATTATTTATTCAATTGTGCGTGTGTGCACTTGTGTGTGTATGTGTGCGTGTGTGTGCGTGTGTGTAGAACTATGGGCGAATTCAAGAACAACCATGGAGGCCTCCACCTCCTCCTTGTTTACTCTGCCTTGGGATTCATAGGCTCTGCCCTTCCAGGACCAGAAACGCAGGCTGCCCCTGCTTTTGCCCAACATCTATGCGTGGGGTCTAGGATCCGAACTCAAGACCTTCTGCCCGCAAGGCAGAGGCTTAACACTTGAGCCACTTCTCCAGCCCCAAGCATCGTTAACTTTAAGAGCATTGTGTCCTTCTTTGTTGCTGATCCTGCCATCTCTGTCCTTGGCTGACTCAGAGATTCATCTTTTCCACCAAGTTGTTGCTGTTCCCTCTGCCTTTGTAGCCTGGCTTCTAAGGCTTGCTGCTGTTTGCTATTGATCTCTGACATCGGAGCCCAGCTGTTGTTCACCAACGTTGGAACCCAGCATCTTTGACCCTCCAGAGACCTTCTTGGGATCTTTTTGCTTTGTGGAACATCTGATCAAGAAAGAAGCGGCTATGGGTGGCTACTTTGAAGGACACTATTTGTTATTGTAAGTTATTTTAATAATCGAGTTTTTGACATATTCTTCATAAAATAACACATTGTGATCTTTATTTCTCCTAGCTAAATACTTATTTTTATATATTACATTCTATAGACTCTGTTTCTTCAGAAAACCCTGACTAATACAAGTTGTCTGCTTGTTTAGTCAGCTTCTGATTAGCATTTATCTGGTGGAAAATTCAATGAGGGAATTCTGTGTTTGGTTTCTGATCCATCATTTCCAGTTTTACCTTGACAATGATGTTTGATGGAGATTTTTTCTGTGCTGGGAAGGTTTCTGAGTGCTGGGTTCCCACAGCCATGAGCTGCTTGTTACATGGGGCTTGGGGGTCAGCTTCGTGGGCTTCATGTGGACATCCAGTTCTCCAGCACCATGTGCTAAAAGATGCACTTGTCTCCCCCAAGGGACCCCAGCAGAAACATTCACATCTCCCCTCTTGGGTGTATTGTGCCAAAGTGGAAGTCCAGCCCACAGCGTCCCTCTCCCAGCTCACTAGCAGTGGAACCTCGTCACCTGTGTTGCCAGCTGCAGGCTCCCTGCCGCACCATGGGGAGGAGGACTGTGCACCAGCACCCTCCTCCCTGACTCCTGCCCTGGCAGTGATTCAATCCTCTGATCATGGATCCTCCACCCCTGGGCTCTTGCTGGTGCATCTGCCATCCACCTCTGACCTTCATGCCTCCCTCACCCCTGCAGGGAGCTGCTCCTGATGCCCACAGCTGCACACTTAGGGAGCCCGTGCTCCTTCCTAGATGCACCTACAGCCTGTCCTATCTCCATGGCCCATTGTCCTCCATTCTTCAGTTTCCCCCTTGTCTTCCCTCTTGTCCTACTTTCCTGGGTTGGAATTCCTTATAGCCTTGCATCTTCCCTGTGTGTCCCATGTCCTCAGCAAGGTGGCACCTGGCCTTGGACTGACATGTGGTTATTTCCCTGGGGGAACATCACCTGTGACTTCCTCCTCCCCAGGGGCCCACAGCCTGAAGCACAACCTCACGGTGAGGTCCCAGGATGGCTCTGTGCAGTCCTTGGCACAGGGACTTCTGGATGCCCAAGGTTTTCTGCACTTTGACATGAAGAAAGGTA
This sequence comes from Typhlomys cinereus, assembly GCA_023101885.1. Lineage (NCBI taxonomy): Eukaryota > Metazoa > Chordata > Mammalia > Rodentia > Platacanthomyidae > Typhlomys > Typhlomys cinereus. The sequence goes on from JALPQD010000427.1 coordinate 368,664, forward strand.
GGGCGGTACCCTGGGGAAGTGGGCAAAATTGGAGCTTGGGGCAGAGATCTGGATGCAGAGACCCAGGAGCTGGCAGAGGCAGGAAAGAACCTGAGAATGGTGCCGACAACATCCAGACCTGCAGTAAAGGAGGAGAGTGTAGGCAGGAGATAATTTGGGATACTTGAGGTGGCCTGTGCAGCTGGGTCACTTCCTTCCCTGGAATGGAGAAGGAAGGGGTCTGTGAAGGTCAGTCCTGGGTGATCCATGACTTCGAAGGCTCAGGGGACAGGAAGGGATTATGGACTGGAGTTTTGCAGGAGGGCAACAAGGTCACAGTCGAGGGGCTTAGGTGAAAGAGAAGTTACTGGTGGGGTGGGGGTCAGGCTCCCATTCCTTCCAGGATATTTGGGGCTGTGAGATGCTAGAATACAATGGCACCAAGGTCTTCTGAAATTTCCACTAAGATGGGAGAACTTCCTGTCCTCTGATTCCAGGACCCACAGCTGGATGGTGCTTCATCCTCAGTCCAAACCTTGGCTGACAGAGTCAAGAAGATCTGGGAAGCAGATGTCATTCCAAGCAAGTCTCACTGGGCCCATGAGCAGGGTGAACTGTGCCCAAACTCCAGAGACACCTGTTCCTGGATGGGCTTCCAGCAGCAAGCAGGTAACCTCCCCTTAACTCTGCTCAGGAAACCCCTCTATGGGTGGGGTGCAGGCCAGCTTTGTGAGTCTGCCCTGCCTGCTCTGCTGGGGTCAGGCTAGATCAGGTGCATTCCAGAATGAGCCTGGGACAAAGGAGGGGGGCCCAGCAGGAGCACAAGCCCTGGGAACCAGTGACCTTCAAGGCTGCCTGCCAACCCCTGCCCAGTGGACAGAAGGCTCAGGTCACAGCCCTTCCTGCTCAGTGTGAAGTTCTGTCGGCCCCTGGAGGCTCAGAGGATTCAGCACCAAGTGAGACAGACTTGCAGGTCTGGGCTCTGTCAGGAAACCTTCTGTCAGGCAGGAAAGCAGAGAGGTCCAAGTTGTTCATGGCCATCCTCAAAGGGCAGCCAGGTGACTTTGGGTTTCATGGGCTCTCTGCTCTCCAACGTCCCCAGCAGTGCATGTGACCTGCAGCAAGACCCTGGAGGGCACTGTTGACCTCACCTGTCGGGCTGCGTTTCTACCCCAGAGATCTCTCTGACCTGGACTTGGGATGGGGGACACCTACATGTGGACGCCTAGCAGTCAGAGGGGGTCTTGTCCTGTGGGAATGGGACCTTCCAGGCTTAGGTGACCCTCAGGACTGCCCATGGAGAGAAGCAGAGGTGCAGCTGCCACGTGGACCCCAGAGGGGAAAACAGTACTCGCCATGTGCCCTTAGTGGGCCTAGAGTGACACTGTGAAACTCAGGTCTGGGTGGGGCCAGAGGCAGCTGGGGGAGGAGAGCGAGTTGGATACCCAGGACCCCTGAATGACAAGGCTGCTTTCAGCGAAGGTCCTGGTGTGACAGCTGTAGAGGTGGAGTCTGGGGCTCCTCATCTCTCTGACATTGTCTACTTCAGTCATCTTTCTCTTGCTTGATGTCTGTGGTACAAAAGGAAGAGGAGGAAGAAGAGGAGGAGGAGGAAGAGGAGGAGGAAGAAAAGAAGGAGGATGACAGCATTGAATACACAGGGCTCAGGTGAGACCCCAGGGTTGACCCTGATGATGGCCAGGCCTGTGGAAATGCAGAGTGACCTCAGGCCTCTGTGGCCCCAAGAGCAGTGGAGGGACAAGCCTTCTGGGACAGGGATGGACACGGGATGCTGAGGGGTCTGAGAGCCACATCTCCAGCTCCGATTCTTTGCCAGAGTCATGGCGAGCTTTGCTTTTGAAGACAGAGCTGTGGTCTCTTGAGGCTGCAGGCTGAGGTGCGGCCTGTGTCCTGGGCTCAGCTCTGCTCCCACCTGCAGAACTACCACAGGTCTGAGGTGTGGGGGGAGGTCAGAGGCTGGAGAGGAAACCAGCAGAGGTCACCTGGCAGGTCTCTGCTATCAGCCTCCCTGTCTCCTGGTCTCTCCATTCATCAGGAGGAAACAGGAGACAGACTCATAAGTTGAGGCCCTGCCATGCCTTGGAGGCCCTGGCCAGCTGGTGCAGGGCACAACAAGGCTTCCTGTTCTTCTTTCAGATGTGCTCAGCTTCCTGGCAGCCGCCCCCACCACTGTCCTCTGAGCTCCTCCTCTCCTCTCTATGGCCACCATGTGGCTCCCTCTGGGTGACGCACAGGTGACATGGACAGGTGAAAGCAGGTGACCCTGACCATCTGGGGACAGGGGGTGATAGAGTCAGGTGCACAGTGTCCACCCCTCTCCCTCCTGACTCTCTTTCCTGCCCTGCAGGGCACCAGCCCCTTTGTGTTGGGCTGTGGACTCTGCTCAGTGTCTTCCTCACACTTCCTGAGCCGTTGCCCTCTCTGAGGATGGTCTCGGCCCTGCCGCTGTGGAGTGAGAGACAGTGAGGACCATGGTCCAAAGAGCAGCTCGCTTGAAAGACAGTACAGGAGGTTCCTGCTCCGTTGAGTATCAATGGGTGGCAATGGGTGGACAGTGTGGGGCGGATGTTCTGTGTCTGCAAAACTCTCTGTGTCTTAATGTACGGGGGTTTTCTTTCCTCCTTCTGTCCTTCCCTTCTCTCTCTCTCTCTCTCTCTCTCTCTCTCTCTCTGTATCTTTGTTTTTCCCTCATCCCCTTCTTTCCTCCTTTCTTTCCTTTTAGCCTTTTTTCTTTTTATTTGTTGTTTATTTATTTTGCATCCGTGTGTGTGTGTGTGTGTGTGTGTGTGTGTGTGTACCAGAGGGCACTGTATCCTTGTTGAAATCCAAGAATGACTTTGACAGTCATCCTGGATTCTTTCTACCTCCTTTTCTGCTTAGCTCTGGGATTTTTCAGGCTCCACCCACAAGGGCTGAAAGTACAGATCACATTACTGTTTCTGCCTGGCATTTTTATGTGGGTCCTGCGATCTTAACTCAGAATCTTCTTTTTTTAATGTATTATTTATTATCTATTATTTATTCAATTGTGGGTATATGTGTATGTGCACGTGTGTGTATGTATGTGTGTGTATGTATGTGTGTGTGTGTGTGTGTGTGTGTGTGTGTAGAACCACAGACAAATTCGGGAACTACCATGGACCGCCTCTACCTCCTCCTTGTTTACTCTGCCCCGGGATTCACAGGCTCCGCCCACCAGGACCAGAAACTGAGGCTGCCTTGCTTCTGCCCGGGGCCTATACGTGGGGTCTAGGATCTGAACTCAGGACCTTCCGCCCGCAAGGCGGGGGCTTAACCCCTGAGCCACTTCTCCAGCCCCAGAATCTTCTGCTTTTGAAGCAAAGTATTAATCCCTGAGCCATCTCTCCAGCCCCCTTTTAGCCACCGATTCTCTTCTTTTTAATTGACATTTTTAACTTTTTACTTGTCTGTGTGTGTGTGTGTGTGTGTGTGTGTGTGTGTGTGTGTGTGTGTGTGACAGAGAGGGAGGGAGGGAGAGAGAGAGAGAGAGGAGAGAGAGGGACAGAGAGAAAGGAGAGATAACGTTTGTGTACATACCATGGCACAAGGGCAAATGTCAGATGTCAGTTCTCTTTCTTCCACATAGACGTCCACGAATAAAACTCAGGTCACCAGATTTGTAGCAGGTACCTCAGCTACTTCACTAACTTCCTGCTCCTATTGATTTATTTTTACTCAGTAGATTATTTGCAGGTGCCAGGGTGCAGGTGTGCAGGTCAGAGGACAGTGTTCCGAGCTGGTCCTCTCCTTCCACCTTGTCTGAGGCAGGGTCTCTCTTGCTGTGCCTGCCGTGGGCAGCGCCGTCCAGGTCAGCTGGCCCAGGAGCTTCCAGTGGATTCTCCTGTCTGCATCTCACTGTTAGAACGCTGGCATCACAGGGGTCAGGATCAGCTGGGCTCACTTCTCGTTCTTCAGCCTGACACTGTCTTGTGACCCACTAGTTCTGGGCACATGTTGTCAGCAAGTCAAATGGCCTTTGCTCTCCACTGGACACTCAGTTTCCCTTCTTTCCCCACCATGCTGAAGGCACCTGGAGACGCCAATGGCCCAGCAAGGCCCGAGGCTGTGTTCAGTTCAGGCCCTGCGGATGATGTCTGCTCTGCAGTCAGAGTTCTCCTGGATCGCTGCAGGGGGATGTCGGGAGGGACAGTGCAGTGCTTGGTCCTGGTGCTGTGCAGTAGGGACCACCTGCTTCTGGGTGAGGTGACTGCTGAGTGGAAGGGACCATGTGATGTAAGTGATCGTGGAACATTGGGGATCAAACCCCAGCATCTGCTGCCCTCAGTCCAGACTGAAGAGGGACAACAGGGTGAGGACCCCCATGTCTGTCCTTTCTGACCCCCTCTCTTAGGGACATTAAGACAGGGCCCTTCCTGTTCAGGTCACCTCATTCTCAGCCTGGCAAGGCAGCGATGGCTGGGGTGGGCTGTCCTGGGCAAGGGTGGGCTGACATGGATCCCCCCAGGGTACTCCCAGGGGTGTGTGCCTGGATCAATGGTGTTGCACTTTTCATTTATTTGGCAGCCTTGCCCTCTGAGTTCTGTAGCCTTGTTCACATCTCCCTCCCTGCCACAGCGTGGAGGGTTCTGCTCTCCCCACGTCCCCAGCACCACTGCTGTTACTGCATTTGTTGATGACAGGAGCTCAGACTGAGGCTGATGCAATCACTGGATATTTGTATGCATTTCCCTGATGTCTGAGAGTGTTGCACATTTATACATATTTATTGCTGCTTGTTTTACTTTTAAGAATACGTGTTCAATTTATTTGCCTATCTATTGATCGAGTGATCTTTGAATGTGTCAGCTGTTTCTGGCTCTTCTTACATATTCTAGACATCACTCCCCTGTCAGCTCTCTGGTGGTAGAGACTCTCCTGGCCTGTAAGCTGCCCCTGAGCTCTCCTGTCTGCAGCCTGCAGACCTTGTCAGCTCTGCTGTTTCTATGCACAGCACAGGTGTTTCCACGCATGTAACCACATCTGTCAGCACTTGCTTTATGTCCTGAACCACCGGAGTCCTTCACAGAGTCCTCGCCCGAGTCTCCAAGGACTTTCCTGTGCTCTGAGGGAGCATCAGAGATTCTGGTGTCACCTTAGCCAGTGTGATCGGCTCTGACTTTACCTGGGGCAGGAGAAGGGATGTGACCTGCTGTGTCTCCTACTCATGTGGACATGCAGTTTCCCAGCACCATTGGCTGCAGAGGCTGTGCTTTCTCTAATGTACTTGTCTAGAGGACATATGAAGATCAAGTGTGTGTAGTTCATGGGTTTGTACGTGGGTCCCCTGTATCCCTTCATCGCCTGTTTGTCTTGCACACACCATGCAACCTCACGACGGCATCAGTCACATCACTGACGTCCAGACTCAGGACTCCCCCATGTTGTTCTTCTTCTCAGGGTTGTTTTGGTCATTCAGCTTCTTTAGCGTTTTCATGAGAATTTTAAGATTCGATTTCATTTCTGCGAGAAGTGCCATTGAAGTTTAATGAGGAACATGCTGAATGTGTGGAAACCACCTTCACAGTCTCTACACTGCCTGTCAATGTCTCCTCTTCTCAGGCATTCGAATCATTTCACGTTCCCATGTTATGGTTGAGGAAGCCTTTCTCCTGCTTGGCTGGATCATTTTATCTATTTCATGATACTGTAAATGGGGTTTTTCCAGATCTCTCAACAACAGTTCCTCCATGAATAGTGGAGCTACTGACTTATGAATGGTTTTGTTCTTGCTGCTCTGCTGATGTGTTGATCAGATTTGACATTTCTGGTGCAGTTCCTAAAGGTCTTTTAAGCACTGCATCTAACCATTTGCAAACACCAGTAAGTTGACTCCTTCCTTTCCCAATGTCTTTCTCTCACCTCAGGAACTCACTAAATAACACCGGAGATCGTTCCCATTCTTGTCTTGTTCCTGGTTTTAGATGAAATGGTTTCAGTTCTTCCCAGCTTAATGCTGGAGGACAAGTTCTGTTACAATTGAAAGAACTTTGCTGCATGGAGCCTGCCGAGGTGATGTGCAAGGAATGGTGAGCAGTGGGGTTCCAGATGCCCTGAGCTGGGGAGCACACACATGTTGAGGGCAGCGCACCTCAATTCCATTCACGGTGGCTCCTGCATCAGGATCCTCCCTGCTCTGCACTGTGGGCTCCTTTCCCAGCCTGTTCATTTGCATGATGTACAGTGAACTCTACTGAATGAATGCAGCATTGCTGACTTCTGCCAGGTTCTTTTAGGAAAGTGTGAAACAGGGCAGGGCGGGTTCCAGAAAATGCCAGTGGGTGGGACTAATATTTTTGTCCTTCTGTTTTCCATGGAAACCTCATGAACTGTTCATGCAGCCCTCACACTGTCAATCAGGATATGAGAGAACCAGCAATACCATAACCACATGACCACTGAGAAAGGGGAAATTCTTACTTGCCAGACCAACATGTCTGGCCAAGAATACAGCAGAATGCCTACTTTCTCAATCAGCTCGCTCCATCCCAGGGACTAGTCCCACCCCCGTGGGCTGGGCCTTCCCCACCAACTAGACAATCTCCTGCAGGTTTGCTCTAGGCTTAACTCAACTACTAATTCTCTATAAATGTGCTTAGAGCTCGAACCCTCAACCATCAAGTTGACACCTGTATTTAACTATGACAGTTGCTCTCTGTGAACTACCTGATCTTACAACAAAACCAGTACCACCTGGATGGTGCTGCTGAATCCTGCCATGAGGGTGAAGTGCAGCCTGGCCCACTGGATCCACAGCTGCATCAGTTTCCACATGCTGACCCCGGAAAAGCTCTATTCTAGGCAACTACAGCTTGGAAGGGCAGGAAACCCACTTGGCTTAGGTTTTCTTCCTCTAAAGGAGTCTGTATTCTTAAAACATGGAGTCTCCACAGGATGGTATTCATCTCTTCCACTGTCCCAGTACAATGACAAAGGTTTTTCTACAATGACATTAATTTCCCCAATAGTCATAGACACTCTGCTATCTGCCCTTTCTTCATCTGAAATCTCAATGCTTCCAACATGGTTCTCCTCTACTAGTCCATTATCTTTAAATTCAACCTCGTCAAAGTACTTGTCCCTTCAAAATATCACAGGCTGGGTCTAAGCAATTTGTGATTCTCTCAGCATCATTATTTTTCCAATGGCCCATAAAGCTCTGTTCAGTGTTTCCATAGCGCATGACTTCAAAGTCATCAAACATTTCCACATTTCTCCAATAAATCAATACAAAATCCACAAGAACCAAAAAGCGAAATTTATCAGCAACATCCCACTTTTCTGCTACCAAATGTGATAGTTTCCTCTTCCCATTGCTGAGCAAACACAAGACCCAAACCACTTAGGTGTTTGTTCTTGGCTTAGGATTCCTGGTTACACACACTTCATCAGCCTGCCAAGAGCGGTGGGAACTGGACACACCACATCCACACAAGAGCTGAGGGCGGCACATGTTCCATCACTTGCCAATGTGCTTATACGTCACAGCAGAACAAACACCGACCAGCTCTCTGCATCTTCTCCAGCTGCCCAGGAAATGTCCCGCTCTCTGTGGGCCGGGTCTTCCCACATCACTTAGATGGTCTCCCACAGGCTCACTCGGGGTTTCCTTAACTACTTTCACTAATTCTGGGTCATCTTTTTTTTTTTAATTCAATTGTGTGTGCGTGTGTGTGTGTGTGTGTGTGTGTGTGTGTGTGTGTGTGTGTGTGTAGAACCACGGGCGAATTCGGGAACCACCATGGACTGCCTCTACCTCCTCCTTGTTTACTCTGAGCCTGGATTCACAGGCTCCGCCCTACCAGGACCAGAAACACAAGCCGCCCCTGCTTCTGCCCGGCGTCTATACGTGGGGTCTAGGATCCGAACTCAGGACCTTCCGCCAGCAAGGCAGAGGCTTAACTCCTGAACCACTTCTCCAGCCTAATTCTGGGTCAGCTTTACTGTGCCCAAAGGCTTGGCCTTCATTGTCAGATTGACACCTGTATTTAACCAATACAAATCTGCTTTGGAGAAACAGTGTAATTAAAGGCATTGTCCTGGTCTGAAATGTGCACTGTAGCCCCCAGTTTCATGTGTGTGAATCTTCTATTGTTTGGGAGGTCATGGGACTTTTAAGAGGTGGGGCCTTGCTGGAGGCAGGTTCATCACAGGGGCTGGGCCTGGAGGTTGATCAGCACCACCCTACTTCTGGGAGAGGTTTGCTCTTGTGGTCGGCAGTGTTGCAGCTCACAGCCTCTGTGATGGGCGTGACTTAGGTTGCTTCTGGCTTCTGCCTCCAGCCATGCCTGTTCTACCATGAAGGAGTGTCCCTCCCCTCTGGAACCATAAGCTGAATAAATCTCCCTTTCTCCCCTCAGTGGTTTCTCACAGCAATAGGGAAGAGTAACTGGTACGCGGATTTTGGCATTTATTTTCTTATTAATACAGTATTTATTTGTCTTTCCTCTGTCAGACCCTGAGCCAACCAGTTTCCCCAGACTTCCTGGGGAGGTACAGGAAAAGGAATATACAGGGCAGACGAGACATGGGAGAAAGAATTATGTGAGGTGGAGGAAGCTTCTTCACATGGCGAAGAGGATGAGAAAGGCCACCATCAGGCAGAAGAGCCCCATGGCCTCCAAGAGGGCAAAGCCCAGAATTGCACAGGAGAAGAGTTGCTTCAGAGAAGTGTTCCTGGCATAACCAATGATGAGGCTTCCAAACACAGTCCCGATCCCAGGCCCTGAGCCTGCTACCCCAACTGTGGCAGCTCCAGCTCCAATGAACTTGGCTGCTGTGTCGATGTCTCTTGAAATGGCGCTGGTTTGGAAGCTTCGACTAGGGACAAGTGAGGTGAGGGAATGCGGGGCTGCCAAGCTGTTGAGGCTCTTGAAAGGCACCTCATCTGTCACCCTCTCTGGTTGGTTTACCACCATTGCAGAAAGTGGTCGGCTCAGAAACTGAGAAGCGCTCCTGACCAAAGAGCGGGTGGAGACAAACTTGGAGCAGGTATACATTTTCAGGGGTGAGGGGCTGAAGCAGGAGAGCTGCTCCCACTGCAGAGAAGACAGAGAGGGGCGGGGGCACCTGGCATTTTTTTAAGTAATCCTTTTTTTAAAAAAATAAATTTATTAAATTAACATTTTTATATATAGGCTCCTCACCTCCCTAATTCCCTCTCCCTTCTTCCCATCTTCCCTTCCTTCCCTCCAACTCCCACCTTATCCTACACTCCTTCCCATCCCTATGTGGGCCCAGTCCAATCCCTCCTATTTTCCTGTCCTTTAGTTTTATGGGTCCTGGCGTTCCCTCTGAATTTTCCGTTCTCAAGGGGGTTTAGGCTTCTGTGACAACAGAAAGGCCCACTGAAATGGGTACTCCTCTACCTCTGTCTGAGCTCTTGCCCCTAAGGATCCCACTGCCTGAAACTAGTTCCCCTGATGTCCGCATCAGTCGGTAGGAGCAAGCTGACATGTTCAACAATGTGAAGGTCTGATGAGATCACCATTGATGTCCATCTTGCTATATGTTCTCAGTGTTCATTCAACATATTAAAGATAATTTGTTATTTCTGTATTACTTATTATATAGAATGAAATAAGGCTGCATATGTGTGTTATACTGCACAAGTGGAGGTCAGAGGTCAACCTTCAGAAGTCAGTTCCTTCCACCATGTGGCTTCTGGCACTTTACCCACTGAGTCATCTCGCCAGCTCAGGAAATCGGATGTTAATGTTTCCTTTCCTTACAGTACCAAGAGAAAAGGCTACAAAGTGATATATTTTATTATTTTATTTTATTTCAAATAATTTATTCATTTGTTTGAGAGAGAGAGAAAGAGAGAGAGAGAGGAGGAGAGGTGCACACAGGCACACATGCATGCCATAGCGCAATGATGGAAGTCAGAGGACAACTTCTCTCCTCCCCCATGTGGGCTTCTGGGAATCAAACTTCTCATGTCACCAGGTTTGCAAACAGGCTCCTTACTGCTGAGTCATATTACTGGGCCTGAAACATGCATTTTATTTATTTATTCATTCATTCATTCATTCATTTTTTTACTTATTTACTCATTCACTCATTCATATGGGGGAGACTGTAGAAGGGCATGTGTGTGTGAGCCTGTGGAAGCCCAAGGGTGACCTCAGGAATCACCCTGCACTGCCCTCCTTTCTCCTTGTTGCTTTGCTCTGGGGTTTCTAAGTTCTGCCTTCCAGGACCACAAGTGCAGGCTGTTGCCGTTCCCTTCTGGTGTTTTTACCTGGGATTTGGGATCTGAACTCAGGTCCTTTTGCTTGAGAAGCAAAGGCTTTAGCCATGAGCCATCTCTGCAGCCCCCACAACATTAATGTTAAGCATTCTCCTTTCACCAGCACTGACCTGTGCCAGCTTAGAGCAGAAACAAGTGGCCTAGCTGGTGCTGCAAGTCACAGATGGCACGCGCTACAGGCTCTGGATGGACACGAGCTGCACCAAGGTTTGCAAGCTCAGCTGTGCTCTGCTTGCTCATCTGGGGATGAAGCTTCAGCTATTCTGTCTGCCCATCGAGCCTCTTCAGTGGGGATCCTTGAGCTCACTGAGGTCACCATCATTGGTGAGGGCAGGGGCGGGGGCAGGATCTCAGAGCCGTAACATCCATGTCTTTAATCCACAGTCTCCTGGGCACAGGGGCCTTGCTGGGCCTCATGGACCATGAAGGAGAAACACCTGCTGCTGCGGCCACACTGGGACCCGAAGGACAAGGGGACCAGCGTCCTCCAGCAGCACAGGAGCCACCTCCTCCTCTAGAGACGCTGCAGGAGACGTGGACACTGCCCATGGGCTGAGGGCAGCATATGGTGCTGTGACAGGGACCAGAACCCAGGTCATGATGCTGCTGAGTGACCCCAGCAAAGCCCACGTGGACAGAGCTCCAGCAGGCACAGCTCTGTCCACACATACTTCACACAAACATCTCCTGCCCCTCCTGCCATATTCTAAAAAAACCGACATATTCCAGAAGGTTCCTAAAGCCGCCATTTATTTCATGCAGACATTATGATTTCTTCTTTAATTAACTTGCCAACCTCTCAAGTCAAGGATTAATCATCAGACTCTTAGAAGAGGAAGATGGTTGTGGAAGGGAAGCCAGGACAGGCTGGTGGGCAATGGTGTGCTGGTCCCCTGGGATCTTCACATTCCCACCACAGGAGCACAGACATCTTTAGACACCTTTGATACAAGAGAACTCTGACACTTGAAACCATAGCTTTGTGTTTCTGGTCCCCACGGTTTCATGCTGCAGGATGAGACCATGAACACACTCAAGACGGCGGGGGGGGGGCTGGGGCTGGAGAGGTGGCTCAGGGGTTAAGCCTCTGCCTTGCAGACAGAAGGTCCTGAGTTCAGATCCTAGACCCCACGTATAGACGCTGGGCAGAAGCGGGGGCGGCCTGCGTTTCTGGTCCTGGTAGGGCGGAGCCTGTGAATTCCCGGGCAGAGTAAACAAGGAGGAGGTGCAAGCGGTCCATGGTGTTCCTGAATTCGCCCGTGGTTCTACACACACACACACACACACACACACACACACACACACACACACATACACACACACACGTGCGCACACTGAATAAAAAACACACACACACACACTCAAAGCGGTCACTGCAGAGATGACATTCACAGCTGCCACCATCACTCATAAGCTCAGATTTGAAAAGATCCTAAGACCCACCCAGGACTCAATCTTGAATGTAGACCCTCAGGTGTCATCTTTACAAGCCGTGAGAGATGTATGAGTGCTCTGCGCACTGTCCCTGTCTAGGAGAGAAAGAATAAGCCACACTCAGAACCCAGAGAAGATGTGGCTTCAGGAAGAATGATGGGCTGGCTGACTCCTCTGTACGCCAAGGGCTCAGGGATCACCCTGCTCCCCACACTCACCTGCAGCCTGAGCATAGCTCCCTCCTTTTCTACCTGTGGGGAGACAGATTGTGAGACCAGGGAAGTACATTCCACAGGAAGTTTCTAGAACTGACTGCACATTCAGGGAAGAGTCAGGAGATGTGAGGAAAGCCATGAGCAGGTACTGCATGGACTGTCCTCCTGGAGGCCTGTCCTCAGCAGGGACCTTCCCCTCTGACCTCTGACTGCTGGGAGTCAGGCCCCACCCACAGTCATGATGCCAGTGGACACATCAGGAGTCCTGAGTCCCTCGGGCAGCAGCTGACTCTCTCTGCAACATGATGGAATTGTGAACAACATCAGTGAGTGCTGTCCAGAGATACTGACAACCCCTTCACTCAAACCCCAGCACCCCAGAGCCCAGGAGTCTGCCCTCTGTCCATCCCCCACCCACCTGAGAACACTCGGGGTCTCCCCTTGTGAGCAGGGATTGAGGTCTCAGAGCCCTGGACACTGTCCCCGCATGGAGCAGAACCAATCATGACCCTGTCAGAGCCTAGAGTAGATGGGTAAAGGGAGGACTTTCGGCTGCCTAGGCCCCCAAGGACTGCTGTCTGCAAGAGACTCTCAGGCACCAGCCCCACCACACTCACCTATATCCTGAGCCCCCTTTTCCTTCCTTGGGAAGTAGTTCAGTGGAGGCCTGGGAGGCAGGGCCTTGTGACCTGAAGGACCTCACAAAGTCTCAACCAGAAGAGCTTCCAGACTATGTCTGAAGCAGGACCTTCCCCTCTATCTTGTGATGCTGGGAGCAGGTCCCGCAAGCTCCATGTCCTGGGTCAGGTCCTCCCATCCACTGCCAGGTGAAGGTGATGTCCACAGAGGAGAAGTCCAGGGTCCAGCCCCTCAGGGTAACGTCATGCTCAGAGATGGTGTCCTGTGTGATATGTACCTTTGGGGACCGAGAGGGAAGAGTAAAGAAATTAACCCTTTAGCATTTCCACCCTTGGGCTTTTGAGAAGCACTCCAGTAGCCTTTGAGAAAGGACAGTACCTCTACGATGAGGGAGGAGGGAGGACGCGGAAGGGAGGAGGGAGCATTTCACACAGAGGCTGAACTCAGTTCCCCCTCCCCCCCCAAAAAAATAGTCCTTAGTAGTCTTAGAATTCTGTCCTTTCCTATAGCTTTGAAAATTCTACAGTTCTGTCATGGTGGACACTGAATTACAGGAAAACTGGGATCTGATGCAAAAGCAGAGATTGGGCCCAGAGCAGACTGGGAGGTTCTGAGGGCACCTGAGGCTGTGGCAGCTGCAGTGATCCTCAGATCTGTTTCACAGTTAATTGCAAAGGAAGCTGAGTCCCTGTTCCAGCCCACAAGGCTCCTCCCCAGGCATCGGAGAAACAGGTGAACCTCACCCGATATTCCCCAACCCACATCAGTGTGGATGAGCGTAGGAGCTGTGACGTGCTCGGGTCACTCTCTGCCCTTACTCCAGCTGCAGGGCTCTTCTTGGTCAACATGCAGCCATGTATCTGTTCCAGGCTCAGAAGCCTCCAGTCTAGTGCTCTCTGGACTGAGTCCCTTGATCGTCCCCCATGGTGACCGCAGGTCCATCCTGCCGGGTCTGGTGTCGTCCTCAGAGTGCAGCAACACAGTGTCATCCACCAAGACTAGGAAAAGAACAGAGGCTCCAGGAGGCTGGACCAATCATCTCTGTGCAGAAAACCCCAGTAGGGCGGGAACTGGGGACAGTGGGCAGTGAGACCCCCCACATCCTTGTCCCTGCAGGGTCTAGGTACAGGACACAGGGGGGCCCAGAATGCAGCGGGGTGCCAAGCAGAGACAGCCCAGCAGGGACATCCAGGAGACTTTGGACCTACCAGAGCAGAGACCTGGGCTTTCAGGTGCTGAGCCCCTGAGGGGCAGCGCCCTGGCTCATTGCAGCAGGGGTCATTCCTCTCCACACCAGCACTCAAGCAGCCTGATCTGCAGCAGGACCGGGGCGCCCTCGGCCCTATCCCCAGGCCTAGGGACACTGCACATCATGGTTTCATGGGCTATGTATTTTGGAACCAAGGAGGTTTAGACTTTGTTCTCCAGGAACTGAGGCCCAGCGAGAACAGGGCAAGGCTGCGGTCACTGTCCAGGCATGAGGACCCCTCAGGATGTGAGATCATGAAGTGAATCCCAGCACTGGATTTCTCAGCCTGATCCTGTGCACAGCCCTGCCTCGATGTCTTCCTGAGTTGTGACTCTGATCTGTCTGTGGAAACCAGGGAACCACCAAGATGAGTTCTGCCTCTCTCCTTCCTCTCTCCCTACCCCTAACCAAGCAGGAGCACAAGAGGCCCTAGTCTGCAAACTCAGCTGAGAGACCAGAAGTTGGTCTGCAGCACCCAGAGACAACCCAGAAGAGCAGCTTCCTGCTGCCTGCAGCCGGCAGCCCAACCTGGACCTGTGGCAGATGGGGAACGTGTGCTCCTCACACAGGAAGGGGCCAGCAGTGCGCTGGGCTCACAGGGGATCTGAGAGTGTCATTCCAGATCACAGGATCTTGGTACTTCTGTTTTACAGTGACCTTCTTTTCTTTGCTTGTGTTTCTCTGTGTGGATCCAGGATATTCTCCATGCAGTAGACGCTTATACACTGGGAAGAGACCTCCAGGATAACACTGAACTCCACAGACACTCCTTGTTTTGTGAGGATTGTTGAGAAACTGTGTTTGTATCTCTAGTGCACAGAAATAGAGGTAAAGTTTTGACAACTGTCCACCTGGGTCTGCAGAGTGGGCTTTCCTGGGGCTGCGTCCTTCAGCCTGTGGGATGTGACACTGACCCATTGCCAATGTCAGAACTGAAGGAACCAGCAGGTGTCAGGGAAGCAGACAACTGGGAGGAGGAGGAAAAGAAGAAGGAGGAGAGGAGACTCTGGATTCCCTGGAGGGAAGGCAGAGTCCAGAAAGCAAGTGGACCTCACCTGATCTTGCTCCAGTTGTGCAGAGGGACAATCCTGAGAGTTCACCCTGTGCTCAGCTCTGCAGGAGAGAATTTCCTGCTCACTGCACAAAGCACAGACTCTGAGAGGACACATGGAAAATGTGAATTTTGGATGATTTTTTGCAAATTCTTTTAAGAGAGGGAGATAAATATAACTTTATGAATTTCTTTTTTAATCATTTTTTAACTTATTCAATTGTGTGCATGCGTGTGTATATGTGCGTGTATGTATATGTGTGTATCTATGTGTGTATAGAACCACAGACAAATTTGGGAACCACCATGGACGCCTCCACGTCCTCCTTGTTTACTCTGCCCCGGGATTCACAGGCTCTGCCCTACCAGGACCAGAAACACAGGGCGCCCCCACTTCCGCCTAGCGTCTATATGTGGGGTCTAGGATCAGAACTCAGGACCTTCCACCTGCAAGGCAGAGGCTTAACCCCTGAGCCACCTCTCCAGCCCCATAAATATAACCTTAAATTTAACTATAAATGTAAAACCCACAATGTTAGAGATTCTACCCCATGATTTTTTTATGTACAAGTTGGAAAATATTAGTAGGGATCTAATACCCAAATGGGTCCTCTTAGTCTTAAATACTTGTTTTATAACTCAAGTATTGAGTTGTTCAGAAAAACCATTCCTCCCTCTAACACTCAGTCTGACTTGAGATCTTGAGGAAGAACTGGTGTGGACAGAAGTCAGATCTCATCACTGTCCAGGGATCCACAGGGAAGACGTCATTCTTTTCTGGACAAGCTGGATGCCTGCAAAACACCAGAGAAAGTTCTCGCCTCAGACCCTCACTGCATAGAGTGCACTGGCATGGGGACACAGGTGGCAGGAGTGAGGACCCAGGGGCCACAGAGGCAAGGACAGTGACAACCAAGGGTCCAAGTCAGCTGCAGAAAAAGGAGACCCTGGTGCAGCCGAGCACTGGCACAGTGGACCTGCTGCTGGTTGTGCAGAACAGTGCTGCTGAGACCTGCCCCAAGAGGAGCTGCCCGAAGCTGCACACAGACACAGACAGGTGTCATCTTAAGAATGTATCCTAGAAGACACGACACATATGGATCACAGAAATGGACAAAATGCATCAACTGTGTCATAGTTAAGCCTGGGTGTCAACTTGACATACCTGGTATTAACTAAGATGGGCTGAGACCACACCTGGAAGGATCAACTGAGACCTCCTGAAAGGATTATACCTGCCCTAGATTCTATCAGACCCTCCAAAGATCTCTTAAGATCCTCCCAGTACTGGACCATATAAAGAGGAGCCACCAAAGAAAAGAGATGCTTATTGCAGCTGTGCTAGGAATTGCTCTTCCTTCCAGCCACCCAGTCTCTTTGACCCTCTAGCCTTCCAACCCTCCAAGTTGTTGGCTAGACTAAAGACTCTAGGAATTCTCCAGCCTTCAGCCATCACCCACTTGACTACCGAACTGAGCAGCTACTGGCAGCCATTGTTGGACTACTCGGCCATATCTGTAAGCCAACTCAATACATTACATACATACATACATACATACATACATACATACATACATATTCATTATGTCGATTCTGCATCTCTAGAGAATCTGACTAGTACGCTGTATTTCACAGAGTGACACAAGAAGCTCCTCTATGGCTGAGAAAATAAAATGGCAGTAATAGAAAGAATCACATGGACACAGGAAATAGAACAAAGTGTTGGTAGGAACACCTGGAGAATAGTCAGTCTTTCTGGCAGGAGAACTGTGAGAACCTGCCATCCACAGGTCTTGTCGTGCTTCCAGTGCATCCAGGGACCACCAGGCTGAGGCCAGGAGAACTGATGTTCCTGAGGTTTAGCACCAGAAATAGTCTGCGTGTGAGTCTGCGTGTAAGATGCGTGTCTTAGAGTGCGTGTCTGCACTGCAGACAGATCTCTCAGGTCTTAGGTTGTGAATCCAGAAGTTGGAAGAACGTTTCTGCCCTAATGTTTTCCGTGTAGACCTCACGAACTGTTCATCAGCCTTCACACCTTCAATCACAGGCTGAGATTCCCATCCTAACAGGCGGCGTCCTGGACACCACTGTCCACTAGGGGGCGCTCCACACCCACGCCTGCGCCTCCTCTCCCAGAACTGATCACTGCAGCCAACAGCTGTGGAGGGGCTCCTGCACCTGGTGTCCAGAGGTTCCTGAGACTGGGGAGCTTCAGGTTCCAGAAACCTCACGGCTCCCTCCTGGCTCCAGAGGGAATATTGCCATCTGCAGGAAAATCCACAGAAGACATTGTTATTAATCCAAACTCAGACCCAATGGTGTCTGTGGCGGCCAAATCATCTTTCCTCTCACACTGATATCAGGGCTGCTGCCCCTTCTTCACAGGGCTTCCCTCAGCTCTCTCCATGGAACATGGACAGAAAGAAGGAGGAGGGAGTGAGCTGGGGGAAAGTGGGGGTGACCCAGGTGATGGGAGGTGCCCACACAGACTGTCCTGAGTTTTGCACTAAATGTTAGAAAAAGTGGGAGAAAAGAGAAAACACACAGACCCAGAGTGCACCACAAAGACTGAACGAGGTTTAATTAGGGAGGGGCAGTGACTTTACATGGATGGAGGTCGATGTTGCCTGGTGTTGACAAGGTGTTTGTGGATTTTAAAGGCCTAGGGTGGGAAGAGGGGCGGAGTGTAGGCAGGTTCAGTTGTCTGCACCTTTAGTCAGTTTCTGATTAACATTTGTCTGGTGGGAAATTCAATGAGGGAATTCTGTATTTGCTCTCTGATCCATCACTTTCAGTTTTACCTTGTCAATGATGTTGATGGACATTTTTCTGTGCTGGGAAGGTTTCTGAGTGCTGGGTTCCCACAGCCGTGACCTGCTTGTTACATGGGGCTTGGGGGTCAGCTTCGTGTGCTTCATGTGGACATCCAGTTCTCCAGCACCATGTGCTAAAAGATGCACTTGTCTCCCCCAAGAGACCGCAGCAGGAATATTCATGTCCCCTCACCTGGGTGCACTGTCTAAGTGGAAGTCCAGCCCACACTATCTATTTGCTCTGGGGACCAGCCCCACTCCCAGCTCATTGCCACTGGAACCTCATCACCTGTGTCTCCCACCTGCAGGCTCCTGCTGCACCATGGAGAGGAGGACTGTGCACCAGCACCCTCCTCCCTGACTCCTGCCCTGGCAGTGACTCGAATCCTCTGATCATGGATCCTCTGCCCTGGGCTCTTGCTGGTGCATCTGCCTCCACCTCTGACCTTCATGCCCCCCTCACCCCTGCAGGGAGCTGCTCCTGATGCCCACAGCTGTGCACTTAGGGAGCCGTGCTTCTTCCTAGATGCACCTACAACCATCTCCACGCCCCATCCTCCATTCCTCAGCTTCCCCTTCTTCCTTCCTCCTTCGCTATTTCTCTGGGTCGTAATTCCTTATTGCCCTGCGTCCTTCCTGGGTGTCCTGTGTCCTCAGCAAGGCAGCACCTGGCTTTGGACTGGCGTGTGGTTATTTCCCTGGAGCAACATCAGCTGAGACCTGAGATGCAGAAACCCAGGAGCTGGCAGAGGCAAGAGAGAACCTGAGAATGGCACTGGGGACATGCAGCAGTTCAAAGGAGGAGAGCGCAGGCAGGAGAGAGGTGCAGGCCTTTGGGCTTGTTTGGGGTGAGGAGTGTGGAGCTGGATCACTTCCTTTGCCTGGAACCAAGAAGGAAGGGGGTCTGTGCAGGCCTGTCCTGGGTGGCTCATGACTCAGAAGGCTCAGGGGCCAGGCAGGGAACTGTGGCTGGAGTTTTGCAGGAGGATGGGAAGACCGTGGGGGAGGAGTAGGCGACAGGGAAGTGGCTGCTGGGGTGGGGTCAGGCTCCCATTCCTTCCAGGAGATTTGGGGCTGTGAGGTGCTACAATACAATGGCACCAGGGCCTTCTGGGATTTCCACTGCAGTGGGGAGCCCTTCCTGTCTACAAGACCTGCAGCTGGATGGTGCTTCATCCTAGGCCCAGACCTTGGCTGACAGAGTCAAGAAGAACTGGGGTGCCCATGTCATTCAAAGCAAGTGTTGCTTTGCCCATGTGCAGGGTGAACTGTTCCCAAACTCCAGAGATACCTGTTCCTGGATGGGCTTCCAGCACACACATACACACACACACACACACACACACACACACACATGCACACACACACACACACAAACAACCTTCTGACCCCCCACCCCCCCACCCCATGCTCTGTGGACATCAGTCTCAGAATCCATGAGGTGAGAGCCCAGAGTCACTCCGTGAAAGCTTTGTGTGACTGTGAATTTCTAACACCTTCACTCCTGATTTAAAGTTGACTGGATGGCGTGCACGATGGCTCGGTGAGTAAGGATTCTGCCCACAAGTTAGTGACCTGAGTTCGACCCTTAGAAGTCCACATGGCAGAAGGAGAGAACTGACTTCTGAAAGTTGTCCTCCGACCTATACCTGTGAGCCATGACATGCATGCGTGCCCTCTCTCTTTCTCTCTCACTCTCTCCTCTTTCTCTCTCTCAAGCAAGCAAACGAATATTTTTAAAAATAAAATAAAGTGCACCAGAGAATATAGAAGTGTAGGGTGTGGGAAGGAGGGCTTTGAAAATGGGGTCCTGCAAGGAAGCAGGGGCTTACCTTTCCACTGTTTCTGGTGGCTTAGAAAACACTCACATATGGACTGGAGAGATGGCTCAAGGGTTAAGACTCTGCAGAAGGTCCCGAGTTCAGATCCCAGGTCCCATGTAAAAATGCCAGGCAGAAATGGTGGCAGCCTGCACTTCCAGCCCTGGTGGGCAGAGCCTGGGAAATTCCAGAGCGAAGCAAGGAAGTAGAAGCCATCCAGGATGATTCCCAAAGTTACCTTTGGTCCCCCACAGGGACATACAGCACCCTCTGATACACACACACACACACACACACGTAAAATAAATAAGTAAAAAAAATTTTAATTTAAGAGGAAAAAGAGAGAGAGAGAAACTCACACAGCCTTTCTTTCTCATGGAAACTGCAGGCAAGACTCTCTTCTCCACTGTTTCTTTCTCCTCAGCAGCCATCCTGAGCGAGCGCCTGGAGACTCCCGCCTTTCTCACAGTGCTGGGAAGAGGGAGTGTGCAGGAGAGCTCCCGGGTGCCAGAGCTGGACCCCACGATCATCCCAAGCAGCCTCTGGCCCAGGTGAACGGGGTAGAGGCAGGAGGCACAAGAGCTCAGGGAGCCAGGTGTGGGGGTGCAGGCATGGGAGGTGGAGCGGGAGTTCAAAGTCATCCTCAGCTACATATGGAGTTCGAAGCCAGTCTGGACTGGATGTTAAAAAGCAAAACAAGACAAAAGAAAACCTTTTTTTCCATCTAGCAAATAATCGCAGGCCTGGTAAGTACTCCTTGAGCTATCATGACCATATACCCTCCAACAGCTTCTGCATGTTCTTGAAAGTCACTTTATCTTTAAAATATTGGATAAGACAGATAGCTCCATAGTTAAGGTATCTTAAAACTTGGTGACCTGAGTTGGCTCCCTGGAAGTTCACATGGGGGAAGAGAACTGACTTGCAAAGGTTGTCCCTTGACCTCTGCTTGTGGTATGCATTCTCTTCCTTAAATAAACATATTTTTTTCTTTCATGTACGTATGCATGGAATTTTGCACGTGTACTGGTTTTGCGTGTGTGTGTGTGTGCGCATGTGTGTGTGTGCACGTGCACTTGAGTGTGTGTGCCTATGGAGACTCAAAGATGTTAACAGGAATCATCCATCACTTTTAGTTTTATTGTTTTGAGTCATATCTCTAATTAAACCCAGAGCACACCATTAAGGCTAATTGGGCTCCTAGTTTGTTCTGCGGATTTCCAGGCTCTGCCTTTCAAGGCCAGAATTACAGACAGGGGAAGCTACACCTACCCAGCATTTTTGTGTGGAATGTGGGGATCTAAACTCAGGTCCTTTTACTTGAGAGGCAAAGGTTTTACCCACTAAGCCCTCTTCCCAGCCCAAGTAAAAGTATTTTTAAAAATTTATTTAAAAGAGAAGGCCAGAGAGCAATTTTGTACAGTAGGTTTTCTACTTATACGTAGACATGGGTTCAGGCAAATCAAACTCAAGCTTGGGTGGCAAGCGCTTTCCCTCCCTGAGCTGTAATTTCTCTTTTTCTTTGCAGTGCTAGGGGCAGCACCCAGGGTCTGATGTGTGTGAAACATGCCCTTCACTGCTAAGCTACACCATGAAGCTATGTCATTTAGTGTGTGTATGTGCGTGTGCATGCATGCATGTGTATGCATGTCTATGTGTGTATGCGTATATGTGAGTGTGAGCGTGTGCATTGCGTGTGCATGTGTGTGTACACACATCACACATGTGTGTATGCCTGTGTGTATGAGGAGCAGGAAAGGAATTTAGCTATATGCTAGGCAAACATTCTGCCAAATCCCAGCTCATCTCCTTTAATCTTTTTACCCACCCTCCCAGAAGGAAACTCTTTTTTTTTTTTTTTTTTTTTAATTTTTTTTTATTATTATTTATTCAACTGTGTGTATGTGCGCACGCGTGTCTGTGTGTGTGTGTATGTGTGTGTAGAACCACGGACGAATTCGCGAACCACCATGGACGCCTCCGCCCCGGGATTCACAGGCTCCGCCCTACCAGGACCAGAAGCGCAGGCCGCCCCCGCTTCCGTCTGGCGTCTATACGTGGGATCTGGGATCCGAACTCGGGACCTTCCGCCCGCAAGGCGGAGGCTTAACCCCTGAGCCACCTCTCCAGCCCCAGAAGGAAACTCTTAAGATAATATTTTGGAGTTTGAGAGAGAAAACAAAGGAGAAGCAAGCTCTAAAAGAAAAGCCACACTTCCTGAATTAGAACTCAGAAATGCCCATCTGTAGCCTTAGCTGTGAGGGTCTGTGAGCGACCCCCTCAATCAATCTCCCTGTGGAGCAAGAAGCGTGATTTCTGATTCCCAGAGGACAGCTGGCTTGGGAGGGTCAGCTGCTGCCAGGGGTGTAGCGCTAGCGGGTGGCATTCAGGCCAGATGTTGGCAGCATCAACACCTGCTGGGAGGGAGCAGTGGCTGTAGGGGCAGGAGGTGGGGCACAGGGGAGCTCAGCTGGGCCCGTAGCTGACGGTGGAGCCCTGTCTTTATCTGAGGAGAAGGAAACTCCAGGTATTTCAGGAAGTGGAGAGCACTGCTGTCTTCCTGTTTAGAGATCTGGGAGTTTTGGGGCTCAGGCATTTCCGAGTCTCACACCCTCCAGACCTAGTGGTCTGCGAGCGCCACCCCCAGAAGCCCACGTGGTGGAGAGATCTGACTTTTGAAACTTGTCCTCTGGTCCCCTGTGCCATGGCATGCAGGTGCATATGTTCTCTCTCTCTCTCTCTCCCCCTCTCCCCCGACTCCCTAGTATCTGTCTCTGGCTTAGTCTTTCTCTCAAACAAATTAGAATAAACAAAACAAAACGAGAAATCCAAGACATTGCTCAGTTTTAGATACTTCCCTGGCTTGCACAAGGCCCAGGTTCCATTCCCAGCCCCATATAAACCAAGCGGCGTGGCACATTCCTGTAATCCCAGCTCCCAGAATGCGGAGGCAGAAAGACCAGGAGTTCAAGACCATCTTTGGCTACACAGCAAATTAAAGGTCAGTCTGGACTATGAGACCGTTTCTCAGAAAAGAAAAAAAGTATTTAGAACTTGGCAGGGTGGTACACACTGCAATCTGGACATTTAAGAGAATGAGGCAGGATTACTCTGGGTCTGGGCCTTGGTCCCTGTTGTTGGCTTATTATTGTTATTGTTATTATTATTTTGTGATAGATTCTCATGTGTCCCGGGCTGGCTTCAAGCTCACTATGTAGCCGAGGCTGACCATGAACTCCTGATCTTGCTGCCTCCACCTCCCAAGTGCTAGGACACCCCCCCCTCGCATGTTCCCCAGGCTCAGCCCTCACCTCATTCCCTCCTCACACACACTCCTCCCAGCCCCGTGGAAGGTCTCCTTGCATTTCATTCACCAAAAACTTCTTGTGGGGCTGGCGACATAGCTGGGCGGGTAAGGTGCCTGATCACAAACCTGCCGACTTGAGTTCAATTCCCAGAAACCTACATAGTAGAAGGAGAGAAATGACTTCTGAAAGTTATGTGCTGACCTCTACCCATGTACCGTGGCATGCAATATGCCTACCTTTGTGCACTCTCTCTCTCTCTCTCTCTCTCTCTCTCTCTCTCTCACACACACACACACACACACACACAAATGAATAAAAAAAATTAACCTTCCAATGATAGAAAATGAGCAAGTCTCATGCTTTGCTTCCTTCTCCTTTACCTCAGCTGCAGATCAGTCCTGTCTTCCAGGTGACCTCACGTAGCTGCTGCTGGAGCACTGCACGGCGCCTCTCCCACGCCGCACGGCAGAGTCCTCCCTTCTCTTCTACGTGATGACTTTTCCTTACTGTGCTTCTCCTGGGATTCTCCCCTGTGTTGCCTTTGAGGAACCTAGGATCCTGAGAACGTTTTTCAAAAAAATATTTGTTTATTTAGTGTGTGTGTGTGTGTGTGTGTGTGTGTGTGTGTGTCCCTGTGGAGGACCAAGGGTGACTTTGGGAATCATCCTGGATTGTTTCTACCTCCTTTCTGCTTTGCTTTGGGATTTCCCAGGCTCTGCATTCCAGGGCCAGAACTGCAGACTGTGGCCATCTCTGCCTGGTCTTTTTACGTGGAATCTGGGATCCGAACTCAGGATCTCCTACTTTCAAGGCAGAGTCTTAACCCCTGAGCCATCTCTCCAGTCCCCTGAGAGTGTCTTCTGAGGTCCCAAGCAATCGGCTCCAACTGCATTTCTGACTGAAGCCAAGTGCCTGTGGCCATAGGGTACAGTGGGACCAGTGTCTGGTGGCAGGTATGCGGTGACTTTCCTCCCGCCGAGGTGCTCCTGAGATCTTGGCCATCGCTCATCCCCACCTCCCTGGAAGGACCCTGCTGCAATGTGTCTGCATTATGATCAAGCAGCTTAGTGAGCAACGGTTTCTATTCTTGCTCTGGCTCTGGTACAGTTCATTGTCCAACTTGGCAGGGGGCTCACACCATTGGGAGGGGAGGGACCAAACATATCACATCCACAGAGATCGCCAAGAAAGGGGCAAATCTTATTTGCAGGACAGCAAGTCTGTCAAAGCGTGGTGAAAGATGCCGAACTACTGAATGACGTCCCTATCTTATCTTCCTGCCCAGAGATTGTTCCCCCCCCTTCAGTCAGACAGTGTCCTGCAGGCCTGCTCAGGGCTTGCTTTAACTACCAGTTCTCCACAGATGTGCCCAGAGCTCAGCCTTCCCTTGTTACGCTGGCACCTGTATCTAACTAGCACAGGCTCCCAGAGTGATATTCAGTCCAGCTGATCCAGTTGAGGGAGGGGCTGCCCTGACCCAGAGTCCCTGGGGTCTCACACCTCTGGGCACCAGGAGATGATGCTGCCCAGAATCATCTGCCTGTAGGTGCGGTGGCCTCGGGCATGTGATTCTAAGACCAGAGTAGGTCACTAGATCCTTCCTCAAAAAACAAACAGACAAACCAGAAGTCACTAAGCTCACCCTTTCTTTGAACTTCTGCGGACAGAACCCAGAGTCTTTTATCTTTTAGAAAGAGAGAGAGAGAGAGAACATGCACGTCACTGTGTATGGAAGAATCAGAGGACAGCTTTCCTTCACCATGGAGGCTTCCAGGGATGAAACTCGGTCACCCTGCTTGTGAACATGGGCCTCACCTGCTGAGTTGTCTGACAGCCCAGAACCCAGAGTCTTGGACAAGTGCATGCTAAGCAGTGCTCTGCACTGAGCCTCACTCAGAGCCCCGGGGTCTCCCTGAATCGGAGCCAGGGGCATCCTGTCTGGTAGAGCACCCGTGACCATCGCCTGACCGAAGAGAGTTGTCTGTCTTGCCAGTCTGTGGGTGGACGTAGCTCTCCACCTACAGATCCTCCTGTGTCTCTGTGGTCTATTGGCGTCCACGAGGTCAGCGCTGGGGTGCAGCTGCGGTCCTTGGACAGCAGGTGCCATCAGAGCAGGAACCCACCTGGAGGATCATCTGCTACGGGCATCCTGGGCACTTTTCTACGGCTCTGTTCTGTCCTCCCCCCCTTCTTCCCTTCCTCCCTCCCTCTCTTTTAGATAAGGTCCCGTGCAGCCCAGGCCGCCCTACACTGACTGTGTGGTACAGAATTCAACTTCTGGCCGCCTGACTCCGCCCCTGAGTGCTGGGTGCTGGGGTTGCAGGCTCCCACCAGTGCACTCAGAATTGGAGAGTTGAACTCAGGGTTTTGTGCACGCCGTCCAAGCTCTCTTCCAGCCGAACTGTATTCCAGTCAGTCCTCCTTTTAGGGGTCACAGGTCTCGCTCTGTAATCCAGGCTGACCTGAAACTCCATTCAAACCCTATTACCCCAGGCTGGCCTCTAACTGTGTCCTGTCTCTAGCCTCAGCCTCCCTCGACTGTGATCATGGGCACGAGCCACAAGCCGGGCCGGCGAGTATTCTAACTGGTTGTTTTCAACAAAAGCACAACCCCACTGTGATGTAGCATTTATTTATTTATTTACACTTAACAAATAACCATCTCAGCCTGCTGTGGTGTGCACACCTGGGAGCCCTGGGCAGAGGTCAAGGGATCGTCCCAAGTTCAAGGCCAACCTGGTCTACATGGTGAATTACAGACCATCTGTGGGTGCATAGCGAGAACTTGTGTCAAAAACGAACAAAAAGAAAGGAAGAGAGAAAGAGAGGGGATAAGGAAAGGGAGAAGGGAAAGAGAGAGAGGGGGGGGGGAGGCCAGAGAGTTAGATAGCTGAATAAGAAAATATCTGTTCCCACACTTGGTGGCCTGAATTGGATCCTAGAAGCCCACATGGTGGAAGAAGAAAACTGATTCCTGGAGGTTGTTATAATCTTCATCTGTACATCATGGCATGCATGCCCCCCTCAAATAAATTAATAAAATATTACATACATATATACATATATATATACATATAGATACATACATACATATATATACATATATATATATATCCCCCAAAACCTTACTGCTCTGCCTCAGCAGGGGGCTTATCTGCTGAGGTCACCCACCATTTCCTAATTTCTTTGGAAGCCACCGGCTCTTTTTAACCTCTGGCTGTTGTGGTTTGGCATCAGGCCGTGGCCCACGTTTGCCTCCCTCCTGCCAGGGTCCTGCTTGGCAGCGGCTCCTCTCAGGCTTTTGATTCACTCCGGGGCTTGCCCACGACCTTTCCTAGTGGCTTCCTCTGCTGTCTTCGCTCACCTGCAAGTGCAGCCCTGAGCAGCAGGGCACCCCCAGCCACCTGCAGCCCCCCCACACCATGGTGGGCCGCCTCTCCTCCACATTGAGGCTCTAGGGATCATCCTGCCCTAAACTCCAGCCCAATCACTTCACCCCCAGGGACCTGCCCTTCAGTGAGGGCCTCCCACTGCCTGTAGCCGGGATCAACGTAGTCAAAGGCCCAACTCAAAGGGGAAACTGACACCTCTTGGGATTTGTTATCAGAACTAGATTGACACCTTTCACTCACCCACATACCAGCAGTGTGAATTTGGGGCAGTAAAAACATCTAAGCCACCTTTTCTAATCTGTAACCAAGAAAATAAAGCCCCCTGGGTGGTTGGTGGCATTTCTGATCCCGCAGCTTGTTACTAAGGCACAGAAGATGGCAGAAGACAGGACGGGTGGTTCAGTGGGTAAAGGCGTCTGTCTGCACGCACACCTGGGGACCAGAGTTCAATCCTGGAGCCCACATGGTGAGAGCGGAGGACTGATTTCTAATATCTCTTTGTCCTCCAGCCTCCATCAAGCGTGTGCTCACTCCTTCTCTTTGTCTGCCTTTCAAATAAATAAATCAATACTTGAAAAGGAAGAACTGACCGAGAGTTGGATCTACAGATGAAGGCTTTTGCTTCAGCCTCCCCAAGTTTCCAGAGCCCCTTGCTCTGGCTTCCCAGCTGCCTAGAGCCCCCCCTGCTGGTATTTATTTCAGACCCGGCAGTGGGCCAGGGTCTTCTGAAAACCTTCTGTACCCAAGAGAGAACTCCCTTCCCATGCTGGGGCACCCCAAGCCTCTGCAGTTGGCTGTGACAGAACTCGCAGCATCTTAGGACCCACCCAGCTGTCCCAGCAGAGGAGACATTCTTAAGATGCCAGCGAGATGCCTCAGGTATTAGGCGCCTGTGTACAAAGGTAGGTGACCTGAGTTTGAATCCCAGAAGCCCACATGGTGGAAGAAAAGAGTGGAAAGCTGTTCTCTGACTTCCATTGTGGGTCCTGAGTCCAGATGGAATCCACGGCCTACACTGGGTGGGGGCTGGGAAATCCCAGAGCGAAGTAAAAAGGAAGTAGAAGCAATCCAAGATGATTCCCGAAGTCACCCTTGGTCTCCACAGGGACACACAATGCTCTCTGATGCCTGCCATACACACATAAGCAAACAAACAAATAATTTAGAAAAATTTCTAAATAGCTACAAACTGAGAAGCCAGGCACAGTGGCACTTGCCAATAATCCCAGGCACTCAGTGGCAAGAAATTTGAGGCAGGCTGGTCTATACAGTGAGTTCCGGATCAGCTGGGGCTACATAACAAGATCTGGTCTAAAAACACAGGGCCGATGAGATGGCTCGGTGGGCAAAGACACCTGCATGCAAGCCCAGGGACCTGAGTTCACATCTAGGGTCCACACAAAGGTACAAGGAGAAAACAAAACGACTCCAAAAAGTCGTCCATTGACTTCCACACACTGGCCATGGTTTGAATGTTCCCTGCCCTCACACTCTCTCCCTCCCACACATAATAAGTAAAACAAAGTGAAAAGCCCACAAAACAAAGGAAAAGCAGATCATAGGTCAGGGGATTGGGACAATCCACTTAGGGAGGAGCCACATCCAATCTCACAGGAAATTAGTTTGTCCTCTTCCCTGTCTGGGCTTTCAGAAGACCCGGAGCCCCTCATAAGGGCTGCAGTATAGTGTGGAGGACCAAGAAAGGAGAGGCAGGGTCCACACGAGAGCAAGCCCTTCACTGGGCACCTGCATGGGGGCCCAGGGAGACCTCCAGTGGATGGAATGGTGGTCGGCTGGCCAGACTGGGTGGGCTACAGAGGGGTCACAACAAGGCAGGAAGGGGCAGGGCCCCCAAATATTCAGTGTCCTGCAGAGAGCATTCTCCTCCCCCACATCCTGCGCCATCCCTGTGGCCCAAGGCCCAGGCCCGTGCTACTTGAGGCCTTCCACCTAGAAGCCCCTTGAGCTGAGGGTCTGACAGGATGCTCTGCCCCTCCACGGGTGAATAAGTGTTTTTGCCTTGTGTACTCAGTGGATTGGTTTCACTTTACTTCCTTGGTCTCTGTGAGTAATGAACGTCTGTTTGTGTATTCAGAGCCCTTCCCCACTAATTAAATGAAGTTTTGCCCCACTGGGGTGGAACCCCGGAGTGTGGACATGCAGGGAAGGTGCCCCACCACTGAGTCCCACCACTGAGCCCCTCCACTGAGCCCCACCACTGAGCCCCTCCACTGAGCCCCACCACTGAGCTTGGTCACACAGTCACTTAAAAAGAATCTCATGTAGCTCAGGCTGGCCTTGCTCTTTTCTGCCTCCACCTCCCAAGTGCTGGGTTTCAGTTGTGTACCACCAAGCCCAGCTCCCACCCCACTACTTAAATAACCGCATAGGAATCAATAGAGGACGGGAAGACAGCCCAGCATGTAGAGCAAGGCGCCTGCTTGCAGGCTTGGAGTTTGGTTCCTGGAAGCCCCCGTGGTGGAAGGGGAGAGCTAGCTTCTGAAAGTTGTCCCTCTGACCTCCACTTGTCCTGGATGTGTGCACTCCTCCCCCTCTCTCAAGTACATAATAATAATAAAAGATTCTATAGAAAAACTAATGACAGATTATTACACTTTTGGATCTATTACTCCTCGCCAGGCATGGCGGCTCTCAGGAAGCTGAGCAGGAATTCAAGGGTAGCCTTGGCTATGACCTAGCGAGTCAGAGGCCAGCCTAGGCTAATACAATCCTGTATCAAAATTAAAAAAGTAAGAAGACTCTTTGGCGACTGGGGGGATTGCTGGCTTGAGGCTGGGGGGCTCATCCATCGTGAGATCACGTTTACCTGCAGTTCAAGCAGTTTCTAGCTCTAGTCTCCTCTCTCCTGAGTGTCCCCTGGGTCTTTCTCAACCCTGGCCGTCTGTCTCCTCAGCAGAGTGACTTCTCACAGGTTTTCAGGCCCTTTGGACTTATGGGTAAGAATTGAAGGGCTCGGGCCTAGCTCCACCCCAGGGAGGTGCCCCTCACGCTTAGATGGCCACATCTTGGACACAGCCTGAGGTCCAAGGTGAAGGTCAGAGCTCACAGGTCTGAGAAGCTTGGAAGAAACATCACACAGAGGTCTGAGTGGGCCATGAGACCAACAGAACTCTAGCATCCGGGAACTCTAGCATCTAGAACCTCTGGGGATGAGTGTCCACGTGCAGTGTTCTGTTTTCTGAAAATACTTTGCCTATCCCTGACCTAGAAGGAAGAAGAAGGAGGAGGAGGAAGATGAGAAGGAGGAAAGGGGGAAGAAGAAGAGAGAGAAAGAGAGAGAGAGAAAGAGAAACACTCACCATGGCACACAGAGATCACAGGACAGCTTTGGGAAGTCAGTTCTTCCAGAGATTGAACTCAGGCCTCCAGTTTACCAGCAGGTTAACTAGCAGGTGCCTTACCCATTGAGCCATCCCGTGGCCCTGTTTAATATTTTTTCATGGTCCTGGGGATGGATGGTATAGGGTGTCACACATGTAAGACAAGTGCTCTACCCCTGAGCTGCATCCCCAGCCCCCGTTTAATTCTTTTAGAAGACCTAAGATCAATTTCCAAAGAGGTTTTATTTCTGTGGGCTGTCGCAGGCCAATACTGTTTACATTCTTTCAGCTGTCCCAAGGGAACTTAGTGGTATCTCCTTGCGGCTTACACTGTGTTTTTCCCTGGAGACTGTTGATGATGGAACTTTTTCAAATCTGTGTGGCCTGTTCACATGTCTCCTTTCTGAAATCCATATGAATCTTTTTATTTTTTAATTTTATTAATATTTTGTTAAATAAAATATTTGTTTATTTTGCACACACATGCATATGTGTATGCCTGCGGGTATCAGAGAGCACTGTGTGTCCCTGTAGAGGAACAAGGGTGACTTCAGGAATGGTCCTGGATTGCTTCTACATCCTTTGTGCTTCGTTCTGGGATTTCCCAGGCTCCATCTACCAGAGCTGGAAGCGCAGGCTGCTACGGTTCACCTGGAGGTTTTCGTGGGACCTTGATCGAACTCTGGACCTTCTGCTTGGGAAGCGGTCTCAACCCCTGAGCCATCTATCCAGCTCATAAATAACAGTTTGATAGGGGGATATTGGGAGTCAAATCACTTTAGAGAAACTCAAGATGCCTAGAATCTTTTTGTGTGTCTCCATTTTGTGCCCTTGTTTGGGGATGGACCAGAGGGGAAGAGGCAAGCGAGCCTGGCCACTGCTGAATGGCTGCAATGGAGTACCAGGCCAGCCTGGGGTGCAGCAGTGAGTACCAGGCCAGCCTGGGCTGCAGCAGTGAGTACCGGGACGGCCTGGACTACGGGGTGAATTTATTTCTCCACACCACCACAAAAATAAACGAAAGAAAAGACAAATAAAGTCATGATTAACAAATTTAATTGGTTCAGCAAAGGACATCTTGACCATCTTTGTTAAGTCGGTCTGCTGGATTCCAAGCTCCCGGCATCGCTCGCGGGTTCGGCGAGCTCAGCGCGCCCTCTAGTGTCTCTGAGGCTCTAGCGCACCACGACGGCTGCGGTCCTTTATGAAGCCGACGGTTAAAATGATTAGCGTCTGCTGAGATACAACGAATCGTTTTGATGGTGCGGTCCGCGCTTCACTTGGACGTCACCTTCACCGGAGCTGTGTGCAGAGAATCCGACCTGCCACCTGTTGCTTGGCGCCCGGCAGCTTTCTGGGATCTTGGTTCAGTCTCCTGTGACCTGTAAGTCCCACGGCGGGGAGTGGGAGGGGTAGGTGTTGTGCGTGCCTGGGAAACTTCTTCTACCAATGGCAATGCCAAATTTTCCTGCCATCTTAAGATGTGGGGTCGTCTCTTGAACCACAGCTAAAATCACTTCTGGGTATCTTTGCCACTGAGTCTGAGAAAACAGTTGCTTGCATAGCTCTCTCCTTTTAAATGAACTTCCTTTTTTTTTTTTTTTTTTTAATAAGTGGAACTTCCTGTAGGGTGGGGTTTTGCCCTAGGCCACTTTTACTATCACCCCTATGCCAACACCAGCTTTCTTCAGGGTGCCAATCTCTTTAATAATTGTATCCATCTTCTCTGTACTTTCTCAGCTCACTCTGTTCACAACTTTAACCAAGTCTACACGTTCCCTCACCAAACCGAACATTTGTCATACCTTCCTGCCTCAACAAGCAGTCAGTACAGCCACGCCGCAGCCTGAGTGCCAAGTATTTCCTCCGTTCCACAGGGCTGGCAAGATAGCTCAGCAGGTAAGGTACCTGTTCAATAACCTGGTGATCTGAGTTCAGTCTCTAGAAGCCCACAAGGTGAAGGAGAGAATGGACTCCTGAAAGAGCTGCCCTCTGTCCTCCACTCACACAGAGACATGCCTGCCTGTCACTCATTCTCTCTCTCTCTCAAATAAAAATACTTTAAAAATAAGAACATTTTATCATTATCATTACCATTAGTGTGTGTGTGTGTGTGTGTTTACAGGCTCATGTGTGCCACAAGCAGATGTACATGGAGGTCAGAAGACACTTTGGAGAGTTGTCTGTCTTTTTTCACTGTGCATTCCAGGAATCAGCTTGGATGACTTGACCTGCAGGTCCAGGTGGACCACAGCTCCACAGTGGAAGTGACATCCACAGTGTTTGGGTTCTGTGTGAATTTCCAAAATCGATAGAAACACCTGCCTCCGACCTGGGGCAATGCTGGAAGGGGAAGAATAAGCCGAACAGCAGGCTTGATGTATGAATAAATTCAGGGTTACGTGGGGAGCATGGATGAGCTGCAAGTCCTCCTTCACTCCCTCTGGGTTCCCTCCAGCTCCCTCCTGTTTTGTAGGTAAGGCAATGGAAGAGCAGATGCAAACCTGGGCGTACAGCGCCACCTTGTGTCAATATCATATAACTGCATGTAGGCTTGGGTGACTGGTAAGTCAGGAAGTCCTGGCTGGGCACTTTTTCTTTGTTCTTATCCAGGGTTCTGGGGGGTCTCAGCAACACCACCCAGCTGTGGGAAGAGCAGCTTTGCTTTTCTGCAGTCTGGCATGTAGAAGAGCTAGATGAGGGGTTGCGGGAAGATGGAGTTTTCGGTCAGGCTTTGTAGGACTGTCTCCCTACACAGCGTTACAATGATCCCTGAGGATTAGCAACTCCTTTACCTCAGGATTCCAGCATTTTTTTACATATGTGGATGCAGGTGTGGGGTGTGCATGTGTGTCAGAGGGCACTTGAGTGTGTGTACCTGCAGAGATTCAGGAGTGTCATCCTGGATTGCTCTAACTCCTTATTGCTTTGCTCTGGGGTTTCCCAGGCTCCGTCTTCCAAGACTAGAATTACAGGCTGCTGCTGTCACTTCATCCCAGTATTTTTACATGGAACCCGGGGTCTGAACTCAGGTCCTTCTGCTTGTGAGGCAGAGGTTTGCAAGCAGACTCATCTCTCCAGCCCCTCAGGCTACTAATATTAACATCCCCTGTGATAAAAGTCCATGGGAAGTGTCCTTTCCCCATTCCGCGGACCCGGGACTCTCACAGTCTGGCCAGGACTCACCGGGACCTAGGTAAGCTCCATCCCCGCCCACCCCCAAAACCCCAGGCCAAATAATTCAGTTCAGTGAAAAAAGCACAGAAATTGAAAGAAGGTCTTAAGAGTTAAAATGAAGATGCCCAAGTCAAAGTGCAAATCCATGAGAAACAACATCCAAGTAAACAAATCTCCCACTGAAGGAATTAACCCCAAAATGATAGACTCCAACCAGAACAAACCCAAGGAAAATGGCCAAGAAAGCCTGATCCAAGATAACGACTTTCAAAACATGATCATTACCATGTTAAATACTATGAAAGAGGAAATCCGGGAGGAATTAAATAACCACATCAATCGATTTGAAGAGGAACACAACAGATACTTGGAGGAGTTGATAAACACAGTTCAAGAAACAAAAATAGGCATAGAGCAGTTAAAACAGACTCAGGCAGAGTTCAAAACTGAACTAAAAGACAAGTTATCTTCAACCCAGAACTCAACAGAGAGTCTTATCAGCAGAACTAACGAAGTAGAAAACAGAATTTCAGACCTTGAAGACAAAGTGGGAGTATTAACCAGCTCAGTGGAAGAGGTTGTTAAAGCCAAAAAGATACTCGAGAGAAACATTCAAGAGTTATGGGACACCCTGAAGAAGCCTAACATGCGTATTCATGGAATACCAGAACAAGAATCCCAAAATACCACACCTGAGGAAATTTTTCAAGCTATCATCAAGGAAAACTGTCCTCATCTAAAAAAAGAGAAGCCCATCCATATACAAAAGGCATTCCACACCCCAAACAGATATGACCAAAATAGAAATTCGCCACAGCAAATAATAGTTAAAACACTCCACATTCAAGATAAAGAAATGGTGCTGAGAGCTTCAAGGGAAAAAAAAACAAGTCACTTTTAAAGGTAAACCTATTAAAATAACAAATGACTTCTCAGTCGAAACAGTAAAAGCAAGAAAAGCTTGGAGAGATATACTTCAAGTATTGAATGAGCAAAAATGTCAACCCAGGCTGATATACCCCGTAAAACTAATCGTCATGATCGATGGAGAAAGAAAAATCTTCCAGCACAAAGACAACTTGAAGGGATACATGTCCACCAAACCAGGCCTTCAAAAAATGCTAGAAATGATACTCAAGCTTGAAGAAAAAAACAGGCATATCCAGGAGAACAGAAGGCAAGTATAACGCCATTAAAAGCGAAGCAATATACTTATAAAAACTACTAAACATAATAAATGTCTGGAATTAAAAATAGTTTCTCCATTATAACACTAAATGTTAATGGAATTAACTCACTGATCAAGAGACACAGATTACAAATTTGGATTAAAAATCACAATCCATCAATCTGCTGCCTGCAGGAAACCCATCTCACCACAAAAGATAAGCACATCCTAAAAATAAAAGGCTGGTCAACAATTCTACAAGCTAATGGAAGCAGAAAACAGGCAGGGGTAGCCATTATGCTATCGGACAAAGTGGACTTCAAACCAAAGAAAATAATAAGAGACACAGATGGATACTACATTTTAGTCACAGGTACAATTCACCAGGAAGACTTCACAATACTGAACATATATGCACCCAATATGCCCCCCCCACATTCATTAAGCAAACCCTACAACGTCTAAAGAGAGAAATCAATCCCAAAACAATAATTCTTGGGGATTTCAATACCACCCTCTCAACATGGGATAGATCTACAGGTATAAAACTTTTTTTTTATTATTATCATTTATTCAACTGTGTGCATATGCGTGTGTATGTGTGCGTGTCTGTGTATGTGTATGTGTAGAACCACGGACGAATTCGGGAACCACCATGGCCGCCTCCACCTCCTTCTGCCCCGGGATTCACAGGCTCCGCCCTACCAGGACCAGAAGCGCAGGCCGCCCCCGCTTCCGCCTGGCGTCTATACGTGGGATCTGGGATCCGAACTCAGGACCTTCCGCCTGCAAGGCGGAGGCTTAACCCCTGAGCCACCTCTCCAGCCCTACAGGTATAAAACTTAACAGACACTTTGGAGCTTAATCAAACCCTTACTGAAATGGACCTTACAGATCTCTATTAAACTTTTCATCCACACACCAAAGAATACACATTTTTCTCAGCAGCACACGGAACTTTCTCCAAAATAGATCACATATTGGGCCACAAAACGAATCTACACATATACAAGAAAGTTGAAATTCTAACCTGTGCCCTATCAGACCACCACGGCCTAAAGCTTGACATCCACAACACAACAAGCAACAGAAAATACACTAACTCCTGGAAACTTAACACTATGATGCTGAATGAGAATTGGATTCAGGAAGAAATTACAAAGGAAATTCAAGATTTCCTGAAAGTGAACGATAATGAAAATACAACTTATCGGGGCTGA
The DNA here is from genome assembly GCA_023101885.1 of Typhlomys cinereus. Classification (NCBI taxonomy): domain Eukaryota; kingdom Metazoa; phylum Chordata; class Mammalia; order Rodentia; family Platacanthomyidae; genus Typhlomys; species Typhlomys cinereus. Next base: position 403,761 of record JALPQD010000427.1, read on the forward strand.
AGAGGTGGCTCAGGGGTTAAGCCTCTGCCTTGCAGGCGGAAGGTCCTGAGTTCGGATCCTACACCCCACGTATAGACGCCGGGCAGAAGCAGGGGCGGCCTGCGTTTCTGGTCCTGGTAGGGCGGAGCCTGTGAATCTGGGGGCAGAGTAAACAAGGAGGAGATGGAGGCGTCCATGGTGGTTCCCGAATTCGGCCGTGGTTCTACACACACACACATACATGCACACACACGCACAAACCATACATGCACAATTGAATAAATAATAATAAACAAAAAAAAGAAAAAAAGAAAATACAACTTACCAAAATCTCTGGGCACAATGAAAGCTGTACTAAGAGGTAAGTTCATAGCTCTTAATGCCTACATCAAAAAAAATGGAAACATCAGAAATAAATAACTTAACAATGCATCTAAAAGCTTTAGAGACACTAGAGCAATCTGATCCCAAAAGCAGCTGAAGAGAAGAGATTAGCAAAATAAGGGGAGAAATATCTGAAATCGAGATTAGGAAAACGATACAGAAAATCAACCAGTCAAAAAGCTGGTTCTTTGGGGCTGGAGAGGTGGCTCAGGGGTTAAGCCTCTGCCTTGCAGGCAGAAGGTCCTGAGTTCGGATCCCAGTTCCCACGTATAGACGCCAGGCAGAAGCGGGGGGCAGCCTGCGTTTCTGGTCCTGGTAGGGCAGAGCCTGTGAATCCCGGGGCAGAATAAACTAGGAGGAGGCGGTCCATGGTGGTTCCCGAATTCGCCCGTGGTTGTACACACACACACACACACACACACACACACACACACACACACGCAATTGAATAAATAAAAAAAAAAAAGAAAAAAAAGCTGGTTCTTTGAAAAAATCAATGAGATTGATACACCCCTAGCCAAATTAACCAAAAGCAAGAGAGAGAAAACCCAAATTAACAAAATTAGAAATGAAAATGGAGTTATCACTACTGATACCCAAGAAATCCAGAGAATTATAACGTCATATTTCAAAAACTTATACTCTGTGAAATTTGACAACACAAAAGAGATGGATTAATTCCTAAGTAAATACAAATTACCTAAATTGAATCAGGAAATTGTGAATTATTTAAATAGTCCTATAACACATGAGGAAATTGAGGAAGTAATCTCAAATCTTCCCACCAAAAAATGTCCTGGACCCGATGGATTCAGCACAGAGTTCTACCAGACATTTAAGGAGCTAATATAACACCAAGACTCCTTAAACTGTTATATCAAATAGAAAAGGAAGGTACACTACCAAATTCCTTCTATGAAGCTAATATCGTCTTAATCCCCAAATCTAATAAAGATACATTTTAAAAAGAAAACTATAGGCCAATCTCTCTGATGAACACAGATGCAAAGATTCTCAATAAAGTCTTAGCAAATCAGATTCAAAAACATATCAAAAAGATCATCCACGGGGATCAAGTAGGCTTTATCCCTGGCACACAAGGTTGGTTCAACATATGCAAATCAATAAATGTAATTCACCATATAAACCACTCCAAAGTTCAAGACCACATGATACTCTCGATAGATGCAGAAAAAGCTTTTGACAAGATCCAACAGCCCTTTTTGATCAAAACCCTAGAGAAGGTTGGAATGGAAGGAACCTTTATCAATATAATAAAAGCTGTATACAATAAGCTAATAGCAAGGATTATACTCAATAGGGAAAAACTTGAAGCATTCCCACTTCGATCAGGAATTAGACAAGGCTGTCCACTGTCACCACTTCTTTTCAATATTGTACTTGAAGTCTTAGCTGAAGCCATAAGACAAGAAAGTACATAAAAGGGATTAGAATCAGCAAGGAAGAAGTCAAGTTATCTCTATTTGCAGATGACATGATACTATACCTGAATGATCCCAAAAACTCCACCAGGAAGCTCCTGGAACTAATTGAGAAGTTCAGCAGGGTGGCAGGATACAAAATAAATGTGCAAAAATCAGTGGCCTTCCTATATGCCCAGAATGAAAGAAGTGAAAAAGTTCTGAGAGAAACAATCCCATTTACTATAGCCCCTAAAAAAATGAAATACTTTCGTATAAACCTAACCAAGGAGGTAAAAGACCTTTACAATGAAAACTTTAAAACCCTAAAGAAAGAAATTGCAGAAGACACCAGAAGGTGGAAAGACCTCCCATGTTCCTGGATTGGCAGAATCAACATCGTAACAATGACCATCCCACCAAAGGCAATATACAAATTCAATGCTATACCAATTAAAATCCCAAAGCAATTCTTTAAAGAAGTTGACCAAACACATCGGAGAGGAGGACCAAGAGGAAAGTTAGGCATACACAATAAAGGACTCTCTGGGAATTGGGGGGGAGGCACTGGGGGATGGGGAGGGACAGAGGGGGAGCTGGGGGTTTGGGGGGAGGAGGAGGGAGGGAGGGAACTGGTCTACCTATTAAGTTTGTATGAGCGGAAATAATAAAAAATGTATTAAAAAAAAAAAGAAGTTGACCAAACAATCTCAAAATTCATATGGAAGCACAAAAGACCCAGGATAGCAAAGACAATCCTGAGTAACAAAAATACGGCTGGAGGATCACCGTACCAAACCTTAGTCTGTACTACAAATCCATAATTATAAAAACAGCCTGGTATTGGCTCCAAAATAGACACACAGATCAATGGATAAGGGTTGAAGACCCAGATATAAGCCCACAAAAGTACAGCCATTTGATCTTTGACAAAGGGGCCTAAAAAATCCAATGGAAAAAGAACAGTATCTTCAACAAATGGTGCTGGCAAAACTGGATGTCCACATGCAGAAAATTAAAACTGGACCCGTACTTGTCACCATGTACAAGACTTAATTCCAAATGGATCAAGGACCTTGATATAAGGCCAGAGACTATAAAAACCACAGGTGAAAGGGTAGGGAACTCCCTGGAGCTGATTGGGCTAGGCCAACAGTTCCTAAACAGACATCCAATAGACATCACTGCTACCAACTCTCAACAGTTGGGATCTGGTGAAATTAAAGAGCTTCTGTTCAGATAAAGAGATTATAACACGAGTTCAAAGGCAACCCACAGAATGGGAGAAAAATCTTCACTAACCACATATCTGATAGAGCTCTATTATCCAGAGTGCACAAAGAACTTAGAAAACTAAACGCTAAGGGGGCTGCAGAGGTGGCTCAGGGGTTAAGCCTCTGCCTTGCAGGCGGAAGGTCCTGAGTTTGGATCCTAGACCCCACGTATAGACGCCAGGCAGAAGCGGGGACGGCCTGCATTTCTGGTCTTGATAGGGCGGAGCCTGTGAATTCCCGGGCAGAGTAAACAAGGAGGAGATGGAGCAGTCCATGGTGGTTCCTGAATTCGTCCGTGGTTCTACACACACACATACACACACGCATACATGCGCACACACACACACAATTAAATAAATAATGATAAAAAAATTTAAAAAAAAAAGAAAACTAAACACTAAGGAAACAAATGGCCCAATTAAAAAATGGGCCCTGGAACTTAAAAGAAACTTTACCAGGGATGAAATTAAAGTGTCTAACAAATATCTTAAAAAATGCTCCACATCCTTAGCCATCAGGGAAATGCAAATCAAAACTTCCCTGAGATATCATCTCACCCCGGTTAGGATGGCAAAAATCCACAATACAAACAACAACAAATGCTAGAGAGGATGTGGAGAGAGGGGAACTCTCCTACATTGCTGGTGGGAATGCAGGCTCATACAGCCACTCTGGCGAGCCGTCTGGAGATTCTTAAAGAAATTAAAGATTGAAATGCCATATGACCCTGGGATTCCACTTTTGGGAATAACCCCCCATACAGCAAAAATTCACCTCGATAGCACAAGCATGACTATGTTCATAGCAGCACTGTTTAAAATAGCAAAGTCATGGAATCAACCCAAATGTCCAACAGTTGACGAGTGGATAAGGAAACAGTGGTACATCTATAAAATGGAGTACTACTCAGCCATCAAAAATGATGAATTACCGGAATTTGCCGGGAAATGGATGTCATTAGAAACAATTATATTGAGTGAAGTATCCCAGACACAGAAAATTAAGCGCCCTATGTACTCCCTAATAGGTGGCTCCTAGTACGATACCCACTTAGATACACTCAAAGATAAATCTCTGTAATAACTACAGTAATTGTTAAGATTATGAACAGGAGGGATGGGGAAGGAGGGCCATACCAGTAACAAGGAGAGAGGGGACCATATTACAGCAGAGAAAATAGGCCACCATCAAGGACTGCAAGTAAGTAATGAGACATCCGGTTAAGTTCACAGACTTTCCTTCCTGATCATTTACAACTGATGGGGTATGATCTTATCAGAATGGGAGGGTGTATAGTCTGGCAGTTAGAAAGTAACCATTTTGCAGATGGGTGATTGACCCCCTCCCTCACTGCGGTTTCCTACTTTTATTACATCTACCTTTGAATATACTCTTATACCAAGACTCTAATTTAACAGGTTTTTATCTCTGGCGGGGGGGGGGGGTGACATCCGATACCCATCAAGGTGGAGCCAAGGGCATTGAGAGAGCAGCAAAACTGAAAAAAAATCAACAAACCACTAGGCCAGCCTAATCTCTCCCCATCCTGAAGCTCAGGGAAATTTGCAGAAGAGGGGGCGGTAAGATTGTAAAAGCACAAGGATGGGAGGAGCAATGATATGCAAGATACTCCACACAAGTTAGGGCTGAAGCAATCATATTTGGACTTTACATGCCCTGCGCAATGTCCAACACACTATTGACCTCACAAAGTCTAGCATTTGCTAAAGGCACTAGGATCCTGGGAGGCAAGGGATTGACAGCCACAGTAGTTTTCCTGTGCTTAAGGGGAATACAGGAAAGGGTTCTGGGAAATGCCACTGGGTCCTTGCACCTCATCGGAGAAGAGGACCCAGAGGAGAGTTTGGCATGCACATTAAAGGATGCTCCAGGAATGGGAGGGGGAAGCACTGGGGGATGAGGAGGAAAGGGGGAGAGGAGGGGGGCACAGGGGGATAGGGGATTGGAGGGAGGGAGGACTGCTGTACCTGTTAAGTTTGTATGAGTGGAAATAAAAAAAAAGATTTTAAAACAACTCTAAAAAAAAAGTCCATGGGAAGTTATGATAGCCCAACTAAGGCTGGAATAGTGACCAAACATGTATGTGCCCCAGATGGGGGGACCAAGCACAGAACAAAGAAAACATTTTAGGTTGGGGAGACCACTCAAAGAGGACCTGAGTTCAGAGGCCCACATCTCACATAAAAATCCTGGGTGGGTGTGGCAGTCCATCTGTCATTCCAGCTCTAGAAGGTGGAGTTTAACCAATGGATGTCAAGAGAGTGCTATAGGCTGGTGAGATAGCTCAGAGGGTAAAGCGCCTACTTGCAAACCTGGCAGCCTGAATTCCAACCTCAGAGGTCCGCATGGTGGAAGGAGAGAATTGACTTCAGAAAGCTGTCCTCTGATCTCCACTTGATGGTCATGGCGTGCATGTCTCTCTCTTTCTCTCTTTCTGTTTCTTCCCTCTAGGAAATAAAAATATTTTAAGGAGTTTTGGGCTGGAGAGATGGCTCAGAGGTTAAGTCTCTGCTTTACAAAAGGACCTGGATTCCAGTTGCCATGAAAATCGCTGGTTAGAAATGGCGGTGGCCTGTGCTTCTGACCCCAGAAGGTAGAGCCTGGGAAACTTCTGAGCAAAGCAATAAGGAGGTTGAGCAACCCAGGATGCCTCCCAAAGTCACCCTTGGTCCTTCACAGGGACACACAGTGCCCTCTGACATACACACACACATACACACACACACACACACACACGAAGGAATGTTGGCAAAAACTCTCCCCCAGTGACCAGACAAATGGCTCAGCGGGTAAGGCGTCTGCTCAACAGCCCGATGACTTGAGTTCGATCCTTAGAACCCCACATGATGAAAGGAGAGAACTGACTTCCAAAAGTTGTCCTCAGACATCCGCCCATGCTCCCTAGCAGGCATAAATGAACAATGAACTACTTCTCCCCAGTGGCCGGCACCCCTCTTCAGGATTGTTGAAATCGCCCAGCAGAAGGCTTCCAGCCCAGCACTCGCCTTATTTCCGCATATCCCACGGACCAGGGTTCAGTCTCCAGCCATGGGCCTCCCCGCCCAGCTCTGGCTTGACACCCACAGCAGCGGCAATGGCCTTGATGGCTTGTGGGACCCGAGGGGTCTCCCTGGCCCACCCAGGGAAGTGGCTCTGGCACTAGATTCTGCCCCCATCTCGGGTCTTCTGGGAGAGTCTTCCAGCAGGGAAGGTGAAGGCGCCTGTGCCAAGCTGTGCAGCGGCTGCTTCTGCTGTCCTCCCAGCTGTTGCCACATCCCCAGGATGCTTGTGGAGGAGGGGCGCAGAGACAGGAGAGAGGGCGCACACGTGTCGCACACAGCACATGCATGGAGATCAGAGGACAACTTTCAAAAGTGTGTTCCCTCCTTCTACTCTTGGGCTTGTCATAGTCAGATACAGATGTCAACTTGACAATTGAAGACTTTTGCTCCAGGCACATTGTGAAGAATTATTTGTTAAGCCCTGCAGGAGATTGTCTAATTCATGGGGGGGGGAAGCAGCCCACTATGCGTGAGCTCATCCTCTGGGCGGGTGGATAAATGGAGGGAGCTGATTCAGGGAGTTTCAGCACACGTGGACAGACACACTGTCTGGCAAAGGGAAATTTGCTTCTCTCTCAGCAGTTATGGTGTGGCCAGTTCCTTCGGCTCCCTGGTGTTGCTGTGGATTCTCCTGCAAAGCTAGATTGAGAACTGTAACTTAAGCAACAATCATAAGCCAGAATTAAACCCCTTGTTTGTCCATAAGTCAATTGGTCCTGCATTTATTACCGTAATGCAGAAAAATGACAACAGGCCACATGGATTGAACTCAGGTCTCCAGGTTACATTCAGACACTTGAACACCTGAGCCACTTGGAAGCTCCAGGTTTTTCGTTGCTTGTTTAAAGTCTTTCTCCCTGATCCTAGAGCACTGCACATGTGGCAGAGAGGAGATGAGACTATTTCTACATTCAGTGCTCTGACCTGTGGACAGCTGAATGATTAATAGCCTGTCACACCACACTACCTGCCCAAACCCTGAACCCCATATCCGTTGCTCACAACATGAAGGCCTCTCATGGGGCGGGCTCCATGTGCACACAGTGTGGATGCCTCCTTGGGTTGGGGCTCCATGTGCACACAGTGTGGACGCCTCCCTGGGTTGGGGCTCTGTGTGCTCACAAGGTACGTGGCCTCCTGTGTGCTCGCAAGTGGGATGGTCTCTTAGGGGCCGGAGCTCTGTGTGCCCACGCCATGAACTCAGTCTCATAGAAGATGGACAAAACTGCTATTCTTCAGCTTTATCACATGTTCTTAACCACGTGGAATTGGGAGCTCAATCATAACTATCTACAGCCTTAATGTATTTTCTTTTATCTCTTACATATTATTTTATATTGTCCAATTAAAAAAATTAGGGCATAAAGGCATGAGGTGGACATGCTAGGGAAAGGGAGAGAGCAAGGGGTAGCTATGGTCACAGTGCATTGTCTACATGCATAAGATTGTAAAAGAGTAAAAATAAAAACAAAATTAATTTATAAAAAATAAATAAAAGTTGGGGCTGGACCTGCGGAATGTCCAGCGCACTGTTGCCCTCATAAAGTCTAGCATCTGTTAAGGGCACCGAGACCCCTGGAGGCAAGGGATTGACAGCCATAGTAGTGATCTTATGCTTAAGGGGAACAAGAGAAAGGGCTTATGGAAATGCCACTGGGTCCTTATATGTCATCGGAGAGGAGGACCCAGTGGAGAGTTAGGCGTACACAATAAAGGACTCTCTGGGAATTGGGGGGGAGGCACTGGGGGAAGGGGAGGGGGAGGAGGGGGGAGGGAGGGAACTGGTAAAAAATTTTAAAATGTATAATTAAATTTTTAATAAAAAAAAAAAAGTTGGGGCTGGAGAGATGGCTCGTGGGTTAAGACTCTGCCTGGCAAGCAGAAAGTCCCGAGTTCAGATCCCAGGTCCCACATAAAAACACCAGGTGGAAACGGTGGCAGCCTGCATTTTAAGCTCTGGTGGGCAGAGCCTGGGAAATCCCAGACCGAACCAAAGACGGAGGTAAAAGCAATCCAGGATGATTCCTGAAGTCGCTCTTGGTCCTCCACAGGGACACACAGTGCCCTCTGACAGACACATACACACACACACTCCCTCTCTCTCTCTCACACAGAGTAAATAAATTTAAAAAATTTTAAAAATAAATAAAAGTCTTTCTCAATCCAAGAAGTTTGGACACAGGCTTGTCCCTGGTCGTCACGATGTTCAGCAGTGACATCGTGAACCACCTGCCGGCTGAATCCCGGGCTTTCCTTCCTCTGGCTCAAGGCTGGGCCTGGGGTGACTGTTCCCACTCTCGCCCCTCTCCCCAATGTCCTGTGAGTGGAATGGCTCCAGCTGTGCTGCTAGGAGGGGATCCCAGGGCTGACTGTCCTCGTCCCCTGTACCCCTCCCCTGGGGGAGACACCCAGAGGTCCCTGCTCCCCCAGACCTGTCTTCCTTCCACACAGATCAGGGTCTTTTTCTTGTAATTCCTCCCTTAGGAAGAAAGTTCTGTTGGAAATCTAAGGAACCATTCCAGAAAGGTCTAGCTGGGGGAATAAATTTCATTGGGGTTACTCATAGGAGCATGGTGAGGGGTCACTAGAGAAGACCGTGCCCAAGTGTCCACAAGGTCCCTCCTTTCCTGTGCCTACACCCCTCCTCACCCCATCTCAGGGTGAGGGGCTAAGGCAGCCCCTCATGTAGCACATGGCAGGTGTATCTCTGCTCCTCCCCAGAAGGCACCACCACAGCTGCCCACGTCTGGAAGGTTCCATCTCCTGCAGGCCTGGTCTCCACAAGCTCCATGTCCTGGGTCAGGTCCTCCCCATGCAGCTGCCCCATGCTAGAGGAGCATGGTGAGGGGTCACTAGGGGAGTGTGGTGAGGGTCACTCAGAGCAGGATGGTGAGAGGTCACTCACAGGAGGAGGGTGAGGAGACCCCCTGCATCCCTTAAACCCTCCAGGACGGGTGACGCCTTGGGAAGATTGTGTCCCTGGGGCCCACAGTGTCCCTGGAGCCAGCAGGACAGCAGTTGCCCCCCATGTCTCTTCGCCTCACCCCTGTTCCCTCCTGACACACCTTGAGGTGGGGCTGACACATCTCCAGATCTGCACTTCCCAATGTCCAAATTCCCTCACTCTGAGTCTCCTGAACCTCCTCGAGAGAGAACATTTCCAATCTGACCAAAGAACTGTGCTGCAGCCCGGTCGGGGAGCCCACCCCCCACAGGCCCCACAGGACACTGCAGTGAACACCTGTCACAGCTGCAACCCACAGGGAGGTGAGAGGAGGCTGCAGCCATGAGGCTGTGTATGCTCAGGATCCTGCGTGGGACAGGTGCTTCCTGCTGCCCAGACCTCATGTCACTCCAAAGAAGAGATGGCAGCAGAGAACAGGGGGGAGGCAATCTGAGGATATCAGAACAGATGGATACTTGGTGACTGGACAGAGGAGTAACCCACCCTCACTGGGCTGGAGATAATTCAGAGGATAAAGCTCTTGCCTGGTGTCCTGGTTTGAATGTGACTTGCTCCCAAGGCTTCCTGTGTTGGATCCTTACTTGGGAACATCTCAGCACTTTCAGGAGGTGGAGCCTTGCTGGGGGAAGACCCCTCACAGGGGTGGGCCTCGAGGCTTGGAGCAGCCATGCTTCCTCTCAGTGGCTCCTGCTCTGTGTGATGGCTGTTACGACCTGAGCCGGCCTCCTGTCCCGTCCAGCCTCACCTCCTGCTATGCGGTACCCGTCATGATGGACTCTGTGTCCTCCAGACCTGAAAGCCAAACGCATCTCCCTCTGCCCCGTGCTCTGAGGAGCCATAAGTCACAGCAACAGGAAGACTGACGGCCTCACCTGGGCAGTGTGAAGCGGGGTTCCCTCCGATTCCCAGAACCCATGAGAGAGCCCATCAGGTGGTCAGGCATGCTGGCCGTCTGCAATTTCAGCTCCTGGGAGACAAAGCCCAGGAGTCCCCAGGGAGCTGGCTGGCTTCTCAGCAGCTGGAATGATACAGGATCCAGACAATTTAGGGGAACAAGAGGAATAAAGGACCAAACAATGCGGAGGAACAATGACTATTTTCATCATGATGTCAGCAGAGTTCACGTGTACATCAGGAGCCAGGAGCACTGGCCACACCACAGCAAAAGAAAGACCTGAGAGAGGAGTGGACTTTATAGCTTGCCAGTCTGCCTACATGCTGCAGTACTGAATCAGCTCTTTCCATCTCATTTAAAGCAATGGTCCCACCAATAAGGGCTGGGGCTTTCTATACCAATTATAGAATCTCTTACAGGCTTGCTCAGTGCCTTGCCTGAAATAATTCTATGTAAGTGTGCCTAAAGGCTCAGTCTTCCACTGTATAATTAACTCACACTGAAGCCTCGTTCATTGACAAGCAATCATTGTTATTCAGAGACACTGGCATAAAGTTGAAAGTGGATAAATACACACATGCACACCCACTGTAAATACACAAAGGAAGAAACCCAGCTCACACTATGAGCAGGTGCTACTGTCAGAATTCCCCTAAGACCCTCCCTTTCCTGGCCCTGGATTGCAGATGCTGCTTGTAACTAAATTGTGGACAAGAGACTGCAGATGGCAGGAGTTCAGAGCCTGAACCTTCCTGTCTTTAGTCTACAGTCTCCAGGGTACAGGGGCCTTGCTGGGCCTCATGGACCATGAAGGAGAAACACCTGCTGCTGGGGCCACACTGGGACCTGAAGGACAAGGGCACCAGCGGCCTCCAGCAGCACAGGAGTCGCCTCCTCCTCTAGAGACGCTGCAAGAGACGTGGACACTGCCCATGGGCTGAGGACAGTATGTGGTGCTGTGACAGGGATCAGAGCCCAGGATGTGACGCTGCTGAGTGACCCCAGCAAAGCCCACGTGGACAGAGCTCCAGCAGGCACAGCTCTGTCCACACATGCTTCACACAAACATCTCCTGCCCCACCTGCCATACTCTAAAAAAAAAAACACATTCTAGAAGGTTCCCAAAGCTGTCATTTACTTTATGCAGACATTATAACTACTTCTTTAATTAACTTAACAACCTTTCAGGATAAGGATTTGAAACAAATTAATCATCAGATTTTTAGAAGAGGAAGTTGCTTGTGGAAGGGAAGCCAGGAAAGTGCAAAAAAGGGGGCTGGTGGATGAGGGTGGGCTGGTCTCCAGATCTTCACATTCCACCACAGGGGCACAGATATCTCTAAACACTTTTGACACAAGACAACTTTGGCACTTAAAGCCACAGCTCTGTGTCTCTGGGTCCCACGGTGCAGCTGTCTCAAGCTGCAGGACGAGACCATGAACATACTCAGGGCGGTCACTGCAGAGATGACATTCCCAGCTGCCACCATCACTCAGGAGCCCAGAGTTGAAGAGACCCTGAGACCTATGCTGGACTCAACTCTGAAGTCAGACAATCAGGCGTCACCTTTTCAAGCTGTGAGAGACACATCAGAGCTCTGTGCACTGTCGCTGTCTGGAAGAGAAAGAACAGGCCACACTCAGAGCCCAGAGAAGATGTGGCTGCAGGAGGAATGATGGGCTGGCTGACTCCTCTGTACCCCAGGGGCCCAGGGATCACCCTGCTCCCCACACTCACCTGCAGCCTGAGCATAGCTCCCTCCTTTTCCACCTGTGGAGAGACAGATTGTGAGACCAGGGAAGTACATTCCACAGGATGTTTCTAGAACTGACTGCAACATAGGGAAGGGTCAGGAGATGTGAGAAAAGGCTGTAGTGCAGGGGCTGCATGGACTGTCCTCCTGGAGGCCTGTCCTCAGCAGGGACCTTCCCCTGTGACCTCTGACTGCTGGGAGTCAGGCCCCACCCACAGTCATCAGGGAATGTGTCCATCATGTTCCATGTGCTTTACAGGAGAGTCACAGACACAGGATGTGCAGTGTGTATGTAATGTTTTTCATTAATCACGCAGAACACACTCCTATGAGGGGCTTAGAGAAACCTCAGACCCTCCCTACCTGCCCTCTTCCTCCTCCTCATGATGACAGTCACCACAGCTGCAGTGACCACAGCTGCAAGGAGAACCAGGACAGCAACCATCGCCAGTGTGGGGAAGGCGGGCTGAGGAGGCTCTGGGAAGGGAAGGAACAGTGAGGTCTGACCCCAGCTCTCAGCCCTGACCCTGCCCAGGTCTCCACAAGGCCCCTGCTTTCCTGTGCCCACACCCCTCCTCACCCCATCTCAGGGTGAGGGGCTCAGGCAGCCCCTCATGCAGTACATGGCAGGTGTATCTCTGCTCTTCCCCAGAAGGCACCACCACAGCTGCCCACTTCTGGAAGGTTCCATCCCCTGCAGGCCTGGTCTCCACAAGCTCCATGTCCTGGGTCAGGTCCTCCTCCTCTAGCTGCCAGATCAGAGTGATGTCCACAGGGTAGAAGCCCAGGGCCCAGCACTTCAGGGTGACCTTCCCTTCATGCCCAGGGTGATGGGTCACATGTGCATGTGGGGGATCTGAGGGAAGAATGGGGAAAGTTCAGGCATTTTGAATTCTTCCTGGGGACCCCAGTAATGATCCTGTGACCATCCAGAGAATGGACAGAAGAATTCAGTTGTGGAAGGGGTGCAAATACCATACAAATCCTAGACAGAGTCTAGAAAGTAGTATTTGGAAACTTCTAGAATCTGGATGGATTCCAGGGTGGGAGACTTCAGATCTCCCAGAGGGAAAATGCACTTCTGTCTCTGAGTGAGAGGGGAAAGGGAGACTCAGAATCACCAGAGTCAGAACTCTGGAGACACTGGGTGTGGGCAGAGAGCCGGGCCTGAGGGAGGCCATGGCTCACAGTGGGCTGCAGACTGCAGGGAGCAGCAGGCTGTTAGCTCAGGCATCTTCCCTCCTCCCATCTTGAGACAGACTCTGAGCTGTCCTAGGAAAGGGTTATCCAGCCACCGAGAATATGGTGCAGGGGTTATAGCCTTTTCCTGACAAGCCAAAATAGTTGAGTTTGGATCCTTGATATTGCCCTTGGGCCTCCACAGACACATCCCCTCACACACATGTGCACCCACCCACAGGGACACACACGGATTTGGTTGGATTTTTAGTTGGAGTGGTGTCACTTTAAATTTTTTTCTTTGGGGCTGGAGAGGTGGTTCAAGGGTTAAGGCTCTGCCTTGTCGGCGCAAGGTCCTGAGTTCGGATCCTAGACCCCACATATGGCCTGCATTTCTAGTCCTAGTAGGGTGGAGTCTGTGAATCCCCGGGCAGAGTAAATAAGGAGTAGGTGGGGGTGGTCCATGGTGGTTCCCGTGGTTGTATACACAACACACACACACACACACACACACACACGTGCACATACACATACATGCACAATTGAATAAATTAAAAAAACAAAAGTTTTTTTCTTGGAATTTTCGTCTTCATATGCTTTAAATTTTTTCCTTGTAATAATGAAGTAATAAAAATATAAATAGTATATTAATTAAAAAAGAAAATACAGATACACCCATGCGTGTATCCCATAACATACACGGAAGAAAAACAAAATGAAGCAAAATAAAAACAAGTCCTTAGACAGCTCCGCCCACCCCATGGTCCTCAGTCACTACCCCATGGCAGCGGGCAGCAGAGACAAGAGCCAACGCTGTGCCCCTTGTGTCCGGAAAAAGACATTTTGCCCTATATGGAAGCAGCGCCCCCTCTTCTGTCCTTCACCCCGCGCACGTGTCGAGGGACACACACACACCCATTCTCCTCCTCACCTCCCTCAGCTGCAGCTGTTTCTCCGCCCTGGACACAGCAGCCCTGCAGTTCGATCCCAACAACCCACTTTTCTTTGCATCTGCAGCGAGGCTTATGAGGGTCGGACCAAGAACCCGACGCTCAAGAAAGGCGCTGTGTGAAGCTGGATCAGAAACCCGGGCGCGCTCTTCCCCTCCAGACCCTAGAGCCGCAGGATTCCAGCGGATCCGGGTTTTCCTGAGACAGGAGCCCTGTGCGAGGGCGGAGGGAGGAGTCGCCCCGCGGCCCCGCGAACCTGTGCGCTGCAGCGTCTCCTTCCCGAGCTCCAGGTATCTGAGAAGCCAAGGCATGCACAGGTCCTGCAGGTAGGTCCTGCTGCGCTCCGCCTCACCAGCGGCCTCCCACTTGCGCCGGGTGATCTGAGCCGCCGCGTCCGCCGCGGTCCAGGAGCGCAGGTCCTCGTTCAGGGCGATGTAATCCCGGCCGTCGTAGGCGTGTTGCTCGTACCCACGGAGGAGGCGCCCGTCCGGCCCCACGTCACAGCCATACATCACCTGGATGATGTGAGAGTCTGGCCCCGCCCCCGCCGTCAGCCCCGCCCCGCCGTCAGCCCCGCCCCCGCCGTCAGCCCCGCCCCCGCCGTCAGCCCCGCCCACCCGCGGGATTCTGACTGAACCGAAATCGAAATCCAGTCCTGGTCCCGCTGCCCTTTTGGGTTCAAGGTCTCCGAGGGTCCCTCAGTCTAAGAACCTCGGACCTGAGTGGGTTCCCGGGAGACTCGGACCGTCCGTGGGGACGAGGAGGGTCATGACCACCACCCGGGCCAGGACACTCACCGCCCGCGCTCTGGTTGTAGTAGCGGAGCGCTGTCTGCAGGCTCACTCGGTGAGTCTGTGCCCAGACCTCCGCTGTCCGCGTCTCCCGCTCCCAGTGCTCCGGCTCCTCCTGCGCCATCCACGGCGCGCGCGGCTCGTACCTCGGCGTCTCTGCGTCGCTGTCGAAGCGCACGAACTGCGTGTCGTCCACGTAGCCCACGGAGATGAACCGCGGCTCCCCGAGGCCGGGCCGGGACACGGCGGTGTGGAAATACCGCAGCGAGTGGGAGCCTGGAGAGAGGCGCGGTTCCAGCCGGACCCCATTTTCCTGCTCGGGAGACGCGAGCCCCGTCCCAGGCTGACCGAGGAGTTGCCCGCGGCCCCTGGTGCTTCTCCCCGCGAGAGTCCGGGGTCAGGTGCACCGGCCTGGACTCCGGGCGGCCCTGGGCCCTCGCTCCTCCCCGCAGAGGCCGTTTCCCTCCCGATCGCGCGCTCACCCGCCCAGGTCCGCTGCAGCGCCAGGGCGGCCGCCAGCAGCAGCAGCAGCGTCCACGGCGCCAGGGCCACCATTGTGCAGACTTGCGAAAATGAATCCAAGGAGGACGCGCGCACTTTATGTAGTCGGGTACCGGGCCACGCTGATTGGCTGCTCTCTGGACTCAACACCCAACAGATAAGAGACGTGGCCAAGAGGCATCCGTGTCCGGGCAGAAATGTCCCGAGAAAAGTTGTGAGACAGAGACATGAAAGTGGGGAGATGGGGAATCCCCAGCTCTGGGCTGTTGGCACCTGACATCCGTCCTCTGACCAGGACAGACACCGCCTGGGGACCAGGACTTTGCCTTGTTCTATCCTCGGGGGTCACAGGTTCTGGGGGGCAAAGATCAGACACGCCCAGGGAGCTGTCTGTGTGTCTCAGCAGCTGAAATGAATACAGGACACAGACAACTTAGGGGAGCAAGAGGAACAAAGGACGAAACGATGTAGGGGAACAATGACTGATATTTTCATTATGACAAGCAGTCGGCTCATACCAACACTAGTACCCTGGAAAATGTCTGAGAAACCGGTGTACTTTCTAGCTTCCCAGTCTGGCTCCAAGGTAAAATACTGAACCAGCTCTCTGCTTCTTATTCACTTTTCAAGCAATGGTTCCACCAGTATAGGCTGGGTCTTTCTACACCATTTGTAGAATCTCGTACAGGCTTGCTCAGTGCCTTGCCTGAATAATTCTTTGTAGGTATGCCTAAAGGCTCAGACTTCCGTTAAATTAACACAAATTAACTCTCTCACTAGCCTAGACCATTGACAAGTTCTTGGTTCAATTCACAGACATTGACATAACCATAAAAGTTAAAGTAGATGAAGACATGCATGCATAGTCATTGCAAACACGCAAAAGAAGAAACCTGGGATCACATCAGTTCACAGTATAAGCAGATGCTGCTGTCAGAATCCCCCCTAACATCCCTCCCCTTTCCCTGGCCCTGGATGGTAGATACTGCTTGTAACTAAAATATGGAAAAAAGAGACCCCAGGACAGTCCAGGAAAGAGGGCAGGAGCTTATAGCAGTAATGTTCATGTCTTTAGTTCACAATGTCCAGGGCACAGGGGACTTGCTGGGCCTTGTGGGCCATGAAGGAGAAACACCTGCTGCTGGGGCCACACTGGGACCTGAAGGACAAGGGGACCAACGCCCTCCAGCAGCCCAGGAGCCGCTGCCTCCTCTAGAGACACTGCAGGAGACGTGGACACTGCCCATGGGCAGAGGGCAGCATGTGATGCTGTGACAGGGACCAGAGCCCAGGACGTGACGCTGCTGAGTGACCCCAGCAAAGCCCATGTGGACAGAGCTCCAGCAGGCACAGCTCTGTCCACACACGCTTTACACAAACATCTCCTGCCCACCTGCCGTACACTAAAAAAAAAAAAACAAAAAAACAAAAAAACACACATTCCAGAAGGTTCCCAAAGCCGCCATTTATTTCATCCAGACATTACAATTTCTTCTTTAATTAACTTTCCGACCTCTCAAGTCAAGGATTAATCATCAGATTCTTAGAAGAGGAAGTTGTTTGTGGAAGGGAAGCCAGGACAGTGTAGAACAGGGGGCTGGGAGGTGATGGTGGGCTGATCCCCTCACATCTTCACATTCCCACCACAGGAGCACAGACATCTTTAGACACCTTTGACACAAGAGAACTCTGGCACTTGAAGCCACAGCTCTGGGTCTCTGGGTCCCACGGTGCAGCTGTCTCAAGCTGCAGGATGAGACCATGAACACACTCAGGGCGGTCACTGCAGAGATGACATTCCCAGGAGCCCAGATTCGAAGAGACACTGAGACCCACGCTGGACTCAACCCTGAACTCAGACCATCAGGTATCAGCTTTACGAGCTGTGAAAGACACATCAGAGCTCTGCGCACTGTCCCTGTCTGGAAGAGAAAGAACAGTCACACTCAGAGCCCAGAGAAGATGTGGCTGCAGGAGGAATGAAGGGCTGGCAGATTCCTCTGTACCCCAGGGGCTCAGGGATCACCCTGTTCCCCACACTCACCTGTAGCCTAAGCATAGCTCCCTCCTCTTCTACCTGTGGAGAGACAGATTGTGAGACCAGGGAAGTGAATTCCACAGGAAGTTTCTAGAACTGACTGCAACACAGAGAAGGGTCAGGAGATGTGAGGAAAGGTTATGAGCAGGGACATCATGGACCGTTCTCCTGGAGGCCTGTCCTCAGCAGGGTCCTTCCCCTCTGACCTCTGACTGCTGGGAGTCAGGCCCCACCCACAGGCATCAGTGAATGTGTCCATCATGTTCCATGTGCTTCACAGGAGAGTCAGTGTGGGCAACACAGACCCAGGCTGTGCAGTGTGTGTGTGTGTGTGTGTGTGTGTGTGTGTGTTTATGCATGTACATACATGTGTGTGTTTTCCATTAATCAGGCAGAACACACTCCCATGATGGGCTGAGAGAAACCTCAGACCTTTCTGTCTCACCTGTTGTCTTCCTTATCATTATCACAGCAGTCACCACAGCTCCAGTGACCACAGCTTCAAGGAGAACCAGGACAGCAACAATTGCCAGTGTGGAGAAGGTGGGCTGAGGAGGCTCTGGGAAGGGAAGGAACAGTGAGGGTCTGACCCCAGCTCTCAGCTCTGACCCTGCCCAGGTCTCCACAAGGACCCTGCTTTCCTGTGCCCACACCCTCCTCACCCCATCTCAGGGTGAGGGGCTCAGGCAGCCCCTCATGCAGCACATGGCAGGTGTATCTCTGCTCCTCCCCAGAAGGTACCACCACAGCTGCCCACTTCTGGAAGGTTCCATCCCCTGCAGGCCTGGTCTCCACGAGCTCCATGTCCTGGGTCAGGTCCTCCCCATGCAGCTGCCAGATCAGAGTGATGTCCGCAGGGTAGAAGCCCAGGGCCCAGCACTTCAGGGTGACCTTCCCTTCATGCCCAGGGTGATGGGTCACATGTGCACTGGGGGAATCTGAGGGAAGAATAGGGAAATTCAGGAATTTTGAATTCTTCCTGGGGACCCCAGTAATGATCCTGTGACCATCCAGAGAATGGACAGAAGACTTCAGTTATGGAAGGGGTGCAAACACCACACAAATCCTAGACACAGAGTCTAGGAAACTTCTAGAATCTGGGTGGATTCCAGGGTGAGTGACTTCAGATCTCCTACAGGCAAAATGCACTTCTGTCCCTGACTGAGAGGGGAAACCGAGACTCAGAAACCCCAGAGTCACAACTCTGGAGACTTTGGATGTGGGCAGAGAGCTCAGGCTGAGGGAGGCCATGGCTCACAGTGGGCTCCAAACCGAAGGGAGCAGCAGACTGGTACCTCAGGCATCTTCCCTCCTCCCATCAGAGACATCTTTCCTCCTCCCACATGAAAGTGCCAGTGGACATGGTTGGGGATCCTGGGAAACCACAGAGCAGGCTGGCTGGCCAGACCAGCCCTAATGGTTTGCTCTGGTGTAATTAGAGACCCCGGCTCAGAGCAATAGAGTGGGAGAGTGATGGAGAATGAGTCTTGATATCACCCTTGGACCTCCACAGACACACCCCCTCACACACATGTGCACCCACACACAGCGACACACACGCATTTGGTTGGATTTTTAGTTGGAGTGGTGTCACTTTAAATTTTTTTCTTGGGGGCTGGAGAGGTGGCTCAGGGGTTAAGCCTCTGCCTTGCAGGTGGAAGGACCTGAGTTCGGATCCTAGACACCACGTATAGATGCCGGGCGAAGCGGAGGCGGCCTGCGTTTCTGGTCCTGGTAGGGCGGAGCCTGTGAATCCCGGAGTAAACAAGGAGGAGGTGAAGATGTCCATGATGGTTCCTGAATTCGCCAGTGGTTGTATACACAACACACACACACACACACACACACACATACACATATGCGCATACATGCACAATTGAATAAATTTTAAAAATTTTTTTCTTGGAATTTTCGCTTCATGTGTTTTAAATTTTTTCTTTGTAATAATGAAGTAATAAAATATAAATAGTATATTAATTAAAAAAGAAAATACAAATACACCCATGCGTGTATCCCATAATACATACACGGAAGAAAAATAAAATGAAGCAAAATAAAAACAAGTCCTTAGACAGCTCCGCCCATCCCGTGGCAGCGGGCAGCAGGGACAAGAGTTAACTTTGTGCCCCTTGTGTCCGGAAAAAGACATTTTGCCCTATATGGAAGCAGCTCCCCCTCTTCCATCCTTCACCCGGCGCACATGTCGAGGGACACACACCCCCATTATCTTCCTCACCCCTCCCTCAGCTGCAGCTGTTTCTCCGCCCTGACCACAGCAGCCCTGCAGTTCGATCCCAATAACCCACTTTTGTTTCCATCCGCGGTGAGGCTTATGGGGGGTCGGGGCGAGAACCCGACGCTCAGGACAGGAGCTGTGTGAAGCTGGGTGAGAAACCCGGGCGCGCTCTTCCCCTCCCGACCCTAGAACCACAGGATTCCAGCGGATCCCGGTTTCCCTGAGACAGGAGCCCTGTGCGAGGGCGGAGGGAGGAGTCTTCCCGGGGCCTCTCGAACCGGCGCGCTGCAGCGTCTCCTTCCCGAGCTCCAGGAATCTGTGGAGCCAGGGCACGCACGTGTCCTCCAGGTAGTTCTGCGCATCTCCGCCTCACCAGCGGCCTCCAACTTGCGCAGGGTGATCTGAGCCGCCGCGTCCGCCGCGGTCCAGGAGCGCAGGTCCTGGTTCAGGGCTATGTAATCCCGGCCGTCGTAGGCGAACTGCCTGTACCCACGGAGGAGGGGCCCGTCCGGCCCCACGTCACAGCGGCCCAACCTCTGGATGGTGTGAAAGCCTGGCCCCGCCCCCGCCGTCGGCCCCGCCCCCGCCGTCAGCCCCGCCCACCCGCGGGATTTGAACAGAAATCGAAACTTAGTCCTGGTCCCGCCGCCCTTTTGGGTTCAAGGTCTCCGAGGGTCCCTCAGTCTAAGAACCTCGGACCTGAGTGGGTTCCCGGGAGACTCGGACCGTCCGTGGGGACGAGGAGGGTCGTGACCACCACCCGGGCCGGGACACTCACCGCCCGCGCTCTGGTTGTAGTAGCAGAGCAGCGTCTGCAGATGTACTTGGTAAGTCTGTGCCTGGCTCTTGGCGATCTGTCTCAGGCTCCCAGTAGTCCGGCTTCTGCACCATCCACGGCGCCCGCGGCTCCATCCTCGGAGTCTTCGCGTCACTGTCGAAGCGCACGAACTGCGTATCGTCCACGTAGCCCACGGAGATGAACCGCAGGCTCCCGAGGCAGGGCCGGGACACGGCGGTGTGGAAATATCGCAGCGTGTGGGAGCCTGGAGAGAGGCGCGGTTCCAGCCGGACCCCATTTTCCTCTCTGGGAGATGGGAGCCCCGACCCAGGGCGGACCAGAGGAGTTGCCCGCGGCCCCGGGTACCTCCTCCCCGGGGGACTCTGGGGCCAGGTGCACCGGCCTGGACTCCCGGCGGCCCTGGGCCCTCGCTTCTCTGCGCAGAGGCCGTTTCCCTCCGGACCCTGCACTCACCCGCCCAGGACCGCGGCAGGGCCAGGGCAGCCGCCAGCAGCAGCAGCAGCAGCAGCAGCAGTCCGCGGCGCCAGGAACACCATTCTGCAGACTTGCAAAAGTGAATCGCAAAGACGCCGCACGCACTTTATATAGTCGGGTGCCGGGCCACGCTGATTGGCTGCTTTCTGGAGTCAACACCCAATAGATAAGAGACCTGGCCACGAGTCATCCGTGTCGGTGCAGAAATGTCCCAAAAAAGGTTGTGAGACAGAGAAGTGAAACTGGGAAGATGGGGAATCCTCAGTTCTGAGTTGTTAGCACCTGACATCCATCCTGTAACCTGGACAGATACCGCCCGGGGACCCGGGACTTTGCCTTGTTCTATCCTCGGGGTCACAGCTTCAGGGAGGCAAAGATCAGACACGCCCAGGGAGCTGTCTGTGTGTCTCAGCAGCTGAAATGAATACAGGGCACAGACAATTTAGGGGAACAAGAGGAAAAAAAGGATGAAACGATGTAGGGGAACAATGACTGATATTTCCATTATGACAATCAGTCGGCTCATACCAACACCAGTACCCTGGAAAATGTCTGAGAAACGGGTGTACTTTCTAGCTTGCCAGTCTGGCTCCATGGTAAAATACTGAACCAGCTCTCTCCTTCTTATCCACTTGTCAAGCAATGGTTCCACTAGTATAGGCTGGGTCTTTCTACACCATTTATAGAATCTCGTACAGGCTTGCTCAGTGCCTTGCCTGAATAATTCTTTGTAGGTGTGCCTAAAGACTCAGACTTCTATTGTCAAATTAACTCAAATTAACTACCTCACTAGCCTAGACCATTGACAAGTTCTTGGTTCAATTCACAGACATTGACATAAAGATAAAAGTTAAAGTAGATGAAGACATGCATGCATAGTCATTGCAAACACGCAAAAGAAGAAACCTGGGATCACATCAGTTCACAGTATAAGCAGATGCTGCTGTCAGAATCCCCCCTAACATCCCTCCCCTTTCCCTGGCCCTGGATGGTAGATACTGCTTGTAACTAAAATATGGAAAAAAGAGACCCCAGGACAGTCCAGGAAAGAGGGCAGGAGCTTATAGCAGTAATGTTCATGTCTTTAGTTCACAATGTCCAGGGCACAGGGGACTTGCTGGGCCTTGTGGGCCATGAAGGAGAAACACCTGCTGCTGGGGCCACACTGGGACCTGAAGGACAAGGGGACCAACGCCCTCCAGCAGCCCAGGAGCCGCTGCCTCCTCTAGAGACACTGCAGGAGACGTGGACACTGCCCATGGGCAGAGGGCAGCATGTGATGCTGTGACAGGGACCAGAGCCCTGCCCCTCCTGTCATGCTCTAAAAAAAAAAAAAACACATTCCAGAAGGTTCCTAAAGCCGCCATTTATTTCATCCAGACATTGCAATTTCTTCTTTAATTAACTTTCCAACCTCTCAAGTCAAGGATTAATCATCAGATTCTTAGAAGAGGAAGTTGATTGTGGAAGGGAAGCCAGGACAGTGTAGAACAGGGGGCTGGGGGTGATGGTGGGCTGATCCCCTCAGATCTTCACATTCCACCACAGGAGCACAGACATCTCTGGACACCTCTGATACAAGAGAACTCTGGGACTTGAAACCATAGCTTTGTGCTTCTTGGTCCCCACAGTCTCAAGCTGCAGGATGAGACCATGAACACATTCAAAGCGGTCACTGCAGAGATGACATTCCAGCTGCCAATGTCACTCATGAGCCTAGATTTGAAGAGACCCTGAGACCTACCCAGGACTCAACCCTGAATGTAGACCCTCAGGTGTCACCTTACAAGCAACACAGACCTAGAATGTGGAGTGTGTGTGTGTGTGTGTGTGTGTGTGTGTGTGTGTGCGCGCGTGTAGGAGAGGGCATTTGAGTATGTTTGCCTGTGAGGGCTTAAGAGTGACTAGTGACTAGTTTTCAGGGCTAGAATTACAAGTCTCCACCATTTCATCTGGCATTCTTTTTTTTTTTTTACAAGGCATCTGGGATCTGAACTCAGGTTCTTTTGTTTTCAAGGCACATAATTATTTTCTAAGTCGTCTCTCCTGGCCCTGAAGTACTATTTAGTTAAGGCAAGCCTCTGAGCAGACTCCTGGGCTCTGGGATGTCCTGAGTTCCTCGGGCAGCAGCTGACTCTCACTGCAACATGATGGAACTGAGAACAAGATCAGTGAGTGCCGTGCAGAGATACTGAGCCAACCCCTCACTCTAATCCAGCATCCCAGAGCCCAGGAGTCTGCCCTCTGTTCATCCCCCACCCATCTGAGAACACTCGGGGTCTCCCCTTGTGAGCAGGGAGAGAGGTCTCAGAGCCCTGGGCACTGTCCCTGCATGGGGCAGAACCAATTATGACCCTGTCAGAGCCCAGAGTAGATGGCTAAAGGGAGGACTCTCGGCTGCCCAGTCCCCCAAGGACTGCTGTCTGCAAGAGACTCTCAGGCACCAGCCCCACCACACTCACCTATATCCTGAGCCCCCTTTTCCTTCCTTGGAAAGTAGTTTAGTGGAAGTCTGGGAGGTAGGGCCGTGTGACCTAAAGGACCTCACAAATCTCAACCAGAAGAGCTTCCAGACTGTGTCTGAAGACTCAGGTGAGGAGGAGGAGGAACCATGGGAGAGACTTGCATGAGGAGGAGCAGTCCCCTGGAGGGTCCTCGGCAGGACCTTCCCTTCTGTTCTATGATGCTGGGAGCAGGTCCCGCAAGCTCCATGTCCTGGGTCAGGTCCTCCCATCCACTGCCAGGTGAAGGTGATGTCCACAGGGGAGAAGTCCAGGGTCCAGCCCCTCAGGGTGACATCATGATGCCATGTTCAGAGATGGTGTCGTGTGATACATTCCTTTGGAGATCGAGGAGGAAAAATCAAGAAATTAGCAATTTTGCATTTTGACTTCTGAGCAGCACTCCAGAGGTCTTTGAGAAAGGACAATGTCATTGTGGTGAGGGAGGGAGGAGGAAGGCAAGAAGAGGGAGGAGGAAGCACCATTTCACACACAGGCCAAACTCCACCAAAAAAAATCCTTAGTGGTCCTAGAATTCTGTCCTATCCTATAGCTTTGAAAATCACAAGAGGTGAGAGAGCATAGGTAAGGCATCCAGGTCACTCAAAGAGGCTTCAGTTCTGTCAGGAAATGCAGGAAAACTGGGATCTGATGCAAAAGCAGAGGTTGGGGTCCCAAGCAGACTGGGATGGTCTGAGGGCACGTGAGGATGTGGCAGTCTGAAGTGATCTTCAGATCTGTTTCAACTGAAATGCAAAGGAAGCTGAACCCCTGTTCCAGCCCACAAGCCTCCTCTCAGGACAGAGGAGGAACGGTGAATCTTGCCTGATATTCAGGAAACCTGGATCACATGGGGACTAGCGCAGGCGCTGTGACACACAACGGAGGTCACTAATCGCTTCAGGGGGCCCTCGAAGTTAGAACCACGCAGTGTATCTGTTCCACCTCTGAGGAGGCATCTCTTGTGCTCTCCTTACTGAGTCCCCCCCACAGAATCCATGGTTCCGTCCTGCCATGGGCGGTGTTGGCCTCAGAGCACAGGAACACAGTGTTCTCCACAAGGTCCATGAAAAGAACAGAGGCTCCCGGAGGCTTCATCTCTGTGGCAAAGGGCCCCAGCACGTGGGAGCTGCTGGTGCCACACAGTGAGACACCCCCACTGGACAGAATGGACTCAGTGGAGCAAGGAATGCAGTGGGGAGTGGGGCAGAGGGGGCCCAATGGGGACATCCCAGAGACCCTGGACAGATCAGAGCAGAGATGCAGCTTTCCTGGTGTTGAGCCCCTGCTGGACAGTGCCCTTGTTCCTCCTGCAGAGGTTACTTCTATCCAGAACCAACACTCACCCGGATCTGCAGCAGGGCCAGGGCTACAGTCAGCAGCAACAGATTCTGGGGGCCCTTGGCCCTATCCTCAGGACTAGAGACTCTGAACAAAGTCTGTGGACTTTGTGTTTTGGAACTCAGGAGATATAGATTTTGTTCTCAAGGAACAAAGAGAACCCGGAGCCAAGCGAGAGCAGGGCCAGGCTGCTGTCACTGTCCAGACAAGAGGACCCCGGCAGGGACGAGATCAAGAAGAGAACCCCAGCACCCTGCTTCCCAGCCTTATACTGTCCAATGTGGTTGAATCGAGAGTGTTTCCCTGAGTATGATTGATTCTGATCTGTCTGTGGAAACCAGTGGGAACCACCAAGATGAGTTCTGCCCCTCTCCTTCCTCTCTCCCTACCCCTAACCCAGCATGAGCTCAAGGGGCCCTGATCTGCAAACTCAGCTGAGAGATGGTTTCCCTTGAAGCCAGAAGTTGGCCTGCAGCACCCAGATACAACCCAGGAGAGCAGCTTCCTGCTGCCTGCAGCCAGACCCCAGCCTGGATGTGCGGCAGATGGGGACATGTGCTTCTAAGGAAGGTGCCAGCAGTGCGCTGGGCTCATAGAGGGTCTGAGGGTGTCCTTCCAGATCACAGGATCCTGCTACTTCTGTTTTACAGTGATCTTCATCTCTTTGGTCCTGTTTCTGTGTGTGGATCCAGGAATTTCTCAGTGCAGTAGACCCTTATGCACTGGAAGGAGATTCCAATGTGTGCTTGAGTCCAGTATAACAGTGAACTTCAGAGACTCTCCTTGTTTTGTGAGGATTGTTGAGAAACTGTATTTGTATCTCTAGTGCACAGAAATAGAGGTGAAGTTTTGACAACTGTCCACCTGGGTCTACAGATTGTGCTGCAGCCTGTGAGATGTGACACTGATCCAGTGCCAATGTCAGAACTGAAGGAACCAGCAGGTGTCAGGGAAGCAGGCAACAGGGAGGAGGAAATAAAAAGAAGGAGAGGAGATTCTGAATTCCTTGGAGGGAAGGCAGAGCCCAGAAAGCAAGTGAACCTCACTTGATCTTGTTCCAGATGTGCAGAGGGACAATCCTGAGAGTTCGCCCTGTGCTCAGGTCTGCAGGAGAGAATTTCCTGCTCACTGCACAAGGCACAGACTCTGAGAGGACACATGGAAAATGTGAATTTTGGATGATTTCTTGCAAATTCTTTTCAGAGGGGGTCGATAAATATAACTTTAAATTTAACTATAAATTTAAAACTCACAATATTAAAGATTCTTCCCCATGATTTTTCTATGTATTGTTTTGTAAAAATATCAGTGGGAATCTAAATGCTCAAATATATCCTCTTAATCTTACCAGCTTCTGTGTTATAACTCCAGTATCGAACAGAGACCAAGAGATGTTTAGAGAAACCATTTCTCCCTCTAACACTCAGTCTGACTTTAGATCTCAAGGAAGAACTGGTGTGGACAGAAGTCAGATCTCATCACTGTCCAGGGATCCACAGAGATGACATCATTCTTTTCTGAGACCTGGCATAGGGGACACAGGTGTCAGGAGTGAGGACCAGGGGGCCAGAGTAGCAATGACAGCCCCAACCAAGGGTCTAAGTCAGCTGCAGAGAAAGGGGACCCTAGTGAGAGCTGAGCACTGGCACTGTGAACCTGCTGCTGGCTGTGCAGCCACCAGTGCTGCTGAGACCTGCCCCAGGAGAAGCCGCCCGAAGCTACACACAGACACGGACAGGTGTCATCCTAAGAATGTATCCTAGATACACAACACATATGGATCACAAAACACGGGCAAAATACATCAACTGGAACTGGTCTGAGAACTTCCTCTTTGCTGGATAGCTTCCATAGTACCAAGAAATACTGTAGAAACTACTGGTGGAGAAAAATAATCACAAAGTTTATTAACTCATGAGATCCACAAGTTGCAGTAAAAATCACCATGGCAACAGGTGACCACCAGTGTAATAGTTCATGAGTATCAAAGAGGCAACCAACAGCTTTCTGATTGAACTTACACTTGTGAGAATTGAAGGAAGGAAATATACCAGTAGGGAAAACCAGCTAATGAACCTATAGTAGGAAGACAGTCCATTAAACTTTTCTGTAAATATAGATTTGAAGAACACTTAGCACTTGGCTAAAAGTCTTCTGTAGAGGATTACACACTCTGATAGGATGTAGCCTAGGGTAGTAGAAAAGCGGTGAAGTGGACAACAGGCAGCCATAATGCAGAGTACTGGCGAACCACCAAGACTCACCCAGAATCTGACCAACTAATTTCTCTCCATTTTAAGGTTTAGGGGACTTCAGGGAAGAGGGAGATTGGAAGAACCTAAAGATGGGAAGGTCCACTGTTAGATAAGACATTCCATTCAAAGCAGGACTGTTTATCCAGGAACTCATTGCAGTAAGAATTCTCATCAAAACTACATAATGACTGACATACCAACCTGACTCTCTATCACAGAACACAAGAGAGATAACAACATACAGTGGAAACCTTGGGGACTAAAGCTGGATGAGTGAAAGGAAATGCCCTTATCTGTGGAATCACCTGAGGAGAGGCCAACCTGGTATGCCACAGAGACCTGAACACTCACAAAATTAGATAAGCCAGAGATCTTTGGGTCCATAGAAGTGGCCAGGAAGTAAGGTAAGAATGAGTGGGATGAATTGATGATGGGAAAGAAGGGGAATGGGGGGGGGATGAAGCAAAGCAGGGATAAGTACTCATTATGTTTATAAAACTAGAAAAATAAAAAGGATGTATACTATGTTAGATCCCCTTCTCGCCTCATGTACAGAGAGAAAGTCTAGCATCAGATCCTCACATGTTGAGCTGAGAGCCTCTTCCTGCACCTTCTTTCTGCAGTTCTGACACAGGAATCAGTCACACTCCTGCCTCAGCCAGGACAGTGCTCAGGATTGACACTTTACATGCTGCCAGTGCACATGACTGACAATGCAGGTGGCTGACAGTGCTAATCGCAGTGTGTTCCTTTCTATTCTCTCAGATAAACCTCCCTGGAGTTGTGGCTGTAACTCTTCCTGCTGCAGACACTCTTATGCCAGTCTCACCAGTGCCTGTTGGCTGAGCACCATGATGGCTGGTGGATCAGGATCACTCAGGCCTCTCCCCAGACCCTTCCAGATCCTAGAGAAAGAGAACCAAGGGATGGATCAGGAAGATTACTTTCTGGTGACATGCACACCGGCCAGGCACTCTGATGAGGGGCCTTCTCCTGACAGTGGGACCCACAGATCAAAGCAGCCCCAGCACCACTTTACCCAATCTGGAATCTTTCACACTGATTTAGACCAGCTGAGTGACAGCCAGAGCATCCTGTGTTCAGGACTTAAGGGACACCCTGGCCTTGGAGACTTCTAGAAGCCTCACCTGAACTGAGCCTTTGGTTCATTCCTGATCTTCTCAGGTTACTAACCTCAGCCCCAGACTCAATCCTTGTCCCCCAAGAGTCCCATGTGGCCATTCACCTCCCCTCACTCCCAGAGGACTTGAACATCTCTAACTCTCCAGGTCGGGCTGTTCTTAGCCTCTCTCTGGACTTCAGGTGACCAGCTGTGGTCATGATCCCCACAGCTGCCTGGCTAAGGTTCCAGGGACACAAGGGACATGCTTGTGGGGAACACAGGTTCTGTCCTTGGCCTGCAGATGTCCCACAGGGTGACAGAGACTGAGCTGCATGGCTGTCCTCTGTCACAGCCAGGACAGCTACTGAAGAGGAGATCCCTGAAGATTCACCCCTGCTGCCAGTCAGGGCTGATGGAGCCCCCCTTCATCTCTCCTGTCACCCCACTCCACGTGTGGGGCTCTGACTGCCTGGAGGGCAGAGACTGGTGAGTGAGCCCAGGCTCCAGCTTCTCCATCCTTGGACTGTGCATGAGGTCTGTGTCCTGCAATCATTCTGTCTCAGAGTCACCAGCTTCATCAGGAGACAACAGACTCACACTCCATTTTGCTGAGGTCTTTATTCCTTTATTACTATTCTGCTCTCAAGGTCTGTGTATTATCAGCGTGATGTCACCCCAAGATTATCCCCAGCCCACACTTCTCTCCTCAGCGCCTGTGCCCTGTGTCCTGGGGAAGCTCCTCTCCTCCCTCCAGGGCACATCTCAGCTCAGCCTCTGGAGCTTCAGGGTGTCCCATGTCCTGCCTCCAACAGACCCCTGACATTCTTCCTGTTCTCCCCTGATGGCCTCCATGATCCTCCTGGATCAGTCTGCAACCATGGGTGCTCTTTCCTGCTCCCCAAATTCAGTAGCAGCCACAGTTCCTGTTATAACCAGAGCCTGTCACAGGAGAATCCTGCCCTCGCCCCTTCTGGTCACCTGTCTTCTTCCTAACTCAGGAAATGCCTGACCTTTTGCTGCATGGCGTTTTCCTCAAACAAGCAGCCATCATTTTGTCAAAGACTGTTACATTCCTGTCTGTTGACTATGGACTTTGCCTGAGAGACAGAGGGGCTGCAAGGGGTTAGCATGCACACCTGAGGGCTGGGAGGGCCCTAGAGCATAAAGGAGGAAGATTAGTTCAGGGGGCTCCATCTAGACAGCCCCGAGGAAGCCTTACTTCATCCTATGTTGAGGTGTCTCTGAATCATCCCTGCTTTTGTGTGCAACCCTCCCCCCTGCTCCTATAAGCAAGTCATGAGCTCATGGGTTCATGAAGATGGACCTTGGCATACTGATTATTTTTGGTCCATAGTGGAACTGAAGAAGGCCTTAGACAGCTCTGCCAACCCTTACATGGTCCTTAGTCACTACTCCGTGGCAGCGGGAGCACAGACAAGAGTTCACCATGTACCCCTTGTGTCAGGAAAGAGACCAAATTTTGCCCTATGTGGAAGTAGCTCTTCCTCTGTCCTTCACCCCGCGCACATGTCCAGGGACAGAAAACTCCCGCACTTCCCTCAGCTGCAGCTGTTTCTCCGCCCTGGCCACAGCAGCCCTGCAGTTCGATCTCAATAACCCACTTTTGTTTGCATCTGTGGCGATGCTTATGGGAGGTCGGGCCAAGAATCCGATGTTTAGGAAAGGCGCTGTGTGAACCTGGGTGAGAAACCCGGGCGCGCTCTTCCCCTCCGGATCCTAGAACCACAGGATTCCAGCGGATCCCGGTTTCCCTGAGACAGGAGCCCTGTGCGAGGGCGGAGGGAGGAGTCGCCCGCGGCCCCGCGAACCTGCGCGCTGCAGCGTCTCCTTCCCGAGCTCCAGGTAACTGCGGAGCCACGACACGCACTCGCCTTCCAGGTAGGTCCTGTACTGCTCCGCAACAGGAGCGGCCTCCCACTTGCGCCGGGTGATCTGAGCCGCCGCATTCGCCGCGGTCCAGGAGCGCAGGTCCTCGTTCAGGGCGATGTAATCCCGACCTTCGTAAGCGAACTGCTGGTATCCACGAGGAGGCGCAGGTCCGGCCCCACGTCACAGCCGGACATCACTGGATGGTGTGAGGATCTGGCCCCGCCCCCGCCGTCAGACCCGCCCCCGCCGTCAGACCGGCCCTGGTCAGCCCCCCTCACCCGCGGGATTCTGGCTGAACCAAAATTGAAACCGGGTCGCGATTCCGGCGTCCTTCGGGTCCAGAGTCTCTGCGGGTCTCTCATCCTTGAGACCTCTGACCTGCGTGCGACCCGGAGAGACTCGGACCGTCCGCGGGGACGAGGAGGGTCGTGACCACCACCCGGGCCGGGGTCACTCACCGCCCGCGCTCTGGTTGTAGTAGCCGAGCAGCGTCTGCAGGTTCTTTTGGTAAACCTCTGTTGAGATCTTGGCGGTCTGAGTCTGCCGCGCCCAGTACTCTGGCTTCTGCGCCATCCACGCCACCCGTGGCTGGTATTTCGGCGTCTCCGCGTCGCTGTCGAAGCGCAGGAGCTCGTGTCGTCCACGTAGCCCACGGCGATGAACCGCGGCTCCCCGGGGCCGGACCGGGACACGGTGGTGTGGAAATACCGCAGCGAGTGGGAGCCTGGAGAGAGGCGCGATTCCAGCCGAACCCCATTTTCCTCTTCGAAAGACGCGAGCCCCGACTCAGGCTGACCGAGGAGTTGCCCGCGACACCTGGTGCCTTCTCCGCGTGGGATCCCGGGGCCAGGCGCACAGGTCTGGACTGGGCGGGGCGCGGGGCGGGGCCGCCCAGCGGGGGCAGCGCAGAGACTCCGGGCGGCCCTGGGCCCTCGCTGCTCCCCGCAGAGGACCCTCCCGACCCCGCACTCACCCGCCCGGGTCCGCGGCAGAGTCAGGGCGGCCGCCAGCAGCAGCAGCAGCGTGCGCGGCGCCAGCGCCACCATTGTGCAGACTCGCGGAAGAGAATGGCAAGGAGGCCTCGTGCACTTTATAGTCGGGTGCCCGGAACTGGGACTTTGCGCTGTTCTATCTTCCGCGTCACAGCTCTTGTCACCATGTCCCTGAAGACTGCCCAGAGGCTGCCTGTGGAAACCAGAAGAAAATTCTAGGGTGGATTCTGTTCTTTCTTCTCTCTTCCTTCTTCCCTTTTACTTCCTCCTCCTCCTCCTTCTCCCCTTCTTTCTACTCCTTTTCATACTTCTGTCTTCTATATTCAGACCCTGGATTATTCTAAGAGAAAACGCAGCTCTGGACTGTGCCAGCAATCACAAGGTGCTCTGAGAACGTGGTGACAGAGGTTTTTCTCTCTGCACCAGGAGAGCTCGTCCTGGGAGCACCATGAGCCGCGCACAGAGACCAGTGTCCTCTGTCCACATAGCAATGGGCAGCTCTGGTCAGGAATCTTTGTGCTCCCCGCTCTTCCTTGGCTCTCTGTCTCTCTGTCTACCTCCCCCATCTCTCTCCTCTGCTCAGTCTCTTACTCTCTCATCATGATAGAGACACCAGCCTTGCCTTCACATCAGCAAGTCAGATGAATGTGTCCCTCCTAGATGAACCTGGGGTGGATTCAACACCCTGACAGGATGCAGCCTAGGGGAGTAGAAAAGCAGTGAAGTGGACAACAGGCAGCCATAATGCAGAGTACTGGCAAACCACCAAGGCTCACCCAGAACCCGGCCAACTAATCTCTCCCCATTTTAAGGTTTAGGGAACTTCAGGGAAGAGGGGGCAGTGAGATTGGAAGAACCTAAAGATGGGAAGGTCCACTGTTGGACAAGACATTCCACTCAAGGCAGGACTGTTGCATCCAGGAACTCACTGCAGTGAGAATTCTCCTTATCAGAACTACATAGTGACTGACATACCAACCTGCCTCTCTACCACAGAACACAAGAGACATACAATGGAAGCCTTAGGGACTAAAGCTAGATGAGTGAAGGGAAATGCCCCTATTAGTGGGGTCACCCGAAGAGAGGCAACTTGGAGCATAAGGATTCCTGCTCCATTGAGTATCAAGTAGGCAGTGGGTGGTCAGTGTGGGGCAGGTGTCCTGTGTCTGCAAAACAGTCTTTGTCTTAAGGTAAGGGGGTTTTCTTTCCTCCCTCCCTCCCTCTTTCCTTCCCTTCCCTCTCTCTGTCTCTGTCTCTCTCTCTCTCTCCATATCTCTGTTTTTCCCTCATTCCCTTCTTCACTTTTCTCTTTCCTTTTAGCCTTTTTATCTTTTTGTTTGCTAATTTATTTATTTTGCATCTGTGTGTGTCTGTGTGTGTGTCCCTGTGGAGGACCAAAAACAACCCCAAGAATCATCCTGGATTCCTTCTACATCTTTTTCTGCTTAGGTCTGGGATTTCCCAGGCTCCACCCACCAGGACTGAATGTGCAGCCACCACTGCTTCTGCCTGGCATTCTTACATTGGACGTGGGATGTGAACTCAGGATTTTCTGCTTTTGAAGCAGAGTCTTAATCCCTGATTCATCTCTCCAGCCCCCTTTTACCCTGAGATTCTCTTCTTTTTAATTAAAATTTTAATTTTTAATATTTTACTTATGTGTGTGACAGAGGGAGAAAGAGAGAGATAACACTAGTGTGTACATACCATGGTACAAGGGCAAAGGTCAGAGGAAGTCAGTTCTCTTTCTACCACATAGACTTCCAAGAATTAAACTCAGGTCACCAGGTTTGTGAGCAGGTACCTCAGCTGCTCAACTAACGTGCTGCTCCTTATTTATTTTTATTCAGTTGTTATTTGCATGTGCCAAGGTGCACGTGTGCAGGTCAGAAGACAATTTTCTGAGCTGGTCCTCTTCTTCCATCCTGTCTGAGGCAGGGTCTTTCTTGCTGTGTCTGCCGTGGGCAGCACTGTCCAACTCAGCTGGCTCAGGCGCTTCCAGTGGATTCTCCTGTCTGTGTCTCACTGTTAGAACGCTGGCATCACAGGGGTCGGGATCAGCCAGGCTCACTTCTCATTCTTCAGCCTGACACTGTCTTGTGACCCATTAGCTCCAGGCACACATTGTCAGCAAGTCAAAAGGCCTTTTTCTCCCCACCGGGCATCAGTTTCCCTTCTTTCCAGAGCTCCTGAGGCGTCCTGACTCCCCAACATGCTGAAGGCACCTGGAGACACCAATGGCCCAGCAAGGCCCGAGGCTGCGTTCAGTTCAGGCCCTGCGGAGGATGTCTGCTCTGCAGTCAGAGTTCTCCTGGATCGCTGCAGGGGGATGTCGGGAGGGACAGTGCAGTGCTTGGTCCTGATGCTGTGCAGTAGGGACCACCTGCTTCTGGGCGAGGTGACTGCTGAGTGTAAGGGACCATGTGATGTAAGTAACCATGGAACATTGGGGATCAAACATCAGCATCTGCTGCTGTCAGTCCAGACTGAAGAGTGACAACAGGGTGAGGACCCCCATGTCTGTCCTTTCTGACCCCCTCTCTTAGGGACATTAAGACAGGGCCCTTCCTGTTCAGGGTCACCTCATTCACATCCTGGCAAGGCAGCGATGGCTGGGGTGGGCTGTCCTGGGCAGGGCGGGGCTGACATGGATCCCTCCAGGGTATTCCCAGGTGTGGGTGTCTGGATCAATGGTGGTGCACTTTTTATTTATTTGGTGGCCTTGCCCTCTGAGTTCTGTAGACTTCTCCTTATTTCCCTCCCTTTCCACAGTGTGTAGGATTCTGCTTCTCCCTGTATCTCCAACACCACTAGTGTTACTGTATTTGTTGATGACAGTAGCTCAGACTGAGGCTGATGGAATTACTGGATATTTATATGCATTTCCCTGACATCTGAGAGTGTTGAATAGTTGTAGTATTTATTGTTGCTTGTTTTACTTCTGAGAATATGAGTTCAATACATTTGCCTATTTATTGATGGACTGATTTTTTTAATGCGTCAGCTATTTCTGGCTCTTCTTATATATTCTAGATATCACTCCCCTGTCAGCTCTCTGGTTAGTAGAGACTCTCCTGGCCTGTAGGCTGCCCCTAAGCTCTCCTGTCTGCAGCCTGCAGACCGTGTCAGCGCTGCTGCTTCTGTGCAGAGCACAGGTGTTTCCACGCATGTAACCCCATCTGTCAGCACTTGCTTTATGTCCTGAACCACCAGAGTCCTTCACAGAGTCCTCGCCCGAGTCTCCAAGGACTTTCCTGTGCTCTGAGGGAGCATCAGAGATTCTGGTTCACCTTAGCCGGTGTGATCAGCTCTGACTTTACCTGGGGCTGGAGGAGGGATGTGACCTGCTGCGTCTCCTGCACACGTGGACATGCAGTTTCCCAGCACCACTGGCTGAAGAGGCTGTACTTGCTGTAATGTGCTTGTCTGGAGCACATATGAAGATCAAGTGTGTAATTCATGGGTTTGTATCTTGGTCCCCTATATCCCTTCATCCCCCTTTTTGTCTTGCAGCACACCATGCAACCTCACAACGTCCATCAGTCACATCACTGACGTCCAGACTCAGGACTCCCCCATGTTGCTCTTCTCAGGGTTGTTTTGGTCATTTGGCTTCTTTGGCACTTTCATGAGCATTTTAAGATTGATTTTCCATTTCTGTGAGAAGCGTCATTGCAGTTTTATGGGGAACATGCTGAATGTGTGAAGATTCACAGTCTTTATGCTGCCTGTCAATGTCTCCTCTTCTCAGGCATTAGAGTCATTTCACGGTTCCCATGTTAGGGTGGAGGAAGTCTTTCTTCTGTTTGGCTGTATTATTTTATCTATTTCATGATACTGTAAATGAGGTTTTCCAGATCTCTCAACAACAGTTCCTTCATGAATAATGGAGCTACTGATTTATGAATGGCTTTGTTCTCGCTGCTCTGTTGATGTGTTGACCAGATGCGAGATTTTTGGGGCAGTTCCTAAAGGTCTTTTAAGCACCACATCTAACCATTTGCAAACACCAGTAAGTTGAATCCTTCCTTTCCCAATGTCTTCCTTTTTCTCACCTCATTGCTCAGGCTCAGGACTCAGAAACTCAGTGAATAACACCGAAGATCGTTCCCACCCTTGTCTTGTTCCTGGTTTTAGATGAAATGGTTTCTGTGCTTCCCAGATTAATGCTGAAGACCAACTTCCATCACTATTGACAGAACTTTGCTAAATGGAACCTGCCAAAGTGATATGCATAGGAACTGTGAACAGTGTGGTTCCAGATGCTCTGAGCTGGGGAGCACAGGCATGTTGAGGGCAGTGCACCCCAACTCCATGTAGAGTGGCTCCTGCATCAGGGTCCTCCCTACTCTGGGCTGTGGGCTCCTTTCCCACATTTTATTTGCATGTTGTACAGTGAACTCTACTGAATGAATGCAACATTGTTGACGTCTGTGAGTTAAACAAGAAGGAGGTATAAGCAATCCAGGATGATTCTCAAAGTCACTCTTGGCCCTGCACAAGGATACACAGTGCTCTCTGATAGACACACACACTAAATAAATAAATAAAATATTTTAAAATATGTATAAAACAAAGTGCACGAAAGCACAGGAAAAATTTGATAACTCTCCTCCTGGGTGGAGCTTTTCAGCCTGTGGATGTGATGCTGACCCAGTGTCAATGTCAGATTCAGCAGGGGTCAGGGAAGCAGGCAACCAGGAGG
Organism: Typhlomys cinereus; assembly: GCA_023101885.1. NCBI lineage: Eukaryota > Metazoa > Chordata > Mammalia > Rodentia > Platacanthomyidae > Typhlomys > Typhlomys cinereus. The sequence goes on from JALPQD010000427.1 coordinate 439,291, forward strand.
AAGAAGAAAAGGAGGAGGAAAAGGAGGAGAAGCCCTCTCCATTCCATGGGAAAAAGTCAGAGCCCAGTTAGACAGTGAAGACCTCACCTGGACCTTGTTCCAGATGTAAAGATGGACAAGGTGAGAGTTCAGCCTGTGGTCAGCTGTGCAGGAGAGAATTTCCCACCCGCTGTACAAGGCACAGACTCTGATTGGCCACATGGAAATTAAAAACTGTGGGTGACTATTTTTAAGTTCTTTTCAAGAACTGGCAGGTCAATGTTTTTTTTTAATAATATTAGAGATTCTCCCCCATCTTTTTTCCTAGGCAGAAGTCTGCACAAATATTAGTGGAAATTTTAAATGCTTCAATGAATCCGTGTCTTACAAAGCTGGGTAGTTTAAGTTGAATTAGACAGAGATCAGTTGTTTATAGCAACGACTCCTCTCTCCACTACTCACTTTGACTTGGGATCTGGAGGAAGAGCTGGTGTGGACAGAGGCCACATCTGATCACAGTCTCCAGGGACCCACAGGGATGACATCATTTTTCCCCCTAAGTGAGCCAGGTGTCTGCAGAACATTGGAGAAAGTTCTAGCCTCAGACCATCATCTCTGATGCTGTAACCCCAAGCCTACCCCCCATGTGACACATTAGGGGAATTTCACTCCCTTAATAGGAGAGAACACTCCCCTGTCCTTCCTGCAGGTGGACCCTGGCATGAGGCTGAGGCTCCACCTGGCAGAGGACCACACGCTGCCATGTGGCCAGGACCTATGACTCCAGCAGGAGCTGCTATGTAGAGGGCACTGGCATAAGGACATGTGTAGCAAGGTGAGGGACAGGTGGCAGGAGAAGCAGGGACAGCCTCAGCCAAGGGTATAAGTCAGGAGCAGGCACAGTGAACGTGAGCAGGAGCCAAGCGCTGCACTGGGGATCTGCTGTTGGTTGTGCAGCCACCAGTGCAGCTCTTGTGCAATAGAAGCTGCCCAAAGCTCCACACAGACATGGGCAGGTGCAGCCAGGCTAGATCTCCTCCTTGCTCCATGCAGAGAGCTGATTATGTGCCAAAGCCTCAGACATTCTCCATGATGAGGTGAGAGTCTCTTCCTGCATTTCCCTTCTGCTGTGCTGAGCACACAGAACGGCACACTCTGCCTCAGCTCATGATTGACAGTGCATGTGACTGATAGTGCACATGGTTGACAGCTTGGCCTCTTTCTTCATCAGCTCTCAAGGTCTGCATGTCATTAGTGTGAAGTCATCACAAGGTTATCCCCAGTGCACACATCTCTCCTCAGCACCTGCGCCCTGTCCTGGGGAAGCTCCTCTCCTCCCTCCAGGGCACCTCTCAGCTCAGCCTCTGGAGCTTCAGGGTCTCCCATGTCCTGCTTCTCACAGGCCCTTGACACTCTTCCTCTTCTCCCCTAACATACTCCATGGTTTCTCTAGATCAGTCTGTAACTATGAGTGCTCTTCTCTGCTCCCCAAATTCAGGAGCAGCCTGAGTTCCTGCTACATTCAGAGCCTGTCAAAGATAGTCCTGCCCTTGTGTCTTCTGGTCATCTTCTTTCTGACTCTCTGACTCTGAGGAAAGGCCTCACCTTCCCTCACTCTTGGCCTGGCCATGTAACCAGATCCTGACCTCTCAAAGTGACTGCGCTCCAGGTGTCAGCTTCCTCAGCCTTACACAACACACAGCAGCCTCCCCACCCCACAGCCCTGCACTGCCACCTCCAATGGACATGTACACCTCCTGACGTGATGCTGGGGGAACATTTTTCCTGGGGAGACACCACACAACCATCTACGCACACCAGATAGGACTTCTATGACAGACCAAAGAAGTGATCACACCAAGTTGCAACTTGACACACCTATGTCTTGCTCACAGGGTAGGGGTGAGAAGTGCGTACAGTAGCAAGGCAGACTCAGCCCTAGAGCCTGGGCTCCCACGGCGGCAAGGACCAGTAAGCAGCACAGCAAAGGGTGAAGAACAGCAGCAGAGATGTTGGTGGTGGTGGCTGTAACGGTGGTGGAGAAAACTGCAACTGATCAGTAGTGGACTCAACACAGCAAGTCCATACAGGGCAAGAGTGAGCAAGTCTCTTTCCCTTGCACTTCCTTTATCTGGTGCATCACTGGAAAGCATCACTCACCACAGGCTGCGTCTTCCGTATCAATTACACCATCACCTGCAGGCTCCTTCAAGGGCTCCCCCTAACTATCAATTCTACACAGCTGTGCCCCAAACAGCCTGCAACTGTTAAGTTGAGACCTGAATCTCACTGTCACACCTTCCACAGTCTGTGTGTACCGTAGGGACCCTACCAGACCTCAAGGGGCCAAGGGGACATGAAATTAGAGCAGAATGACCTCCAGTGAGTCCAGAGCCCTAGGTGAAGGTCTAATGACCCTCTCAGTCCCCTCTGTCTCTCAAGGAGAGTCAATGGACAGCCAATGAAATCTTGTAGCTCTCAGCCAAAGATGGTGGATTTTTTTTTGAGGAAAGCCCCTCATATCCAATTGTCCTTATTCACTTGTACACAGCTCAGTATGTGTCTACTCAACGAAGCCCACACTTCACGAGGCCCACAGTGATTCACCATGTCACAGTGTATCAGGAATGAAAACGAATGAGAGGGCTGGGAATTACTAGGCAAATCAGTGTGTAGAACATTTTATTTGTTTTAAGAGAGATAGGAAATGATAAGCTACAATCAGAGAGAAACAGTGTATATGTGAGATGCCTTCACTGCAAAGATCCTGCAGGTCTCTGGCTGTAATGTTTATCCTAAAATGGCCCTGGAAAATACTAGTGGGTCAGACTAATGTCCTTCTGTTTTCCATGGAGACCTCATGAACTGTGCATGTCAATCAGGATATGAGAGAGAACCAGCAATACCATAACCTCATGACCACTGAGAGAGGGGAAATTCTCATTTGCCAGACCAACATGCCTAGCCAAGAAATAGGAAAATGCCAACTTTCTCAACTAGCTCCTTCCATCTTATTCACCTGCCCATGGACTAGCCCCACACACCATGTTTCAGGCCTTCTCCACCAACTAGACAATCTCCTGCAGGTTTACTCTGGGCTTAACTCAGCTACTAACTCCCTTCAAATGTGCTCAGAGCTCAAACCCTCAACCATCAAGTTGACACCTGTGTCTAACTATGACAGTTGCTCTCTATGAACTATCTGATCTTACAACAAAACCAGTACCACCTGGATGGTGCTGCCAAATCCTGCCATGGGGGTGAGATTCAGCCTGACCCACTGGGTCCACAGCTGCATCAGTTTCCACATGCTGACGCTCTAAAAGCTTGGAAGGGCAGGAAACCCCCTTAGGCTTTCTTCCTCTAAATGAGTTGGATCTTAAAACATGGAGTCTCCACAGGGTGGCATTCATCTCTTCCACTGTCCCAGTACAAAGACAAAGGTTTTTTTTCTACAAGACATTAATTTTTCCAATAGAGTCACAGACACTCTGCTATCTGCCCTTTCTTCACCTGAAACCACAATGCTTCCAATACAGCTCTCCTCCACTAGTTCATCATCTTTAAATTCAACTTCACCAAAGTCCTCATTCCCTTCAAAATATCACAGTCTGTGCCTAAGCAATTTTGTGAATCTCTCGGCATCATTATTTTCCAAATGGCCCATGAAGCTCTGCTCAGTGTTTCCATAGCCCACGACTTCAAAGTCTTCAAACTTTTCCACAGTCCAACAAATCAATGCAAAATCCACAAGAACTGAAGAGCCAAATTTATTAGCAACACCCCACTTCTCTGCTACCAAATGTGTTAGTTTCCTCTTCTCACTGCTGAGCAAATACAAGATCCAAACTGCTTAGGGGTTTGTTCTTGGCTTAGGATTCCCAGTTACACACATTTCACCAGCATGGAAGAGCCGTGGGAACTGGACACACCACATCTTCATAAGAGCTGAGGGCGGCACATGTTCCATCACTCGCCAATGTGCTTAAACATCACAGCAGAACAAACACTGACCAGCTCTCTGCATCTTCTCCAGCTGCCCAGGGAATGTCCCACCTGCTGTGGGCCGGGTCTTCCCACATCACTTAGATGATCTCCCACAGGCTTGCTTGGGGTTTCCTTAACTACTAACTTCACTAATTCTGGGTCACCTTTACTGTGCCCAAAGGCTCAGCCTTCATTGTCAGGTTGTCATCTGTATTTAATGGGTACAAATCTTCAGAGAAACAGTGTAGTTAAAGGCATTGTCCTGGTCTGAAATGTGGGGTGTCCCCTACAGGCTCATGTGTTTGAATCTTTAGTTGTTTGGGAGGTCCTGGGACTTTTGGGAGGTGGAACCTTGATGGAGGAAGGAACATCACAGGAGATTGATTAGCACCACCATACTCCTGGGACAGGTTTGCTCTTGCACTTGTAGTTTTGTAGTTCACAATCTGTGTGATGGACAAGACTTAGGCTGCCTCCTGCTTCTTCCAGCCAGCCATGCCTTTTCTGCCATGGACTATATTTTACTCTGAAACTGTAAGCCATATAAATCTCCCTTTCTCCCTTTATGTTGTTTGAGCCTCAGTGTTGACTCATAGCAACAGAAAAGAGTAACTGGTGCAGGCATTATGGCATTGATGTCTTGAAGCTGTGAGAGCAACTTTCTGTATGTTCTCAGTGTTCAGTATATTAAAGAGAACTTATTATTTCTATAATATTTATTAGATAGAGTGAAATAAAGCAAGCATGCTCATGCTGTATGCACAAGTGGGGTCAGAGCTCAACCTTCAGAAGTCAGTTCCTTCCACCATGTGGCTTCTGGCACTTTACCCACTGAGTCATCTCACCGGCTCAGGAAATCGGATCTTAATGTTTCCTTTCCTTACAGTACCAAGAGCAAAGGCTATGTATATTTTATTATTTTCTTTTATTTCAAATAATTTATTCATCTATTTGAGAGACAAGGAAGAGAGAGAGACACAGAGAGACAGAGAGACAGAGAGAGAGAGAGAGAGATGCACACATGCATGTCATAGTGCAATGGTGGAAGTCAGAGGATAACTTCTGTCCTCCCCTCATATGGGCTTTTGGGAATCAAATGCCTCAAATCAACAAATTTGCAAGCAGGCTCTTTACTGCTGAATTATCTTGCTGGGCCTGGAAAATGCATTTCATTCTTTATTTCTTTATTTATTTTATTCACTTACTCATTCATTTAGTCAGTCATATTGGGGAGGCTGTAGAAGGGGCATGTGAGTGTGTGAGCCCGTGAAAGCCCCAGGGTTTCTTCGTAATCACCCTGCACTGCCCTCCTCCCCCCTTATTGCTTTGCTCTGGGGTTTTCTAGGTTCTTCCCTCCAGGGCCACAAGTGCAGGCTGCTGCCATTGCCTCCTGGTGTTTTTACCTGGGATCTTTTGCTTGAGAAGCAAAGGCTTTAACCCCTGAGCCATCTCTGCAGCCCCCACAACATGACTGTTAAGCGCTCTCCCTTCAGCAGCACTGACCTGTGTCAGCTTAGAGCAGAAACAAGTGGCTGAGCCAGTGCTGCACGTCACAGATGCCACGTGCTCCAGGCTCTGGATGGACACGAGCTGCACCAAGGTCTGCAAGCTCAGCTGTGCTCTGGTTGCTCGTCTGGGTGTGAAGCTTCAGCTGCCCTGTCTGCCCACAGATCCCCTTCAATGGGGGTCTTTGAGCTCACTGAAGTCACCATCAGTTGGTGAGGAGGAGGAAAAGCAGAAGGAAAGAGGAGGAGGAAGCTCCTAGACTGGTTGTTAGTTGGATTGGGATGCATAGAAATGTTGCGGTTCACCTGCATGGTTGCTGATAAGTGACCATCAAAAGGTGTATTAGTTAGGGTTTTCTAGAGTCACAGAATTTGCAGAATTAATATATATATATATATGAAATTTATTGAGTTGGCTTACAGATATGGCTGGGGTAGTCCAGCAAAGGCTGCCAGTAGCTGAGGTAGTTCCAACGATAGCTGCCAATGGCTAGCTGCTCAGTTCAGTAATCAAGTGGGTGATGGCTGAAGGCTGGAAAACTCCCAGAGTCTTAGTCTAGTCAAAGGCTAGAAGATTGAAGAAACCCGTGCAACCAGAAGGAAGAACGATTCCTAGCACAGCTGCAAGAAGGGTGTCTGTTCTCCTTGGTGGCTCCTTTTTATATGATGCAGTACTGGGAGAATCCTTTGAGAGCTTTGGAGGTTCTGATAGGCGTGTATAATCCTTTCAAGTAGTCTTAGTTGATTTTTTCCAGAAGTGGTCTCAGCCCAGCTTAGTTAATACTGGGTGTGTCAAGTTGACACCCAGGCTTAACGATCATAAAAGGCTTAAGGGAACAAGTGGTTTATTGTCTCTTATGATTGCCTGGTTACAGTTCTCATTCTAGCTTGACAGGAGAGCACGCACCAACACCAGGGCTGAGGGAACTGGCCACACCATCTCTAAATAATGGCTGAGAGAGGGATGATCCTTACTTGCCAGACCAGCATGTCTGGCCAACTATACAAAAGGATGCCAACTTTCTCAATCAGCTCTCTGTTTTTATTCCAGGGCCTAGTCCCACCCACCATGTGCTGGACCTTCCCTAACGGTTAGACAATATAATCTCTTGCAGGTTTGCTCTAGACTTAACCATTAATTCTCTACAAATGTGCCCAAAGCTCAAAGGCTCAATAGTCCAGTTGACACCTGCGCTTAACTATGACACTGGAGGTGACTGTGGGGTGACAAGACAGTGGCTGGATGGATGGCACCACTGGCCTAGGGAGATGTCACGGCACAGGAAGTGGTTTTGGTATGACAGATCCAATTAGTGAATGTCCTGAAGTTATGGCTGCCTTTGCTGCGTGTGTGTGTGTGCACGTGTTTGTAACATGTTGCATATGTGTGTACTCCCACATATCTATAACATAATATATGTGTACATAAACATTGAGTATGCTAGTGGAGGGCACAGTTGTACCAACAGTGGGTGGGCAATAACACAATCTCTAAGCCAATAGGCAGCAGGATCCATCTGGTGTCCACATTAGAACAGGAACAGTGGGGTCAAGTGATAACCACTTGAGTTAGAGACAAACACCACACTTTTATAGTCAGTTAGGAGTCCTGTTTATCTGTGGCTCATGTCAGAAAGAACTCTCGGGAGACCCCAGAAGATGGGGAAGGAAGGGTTAATAAATACAGAAACCATAATTACCTAAGTCAGCTAACAGATCACAAAAAGGCACAGTTAGAAAAAACTAATGTCACAGTATTATAGCAGGATGGATCTGCTTCCTTGAGTGGCAGATGTCAGGCACAATTAGCAAGGACAAGGAAGTCTGGGCCCAGGATAACACACACACTGAGTGGAGTTCCTTTGGTCATTTCAGTTGTTAGCACAAGAGAGGGCAGGCTGTCCTCTCCATCTCTTTTACCTACGCTTGGATATTTGTGCATCTACAGCTATAGAAAATAAATTCAGGAGTCAGGAAGAGGCTGTGGGCTAAAACCACAGGAGGCTGAGGCAGGAGAATCACTACCTGCTCTAGACCAGAGTGGCTACCATGGCAGACCCTGTGTGTAAAGACAAACAAAGCTAGCAAACAAAAAATAGTCTGAGGACACAGGAAGATGAGGAGGATGAGGAGGAACAGGAGAGAAAGGAAGAGGAGGAGGTGATGGGAAGAGGGAGGAAAAGGGGGATAACTGATCCCAGCCTGAAAGTTTCTGGTTTCCACAGCCTCTGGCCAGGCCTTGGGGAGACAATGACATGCAGCGCTGTGACCCAGAGGACAGCATGGAACAAAGTCCCGGCTCCCCAGACCATGGCTGAGGCCTGGAGCCGGGTCTATGTTGGGAAGAGGGAAGGTTTAACTCCTCCACCTGCAACTCTTGTTAGGTCCAGCTGTCTGGACATGATGAGGCATCATCACAACTCATTGCTATTGGGTGGGATCTTCAGAGAAGAGCCAATCAGCATGGCTGGGTCCAGATTTTGAAGTCCACCTACACTAGCCTGGACTCCTGTGCCCCAGTATCCTGGATGTGCCACAGTTGCTGCTGCTGCTGCTGCTGCTGAAGGTGGCCCTGGACCCATGGCTGGGGTAAGGGGGGTGTGGGTGAGGAGGAGGGTTTGAGTGTAGTTTTAGGAGGAAAATGACCTCTGCAGCTAGGACCAAGGGCCCAGGGCCAGTCCAGAGGCTCCAAGCTGCCCTAGCTCAGTGGCTCCTGCCCGCTGCCCAGCTATTTCCTGGCTAGTGCACCTGGTGCCAGGGTGCCTTGGGGAGATGACACCAGGGACCACCAGCAACTCCTCAGTCTGCCTGGGTTGGCATCTCCTGAGGGAGAAAATGGGCTCCAGCATGGTATTTCTCCACCTTCATGTCCTGACCCGGCCTTGGTGCATCATCACCATGGGTTACAAGACGACATGCAGTTTATGGCTTTGACAGTAAACTGGAGATTCCCACGATGGAGCCATGGGTGGCAGGAGACTTGGAGCCTCCAGGGCTCCACACAGACTCAGTGAGCGAACCTGGCGGCACCGCTGGGCTACTACCACCCAAGTGGGGGTGAGTGAACGTGGGTTGGAGACGGAGAGCACCAACCTCCTGGTCTCCACTGACGTGTGCCAGCTCTAAAGTCCAACATTCGACTGAGGCCACAGGACACAAGGAAAGAAAGAACCCACGCTAAACATCAGTTTAGGTTGAAATCTGGTGGGTAGGCAGGGCTGACCTCAGCATGGGACCAAACAGTGTTGGAGAAATGTCTGGCTGAATCCCTGGGCCCAAAGGAGCCTCCATGTGGGTGTGAGTGGTGGGTTTTGACCTTTAAGATTACCTCTCCCTGAACAAAGACCTGCACTGATGGATGGTGATTGACACAATTCAGATCTAGAGGCCAGAGGGAGGAGGCAGCTTGGCAGGGCCCAGCAGATCTGCCTGGAGGAGGATTGCCTGGACTAGATGCTCAGTCACCTGGCAAACAAGAAGTACGGTCCACTACATCTTCCCTCTAGTCTGAGCAGGGAGGTGAGAGGTGACTGCAGGAGAGATGGTTGGAAGGGGGGAAGCATCTGAGGCTATCAGACCAGAGTGACACTTGGCCACAGGACAGAGGAGGGGCCCACCATCACTGGGCAGGAGAGAGAGCTCAGAGAACAAGACTCTTGCCTGGTGTCACAGTCTTCCATTGTCAGATTAACACAAATTAACTGTCTCAGTAGTCTAGTCCATTGACAAGATCTCGGTTCATTTTAGAGACATTGGCATAAATATAAAGTTGAAAGTGGATGATACACACATGCACACCCACTGGAAACACACAAAAAGAAGAAACCTGGCATCACAGCAACTCACACTATGAGCAGGTGCTCATAGTGAGCTTGTTTACCCCGGGATTCACAGGCTCCCCCGCCCTACCAGGACCAGAAACGCAGGCCGCCCCGCTTCAGCCTGGCTTCAGCCTGCTGTCTATACGTGGGGTCTAGGATCCCAACTCAGGACCTTCTGCCTGCAAGGCAGAGGCTTAACCCCTGAGCCACCTCTCCAGCCCCAATTTTTAACATTTTAATAAGTTAAGGTTTTATTTATTTATTTATTTATTTATTTATTTTTTATTAAAAATTTAATTATACATTTTAAAATTTTTTACCAGTTCCATCCCTCCCCCCTCCTCCCCCCGAACCCCCTCCTCTCCTTCCCCATCCCCCAGTGCCTCCCCCCCAATTCCCAGAGAGTCCTTTATTGTGTACGCCTAACTCTCCACTGGGTCCTCCTCTCCGATGACATATAAGGACCCAGTGGCATTTCCATAAGCCCTTTCTCTTGTTCCCCTTAAGCATAGGAGCACTACTATGGCTGTCAAACCCTTGCCTCCAGGGGTCTCGGTGCCCTTAACAGATGCTAGACTTTATGAGGGCAACAGTGCGCTGGACATTGCGCAGGGCATGCAAAGTCCCATTATGATTGGTTTGGCCCCAACTATTGTTGAGAATCTTGCAAATCGTTGCTCCTCCCATCCTTTTGCTCTTACAATCTTACCGCCCCCTCTTCCGCAAATGTCCCTGAGCTCCAGGATGGGGAGAGATTAGGCTGGCCTAGTTCTATGTGATTGATATAGAGTCTCTGAAGTTCTGGATTGTGGTTTGTTGATTTTCTTTTGCAGTTTTGCTGCTCCTGCAATTCCCTTCACTCCATTCTGCTGGGCACTGTATATCACCCCCTGGCCAGAGACAAAAAGCTGTTAAACTGGAGTCTTGTTGTAATAGCACATTCAAGGGTAGATGTAATAAGAGTAGGAAACCTCACTGAGGGAGGGGTCCATCACCCATTTGCAAAATGATTACTTTTTATCTGCTAGACTAAGTTAAGGTTTTATAAAGCAGCCAGCAATTAAGAAAGTTTTAAAGCTCAAAAATCTACTTGACTACTTAATTTCACAATACTTGTGGGCAGAGAGCCCAGCCTGAGGGAGGCCATGGCTCACAGTGGGCTGCAGACTGCAGGGAGCAGCAGGCTGTTACCTCAGGCATCTTCCCTCCTCCCATCCTGAGACAGACTCTGAGCTGTCCTGGGGAAGAGCTAGCCTGGGCTGAGGGTGTAACCAAGGGGTTACAGCTTTTTCCTGACCAGCCAAAAAATCTGAGTTGGGATCCTCAGATCCCACATGAAAGTGCCAGTGGACATGGTTGGGGATCCTGGGAAACCCCAGAGGAAGCCATTACGGCTGGTTTGGCCAGCCAGCTCTGGTTTAATTAGAGACCCAGGTTCATAGCAATAAAGTGGGAGAATGATGGAGAATGATTCTTGATATCGCCCTTGGGCCTCCACAGACACACCCCCTCACACACATGTGCACCCAGCCTATGTAGAAACACACATTGGTTAGACTTTTAGTTGGAGTGACATCACTTTAAAGTTTTTTCCCCTTTGAATTTTTGTCTTTATGTGTTTTTAAATCATTCTTTGAAATAATGAAGTAATGAAAAATAAAAAATAGTACACTAATTATAAAGAGAAAGCACACACATATACACACACACGCACTTATCCCATACCACATACATGGAAGAAAAGTAAAATGAAGTAAAATAAAAAGAGAAGGAGGAATCCTTACACAGCTCAGCCCGCCCTTACAAGGTCCTATCACTATCCCATGGCAGTTGCAGCAGGGACAAGAGCTGACCATGTACCTCTTGGTTCCATAAAAGACCCCATTTTGCCCTATGTGGAACCAGCTCCCCCCCCTCAGTCCTTCAACCACGCACATGTCCAGGGACACAAAACCCCCCGCACCTCCCACAGCTGCAGCTGTTTCTCCGCCCTGGCCACAACAGCCCTGCAGTTTGGTCCCAATAACCCACTTTTGTTTACAGGACGGGGCGAGGCTTATGGGGGGGGGGTCTGGCTGAGAACCCGACGCTCAGGACAGGCGCTGTGTGAAGCTAGGTCAGAAACCCGGGCGCGCTCTTCCCCTCCCGACCCTAGAGCCGCAGGATTCCAGCGGATCCCGGTTTTCCTGAGACAGGAGCCCTGTGCGAGGGCGGAGGGAGGAGTCGCCCCGGGGCCCTGCGAACCTGCGCGCTGCAGCGTCTCCTTCCCGAGCTCCAGGTATCTGCGGAGCCACAACACGCACGTGTCCTCCAGGTAGGTCCTGCTGCGCTCCGCCGCACCGATGTCCTCCCACTTGCGCCGGGTGATCTGAGCCGCCGCGTCCGCCGCGGTCCAGGAGCGCAGGTCCTCGTTCAGGGCGATGTAATCCCGGCCGTCGTAGGCGATTTGATGGTACCCACGGAGGAGGCGCCCGTCCGGCCCCACGTCACAGCCGAACATCCACTGGAGGGTGTGAGAGCCTGGCCCCGCCCCCGCCGTCAGCCCCGCCCCGCCGGCAGCCCCGCCCACCCGCGGGATTCTGACTAAACCTAAACCTGGTCGTGGTCCAACTGCCCTTTGGGGCCAGGGTCCCCGCGGGTCCCTCAGTCTCGGGACCTCGGATCTGAGTGCGACCCGGGGAAACGCGGACCTTCCTTGGGGACGAGGAGGGTCGTGACCACCATCCGGGCCGGGGTCACTCACTGCCCGCGCTCTGGTTGTAGTAGCCGAGCAGCATCTGCAGGTTCACTTTTTGGGTCTTTGCTGAGACCTTGGCGATCTATGTCTGCTCCTCCCGGTACTTGGGCTCGTCCTGCGCCACCCACGGCGCCTGCGGCTCACCCTGGGAGTCTCCATGTCGCTGTCGAAGCGCATGAGCTGCGTGTCGTCCACGTAGCCCACGGCGAAGAACCGCGGTTCCCCGAGGCCGGGCCGGGACACGCAGATGGAGAAATAGCGCAGCGAGTGGGAGCCTGGAGAGAGACGCGATTCCAGCCGCACCCCATTTTCCTCCTCGGGACAAACGAGCCCTGACCCAGGGCTGACGAAGGAGTTGCCCTTGGCCCCTAGGTGCCTTCTCCCCTTGGGACCCTGGGCCAGGTGCAGAGGCCATTCCCCTCCAGACTCGCCCTCTCCCCCCCCCCCAACCCGCAGAGGTCCTTGGCGGGGCCAGGATAACCTCCAGTAGCAGCAGTGTCCATGGCGCCAGGACCATTCTGGAGAATGCTGGAGACTCGAGAAAGTGAATCCCAAGGAGTCCGAGTGCCGTCCTGTAAACAAACTCTCTGGAGTCAACACTCAATAAATAAGAGACCTGCCACTAGTCATTCCTGTCTAGGCAGAATGTCGCGACAAAGGTTGTGAGACAGAGAAGTGAAACTGGGGAGATGGGGAATCCCCAACTCTGGGCTGTTGGCACCTGGCATCCCTCCGGTGACTACACAGACACCGCCTGGGGACCCAGGACTTTGCCCTGTTCTATCCTTGGGGTCGCAGCTTCTGGGAGGCAAAGACCAGGATCACCCAGGGAGCTGTCTGTGTATTTCAACAGCTGAAATGAATACAGGACACAGATAATTTATGGAACCAGAGAAAAAAAGGACCTAACGATGTAAGGAAACAATGTCTGATATTTCTATTAGGACAGCAGCAGGGCTCATACAAACACCAGGAGTCGAGAAAACTGGCCACACCATATCAAAAGGAAGACCAGAGAGAGGAGTGTACTTTCTACCTTGCTAGTCTGCCCACATGGTAAAATACTGAACCAGCTCTCTTCATCTTATCCACTTTTCAAGCAATGATCCCACCAGTATGAGCTGGGTCTTTCCACACCAATTATACAATTTCCTACAGGCTTGCTCAGTGCTTCCCCCGAATAATTCTTCGTAGGCATACCTAAAGGCTGACTCTTCCATTGTCAAATGAACACAAATTAACTATCCCACTAGCCTAGTCCATGGACAAGCTCTCTGTTCAATTCAGAGACATTGACATAAAGATAAAAGTTGAAAGTAGATGAACACACACATGCATACTTACTGCAAACACACAAAGGAAGAAACCCAGCATCACATCAGCTCCCACTATGAGCAGGTGCTGCTGTCAGAATCCCCTCTAATCCCCCTTTCCATGCACTGGATTGCAGATGCTGCTTGTAACTAAATTGTGGACAGGAGACTCCAGATAGCAGGAGTTCAAAGCCAGAATGTTCCTGTCTTCAGTCCAGTCTCCTGGGCACAGAGGCCTTGCTGGGCCTCTTGGACCATGAAGGAGAAACACCTGCTGCTGGGGCCACACTGGGCCCCGAAGGACAAGGGGACCAGTGTCCTCAGCAGCACAGGAGCCGCTGCCTCCTGTAAAGATCCTGCAGGAGACGTGGACACTGCCCATGGGCTGAGGGCAGCATGTGGTGCTGTGACAGGGACCAGAGCCCAGGACAGGATGCTGCTGAGTGACCCCAGCAAAGCCCATGTGGACAGAGCTCCAGCGGGCACAGCTCTGTCCACACATGCTTCACACAAACATCTCTTGCTCCACCTGCCCTGCTTCGCAAAGCCAACAAGTTCCACAAGATTTCCAAAGCCTTCATCTATTTCATCCAGACATTACAATTTCTTCTTTAATTAACTTGCCAACTACCAAGGCCAGGATTTGGAATTAACTATCAAATTCTCAAAACAAAATTAGCCACCCAGGACAGTATAGAACACAGTGATGGTGGGTGATGATAGGCTAATCTCAGATCTTCACATTCCCACCATAAGAGCACAGACATCTTTAGACACCTTTGACACAAGAGAACTCTGACACTTGAAGCCACAGCTCTGTGTTTCTGGTTCCCACGGTGCAGCTGTCTCAAGCTGCAGGATGAGACCATGAACACACTCAGGGCGGTCACTGCAGAGATGACATTCTGAGCTGCCACCATCACTCAGGAGCCCAGATTTGAAGAGACCCTGAGACCCACACTGAACTCAACCCTGAATTCAGGCCCTCAGGTGTCACCTTTACAAGCTGTGAGAGACACATCAGAGCTCTGCGCACTGTCCCTGTCTGGGAAGAGAAAGAACAGGCCACACTCAGAGGCCAGAGATGTGGCTGCAGGAGGAATGATGGGCTGGCTGACTCCCTCTCTACCCCAGGGGCTCAGGGATCACCCTGCTCCCCACACTCACCTGCAGCCTGAGCATAGCTCCCCCTTCTTCTACCTGTGGAGAGACAGATTGTGAGACCAAGGAAGTACATTCCACAGGAAGTTTCTAGAATGACTGCAACACAGGGAAGAGTCAGGAGATGTGAGGAAAGGCCATGAGCAAGGACCACATGGACCATCCTCCTGGAGGCCTGTCCTCAGCAAGGACCTTCCCCTCTGACCTCTGACTGCTGGGAGTCAGGCCCCACCTACAGCCATCAGTGAATGTGTCCATCATGTTCCATGTGCTTTACAGGAGAGTCAGTGTGGGCAACACAGATCCAGGCTGTACTCTGTGTGTGTGTGTGTGTGTGTGTGTGTGTGTGTGTGTGTGTGTGTGTGCGCGCGCGCTGTTTCTGATTAATCAGAGAGAACACACTCCCATGAGGGTCTGAGAAAATCCTCAGACCCTCCCTTCCCACCTGCCCACTGCACCTACCACAGCTCCAGTGACCACAGCTGCAAGGAGAACCAGGCCAACAATAGCCAGTGTGGGGAAGGTGGGCTGAGGAGGCTCTGGGAAGGGAAGGAACAGTGAGGGTCTGACCCAAGCTCTTAGCTCTGTCCCTGCCCAGGTTTCCACAAGGCCCCTGCTTTCCTGTGCCCACACCCCTCCTTACCCCATCTCAGGGTGAGGGGCTCAGGCAGCCCCTTATATAGCACATAGCAGGTGTATCTCTGTTCCTCCTCAGAAAGCACCACCACAGCTGCCCACTTCTGGAAGGTTCCATCCACTGCAGGCCTAGTCTCCATAAGCTCCATGTCCTGGGTCAAGTCCTCCACATCCTTCTGCCAGGTCAGGGTGATGTCTGCAGGGTAGAAGCCAGGGCCCAGCACTTTAGGGTGACCTTCCCTTCATGTCCAGAGTAAGGGGTCACATGTGCATGTGGGGGATCTGAGGGAAGAATTGGGAGATTCAGTCAATTTGAATTCTTCCTGAGTGATCCTGTGACCATCCAAAGAATGGTCAGAAGTATTTGTTTGTGGGAGATGTGCAAACCCCACAAAAAACCTAGATCCAGACTACAGAAACTGTTCTTTAGAAAGTTCTAGAATATAGGTCCCTTTCAGGGTGGGAGACTTTAGATCTCTAACAGGCAAAATACACTTCTGTCCCTGAGTGAGTGGGCCAGGATGATTCAGAAATGAGGTTTACTCAGATCTTTGGAGACACTGAGTGTGGGCAGAGAACCCAGCCTGAGGGAGGCCATGGCTCACAGTGGGCTGCAGACTGAAGGGAGCAGCAGGCTGGTTACCTCAGGGATCTTCCCTCCTCCTATCCTGAGACTGACTTTGAGCTGTCCTGAGGAAGGGTTACCCTGGGGCTGAGGGTATAATGCAGAGGTTACAGCCTGTATTAGTCAGGGTTTTCTAGAGTCACGGAATTCACAGAGGGAATATATATATATATAATATATATAGGAAATTTATCGAGTTGGCTTACAGGTATGGCCGAGGTAATCCAACAATGGCTCCCAGTAGCTGCTCAGTTCGGTAGTCAAGTGGGTGATGGCTGAAAGCTGGAGAATTCCTAGAGTTTTTAGTCTAATGGAAGGTTAGAGAGTGAAAGAAACCGGGTGGCCAGAAAGAAGAGTAATTCCTACCACAGCTGCAAGAAGCATCTCTTCTCTTTGATGGCTCCATTTTATATGGTGCAGTACTGGGAGGATCCTATGAGATCTTTGGAGGTTCTGATAGGATCTAGGGCAGGTATAATCCCTTCAGGTGGCCTCAGTTGATCCTTCTAGGTGTAGTCTCAGCCCATCTTAATTAATACCAGGTGTGTCAAGTTGACACCCAGGCTTAACTATTACAAGTCCACCCCTTGTCAAATTGACCAAATCACATTTTCTTAGGTCATTAAAAATCTCCAAATAAAAACAGTAAGATTCATAATTCCGCCTAACATAACTATCCACGTACAACTGCACACGCATTGTTTTTTCCAAGATAAGTAGCAATGCCCCTTGAGAAATGCTTAGTCTTTAGTATCCTATAACACAATATCATAATGTAGATTACAACATTTTATCACATAACTACAGATTAGCATTATATTAAATAACATAAATGTCTTCTTAGAGTATGTGCACATGCATAAGCCTATTCTTGACAGTCTAGTCCAGGAGCACTCATGGTAATTACAATCCTTATTTCTGTAATTGGTCACAGGGCCTCAGGCGGTATTTATAACTATTTTCTTCTACTACCCATTCTGTATTTCCTCCACCTTCAGCAAGTACTTCTGCAGGTTTTGGCTCTTTACCTAGAGGGGTTACTCAGCCCTTCATTTCTGGAGGATATGGACCATTTACTGTCTTGCCTACATTGGGTTGTTGTAATTTCCCATTGACCTTAATAACAGGACATGGTAACACCAAGAGACGCCCTAGTGGATTTCCTGTACTCCAGACATAGTCTTACTACGATTATGGAGATTCAATCCAATTTCCCTTTGGTGGTCAGGGTCAATCACCTCTCCTAACACTGTTATTTCTTTCTTAGCCTATTGACTTGTGGGAACCAGTTCCCACTCACGCATCCATTCACTCACTCAAACACACAGCTGCTGGCCATGATGAAAGCAGGTTTCAGCCATCCCCACCTCCGCCTCTATGCCCAGAGACTCATCACAGGACAGGGAGATTGTCAGTAGCAGATCTCTGTTTATTGGGGGGAGAAAAGGAACTTTTATAGACAAAGGCCACCAAGGCGTGAAATGGGCATCCAATTGTGTCACAGGTCAACACATCCTACAGGTGCTAATAATGGTCAAGTTCAATGCCATTTAGCACAGGGGGCAGGTAGATACCTGAAAGCCAATTAGGGCTCTCTGTGACGCGATCAGGGTCACGCCCAAGACCCTTGCCCTCAGCGCCATCTTTTTTTTTTAAAGTGCAAAGTAATTTTTTACTAATTATCTTGAATGTCAACTTGATGCAATACAGATCCTAAATATATCTGAAAATCTGTATCTGAGTAATTAGTATGCATTGTATTTGACTATACTTGTTTATCATATTCATAGTCTTCATAGCTTATTCCTTGTGTATCATATGCATTTAATACTAAAATTCAGAACAAACATTATTCCTGCCTTCTTAATGAGTAGTCTTTTAGATCATAGTGTTGGGACAGAACACTCACTCGGGAGGTGACCCAACTCAGGAGACCACGCTGACAACGAGATCAATGCAAACAGCAAGAGGTTTTATTGTCCAGCACGCTGGGGCCGCTCCAGGAATGAAGGAGGCGACCCTGAGCACACAGGGCACAGACTTTTTATACAATTTTTGTAAGGAGGTATTGAGGTAGTGAGGTGTTACCATATAATTGGCTTATACACTTAACTTTTAAACTCATTGGTGCAAGTTTAGGCGCGAAGGGAGTGGGGCAGGGTTTGGTGGCGACGAGCATAGCAGCACGTACTCCAGCTTTACCTGGAAACCTGGGGATGAGTGTGTTTCCTTGGAATTCCCAGTATCTGACCTGGACACACACGTCCTTTGCCTTTTTTGGGAATCCTTGGGTTGGGGTAAGATAGCGTGATTCTGAGACTAGCTCATCACATTCTTGCTTGCCTAGGAAATTTCTTTTTCTACATTAATTCTTTCAATAGCGATAGCGTATTGATAGTATGCACTTGGACAGGTTTATCTTATTGTAAGTTCAGTATCAAGAATCATATGCTCATGATATACAAGATACTCCACACAAGTTAGGGCCGAAGCATTCATATTTGGACTTTGCATGCCCTGCACAATGTCCAACACACTATGGACCTCACATAGTCTAGCATTTGCTAAAGGCACTAGGATCCTGGGAGGCAAGGGATCGATAGCCACAGTAGTGTTCCTATGCTTAACAGGAACACAGGAAAGGGTTTTGGGAAATGCCACTGGGTCCTTGCACCTCATCGGAGAGGAGGACCCAGAGGAGAGTTTGGCATGCACATTAAAGGATGCTCCGGAGATGGGAGGGGGAGGCACTGGGGGATGGGGAGAGATGGGGGAGGGGAGGGGGGGCACAGGGGAATAGGGGGTTGGAGGAAGGGGGGACTGGTGTACCTGTTAAGTTTGTACCTCAGCGCCATCTTTAGTTCCATGTGCTCAGCCATGCCCTGGGGCAAATCGTGGGCGGGCCCAACATCTCCCCCTTTTGTTTTTATATGAGACGGTCCAGGAGGCTACCTGGGACTGAGCAGACCAAATGGTCTTGAGTGACTGTGCCTGTCTTAGGGGTGAAAAAAACCTCCCACCATGGTCTGACCCATCATGGGATCTTGTAGTCTCCAGGTATAATACTACAAGTCCTGTCTTAGATTGATCCATGGCCAGGTTTCCACTTGCCTGTCTCTGGCTCCCAGTCCTCTGTATGAGGTTGGCTTAACCAACCTTGGGGGTTTGAGCCATATTTAAAGGCCTGTATCGCATATTGGACATGTACTGCACTTGACAAGTTAGCTAGACCGGAGAGATTTTTCATTGGGCAGGAGTCATGCATATGGTGGAGAAGACAGGTTGGCATCAGTACCAGGCATGGCAGCAGGTGACTTTTCGGGGGCGTGGCAGGGATATTCAAAGGCCATAGATGCCTGTAGTGTGGTCTCAATGATGGAGCACTGCTGAGAGATGTGCTGAAAAAACACTTAAGCGGTATAGTTATTAAAAGAACAATTTTTCTAGATGTTAGGTCAGACCCAGCTCGACTCCATCCAGGCAAGGAAGGTATCACTTAGGCCTATAAGGATCACATCTTCCTTGAGCACACCGTGGATAGTTTGTGAGAGAGAAAAAGCAAAGAAAGCTCCCTCAAGGGCTTTTTGTCCCTTGGTTTGGCTTGTTAGTCTAGGGATGATTCTTTTGGGTCTCCTTCATGAGGATCCTCCTGTGGATAGAATTTAAGATTCCTTGCCGGAATCCAAATCAGGGAAGACTCCCCAATTGGGAAGACACATCCAAATCCTCTTCCCATCGTGATCAAGGGATCAGGCCCCCTCCATTGCCCAGTTAGGAGGTCCTTCCAACGCACCTTAACAGAAGGTTTGGTGGATAGGCTTCCCCAGTGTTTTTGGAATCTTGATTCAAGTTGTCCTTTTTGAAAATTTAAGGGGGCTGGAGAGGTGGCTCAGGGGTTAAGCCTTTGCCTTGCAGGTGGAAGGTCCTGAGTTCGGATCCTAGATCCCATGTATAGACGCCAGGCAAAAGCGGGGGCAGCCTGCATTTCCGGTCCTGGTAGGGCGGAGCCTGTGAATCCCAGGGCAGAGTAAACAAGGAGGAGGCGGTCCATGGTGGTTCCCGGATTCGTCCGTGGTTCTACACACACACACACACACACATACATGCGCACAATTGAATAAATAATAAAAAAATTATTAAAAAAAAAGAAAATTTAAGATGTTGATGGTAAATAATGCCAACCCCAGTTGTTGGTGCGGGCTTAGTCCCCCTTTTTGTTTTTGTAATTGGGCCTTTAAATATTGGTGATTTCTAAAAAAAAAAAAAAAAAATATTGGTGATTTCTTTCAACAATGGCTTCTCCTTGAGGATTATATAGGATTCCTGTGGTATGAGTAATATGCCAGGTCTGAAAAAAGTTCTGTGAAGTTTGACTAGTAAAACAAGGGCCATTATCTGTCTTAATTTGGTTGGGTAACCCTAGGGAGGCAAAGCACTGTAAAAAATGTGACTGTGCATGTTTAGCCTTTTCTCCTCTATGTGCAGATGCCCAACATGCCTGAGAGAATATATCTATAGAAACAAAGACATATTTAAGTTTACCAAATGGTGTATAATGAGTAACATCTGTTTGCCACAGCATATTAGGTTTTAATCCTCGGGGATTAACCCCCCAGCCCCTGTAAGAGTGGGACTTGGAGAAAAGGTTGACAGGACTTTCAGGTTTGAACAATTTTTTTTTAAGTCCTTTATAGGAACTTGAGGGAACCTATGGAGTAAGCCTCTCCAATAAGATGAGTTAAACCATGTAAGTCAGAGGCTTCTTGAATGTTAAGAGCCCATATCTCTTGTGAAGCTAATTTATCAACTAAGGCATTGCCCTGGGCTAGGAACCTGGGCAGACGGAGTGACTCCTTAAATGTTGTAAATATATAGGCTTTTCTCATCCTTTTAATGTAGATTTTAGTTCCACCATGAGGGGCGATATGGGATTGCTATCTAATCTTATATGAGCATTTATCATCCCTGGAAGTAAATTTACAATATATGTCAGGGAATAAGTTAATAGCCTCTTTATTTTCCTTTAATGCCATTATAACTGCCAATAGCTCTTTATACTGAGCTGATCTCTGGGTAGGCTGGTACTTTTGTTTTTATGGCTGAATTGAACTTCCTGGAGCGAAGGTAGCATAAGCAGATCCTGTTTTTCCCCCATCTGTGAACATGTATGGGGCACCTGGTATAAGTGTTTTAACAAAGAGTTTGGGCTCAGCAAGCGGTAAGCATTGAAGAGGCATGACTCATTTAGATGGGCTATAATGGCAACTTATCTCTCCTAAATATCCTTCTAATTCATCTCCATCCCTTTCTCTCCCTAGCAGAATTATGGATACAGGGGAGCACTCCCTGTTCTCGAAGCAGTCCTAACCTCTTTCCTTTGATAAAGGGAACAGGGCACTCTCTCGCCCGACTTTACCACATCCTTTTTGTTCCTCATAACCCTCCCAATGGGAAGCTCCGCTCCCTCAGGCATCAGCTTGTCCCGCTTACCGGCCCACACGCTGGTCCGCTTTTGCGAACCTCTGCTCCTCCCCCCTTCCCCCCTCCCCCGCTGTGCACAGCCTCATCGCAGCCTTGTACGGCTCCCCTGCCGCATGGTTCCACATTCCCACGAGTTGTCCCGCTGCAGCCACGCGCAGTCTCTCCACTGCCGCTGGTAGCGGCTTTGGTACCGGTACCCCACGCTCCTGTCGCAGCCCACAACTCTGTGTAACGTTCTTGGTGCGCACAGTGATGGGTTATCATTCTCTAAACAGCAGGCATGCTTACCATCCCCATGGTTTCCTGCACCCTGCCATGGTCCGGCAGAGTCCCCACCCAGCCCCGGCTCAGCGTGCCCACAGCTTTGCCTGCCTAGCCCCAGCTCTGCGGTCCCACGTGACTCGGCATCCCGGTATGTAGCAGCTTTTCTTTTCCCCTGTACCCCGGGCCCGCGTGGCTCATCGGTGGAGCCCCCTGCAGGGTGGCCGGGATAGCTTGTTGGCTCCAACCCCCCTGGAGCAGTGGTCCTGAATGGCTTTGGCCTCTCCCTCTCTAGCTGCACCGTTTGCTCCGGTGCAGGCTGAATTGGATTGGGAAGGAAAGCCATCTTGAGCACAGAAATTGTCGAATAATCCACGGAAGGCGGTATATTATGATTTTTTTCTCGCTCTCTGGCTAGACCTTCTATTTTATTCCACGTGTCCCATGAAAATATGCTGGTGGCCCGAGCCCACGGAGCCAATTCAAGAGCTGATTCCCACACTCTAGCAATGCCTGGATCAGAAATGTCAAACCCACAACTCCTTAATATGGACTTGAGTGCTGATGGCACTGGGTCTAGCCTGCACGTTGAATTCCCCATATTTCCCAAGTTTTCACTTACTCCGAAGTCTGCTTAGCTCCTTCCAATTTCAGAAGTGTTCCTTTGTGGTCACCACTTGTGGGAACCAGTTCCCACTCACGCATCCATTCACTCACTCAAACACACAGCTGCTGGCTGTGATGAAAGCAGGTTCCAACCGTCCCCACCTCCGCCTCTATCCCCAGAGACTCATCACAGGACAGGGAGATTGTCAGTAGCAGATCTCTGTTTATTGGGGGGAGAAAAGGAACTTTTATAGACAAAGGCCACCAAGGTGGGAAATGGGCATCCAGTTGTGTCACAGGTCAACACATCCTACAGGCGCTAATGGTCAAGTTCAATGCCATTCAGCACAGGGGGCAGGTAGATACCTGAAAGCCAATTAGGGCTCTCTGTGAAGCGATCAGGGTCACGCCCAAGACCCTTGCCCTCAGCGCCATCTTTAGTCTCATGTGCTCGGCCATGCCCTGGGGCAAATCCTGGGTGGGCCCAACATTGACCCAAGGGCATCAGAAGTCCAAAATAACCAGGAGGAAGCCCTAGCTTCCAGTTCAAAGGAATAGTTGCTGTGTCTCCTGGCAGAAGCATTCCCTGCTCTGGACCCAAAACTTCTAGGCGAGTAGAACACAGACTCCCTGGAACAGGAAGCAAAAATTTTCCTAATGGATCACTAGGGGGTGATAGTAAGGGGAGCTATTCCTATCACCCCTTGATTTTCGGACCTGTGAATCCTGGCTATAGGAGACACAGTACCATATATTGGATGCTGGTTCAAGGCACATACTGCCTTCTGGAGAATCCTGTCTCATCCCTCCAAACTATTACCACCTAACTGATGCTGTAATTGTACCTTTAAAAGGCCATTCCACTGTTCTATCAAGCCAGCTGCTTCAGGATGTGGGGAACATGAAGACCAATGAATTCCATGGTCATGAGCCCACTGCCATACTTCTTTAGCTGTGAAATGAGTTCCCTGGTCAGAAGCAATGCTGTGTGGAATACCATGATGGTGGATAAAATATTCTATAGGTCCATGGATGGTAGTCTTGACAGAAGGATTACATGCAGGAAAGACAAATCCATATCCAGAATAAGCATCTATCCTGGTAAGAACAAAGCACTGCCCTTTCCATCTTGGAAATGGTCCATTGTAGTCAACCTGCCACCATGTTGCTGGCTGGTAACCCTGGGTAATGGCTTCATATCAGAGACTCAGCATTGGTCTCTGCTGCTGACAGATTTGGAGCTCAGCAGCAGCTGTAGACAGGTCAGCCTTGGTGAGTCAAAGTCCATGTTGTTGAGCCCATGCATAACCTCCATCTCTGCCACCATGTTCACTTTGTTCATGGGCTGGTTCAATGACAGGAATGGCTGGGGAGAGAGGCTGGTGATTTTATCCACCTGATTACTGAATGCTTCCTCGACTGATATCATCTTTTTTTAAATTTTAATACATTTTTATTATTATTTCAGCTCATACAAACTTAATAGGTACACCAGTTCCCTCCCTACCTCCTCCTCCCCCCGAACCCCCTGCTCTCCCTCCCCTCACCCCTCCTGCCCCATCCCCCTGTGCCTCCCACCCCAATTCCCAGAGTCCTTTCTTGTGCATGCCTGACTCTCCTCTGGGCCTCCTCTCCGATGACGTACAAAGACCCAGTGGCATTTCCCTGAACCCTTTCCTGTGTTCCCCTTAAGCATAGGAACACTACTGTGGCTGTCAATCCCTTGCCTCCAAGGATCTTGGTGCCTTTAGCAGATGCTAGACTTTGTGAGGTCAATAGTGTGTTGGACATTGCGCCAGGCATGCAATGTCCAATTATGATTGCTTCGGCCCTAACTTGTGTGGAGTATCTTGCAAATTATTGCTCCTCCCATCCTTGTGCTCTTACAATCTTACCACCCCCTCTTCCGCAAATGTACCTGAGCTTCAGGATGGGGAGAGATTAGTCTGGCCTAGTTCTAGGTGGTTGATATAGAGTCTCTGAAGTTCTGGATAGTGGTTCGTTGATTTCTTTTTGCAGTTTTGTTGCTCCTGCAATGCCCTTCACTCCATCGTGATGGGCACTGTATGTCACCCCCTGGCCAGAGACAGAAAGCTGTTAAACTGGAGTCTTATTATAAGAGCACATTCAAGGGTAGATGTAATACTTATACCCAAAAGTGGAATCGCAGGGTCATATGGCATTTGGCAATGGGAGGGGTCAATCACCCATTTGCAAAATGGTTACTTTTTAATCTGCCGGACTATATGCCCTCCTCTTCTGGTGAGTTCATATCCCCTTAGTTGTAAATGATCAGGAACGAATTGTGAACTTAATTAGGTGTCACATTACTTTCTTGCAGTCCTTGATGGAGACCTATTTTCTCTACTGTAACATGGTCACTTCTCTCCTTGTTTCTGGTGTGGCCCTCCAGCCCCATCCCTCCTGTTCATAATCCTTGCAATTACTGTAGGTAATACATAGATTTACCTATGAGTGTCTCAAGATGGGCTGGGTGGGTTTGGTACTAGGAGCCACCTATTAGGGAGTACATATGGCACTTAATTTTCTGGGTTTGGGATACTTCACTTAATATAATTGTTTCTAATGACATCCATTTCCCGGCAAATTCCAGTAATTCATCATTTTTGATGGCTGAGTAGTACTCCATTGTATAGATGTACCACTGTTTCCTTATCCACTCGTCAACTGTTGGACATTTAGGTTGATTCCATGACTTTGCTATTGTAAACAGTGCTGCTATGAACATGGTCGAGCTTGTGCTATCGAGGCGAACCTCTGCTGCATGGGGGGTTATTCCCAAAAGTGGGATAGCAGGGTCATATGGCATTTCAATCTTTAATTTCTTTAAGAATCTCCAGACGGCTCACCAGAGTGGCTGTATGAGCCTGCATTCCCACCAACAATGTAGGAGAGTCCCCTTCTCTCCACATCCTCTCCAGCAGTTGGTGTTGTTTGTATTGTGGATTTTTGCCATCCTGACTGGGGTGAGAAGATATCTCAGGGAAGTTTTGATTTGCATTTCCCTGATGGCTAAAGAAGTGGAGCATTTTTTAAGATATTTGTTAGACATTTTAATTTCATCCCTGGTAAAATTCTGATATCATCTTTTGATGAGCATTTACATGGGACACAAATATCTTTGTGTCCTTTGCCCATTGGGAGATATCTATCCACATGCTTCTTCTCCAGATGTCTTTCTCACCAATTTCCCTATTATGTTCCTTCCAAGTCCCTGACCAGCCTGCCAAACCATTGGCTACAGCCCATGAATCAGTATACAGTCACATATCTGGCCATTTTCCCTTCCAGGCAAAGTGTACAACCATGTACACTGCCCAAAGTTCTGCCCACTGTGAAGATTCCCTTCTCCAGTGTCCTTTAGGGTTGTTGCAGAAAGGGGTTGTAGTGCTACAGCTGTCCACTTCTGGGTGGCACCGGAATAGTGAGCAGAACCATCTGTGAACCAGGCCATAGCCTTCTCTTCTTCAGTCAGCTGATCATAGGGCACACCCCAGGAGGCCATAGGTGCATGCTTGGGAATAGGCATTGCAACAAACTGAAGAACCATAGGCATTTAGGCAACTTCTTCATGTAACTTACTTGTGCCTTCAGGACCTGCTCATGCCCTGTCTCTTATGTACCATTTCCATTTGATAATGGATTGCTGCTGTGCCCATCCAAATTTATGACTTGGTGGGCCAGGTAACACCCAACTCATGATGGGCAACTCAGGTTGCATGGTAACTTGGTGATCCATTGTCAGATGTTCAGTTTCCACTAAGGCCCAGTAATAGGCCAAGAGTTATCTCTCAAAAGGAGAGTAATTGTCTGCAGATGATGGTAAGACCTTGCTCCAAAATCCCTATGGGAGCCTGCCAGAGACTCCAAACAGCATCTCTGTGACAGACACTTCCAAAACCACTGGATCTGCTGGATTATATGGCCCAAGTGGCAAGGCAGCCTGTATAGCGGCTTGAACCTGCTGAAGGGCCTTCTCTTGTTCTGAGCCCCCCTCAAAGCTGGCAGGTTTCTGAGTTAGGTATATGGGCCTGAGTAACACACTCAAGTGAGGAATGTGCTGCCTCCAAAATCCAAAAAGGCCCACTAAACTTTGTGCTTCTTTCTTAATGGTGGGAGGGGCCAGGTGCAACAACTTATCCTTTACCTTAAAGGGAATAGCTCTGTATGCCCCCACACCACTGAACTCCTAAAAATTTTACTGAAATACAAGGTCCTTGGATTTTGGTTAGATTTATTTCCCATCCTCTGTTGCACATATACCTTACCAACAAATCCAAAATGCTTCTGATGATCAGCATAATATCATCTATATAATGGGCCAGTGCAATAATTGTGGAAGATAAGCAATCAAAATTGCTGGGAACCAAGTTATGGCATAGAATTGGAGAATTAATATAACCTTAGGGTAACACTGTAAATGTATACTGCTGGCCTTGCCAACTGAAAGCAAATTGCTTCTGATGATCTTTATGAATAGGTATGGAGAAAAACCATTTGCAAGATCAATAGCTGCATACCAAGTACTAGGAGATGTGTTAATCTCCTCAAGCAATGAAACTACACCTGACACAGCAGTTGCAATTGGACTCGCAAGTTGATTAAGTTTGTGATAATTGACTATCATTCTTCATGATCCATCTGTCTTCTGTACAGGCCAAATGGGAGAGTTAAAAGGAGAGGTGGTAATAGCCATCACCCCTGCATCCTTCAAGTCCTAATATTAATTTCTGTAATTCCTCCAGGGATATGATGCTGTTTCTGATTCACTATTTTCCTTGGTCGAGGCAATTCTAAAAGCTTCCATTCGGCCTTCCCAGCAATAATAGCCCTTACTCTACATTTCAAGGAACCAATGCAGAGATTCTGCCAACTTCTAAGTATATCTATACCAATTATACATTCTAGAACTGGGGAAATAAGCACAGGATGAGTTCGGGGACCTACTGGACCTACTGTGAGTCTAACATTAGCCAAAACTCCATCAATCACCTGTACCCCATTTGCTCCTACTTTAACTGGAGGGTCACAATGCTTTTTAGGGTCTCCTGGAATCAATGTCAACTCAGACTCAGTATCTAGTAGACCCCAAAATGTCTGATTATTTCCTTTTCTCTAATGTACAGTAACTCTAATGAAAGGCCTTAGGTTCCTTTGTGGAAGGACAGGAGAAAGACTAATATTAAAACTTTTTGCCCCCGCCCCCCCACCCCGGAGCCGAGCCGCCCAGCCAGCAGCACCTGCGCGCGCGGCCACCGGCTTTGCCCCCAGCCCCCCTCCACGCCGAACCCCGGCCAGCGCCCAGGTGAGAGCGAGCCCCTCCCAGCCCCGCCCCCCACCCCGGAGCCGAGCCGCCCGGCCAGCAGCACCCACGCACGCGGCCGCCGGCTTTGCCCCCAGCCCCCTCTCCGCGCCGAACCGGAACCAGAGCCCAGGTCGCAGGTGAAGAATTCTGCCATCAACATCAGACCCTCTGCCTCTCTGGCCCACCAGGGACCTACGCATGTGGTCCACGGAAGTCACACTGCTACTCAGAATTCAATAGAGTACAAAGGAAACTCAAGCAAAACTCTAAGGAACAAAGAGAACACAGGCCATACATCTGGACTTCACTACAACCATTGTATCACATGCGAGACTCTTCACATCCAGCCTAAAGATAAGTAAACCTTTTTTCTTCTTTTTTTTCTTCCTTTTTTTCTTTTCTTTCACCTTACTGATCCTTTCTAGTATCAATGTTGTAGGTCAGCTTCCTCATACAGCCACCCCAAAAACATACAACTCCAGGGAGTACACGACCCACCCTCACATTTCACCAAGACACTAGATCATAAAAGTGCACTACCATATTTATATTCATCCCCTGGTTACGTAACTGACATACTAACATCCTAGTAGTCTCATCTAGGATATAACAATACCAATACACAAACATACCCAATCCAAGGCAAGCACTAGTAACAACTGGCAGGTGTAACAATACCAACTACATCGGTTCAGTGAAAAACACACAGAAACTGAAAGGTTCTAAAAAACAAGACAACAATGTACAAGTCAAAGTGCAGATCCACGAGAAACAAACCCCAAGAACAATCTCCCACCAAAAGAATCAATCCCATAACGATGGATTGCGACCAGAACAAATCCATAGAAAATAGCCATGAAAGCCAGACCCAACATAACGACTTTGAGAGTATGATCATTACCATGATTAATAATATGAAAGAGGAAATCTGAGAAGAGTTAAATAACCGTGTCAACCACTTTGAACAGGAACACAACAGGAACCTGGAGGAGTTGAGAAAAACAGTTCAAGAAACAAAAATAGGTATAGAGCAGGTAAAACAGTCTCAGGCAGAGTTTAAAATTGAACTAAGAGAAAAGTTATCTTCAACCCAAAACTCGACAGAGAGTCTTATCAGCAGAACAAATGAGGCAGAAAATAGAATCTCAGATCTTGAAGACAAAGTAGGAGAATTAACCAGCTCAATGGAAGAGATTGTTAAAGCCAAAAAGATACTGGAGAGGAACATTCAAGAAATATGGAACACCCTGAAGAAACCTAACATGCGCATTCATGGAATACCAGAACAAGAATCCCAAAATACCACACCTGAGGAAATATTTCAATTCATCATAAATGAAAACTTCCCACAATTAAAGAATGAGAGGCCTATCCAAATACAAGAGGCATTTCGCACTCCAAACAGATATGACCAAAATAGAAAATCGCCACGGCAAATAATAGTCAAAACACTCCACATTCAAGACAAAGAAAAGGTGCTGAGAGCTTCAAGAGAAAAAAAGCAACTCACTTTAAAGGTAAACCTATTAGAATAACAAATGACTACTCAATGGAAACAGTAAAAGCAAGAAGAGCTTGGAGAGACATACTTCAAGTATTAAATGAGCAAAAATGCCAACCCAGACTGATATACCCGGCAAAACTATCTGTCATGATTGAGGGAGAAAGAAAAGTTTTTCAGCACAAAGACAACTTGAAGGGATACATGTCTACCAAACCAGGCCTTCAAAAAATGCTAGAAATGATACTCAAGCTTGAAAAAAAGAACAAGCGTATCCAGGAGGACAGAATGGAAGTATAATACCAACAAAATATAAATATCAAACAACATGCTTACAAAATCTACTAAACATAAAAAATGTCCAGAATTAAAAATAATTTCTCCATTATAACATTAAATGTCAACGGCATTAACTCACCGATTAAGAGACACAGATTACAAACTTGGATTAAAAACCACAATCCAACAATCTGCTGCCTTCAGGAAACTCATCTCACCACAAAAGATAGGCACGTCCTAAGAATGAAAGGCTGGTCCAAAATCTTGCAAGCTAATGGAACCAGGAAACAGGCAGGGGTAGCAATTATGCTTTCAGACAAAGTGGACTTCAAACCAAAGAAAATCATAAGAGACACAGATGGATACTACATTTTAGTCACAGGTACAATTCACCAGGAAGACTTCACAATACTGAACATATATGCACCCAATATGGGCCCCTCCACATTCATTAAGAAAACCCTACAGCATCTAAAGCAAGAAATCAACCCCCAAACAATAATTCTCGGGGATTTCAACACCGCCCTCTCAACATGGGATAGATCAACAGGTCAAAAGCTTAACAGAGACACTTTGGAGCTTAACCAAACCCTTACTGAAATGGACCTTACAGATCTCTATCGAACTTTTCACCCATGTACCAAAGAATACACATTTTTCTCAGCAGCACACGGAACTTTCTCCAAAATAGATCACATATTGGGCCACAAAATGAATCTACACAAATACAAAAAAGTCAAAAAATACAAAAAAGTCAAAATTCTAGCCTGTGCCCTATCAGACCACCACGGCCTAAAGCTGGACATCCACAACAACACAACAAACAAGAGAAAATACACTAACTCCTGGAAACTTAACAATATGATGCTGAATGAGAACTGGATTCAGGAAGAAATTAAACAGGAAATTCAAGATTTTCTGAAAGTAAACGAAAATGAAAATACAACTTACCAAAATCTCTGGGACACAATGAAAGCTGTTCTAAGAGGTAAGTTCATAGCTCTTAATGCCTACATCAGAAAATTGGAAACATCAGAAATAAATAATTTAACGATGCAGCTTAAGGCTTTGGAGAAACTTGAGCAATCTGATCCCAAAAGTAATAGAAGAGAGGAGATTAGCAAAATAAGGGGAGAAATATCTGAAATCGAGATTAAGAAAACGATAGAAAAAATCAACCAGTCAAAAAGCTGGTTCTTTGAAAAAATCAATAAGATTGATACACCCCTAGCTAAATTAACCAAAAGCAAGAGAGAGAAAACCCAAATTAACAAAATTAGAAATGAACATGGAGTTATCACTACGGATACCCAAGAAATCCAGAGAATTATAACATCATATTTCAAAAACTTATACTCTGTGAAGTTTGACAACACAAAAGAGATGGATGAATTTCTAAGTAAACACAACCTACCTAAATTGAATCAGGAAGTTGTGAATTATTTAAATAGTCCTATAACATACAAGGAAATTGAAGAAGTAATCTCGAATCTTCCCACCAAAAAATGTCCTGGGCCAGATGGATTCAGCACAGAATTCTACCAGACATTTAAGGAGTTAATAACACCAATACTCCTTAAACTGTTCCATCAAATAGCAAAGGAAGGAACACTGCCAAATTCCTTCTATGAAGCTAATATCGTCTTAATCCCAAACCCTAATAAAGATGCACTTAAAAAAGAAAACTATAGGCCGATCTCTCTGATGAACACAGATGCAAAGATTCTCAACAAAGTCTTAGCAAATCGGATTCAAAAACATATCAAAAAGATCATTCACGGGGACCAAGTAGGCTTCATCCCCGGCACACAAAGTTGGTTCAACATACGCAAATCAATAAATGTAATTCATCATGTAAACCAGTCCAAAGTCCAAGACCACATGATACTCTCCATAGATGCAGAAAAAGCCTTTGACAAAATCCAACAGCCTTTTATGATCAAAACGCTAGAGACTGTACGAATGGAAGGAACCTTTGTCAATATAATAAAAGCTGTATACAACAAGCCTACAGCAAGGATTATGCTTAATGGGAAACAATTGGAAGCATTCCCACTTCGATCAGAAACTAGACAAGGCTGTCCACTCTCACCACTTCTATTCAATATTGTACTTGAAGTCTTAGCTGAAGCCATAAGACAAGAAAGGGACATAAGAGGGATTCAAATCGGCAAGGAAGAAGTCAAACTATCTCTATTTGCAGATGACATGATCTTATACCTGAGGGATCCCAAAAACTCCACCAGGAAGCTCCTGGAACTAATTGAGAAGTTCAGCAGGGTGGCAGGATACAAAATAAATGTGCAAAAATCAGAGGCCTTCCTATATGCCCAGAATGAAAGAAGTGAAAAAGCCTTGAGAGAAACAATACCATTTATTATAGCCCCTAAAAAAATGAAATACCTTGGTATAAACTTAACCAAGGAGGTAAAAGACCTTTACAATGAAAACTTTAAAACCCTAAAGAAAGAAATAGCAGAAGACACCAGAAGGTGGAAAGACCTCCCATGTTCCTGGATTGGTAGAATCAACATCGTAAAAATGACCATCCTACCAAAGGCAATATACAAATTCAATGCTATACCAATTAAAATCTCAAAGCAATTCTTTAAAGAAGTTGACCAAATAATCTCAAAATTCATAAGGAGGCACAAAAGACCCAGGATAGCAAAGACAATCCTGAGTAACAAAAACACTGCTGGAGGTATTACCATACCAAACCTTAGTTTATACTACAAATCCATAGTTATAAAGACAGCCTGGTACTGGCTCCAAAATAGACACACAGATCAATGGATAAGGATTGAAGACCCAGATATAAGCCCACAAAAATACAGCCATTTGGTCTTTGACAAAGGGGCCCAAAAAATCCAATGGAAAAAGAACAGCATCTTCAACAAATGGTGCTGGCAAAACTGGATCTCCACATGCAGAAGATTAAAGCTGGACCCATACTTGTCACCATGTACAAGACTTAATTCCAAATGGATCAAGGACCTTGATTTAAGGCCAGAGACTTTAAAAACCATAGCTGAAAGGATAGGGAACTCCCTTGAGCTGATTGGGCTAGGCCAACATTTCCTAAACAGACATCCAATGGCACAGTCACTGCTACCAACTCTCAACAGTTGGGATCTTGTGAAATTAAAGAGCTTCTGTTCAGATAAAGAGATTGTAACACGAGCTCAAAGGCCACCCACAGAATGGGAGAAAATCTTCACTAACCACATATCTGACAGAGCTCTACTGTCCAGAGTGCACAAAGAACTTAGAAAACTAAACTCCAAGGAAAACACTGGCCCAATTAAAAAATGGGCCCTGGAACTTCAAAGAAACTTTACCAGGGATGAAATTAAAATGTCTAACAAATATCTTAAAAAATGCTCCACTTCCTTCGCCATCAGGGAAATGCAAATCAAAACTTCCCTGAGATACCATCTCACCCCGGTCAGGATGGCAAAAATCCACAATACAAACAACGACAAATGCTGGAGAGGATGTGGAGAGAGGGGAACTCTCCTACATTGTTGGTGGGAATGCAGGCTTATACAGCCACTCTGGCGAGCTGTCTGGAGATTCTTAAAGAAATTAAAGATTGAAATACCATATGACCCTGCTATCCCACTTTTGGGAATAACCCCCCATGCAGCAGAGGTTCGCCTCGATAGCACAAGCTCGACCATGTTCATAGCAGCACTGTTTACAATAGCAAAGTCATGGAATCAACCTAAATGTCCAACAGTTGACGAGTGGATAAGGAAACAGTGGTACATCTATACAATGGAGTACTACTCAGCCATCAAAAATGATGAATTACTGGAATTTGCCGGGAAATGGATGTCATTAGAAACAATTATATTAAGTGAAGTATCCCAAACCCAGAAAATTAAGCGCCGTATGTACTCCTTAATAGGTGGCTCCTAGTACCAAACTCATCCAGCCCACATTGAGACAATTAAAAGTAAACCTATGTAACACAGTAATTGCAAGGATTATGAACAAGAGAGATGGGGTAGGAGGGCCAAACCAGAAACAAGGAGAGAGGGGACCATGTCACAGCAGAGAAAATAGGCCTCCATCAAGGTCTGCAAGTAAGTAATGAGAAACCTGGTTAAGTTCACAGACGTTCTTTCCTGATTTCACCAGAAGGGGGGGCATATAGTCTAGCAGATAAAAAGTAATCATTTTGCAAATGGGTGATGGACCCCTCCCTCACTGAGGTTCCCTACTCTTATTACATATACCTTGAATGTGCTATTATAACAAGACTCCAGTTTAACAGCTTTTGTCTCTGGCCAGGGGGTGACATACAGTGCCCAGCAGAATGGAGTGAAGGGCATTGCAGGAGCAGCAAAACTGCAAAGAAAATCAACCAACCACAATCCAGAACTTCAGAGACTCTATATCAATCACCTAGAACTAGGCCAGCCTAATCTCTCCCCATCCTGGAGCTCAGGGACACTTGCGGAAGAGGGGGCGGTAAGATTGTAAGAGCAAAAGGATGGGAGGAGCAACGATTTGCAAGATTCTCAACAATAGTTGGGGCCAAAGCAATCATAATGGGACTTTGCATGCCCTGCGCAATGTCCAATGCACTGTTGCCCTCATAAAGTCTAGCATCTGTTAAGGGCACCGAGACCCCTGGAGGCAAGGGATTGACAGCCATAGTAGTGATCCTATGCTTAAGGGGAACAAGAGAAAGGGCTTATGGAAATGCCACTGGGTCCTTTTATGTCATTGGAGAGGAGGACCCAGTGGAGAGTTAGGCGTACACAATAAAGGACTCTCTGGGAATTGGGGGGGAGGCACTGGGGGATGGGGAGGGAGAGGAGGGAGAGGAGGGGGTTCGGGGGGAGGAGGGGGGAGGGAGGGAACTAGTAAAAAAATTTTAAAATGTATAATTAAATTTTTAATAAAAAAAAAAAGATGTTCAAAAAAAAAATAAAACTTTTTGCTATGGTGCCAAGGTCTTTCCTTAAAGAGACCTGGATCCCTTCATTCAAGGGGTTCTGGATCTGTAAACTGGTTGAAGTCTGGAAATTGGTTGATGGGCCATGATTCTCTCCTGCTATGAGTCAAGACAGATTTTCCTTCATTTATTTTAGAATTTTTCTGCTTGTACAGGTCAAATAAGAAGTTAGTAGGCTTCTTATCTATTTTACTTCTGGGGACACCATGGTTGATTAGCCAATACCAAAGGTCTAAGCGAGTGAAACCTTCATAAGCACTGTTCTGTCTATGCTGTACATTATGGTTAGTAGGCTTACTTTGCCATTGGCGATTCAATGCTGCCACTTGGCCCCTAGATCCACTACTACTCCTAGATCCACCTTGGCCCATTGAATTTAATTCTTCCAACTAGGTAGCTGCATCTCCCATTGCTAGTGCTGGCACAAGGAGAAGAGAAATGGTAAAAGGCATGTCATCTGGATTATGCCATTGAGAATTGGATTTTAAAGAATGAATCCAGTCAAGCATACCAATTTCTCTGAGCCACTTAACCCCATCATCAACACTAAACCAAGGAATATCTGGAATCTCCAATTCCTTCTCAGAAGGCCAAACTTTAATAAATACTTCAGATACCCACTCAAATAAACTCTTGGCACCATTTTTAACTCTATGATTAGCAGTGTTAAACCTTGAATCTCTACTCAACGGGCCCATTTCTGTGAACTCACTTTGATCTATTTTATACTCCTTCCCCTAGAATCCCATAGCCTTACAATCCATTCCCAGAGGTACTACAGTCTGGACGCGGCATGGATCCTGGGTCCTGCTAGGTGGACAAAGAGTTAGCAGATGGAGAACAGCAAACACACAACTCTGGGCTGAGTGAATGAATCTGAACTCATTTTATTGAAGTTTGTAACAGATTTTATACTAGAAAATTTTAGAGCAAAGAATGTGTTTCTGCACCTGCAAACAGAGGAAAACAAACACATACCCTCCAAGTCTTCCTATGCTCAGCAAGAATCATCTTTTGAATAAACAATTTTTAAGTACCTAACCCATCGTTTGAGGGTGAAAACACAAGCAGGTTCTATTACATATTAACAAGTTCCATCCCATTTCCTCAGTCTCCTAAATCTATTTTACAGTGCTCCACCAAATAGCCACAGGGTCTAAGTCCAAGGTGCTGTCATTGTATCAATAAAAACTGCATTTGTGATTTAGTTAAAATACACCAAGAAGGTTGAGCTCCTTTTTAATTTGTCCATAGAATTTGGATTTCAATAAGGAACATGTTTTTAATTAACTATATGTGTGCCATGTCTATTATATATTCCTGTAAATGATAGAGGTGAATCTGTCGGAGAGGGCACCTGCCATACATTAATTTTTCCTTTTGGAGGATACCAAATTCTAGCTGTTATCATATAAGCTGGCCTGTATTTGGTCATAATGGTAAGAACTATATTAGGATTCATTTTTTTCTCCTTTCTAATAACTTACGTACTTTATAAGAAATAGTTATGTACTGATTCTTGTGAACATATGGCATAATCTCATATTCATTGAATTTCTGAATTAGTTCAGCAAGAGTCGTATTTCTGAGGGAATTTTACCCATCTATGTTTTTGGACTCTTGAAATTACTCTCTAATTTCTTTAAAATCAGCACATACACATTCTGGTGAACAAAGAAAAGGCAGGAGTGACGTCTATTTACTGTGTAGGACTAGACATGAAATCTCTAGTTAGAATTTAATTTAAAGTTAAAAGCAGGGTTGACACTTATTTGCTAAAAGAAAACAAAAAAAAGCCTTAAAGCAGATTTACTTGTTATCTCCAATTCAGAGAGAGGAACTGTAGGGGGAGGTGATAGCCTAACCAGTCCTGAGAACACAAAAAAGACCTAAGAACAGATTGAAGGCAAACCCAATCCACAAAAGGGAGGAATTTGTCTGTCTTTGTCTATGCAGATTAAGAGGCAAGACTCAATTTGTGAAGGGGAGTGGTTCCTTAGCAACTGCCCAGGAGGGACTCCTAGCAACTGCTCATTCCAAAAAGCAGGCTTTAACCCTGACAACCCCATATTTTTCATATTTTTATTATTTATTCCAAAATAAGCCACGTCCTGTTTCCAGAAACCACTTCCCTAAAGAAGTCTTCCCCGTGTCGGGACCTTGACATCCAACATGGTTGGTAGAGGACTCGACCCAGGGGTATTCTCCAGACTACGACTTGAATGTATTAGAAAAGTCATGCAGTTCTTTAGAGGTATAGTGCACCTCCTCATGGACCACACTTTTTACTTCACCTTTAGGAGCCTGTTTAGCCTTGAGCCTAGTTATAGGTCTGGAAGCAATCACAGGTGGGCGTGCTGTAACACCAGCATTTGCTTGTGGCAAAGGTGAAAGCAGCACTTCTGTAGAGGGTGTGTGTGGGGATTCATTTTCTGCGGAGGGAGGGGAGACTGTTTCCTCAGGTGAAATAAACCCATCAGAATTTGAGGGTTCAATGTCTTCATCATCAGTTTGGTCCTCTCACACATCAGCATCCCACTTTTCAGGATCCCATTCTTTTCCAATCAGTGCTTTTATTTTAACGTTTGACACCTTTTGAGGCTGGGATTTTAATTTACATTGTTACTCAGTTAACCTAATAATCAGAGTTTGGGTTTGATTTTCAGTGATTTGAGCCCTATTGCTATTTGAGAGAAAATTCTCTTTTAGGGCACACTTAGAAACTTCTAAGTTGTTTATATGCTTTCTGAGTTAGATATTTTCCTTTCTGAGGTCTTCCTTTTCCATTTGTAGTTTAATGAGAGATGCTAGAAGCAACCAGCCAGCATTACTGTATTCCTTATTCTTACTCATGTTATCTAAAGTTTCATATATGGAGTCACTGAGCTTCTCAATCCTTGCAAGAGGTGCATCAAGACTGTCCAACACACCTATTTTTACCAGTTCTAGAAACAGTTCACTCCAAACACTTACAGTGTTTTCCATGCCCCCAGGGGAGTCTTTAGTCGCTGGAGGTTCCACTGTGTCAAAAAGTCAGCTCCAGATATCACAAAGCTTGCTAATTATTGTGCCCAGATTTCTTGATTCCAGAAGACCACCAAGGAGCTGACACTGATGCAAACACACGAGGGTATTTATTCAAACTCTAGCCCGGACTCACAACCATCACCAACACAGTGGTTCAGGAATGAGAGCCCCGAGCCTTTGTTCTTCAGGGGGTTTATAGTGGTTTTAGCCAGGGAAGAGGGTTTCCAACTTCGCAGTTAAATGACTGGGTAAATTTAAGCAAAAGCAGTGTTGGCATGTGGGGATTAGTCAGCTTCGACCGCCAGTTGTTTTGAGCTCCCATAAGCAGTTTCTGTACCCCTCACATTACTCCCAGTACCAATTTCTGTATTAGTCAGGATTCTCTAGAGCCATGGAATTCACAGAATTTATATATATATAAAGGAAATTTATTGAGTTGGCTTACAGATATGGCCAAGGTAGTCCAACGATGGCTCCCAGTAGCCGAGGTAATCCAACAATGGCTGCCAGTAGCTGCTCAGTTTGGTAGTCTAGTGGAAGGTTAGAGGGTCGAAGAAACTGGGTGGCCAGAAGGAAGAATGATTCCTACCACAGCTGCAAGAAGCATCTCTTCTCTTTGTTGGCTCCTTATTATATGGTCCAGTACTGGGAGGATCCTATGAGATCTTTGCAGGTTCTGATAGGATCTAGGGTGGGTATAATCCCTTCAGGTGATCTCAGTTGATCCTTCTAGGTGTGGTCTCAGCCCATCTTAATTAATACCAGGCATGTCAAGTTGACACCCAGGCTTATTTAACTATCATACTGCCTTTTCTGACAAGCAAAAATGTCTGAATTTGAGTCCCCAGAACCCACATTAAAGTGTCAGCAGAATGAATGGCGATCCTGGGACCCTTAATGGCTTGCTCTGGATTAATTAAGAGCCAGACTCACATCAATAATGTGGAAGAATGATGGAGAATGATTCCTCATATCGCTTTTGGGCCTCCACAAGCACCCACACACACATATGTACACTGAACCCACATGGAATTCCACTCACATTTTTGGTTGGAGTGCCATTAGTTTGACTTTTTTTTGACCTTTGAATTTTAGTCTTTATGTGTTTTTAAACTTTTCTTTGAAATAGTAAAGTAATAAAAATAATATATTAATAAAAAGAAAACAGACACACACACCCATGTACCCCATACCACAAATGAGAAAGAAAAGTAAAATGAAACAAAATAAAAAGAGGAGAAGTTCTTAGACAGCTCAGGCTGCCCTTACATGGTCCTTAGTCAATACTCCATGGCAGGGGGGAGCAGGGACAAGAGTTAATCATGTACTCTACTCCCTGGCTCAGGAAAAGACCACATTTTGCCCTATGTGGAAGTGAAGAGATATATAGGAAAATATCCCCATAAAACAAAAAGAAAATTAGCCCAGGACAGAATCTACAACATGGAAACAAATTGAATTTCACAAACAGTTGCCTAGTCACAACCCACATTAGAATGGGATGGTAGGCAACTGTTTCCTGTTACATCCTAACAGGGACTTCTTTCCCAAAGTCATGGTTTTTTAAACTGGTAAAAACAACCTATTAATCAGAGCCCAGGAGTCCTGGCTCAACTGTTATGCTTTGTATGAATAAATACTGTTCTGTCACCTCAGCAAGCACTGCTGTCTAAGACCCTGAACTTGAAGGGTGGTCCTGGTGCACCTGCCTGCTGCTTCTAATAAAGACTTTTTACACTTCACCCAAATTTAGCCTGTTGTCTAAATTGGGTGAGTACTGGACCCCACAACATTCTGGGGGCTCGCTTGGGATCCACATTTCAAGACCGGCTCTTCTGGGTCTCCTCACAGAGGCCATCTGTGAAATGCCTGCCTTTCTCTGGAAAGACATCGAGCCACTGTCTGGGGGAGTTTTTATCTTTTTTATGGAGAAGATGTCTATTTGCACAGCTGTTTAGACTCTTGGAAAGCTGGACGCAGCATTATTTACAGTCAGAGGATTCTCAGGGACGCCTGTAATCCTCTCTATCTCTACTGGGCATTGACAAAGGACAGTCTGTTTCAGGTTATGGTTTTGAATATTTTCCCCATGCCCGCTTCTCCTGTGCCTGAGTTCTGCTATTTGCCTGCGCCTGAGTCTCTTTGCTGTTGGTTTTTTCTTCATTTTGGTGACTCAGATCATGGGACAGAATAATTCTAAGGCCTTGACTCCACTGGAATTAATCAAAATTCATTTTAAGGATTTCAAGAAAAAGGCAGCAGGATCTGGAGACCAGGTCTATCCTGGAAAATTTCTCACTTTTTGTTCTCTCAACTGGCCAAGTTATGATACTGACTGGCCCCCGGAGGACTCCTTTGCCTGCCCCTCATTTATTCCCTCCAGGCCAAGATCTTAGGCACACTGGCCTCTGGCCATCAGGACCTGATTCCTTCAACCCCCCTCCAGATTCCACCTTGACTTCTGTTCTTCTCTACCAGGCACTGCCCACTGGCCCTTTCCCAGAGAACCAATCATGTCAACCTTTTGTTGAGCTGGTTGTTATAGCCCATTCTCCACTTCTGAATTTTATAACTGGAAACATCAGAATCCTTCCTTTTCAGAGAAACCCCAGGCTCTTACTTCCCTCCTCGAGACCATTTTCTGCTCCCACCAGCCCACCTGGGACGACTGCCAGCAATGCCTTCAGACACTTTTCACTTCTGAGGAAAGGAAGCGCATTCACAGAGAACACGAAAGTTGGTTTTAGGAGCTGACGGTCAGCCCACAGACCAACCTAGACACACTGAGGAGGTTCTCCCCTCCACTTCACCAGATTGGGATCCAAACTCTCCACAAGGTAGGGAGAGACTCCAAACCTTTCATCAGACTTCATTGGGAGGCCTATAGAACCCATGCCCCCATAGACCCTGAAGCTACTAAGAATGGCAGTGCCATTAATATAGCCTTTGTTTCCTAGTCAGCTCTAGGTATCAGGGAAAAAAAAGCTTTGGATATTAAAGGGTTTTAAAGGAAAGAATCTGTCAAAATTAGTAGAGATTGAAAACAAAGTTTTTAATAATTAAGATACCCCCAAGGATAGACAGGCTAAGAAGGTGCCTAAGGTCATGGTGGCAACCTTCCAACAGAATCAGTGAGCTGCCATAGCAAAGGGGTCTCAAAATGCACAATAGAAGGAGGATAAGAAAATGACTCCATTAGAGAAGGACTAATGTGCCTATTGCAAAGAGACAGGCCATTGGAGAAATGAACGCCCTAAAAGAAGACACAAGAATCAGGGCAAGATCTTAAACCTGGAAGATAAAGATTGAAGACATCAGGGCTCTCAGTCCTCCTGGAGCCTTGGGTAACTCTTCAATTGGGAGCAAACCTGATCTCATCCTTGGTAGATACAGGGGCCCAATATTCAGTCCTAACCAAAGACTCAGGTCCCCTCAAGAAAGAAAAGAACCCATCTGGTCTAGCAAAACACTAACCACCAATTATTAAACTAAAAAGCAGGACCTGCTTGTCAATGGAAAACAAGACTATATCTAAAGAAGCCAGGCAGGGGATAAAAGTCCATACTGACAGACTTTTAGAAGCTGGGATCTTAGTCCCTTGTAAGTCCTCTGGGAACACCCCACTTCAGCCAGTTAAGAAGCCAGGAATAGAGGACTACCGGCTAATACAAGACCTAAGAGAAGTCAATAAAAGGACTCAGGACACACATCCCACGGTCCCAAATCCTTACACTCTGCTCAGTCTACTTATTCCTGAGAAATAGATATACACTATTCTAGACTTAAAAGATGTTTTTAACATTCCTTTAGCAAAAGTCAGCCAGCCCATCTTTGCCTTTGAATGGATGGACTGGGGTAAGGGACTTAGTGGGCAACTGACTTAGATCAGGCTTCTACAGGAATTTAAGAATTCTCCAACTCTGTTTGATAAGGTCCTCCACCAGTACCTTCATGAGTTCCCA
This sequence comes from Typhlomys cinereus, assembly GCA_023101885.1. Taxonomy (NCBI): domain Eukaryota; kingdom Metazoa; phylum Chordata; class Mammalia; order Rodentia; family Platacanthomyidae; genus Typhlomys; species Typhlomys cinereus. The sequence continues at coordinate 480,467 of JALPQD010000427.1, forward strand.
GCCAGACTTCTGGTAAGGTGCCACTGGGGGAACATAGGAAAAGAGGATCCTAACCAGGACAATGATAAGGAGACTTCACAAAGGTGAGACAGAGAAGTACAGATACAGGTATTTGTTAGTGTTTGCAGATACCTTCTCAGTGGGTTGAAACTTCCCCTCCAAAACAAGAAACTTCTAGGATAGTTACTGAAAAACTACTGGATGAGTTAATTCCTAGGTTTAGGCTCCCTCTAGTGAGAGGCTCAGACAATGAATGGTTCTGCTTTCATCTCCAAGGTAGCTACAGGTTTAATTCAGGCATTGGGGGTTAATTGAAAATTACCTTGTGCTTATTATCCCTGGAGTTCAGGAAAAATAGAAAGAATAAATCAGACTTTAAAGGCGATTTTAACTAAATTAACCGTAGAGACTGGCAAAGGGTGGGTAGGGCTTCTCCCCTTTTCTCTTTTAAAAACCAGATGTATCCCTTTTTTAAGAGGCTTAACTCCCTTTGAGATCTTGTTTGGGAGACCCCTCCCCTGATCCCCAGACTGGGGGGAGGAAGTGGTAGCTGACTTAACTGATAATCAGGTTCTGCAATCTGTTCAGGCCCCACAGCTCATACAGGAGTCTATTGTACCCTCTGTTAAAGCTGCCTTCCAAACTCCTCCTGTCCACCCACCTTTCCAGCCCGGAGACAGAGTCTGGATTAGAAGATATGGAACAGAATCCCTGGGACTACATTGGAAGGGCCCCCACCAAGTTATTCTGACAACACCTATAGCCCTCAAAGTAAATGGAATTAAGACTTGGATTTTCACAGGTGAAGCATGCCACAGACTCATCTTCTATACCTGAAGACTCTTCAAAATGGATTCTGGTCAACAATGGCATGTTTAAAAGGATTTTGAAAAATCCACTAAACTTAAGACTCTTTTCTACTCAATAATCTTTTGGACTCTATTAACATTTGTGAAGGGAGCTAATGCACTCCCCAATCCTTTAACTGGGAAATAAGGGATACTGTAACTGGAAAATCATTGGGAAAAGCTATTCAGCATACTTCAAGTGCTCCGCTGAACTTCAAATTATACATATATATATATATATATATATATACATACTTTATGACCAGGACTAGAAACCCACATGGTGGATGTTAACAGAACAAGGAGAGGCTCAAACTGGTACAGATATGGGAATTTTGTCCTTGAAAAAAGCATCAGGGAAAGTCAATAGTATGCCTGCCCAGCAGATGGGGGTCCCCCAAGGCAGCGAGAAGGGGAATATCACTATGCTACTTTTATTGCTAGTAGGGATAACACTCGGCCCCTACATTATAAACACTTGACTCACACATGTCAGGTCCAGGATCAATTCAATCAAATTGATAGTGATCAGATCTCAGTTCTACCCCTGACAATGAAAATAAATCAAGGATTTGATTCAGGTACTTGAGACATGGGGGAATGAAGAGATATATGGAAAAATACCCCCATTAAACAAAAAGAAATTTAGTCCAGGACAGAATCTACAATGTGGGAACGAACTGAATTTCACAGGGAAACGGTTGTCGGGTCACAAGCCAGGTTAGAACAGCCCGGTGGGCAACTGTTTCCTGCTACATCCTAATAGGGACTTCTTTCCCTGAGTCATGGTCTGTTAAACTGGTAAAAACAACCTATTAATCATAGTCAGGAGTCCTGGCTCCACTGTTTTGCTTTGTATATAAGTTCTGTGGTTTTCACGAATAAATACTGTTCTGCCACCTCAGTAAGCACTGCTGTCTAAGACCCCCGAACTTGGAGGGTGGTTCTGGTGCACCAGCCTGCTTCTTCTAATAAAGACTTCTAAGCTTCACCCAAATTGAGACTGTGGTCTAAATTGTGTGAGTACCGGACCCCACAACCCAAGTATCTCCCCCTCCTCAGCCCTTCACCCTGCAAACATATCCAGGGACACAACACTACACACACACACACACACACACACACACACACACACACACACACACACACACTCTGCACCTCCCTCAGCTGCAGTTGTTTCTCCGCCTGGACCTGCAGTTAAGTCCCAATAATATATTTTGTTTGTAAGTGTGCAGCGAGGCTGGGGAGGTGGGGGATCTGTAACAATTACTCTTAACTATTGCTGGGAGAGAACACTCAAAGTCAATCAACTTAAGGGAGAAAGGGAGGTTTATTCAGCTTACGGTTCCAGAGGGAAGGTACAGTCTCAAAGCAGAGGTGGCATGGCTGGCTAGCCAAAGCTGGCGGAAGCTAAGTCACTGCAGACGTCTTGGAAGCTGAGAGCTGCAGACTGCTTGCAGCAAAAGCAGACTTCTCCTGAAGGTAGGGTGTGATTAATCCACCTCAAGGCCCACCCTTTGTGACTGCCTTCCTCCAGCAAGGCTCCACCTCTCAAGGTACCATGACCTTGCTAAACGCATGAGACTGTGGGGGACACATTTCAAGCCACGACAGGGTCGGACCTAGACCCGACTCTCAGGGGAGGCGCTGTGTAAAGCTGGGTCAGAAACCCTGGCTCGCTCTTCCCCTCCTGATCCTAGAGCTTCATAATTCCAGTGGATTCCAGTTTTCCTGAAACAGGAGCCCTGTCCAAGGAGTCGCCCCGTGAACCTGCGAGCTGCAGTGTCTCCTTCCCCGGCTCCAGGTATTCCGGATCCAGGACATGCACTTGCCCTCCAGGTAGGTCCTGCGCTGCTCCACCACACCAGTGTCCTTCCACTTGCGTGGGATGATCTGAGCCACTGCGTCCGCCGCGGTCCAGGAGCGCAGGTCCTCGTTCAGAGCTATGTAATCCCGGCCATTGTGGGCTTCCTGCCAGTATCCACCGAGGAGGCGCCCGTCAGGCCCCATGTCACAGCCGGACATCCACTGGATGGTGTGAAAGTCTGCCCAGGTCCCCGCCATTAGCTCCGCCCACTCACAGGATTCTGGTTGAACCAAAATCGAAACCAAGGTCGCGCCGACCTGGGATCCAGGGTCTCTGCGGGTGGCTCAGCCTCGAGACCTCGTACCTGAGTGGGACCCGGGGAGACTCGGGCCGTCCATGGGGACGAGGAGGGTCGTGACCACCACCGGAGCCGGGGTCACTCACCGCCCGCGCTCTGGTTGTAGTAGACGCGGAGATTCCTTAAGTTCACTTGGTTAGTCTGTGCGTTGCTCCTGGTGACCTGTGTCTCCCGCCTCCAGTACTCCGGCTCCTCCTGCGCCATCCACGGCGCCCGCGGCTCCATCCTCAGAGTCTCCACGTCGCTGTCGAAGCGCACGAACTGCGTGTCGTCCACGTAGCCCACGGCGATGAACCGCGGCTCCCCGAGGCTGGGCTGGAACACGATGGTGTGGAAATATCGCAGCGAGTAGGAGCCTGGAGAGAGGCGCGGTTCCAAGTGGGCCCCATTTTCCTCCCTGGGAAGCGCGATCCCCGATCAGGGGTGATGGGAGGAGCTGCCCGCGGCCCCTTGGTGCCTTCTCCCCGCGGGACCCCTGGGTCAGATGCACCGGCCTGGACTGGGCAGGGCGCGGGGCGGGGCCGCCCAGCGGGGGCAGCGCGGAGGCTGCGGGCGGCCCTGGGCCCTCGGTCCTCCCCGCAGAGGCCGTTTCCCTCCCGACCCCGCGCTCACCCGCCCGGATCCCAGGCAGGGCCAGGGCGGCCGCCAGCAGCAGCAGCAGCGTCCGCGGCGCCAGGACCACCATTCTGCAGACTCGGGAAAGAGAATCGCAAGTAGTCGGCGTGAACTTTATAATATTCATCGTGGAATATTCTAAGAGATTGTGCTGGCAGCCCTGAGCTGCTCTGAGAACGGGGTAACAAAGGCTTTTCTCTGCACAGGAGAGCTTGTCCTGGGAGTACCAGGAGCCGCCCACAGAGACTAGTGTCCTTTGTTCAATGGGCAGCTCTGGTCGCCAGCGCTGGCTGGTCAGCAGTCTCTGTGCTCCTCACTCAGGAAGGGCTCCAGAGCACTGCGACCAGAGTCCAAGGCTCCTGGGTGTGTTTGTGCAGATGAGGCCTCTGGAGATGTGTGGCTGATTCACCTTGACCCCAGGTCCCAGCCCAGGCAGCGGCCTCCCTCCAGCAGGGGGCAGTGCTGAGCAGGTGCCGCACACTGCAGGGGGAGTGAGGGACCTCTGCAGGGAGCAGCAAGGAGGGTGGTGGTGTGAAGACCCAGACTGGAAGCAATGTCGGTCACATGGTGTCTCATCTGATCACCTGTCCTTAGTATCCTGACAGCTACTGTCAGCTGCTTGGCAGACAATTAAAAACTGAGTCTTTAGCAACATCAGTAAAACATCAGTTTTACTTTAAGTAAAACTTTAATTAATTAATGTGTGTGTGTGTGTGTGTGTGTGTGTGTGTGTGTGTGTGTGTGTGTGTAGAAGAGGGCACTTGATTATGTGTGCCTGTGAGGGAATCATCCTGGATTACCTATACTACCTTTTTGTTTGCTGTGGGGTTTCTCAGGCTCTGCCTTCATGGCTATAATTACAGGCCTCCACCATATTGTCTTGCATTCTTTTTTTTAAAAAACAAGGACTCTTGAATGTATATGCAGGTTCTTCTACATTCAAGGCATAGATTTAATTCCTGAGTCATCTCTCCTGGCCCTCAAATACTATTTAGCTAAGGCAAGCCTCTGAGCAAGCCTGCAGAGATCATCTAAGTGATGTGGGAAGACAGAGCCATAGATATAAGTGGAGACCGTTGTCTGGGCAGGTGGGGAAGACAGAGAGAGATCCTGTTGGTATTTGGGAGACTCCAGGGTAGAAGGAATGCCACCTCCCTGCTCTTCCTGGGGACATGGTCTGGCCAGTTCCCTAGACTCCTCCTAGTAGCTCTGATTCAATAATGGGCTATAACCTGAAATTGCAAACAAATAAAATCTTGACTCCCAAGAAACACTTTGTTCCTAAAGTGTCTGGGTCATGTGTTTATCACAGTATTGAAAATATATCTAAGACAAGTGATTTATGTTTTTTCGAAAAGCTAAAATTGGAAACAATGAAGTTACAAATGTATCTCTCATTCCATTTGCCAGTAGCTTCTTTATACAGTTCCCTGCAGCTCTGTGGTCCTGTCCAGAACATAGTCGCCAGGTCAAGCAGATCCAGCATATGAAGGCAAAGACCCCATACCTGAACCTTGAGCAGCTAGGCCTCAGCCCATTGGAACTTCCTTCCTTCTTTCACCGTCCAGGTCACTGTCCATCTACCTGATCACAGGCACATAACTGTGTCCCATGAAGCAAAATTTCTCACCACACTGGAAAGACTGTGAAGGACACTCCTGTCTTCATTCCCTGGGTTTCCTACAGAGATGCCCCAACCTGCCACCCATCACTTATTTCTACATTAGCCTTTCATGTCTGTGTGAATGCTCTCCCATCTTTACCCCAAACAATGACCCTTGTATTCTAATGACCAATCTGTTATTATTGACTCTTTATCACATTCCTTTTTTGTAATATGGGTACAGAAACCTACCTAGGCCAGGCGTTTGAAGGGAGGAAGCTCTTTCTTGGATTTCTCTCTCTCTCTCTCTCTCTCTCTCTCTCTCTCTCTGTGTGTGTGTGTGTGTGTGTGTGTGTGTGTGTGTGTGTGTGAGTGTCTGCTCGATCTCTTACTCTTTCATCTTGGTAATGAAGTCAACCATTGCCCCCACAACAGTGAGTCATATGCAGGTCTTCCTCCCAGATGAACCTCAGAGTGGAGGAAATAGCTCCCTCTCATTCTATCTTTAGGGGACACACTGAGGAAGCTTCTGGCCTGAACTTGCTTTGGGGGACACCTCACTTTCTTCTCTAGGTGAAGCTTGATCACCCCTGATCAATAAGGACATCTAATCCTGATAGTGGGCTCCAATTTCCACTCTCATGGACCCCATGCACATTTGACTTCCAAATTCATATAATTCCATAAGCTTTATAAATGGCAAAGGGCAGAATGTCTCTTGTCACCCTGTCCCCTTCTAGAGCCTGCAAGCTTCTGCCCCTCCAGGCTCCTGTGCATCCTTTTCCCTGCCTCAGCCTGGCTCCCTTCTCCCTCCCCTGCAGCCAGTGAGCTGGAGAACCAGTCCCAGCCCCTCCCTCGGAAAACCCTCAGGGCTCCACTGGAGCCACAGGCCGAGGGAAAGAGGTTTGATGGGAAAGTAAAATTGAGCCAGTGAGGTGGCTCTTCAGATTGGTGAGGTGCATGTGTGAAAACTGGTAACCTGAGTTCAAGCCCCAGAAGTTGAGGTGGTGGAAGGAGAAAACTGACTTCAGAAGGTTCTCTGGCCCTCCCTGTGCACCCTGGAGTACATTTCCCTCTCCCTCTCCCTCTCCCTCTTTCTCTCCCTCTCCCTCTCCCTCCTCCCCTCTCTCTCTGAAATAAATAAAAAACTCCCCTGTCCAAAAGCAAAACTTTAAAACAAAGGATAAATATTACATGTCAGTGTTTTGGTTAGTGGGTATGTGTGTTTATTGGGGTCTCATATCATCTTATGTCCTGTATGATCCATCAGCTTATGCTCAGAAACACAAAATAATAACATCTATTCCATTTGTAAGGTTAAAGAAAGTTATACACCTGATATTTAAGATGTGTGACTGTATATAGTTGGAGTTGTATACATTTTATGATATTTTTACTCAAAGACATGGGGATATTTTTAAATTCATGGATAACAATAATGTGTCTTATTGCTTAATAGAAATAATGTTCCTTTTAGGAAAATAGTTAGTTTCTCCCTTACAAATATAGTTTCCTGATTTCTCATCTGTTTCTTGAGTGGTAGGAGAATCATAGATATAAAGTGAACCTCTAGTAGGTGTGGGGAGGTAACATGTTTCTTGATCTCTTTGTGAGAGGAGGATGCTGGCTTAAGAATTCCACTTCCACAGTCAAACATGTATGAGGTGAACACAAAATAAACCTGCATGTGCTGTGCAAACTGGCTGAGAAGCGGCTCTGCACGTGGAACTCAGGTCTTTCTTCCCCATCACTAGCACGCTTGTCTCACATCCTCCCACTCCAGCTCTGGGTCATATTTGCTCTTGACTCTTCACAGTGAGGTGGGGGCCTAGGAACAAGATCAGTGGGGTGCTCTAGGAAAATAACCAGGAGCAAACTGCTTCTAAGATGTGGTGGCACTGTTACCCCACAGGTGAAGAAGCCTGTGTGGGAAGGAAGCTCATTCATGGAAAGACAAGTGGAAGCCTCCGCCTGCAGAAAGCTCCCATGGCAGCTCTAGCAGCGCCTCCGGGGCGTCCTTGGGCAATTTCTGCTATTTGTTATAAGTGACAACATTGTAGTGCTTTGTTCTCTGAATGTCCATGCTCTGTACCAGACAGAACCAGAAGGTAACATGTAAAGATGCCTGGCTCATGGGTCTTCAATGAGTGCTGTTTACAGCCTACAAAACACTTACGGTTTCACAATTTGTAAATATGTAATCTTAATTTATCATGTATATGAGCATCTTAAGAAAAATTTGATGATTTTTGAAATACTTTATTTATTCTATTGAGAGATATTAAATAAAGAGAAAGATAGAGTGAGAGACAGAGAGGGAGAGAGACCACATACATGACATAGCCCATAAGTGGAGGTCACAGGATGACTTTGGAAGTCAGTTCGTTCCTTCCACTGGGATCTAACTCAGCTTGCCACGTTTGGGGGAAGGCATCTTCCTGCTGAACTATCCGGTAAGTACCCTTGACAACTTTAACAGGGTTCTCAAGATACAAATATCAGTCAAGTAGGAATAGAAAATAATCAGCCATTTGAAAAATGCAAAACAAAAAGTGGTTATTTTAAAATCTACTTAAGAAGCTTCCAGGTTTCCAGACCTTGTTCTGTTACACGATGATGACAGCTTCTCCCTTTCAGTGTCTTTAAAGCAGAAACTGCTGCTTGCCTTTGGCTTGAAAGGAAATTTCACATGCAGCCTCAAGAATTTTCCACTGGCAAGATAGGAGGAACTGTGTCTTGTCTTCCCTGCTGGTGTCTAGTCACAAACTATCCAGTCTTCCTTGAGGAAAACTCTCTTCCTTTTTTTGTCCTTCCCTCCCTCCCTTTAATAACTGTCAGTTTTTCCCTTTCAGACTTCATTATCTCATGTAGTCCAGGCTGACCTTTAGTTCACAAACTCTTTACCCAAATGTAACCCTTGAAAGAAACCCTCAGAGGATGGATCCCTGACACTGCTCAGCCCACTGGCTCCCCAGCCTTCTCCTGCCCGACCTGAAAGACTCAGCACAGCAGACACACAGGCCCTGGGAGTCGACAGGTGATGAACCAGGCCCCTGCTGTGGCTCTCATTCCCTACGGACCCCGCAGAACACACCTTGTGTCAGACATCGAAACACAAAATAATGGCACACCTTGCTTCTAACAGGGAAGGAGCTGAACTCAGTGAAAGTTGACTTTCATTTGGGAGGGGCCGACACCCAGCCTTGCCTGGGCTGAGCAGGAGAGAGGTGGAAAGACACAGACTGGTGTGGGGAGGGCTGGTGCTCAGGGCTGGACTCCTCCTGTCCTCATGTCACTGACAGGAGAACACAGATGCCAGTAGACACACCCTCGGGCAGCAGCTGATTCTCACTGTGACTTGATGGAACTGTGAACGAGATCAGTGAGTGCCGTGCAGAGATACTGAGCCAACCCCTCACTCTAATCCAACATCCCAGAGCCCAGGAGTCTGCCCTCTGTCCATCCCCCACCTACCTGAGAACACTGGGGGTCTTCTCTTTGTGAGGGGGAAGAGGGGTTTCATGGCCCTGGGCACTGTCCTTGTGTGAAACAGAACCAATCATGACCCTGTCAGAGCCCAGAGTAGATGGGTGAAGGGAGGACTCTCGGCTGCCCAGCCCCCCAAGGACTGCTGTCTGCAAGAGACTCTCAGGCACCAGCCCCACCACACTCACCTACATCCTGAGCCCCCTTTTCCTTCCTTGGGAAGTAGTTCAGTGGAAGCCTGGGAGGCAGGGCTGTGTGACCTGAGGACCTCACAAAGTCTCAACCAGAAGAGATTCCAGACTATGTCTGAAGCAGTACCTTCTCCTCTGTCCTGTGACGCTGGGAGCAGGTCCCGCAAGCTCCATGTCCTGGGTCAGGTCCTCCCATCCACTGCCAGGTGAAGGTGATGTCCACAGAGAAGTCCAGGGTCCAGCCCCTCAGGGTGACGTCATGCTCAGAGACAGTGTCCTGTGTGATATGTACCTTTGGGGACCAAGGGGAAGAATCAAGAAATTAACCCTTTAGCGTGTCCACCCTTGGGCTTTTGAGAAGCACTCCAGTAACCTTTGAGAAAGGACAGTGCCTCTACGGTGAGGGAGGAGGGAGGACAGGGAAGGGAAGGAGGGAGCACCATTTCACACAGAGGCTGAACTCAGTTCCCCCTCCCCCCCCAAAAAAATAGTCCTTAGTAGTCTTAGAATTCTGTCCTTTCCTAGAGCTTTGAAAATTCTACAGTTCTGTCATGGTGGACACTGACAGAACTGGGCCTTCCCAGGTGGAAAACTGGGATCTGATGCAAAAGCAGAGGTTGGAGCCTAGAGCTGACTGGAAGGGGCTGAGGGCACCTGAGGATGTGGCAGCTGCAGTGATCCTCAGATCTGTTTCACAGTTAATTGCAAAGGAAGCTGAACCCCTGTTCCAGCCCACAAGGCTCCTCCCCAGGCATGGGAGAAACAGGTGAACCTCACCCAATATTCCGCAACCCACATCAGTGTGGATGAGCGTAGGCGCTGTGACGTGCTCGGGTCACTCTCTGCCCTTACTCCAGCTGCAGGGCTCTTCTTGGTCAACACGCAGCCATGTATCTGTTCCAGGCTCAGAAGCCTCCAGTCTAGTGCTCTCTAGTGCTCGTCCTCAGAGTGCAGCAACACAGTGTCATCCATGTCCAGGAAAAGAACAGAGGCTCTAGGAGGCTGGAACAATCATCTCTGTGCTGAAAACCCCAGTAGGGTGGGAGCTGGGCAGTGAGACCCCCCCACATCCTTGTCCCTGTGGGGTCCAGGTACAGGACACAGGGGGGGCCAGAACTCAGCACGATTCCAAGCAGGGACAGCCCAGTGGGGACGTCCAGGAGACTTTGGACCTACCAGAGCAGAGACCTGGGCTTTCAGGTGCTGAGCCCCTGAGGGGCAGTGCCCTGGCTCCTTGCAGCAGGGGTCATTCCTCTCCACACCAGCACTCAAGCAGCCTGATGTGCAGCAGGCCCAGGGCGCCCTCGGCCCCTATCCCCAGGCCTAGGGACACTGCACATCATGGTTTCACGGGCTATGTATTTTGGAACCAAGGAGATTTAGACTTTGTTCTCCAGGAACTGGGGCCCAGCGAGAACAGGGCAAGGTTGCAGTCACTGTCCAGGCATGAGGACCCCGCAAGGACGCGAGATCATGAAGTGAATCCCAGCGCTGGATTTCTCAGCCTGATCCTGTGCACAGCCCTGCCTCGATGTCTTCCTGAGTTGTGACTCTGATCTGTCTGTGGAAACCAGTGGGAACCACCAAGGTGAGTTCTGCCTCTCTCCTTCCTCTCTCCCTACCCCTAACCCAGCATGAGCGCAAGGGGCCCTGGTCTGCAAACTCAGATGAGAGATGGTTTCCCTCAAAACCAGAAGTTGGCCTGCAGCACCCAGAGACAACCCAGGAGAGCAGCTTCCTGCTGCCTGCAGCGGGCAGCGCAGCCTGGACCTGTGGCAGATGGGGAACGTGTGCTTCTCACACAGGAAGGGGCCAGCAGTGCGCTGGGCTCACAGGGGTCTGCGTGTGTCCTTCCAGATCACAGGATCCTGGTACTTCTGTTTTACAGTGACCTTCTTTTCTTTGCTTGTGTTTCTTTGTGTGGATCCAGGATATTCTCAGTGCAGTAGACCCTTATGCACTGGGAAGAGACCTCAGTATGTGCTTGAGTCCAGCATACACTGAACTCCACAGACACTCCTTGTTTTGTGAGGATTGTTGAGAAACTGTGTTTATATCTCTAGTGCATAGAAATAGAGGTAAAGTTTTGACAACTATCCACCTGGGTCTGCAGAGTGGGCTTTCCTGGGGCTGCGCCCTTCAGCCTGTGGGATGTGACACTGACCCATTGCCAATATCAGAACTGAAGGAACCAGCAGATGTCAGGGAAGCAGGCAATTGGGAGGAGGAGGAAAAGAAGAAGGAGGAGAGGAGACTATGGGTTCCCTGGAGGGAAGGCAGAGTCCAGAAAGCAAGTGGACCTCACCTGATCTTGCTCCAGATGTGCAGAAGGACAATCCTGAGAGTTCATCCTGCTCAGCTCTGCAGGAGAGAATTTCCTGCTCACTGCACAAGGCACAGATGCTGAGTGGCCACATGGAAAATGTGAATTTTGGATGATTTTTTGCAAATTCTTTTAAGAGAGGGAGATAAATATAACTTTATGAATTTCTTTTTTTAATCATTTTTAATTTATTCAATTGTGTGTGTGCGTGTGTGTATGTGTGTGTATCTATGTGTGTGTGTAGAACCATGGACAAATTCGGGAACCACCATGGACCGCCTCCACCTCCTTCTTGTTTACTCTGCCCCGGGATTCACAGGCTCCGCCCTACCAGGACCAGAAACACAGGCCGCCCCCACTTCCGCCTGGCGTCTATATGTGGGGTCTAGGATCAGAACTCAGGACCTTTCACCTGCAAGGCAGAGGCTTAACCTCTGAGCCACCTCTCCAGCCCCATAAATATAACTTTAAATTTAACTATAAATGTAAAACCCACAATGTTAAAGATTCTACCCCATGATTTTTTTATGCACAAGTTGGAAAATATTAGTGGGGATCTAAATGCCCAAATGGGTCCTCTTAGTCTTAAATACTTGTTTGATAACTCAAGTATTGAATTGTTCAAAAAAAAAACCATTCCTCTCACTAACACTCACTCTGACTTGAGATCTGGAGGAAGAACTGGTATGGACAGAAGTCAGATCTCATCACTGTCCAGGGATCCACAGGGATGACGTCATTCTTTTCTGGACAAGCTGGATGCCTGCAGAGTAAAGAAAAAGTTCTTGCCTCAGACTCTCCCTGCATAGAGTGCACTGGCATAGGGGACACGGGTGGCAGGAGTGAGGGCCAGGGGCCACAGAGGCAAGGACAGTGACAACCAAGGGTCCAAGTCAGCCTGAGAGAAAGGGGATCCTAGTGGAGCTGAGCACTGGCACTGTGGACCTGCTGCTGGCTGTGCAGAACAGTGCTGCTGAGACCTGCCCCAGGAGAAGCCGCTCAAAGCTACACATAGACAGACAGGTGTCATCCTAAGAATGTATCCTAGAAGACACGACATATATGGATCACAGAACATGGGAAAAATACATCAACTGTTTCATAGTTAAGCCTGGGTGTCAACTTGACACACCTGGTATTAACTAAGATGGGCTGAGATCACACCTGGAAGGATCAACTAAGACCTCCTGAAAGGACTATACCTGCCTTAGACTCTGTCAGACCCTCCAAAGATCTCTTAAGATCTTCCTAGTACTGGACCATATAAAGAGGAGCCACCAAAGAAAAGAGATGCTTATTGCAGCTGTGCTAGGAATCGCTCTTCCTTCCAGCAACGCAGTCTCTTTGATCCTCTAGTCTTCCAACCCTCCAAGTTGTTGGCTAGACTAAAAACTCTAGGAATTCTTCAGCCTTCAGCCATCACCCACTTGACTACCGAACTGAACAGCTACTGGCAGCCATTGTTGGACTACTCGGCCATATCTGTAAGCCAACTCAATATATCCCATACATACATACATACATACATATTCATTATGTCGATTCTGCATCTCTAGAGAACCTGACTAGTACGCTGTATTTCACAGAGTGACACAAGAAGCTCTATGGCTGAGAAAATAAAATGGCAGTAATGGAAAGAATCACATGGACACAGGAAATAGAACAAAGTGTTGGTAGGAACACCTGGAGAATAGTCAGTCTTTCTGGCAGGAGAACTGTGAAAACCTGCCACCCGGTCTTGTCATGCTCCCAGTGCATCCAGGGACCACCAGGCTGAGGCCAGGAGAACTGAGGTTTAGCACCTGAGGTTTAGCACCAGAGACAGTCTGCACGTGAGATGTCTGCACTGCAGACAGATCTCTCAGGTCTTAGTTTGTGGATCCAGAAAACACAAGTGAGTTGCAAGAACGTTTCTGTCGTAATGTTTTCCATGGGGACCTCATGAACTGTTCATCAGCCCTCACACCTTCAATCACAGGCTGAGATTCCCATCCTAACAGGCGGCGTCCTGGACACCACCGTCCACTAGGGGGCGCTCCACACCCACGCCTGCAGCCTCCTCTCCCAGAACTGATCACTGCAGCCAACAGCTGTGGAGGGGCTCCTGCACCTGGTGTCCAGAGGTTCCTGAGACTGGGAGCTTCAGGTTCCAGAAACCTCACGGCTCCCTCCTGGCTCCAGAGGGAATATTGCAGTCTACAGGAAAATGTACAGAAGTCATCGTTATTCATTCAAACCCAGACCCAGTGGAGTCTGTGGCAGCTAAATCATCTTTCCTCTCACACTTATGTCAGGGCCACCCGCCCCTTCCTCACAGGACTTCCCTCAGACCTTTCCATGGAACATGGACAGAAAGGGGGAGGAGTGAGTGAGCTGGGGGGCAGTTGTGGATGACCCAGGTGATGAGCGGGGCCCACACAGACTGTCCTGAGTTTTGTACTAAATGTTAGAAAAAGTGGAAGAAAAGAGAAGACACACAGACCCAGAATGCACCACAAAGACTGAATGAGGTTTAATTAGGGAGGGACAGTGACTTTACATAGATGGAGGTTGATGTTGCCTGGTATTGACAAGGTGTTTGTGGATTTTAAAGGCCTAGGGTGGGAAGAGGGGTGGAGTGCAGGCGGGGTCAGTTGTCTGCACATTTAGTCAGCTTATGATTAACATTTGTCTGGTGGGTAATTCAGTGAGGTAATTATGTGTTTGCTCTCTGATCCATCACTTTCAGTTTTACTTTGACAGTGATGTTTAATGGAGATTTTTCTGTGCTGGGAAGGTTTCTGAGTGCTGGGTTCCCACAGCCATGAGCTGCTTGTTACATGGGGCTTGGGGGTCAGCTTCGTGTGCTTCATGTGGACACCCAGTTCTCCAGCACCATGTGCTAAGAGATGCACTTGCCTCCCCCAAGAGACCCCAGCAGTATATTCATGTCCCCTCACCTGGGTGCACTGTGTTGAAGTGGAAGTCCAGCCTACAATATCTATTTGCTCTGGGGACCAGCCCCACTCCCAGCTCATTGTCACTGGAACCTCATCACCTGTGTCTCCCAGCTGCAGGCTCCCTGCCGCACCATGGGGAGGAGGACTGTGCACCAGCACCCTCCTCCCTGACTCCTGCCCTGGCAGTGACTCGAATCCTCTGATCATGGATCCTCAGTCCCTGGGCTCTTGCTGGTGCATCTGCCACCACCTCTGACCTTCATGCCCCCCTCACCCCTGCAGGGAGCTGCTCCTGATGCCCACAGCTGCACACTTAGGGAGCCCGTGCTTCTTCCTAGATGCACCTACAGGCATCTCCACGCCCATCCTCCATTCCTCAGTTTCCCCTTCTTCCTTCCTCTTTTGCTATTTCTCTGGGTCGTAATTCCTTACTTCCCTGCATCCTTCCTGGGTGTCCTGTGTCCTCAACAAGGCAGCACTTGGCTTTGGACTGGCGTGTGGTTATTTCCCTGGAGGAATAGCAGCTGAGACCTGAGATGCAGAGACCCAGGAGCTGGCAGAGGCAGGAGAGAACCTGAGAATGGCGCTGGTGACATGCAGACCTGCAGCAAAGGAGGAGAATGCAGGCAGGAGAGAGGTGTGGGCCTTTTGGCATGTTTGGGGTGGGGAGTGTGGAGCTGGATCACTTCCTTTGCCTGGAATGGAGGAGGAAGGGGGTCTGTGCAGGCCAGTCCTGGGTGGCCCATGAATCAGAAGGCTCAGGGGCCAGGCAGGGAAGCGTGGCAGGAGTTTTGCAGGAGGAAGGGAAGGCCCTGGGGGAGGGGTAGGCGACAGGGAAGTGGCTGCTGGGGTGGGGTCAGGCTCCCATTCCTTCCAGGAGATTTGGGGCTGTGAGGTGCTAGAGTACAATGGCACCAGGGCCTTCTGGGATTTCCACTACAGTGGGGAGCCCTTCCTATCTACAAGACCTACAGCTGCATGGTGCTTCATCCTAGGCCCAGACCTTGGCTGACAGTCAAGAAGAACTGGGACGCCCATGTCATTCAAAGCAAGTGTTGCTTTGCCCATGTGCAGGGTGAACTGTGACCAAACCCCAGAGACACCTGCTCCTGGATGGGCTTCCAGCACACACACACACACACACACACACACACACACACACACGAAAAAAGAAAAAAAATCAAACAAAAACAGCCTTCTTACTCCCGTCCTCTGTACTCTGTGGACATCAGTCTCAGAATCCATGAGATGAAAGCCCAGAGTCACCAACTCCGTGAAAGCTTTGTGTGACTGTGAATTTCTTTTTTTTTTTTTTAATTTTTTTGTTTATTATTATTTATTCAATTGTGCATGTATGGTGTGTGTGCGCATGTGTATGTAGAACCACGGACGAATTCGGGAACCACCATGGACTGCCTCCACCTCCTCCTTGTTTATTCTGCCCCAGGATTCACAGGCTCCGCCCTACCAGGACCAGAAGCGCAGGCCGCCCCCGTTTCCGCCTGGCGTCTATACGTGGGATCTGGGATCCGAACTCAGGACCTTCCGCCTGCAAGGCAGAGGCTTAACCCCTGAGCCACCTCTCCAGCCCCGTGACTGTGAATTTCTAACACCTTCACTCCTGAATTAAAGTTGACTGGATGGCGTGCACGATGGCTCGGTGAGTAAGGATTCTGCCCACAAGTTAGTGACCTGAGTTCGACCCTTAGAAGTCCACATGGCAGAAGGAGAGAACTGACTTCTGAAAGTTGTCCTCTGACCTATACCTGTGGACCATGGCATGCATGCGTGCCCTCTCTCTTTCTCTCTCACTCTCTCCTCTTTCTCTCTCTCAAGCAAGCAAACAAATATTTTTAAAAATAAAATAAAGTGCACCAGAGGATATAGAAGTGTAGGGTGTGGGAGGGAGGGCTTTGAAAATGGGGTCCTGCAAGGAAGCAGGGGGCTTACCTTCCCACTGTTTCACCAGTTTTCTAGGTGGCTTAGAAAACACTCTCATATGGACTGGAGAGATGGCTCAAGGGTTAAGACTCTGCAGAAGGTCCCAAGTTCAGATCCCAGGTCCCATGTAAAAATGCCAGGCAGAAATGGTGGCGGCCTGCACTTCCAGCCCTGGTGCGCAGAGCCTGGGAAATTCCAGAGTGAAGCAAGAAGAAGGTAGAAGCAATCCAGGATGATTCCCAAAGTTACCTTTGGTTCCCACAGGGACATACAGCACCCTCTGATACACACACACACACACACACACACACACACACACACACACACACGTAAAATAAGTAAAATATTTTTTTAAATTAAGAGGAAAAAGAGAGAGAGAGAGAAAAAAAACACACAGCCTTTCTTTCTCATGGAAACTCCAGGCAAGCCTCTCTTCTGCACTGTTTCTTTCTCCTCAGCAGCCATCCTGAGCGAGCGCCTGGAGACTCAGGCTTTCCTCACAGTGCTGGGAAGAGGGAGTGTGCAGGAGCCCCCGGGTGCCAGAGCTGGACCCCGCGGTCATCCCAAGCAGCCTCTGGCCCAGGTGAACTGGGTAGAGGCAGGAGGCACAAGAGCTCATGGAGCCAGGTGTGGGGGTGCAGGCATGGGAGGTGGAGCGGGAGTTCAAAGTCATCCTCAGCTACATATGGAGTTCGAAGCCAGTCTGGACTGGATGTTAAAAAGCAAAACAAGACAAAAGAAAACCTTTTTTTCCATCTAGCAAATAATCGCAGGTCTGGTAAGTACTCCTTGAGCTATCGTGACCATATACCCTCCATCAGCTTCTGCATGTTCTTGAAAGTCACTTTATCTTTAAATTTTTTGGATAAAACAGACAGCTGCATAGTTAAGGTATCTTAAAACTTGGTAACCTGAGTTGGCTCCCTGGAAGTTCACATGAGGAAAGAGAACTGACCTGCAAAGGTTGTCCCTTGTCTTCTACCTGCGTGTATGCTTTCTCTTCCTTAAATAAATTTATTTTTTCTTTCATGTATGTGTGCATGGAATTTCACTTGTGTATTGGTTTTGCGTGTGTGTGTGTGTGTGTGTGTGCGCGTGTGTGCACGTGCACTTGAGTGTGTGTGCCTATGGAGACTCAAAAATGTTAACAGGAATCATCTATCACTCTTGATTTTATTGCTTTGAGTCATGTCTCTAATTAAACCCACAGCACACCATTAAGGCTAATCGGGCTAGCTAGTTTGTTCTGCAGATTTCCAGGCTCTGCCTTCCAAGGCCAGATTTACAGGCAGGGGCAGCTACACCTACCCAGCTTTTTTATGTGGAATGTGGGGATCTAAACACAGGTCATTTTACTTGAGAGGCAAAGGTTTTACCCACTGAGCCCTCTTCCCAGCCCAAATAAAAGTATTTTTAAAAATTTATTTAAAGAGAGAAGGTCAGAGCCCAATTTTGTACAGTAGGTTTTCTACTTTCACCTAGACATGGGTTCAGGCAAATCAAACTCAAGCTTGGGTGGCAAGCGCTTTCCCTCCCTGAGCTGTCTCTTGTTGGCACTATATGTAATTTCTCTTTTTCCTTGCAGTGCTAGGGGCAGCACCAAGGATCCGATGTGTGTGAAACATGCCCTTCACTGCTAAGCTACACCATGAAGCTATGTCATTTAGTGTGTGTATGTGCGTGTGCATGCATGTGTATGCATATCTATGTGTGTATGCGTATGTGTGAGTGTGAGCATGTGCATTGCATGTGTGTGTGCACACATGTGTGTGTGCCTGTGTGTATGAAGAGCAGGAAAGGAATTTAGCAATATGCTAGGCAAACATTCTGCCAAATCCAGCTCATCTCCTTTAATCTTTTTACCCACCCTCCCAGAAGGAAACTCTTAAGATAATATTTTGGAGTTTGAGAGAGAAAACAAAGGAGAAGCAAGCTCTAAAAGAAAAGCCACACTTCCTGAATTAGAATTTGGAAATGCCTGTGTGTACCTTAGCCGTGAGGGTCTGTGAGCGACCCCCTCAATCAATCTCCCTGTGGAGCAAGAAGCGTGACTTCTGATTCCCAGAGGACAGCTGGCTTGGGAGGGTCAGTGCTGCCAGGGGTGTGGCGCTAGTGGGTGGCATTCAGGCCAGATGTTGGCAGCATCAACACCTGCTGGGAGGGAGCAGTGGCAAGGGCAGGGGGTGGGCACAGGGGGGCTCAGCTGGGCCCGTAGCTGACCGTGGAGCCCTGTCTTTATTTGAGAAGGGAATTCCAGGTATTTCGGGAAGTGGAGAGCGCCTCTGTCTTCCTGTTTTAAGATCTGGGAGTGTTGGGGCTCAAGCATTTCCGAGTCTCACACCCTCCAGACCTAGTGGTCTGCGAGCGCCACCCCCAGAAGCCCACTTGGTGGAGAGATCTGAGTTCTGAAACTTGTCCTCTGGTCTCCTGTGCCATGGCATGCAGGTGCATATGTTCTCTCCCTCTCTCTCTCTCTTTCTCTCTTTTTCCCCCTAGTATCTGTCTCCATGTCAGTGTTTCTCTCAAACAAATTAGAATAAACAAAACAAAACAAGAAATCCGGGACACTGCTCAGTTTTAGATACTTCCCTGGCTTGCATAAGGCCTCGGTTCCGTTCCCAGCCCCATATAAACCAAGCGGCGTGGCACATTCCTGTAATCCCAGCTCCCAGAATGCGGAGGCAGAAAGACCAGGAGTTCAAGACCATCTTTGGCTACACAGCAAATTAAAGGTCAGTCTGGACTATGAGACCTTGTCTCAGAAAAGAAAAAAAGTATTTAGAGCCTCCCAGGGTGGTACACACTGTAATCTGGACATTTAAGAGAATGAGGCAGGATTACTCTGGGTCTGGGCCTTGGTCCCTGTTGTTAGCTTGTTGTTGTTGTTATTATTATTATTATTATTATTATTTTGTGATAGATTCTCATGTGTCCCCAGGCTGGCTTCAAACTCACTATGTAGCCAGGGCTGACCATGAACTCCTGATCTTCCTGCCTCCACCTCCCAAGTGCTTCCGAGCATCCCCATGTTCCCCAGGCTCAGCCCTCGCCTCATTCCCTCCTCACACACACTCCTCCCAGCCCCGTGGAAGGTCTTGCATTTCATTCACCAAAACCTTTTTGTGGGGCTGGTGACATAGTTGGGCGGGTAAGGTGCCTGATCACAAACCTGCCGACTTGAGTTCAATTCCCAGAAACCTACATAGTAGAAGGAGAGAAATGACTTCTGAAAGTTATGTGCTGACCTCTACCCATGTACCGTGGCATGCAATATGCCTACCTTTGTGCACTCTCTCTCTCTCTCTTTCTCTCTCTCTCTCTCTCTCTCTCTCTCACACACACACACACACACACACACACACACACACACACACACAAATGAATAAAAAAAATTAACCTTCCAATGACAGGAAAATGAGCAAGTCTCATGCTTTGCTTCCTTCTCCTTTACCTCAGCTGCAGGTCGCTCCTTTCTTCCAGGTGACCTCACGTAGCTGCTGCTGGAGCACTGCACGGCGCCTCTCCCACGCCGCATGGCAGAGTCTTCTCTTCTATTCTATGTGATGACTTTTCCTTACTGTGCTTCTCCTGGTATTCTCCCCTGTGTTGTCTCTAAGGAAGCTTGGGACCTGAGAACATCTTTAAAAAATTTTTTTTCTTTATTTTGTGTGTGTGTGTGTGTGTGTGTGAGAGAGAGAGAGAGAGAGAGAGAAAGGGCACTGTGTGTCCCTGTGGAGGACCAAAGGTGACTTTGGGAATCATCCTGGATTGCTTCTACCTCCTTTCTGCTTTGCTCTGGGATCGTCCAGGCTCTGCATTCCAGGGCCAGAACTGCAGACTGTGGCTGTCTCTGCCTGGTCCTTTTACCTGGGATCTGGGATCTGAACTCAGAACCTCCTACTTTCAAGGCAGAGTATTAACCCCTGAGCCATCTCTCCAGCCCCCTGAGAGTGTCTTCTGAGGTCCCAAGTGATCAGCTCCAACTGCATTTCTGACTGAAGCCAAGTGCCTGTGGCCATAGGTACAGTGGACCCGTGTTTGGTGGCAGGTGTGCAGTGACTTTCCTTCCGCCGAGGTGCTCCTGAGGTCCTGGCCATCGCTCATCCCCACCTCCCTGGAAGGACCTGCTGCAATGTGTCTGCATTACGATCAAGCAGCTTAGTGAGCAACGGTTTCTGTTCTTGCTCTGGCTCTGGTACAGTTCACCCTCCCTCTTGGCGGGGGGCTCACACCATCGGGAGGGGAGGGAACCAGCCGCACCATATCCACAGAGATCGCTGAGAAAGGGACAAATCTTATCTGCAGGACAGCAAGGTCCCATGCAGCCAGGCCGCCCTACACTTTGTGGTACAGGATTTAACTTCTGGCCTCCTGACTCTGCCCCTGAGTGCTGGGTGCTGGGGTTGCAGGCTCCGACCAGTGCACTCAAAGTTGGGGGGTTGAATTCAGGGTTTTGTGCACGCCAGCCAAGCTCTCTTCCTGCCGAACTGTATTCCAGTCAGTCCTCCTTTTGGGGGTCACAGGTCTCACTCTGTAATCCAGGCTGACCTGAAACTCCATACAAACCCCATTACCCCAGGCTGGCCTCTAACTGTGTCCTGTCTCCAGCCTCAGCTTCCCGCGACTGTGATTACAGGCAGGAGCCATGCGCCAGTCCTGGGGAGTATTCGAACTGGTCGTTTTCA
This sequence comes from Typhlomys cinereus, assembly GCA_023101885.1. Taxonomy (NCBI): domain Eukaryota; kingdom Metazoa; phylum Chordata; class Mammalia; order Rodentia; family Platacanthomyidae; genus Typhlomys; species Typhlomys cinereus. The sequence continues at coordinate 501,263 of JALPQD010000427.1, forward strand.
TGGATATAATCACCTCACATCAACAAAAGCAGGACCTCACTGTGATGTAGCATTTATTTATTTATACTTAGTAAAGAATCATCTCAGGGGTTGGAGAGGTGGCTCAGGGGTTAAGTCTCTGCCTTGCAGGCAGAAGGTTCTGAGTTCGGATCCTAGACCCCACGTATAGACGCCGGGCAGAAGCAGGGGAGGCCTGCATTTCCGGTTCTGGTAGGGCCGAGCCTGTGAATCCCAGGTCAGAGTAAACAAGGAGGAGGTGGAGGTGGTCCATGGTGGTTCTTGAATTCACCCATGGTTCTATACACACACACACATACACACACACATATACATACACACATGCGCACACACACATACATGCACAATTGAATAAATAATAAATAATAATTAAAAAATGCTTAAAACTCTAAAAAAAAAAAAAAAAAGAATCATCTCAGCCAGCTGTGGTGGTGCACACCTGGGATCCCTGGGCAGAGGACAAGGGGATCGTCCCAAGTTCAAGGCCAACCTGGTCTACATGGCGAATTACAGACCATCTGGGGTGCATAGCGAGAACTTGTGTCAAAAACGAACAAAAAGAAAGGAAGAGAGAAAGAGAGGGGATAAGGAAAGGGAGAAGGGAAAGAGAGAGAGAGAGAGAGAGAGAGAGAGAGAGAGAGAAAGAACTGGCCACAGAGTTAGATAGCTGAATAGGAAAATATCTGTTCCCACACTTGGTGGCTTGAATTGGATCCTAGAAGCCCATCTGGTGGAAGAAGAAAACTGATTCCTGGAGGTTATTATAATCTCCATCTGTACACCATGGCATGCATGCCCCCCTCAAATAAATTAATAAAATATTACAGACATATATACATACACACATATACATACATACACATATACATACATACACATATACATATATATATATATTCCCCAAAACCTTATTGCTCTGCCTCAGCACAGGGCTTATCTGCTGAGGTCACCCACCATTTCCTAATTTCTTTGGAAGCCACCAGCTCTGGGAGCTGTGGTTCGGCACGTTTGCCTCCCTCCTGCCAGGGTACTGCTTGGCAGCGGCTCCTCTCAGCCAGGATCTTTCCTAGTGGCGTCCTCTGCTGTCCTCTCTCACCTGCAAGTGCAGCCCTGAGCGGCAGGGCACCCCCAGCCACCTGCAGCCCCCCCCCATCAGGGTGAGTCTCTCCTCCACACTGAGGCTCCAGGGACCTGCCTGTCCTAAACTCCAGCCCAATCACTTCACTCCCCAGGGACCCACCCTTCAGTGAGGGCCTCCCACTGCCTGTAGCCGGGAACAAGTAGTCAAAGGCCCAACTCAAAGGGGAAACTGACACCTCTTGGGATTTGTTATCAGAACTAGATTGACACCTTTCACTCACCCACATACCAGCAGTGTGAATTTGGGGCAGTAAAAAACGTCTGAGCCACTTTTTCTAATCTGTAACCAAGAAAATAAAGTCCCCTGGGTGGTCGGTGATGGGGGGGCATTTCTGATCCCGCAGCTTGTTATGAACTCTTAGAAGATAGCAGAAGACCAGATGGGTGGCTCAGTGGGTAAAGGTGTCTGTCTGCACGTACACCTGGAGACCTGAGTTCAATCCTGGAGCCCACATGGTGAGAGCGGAGGACTGATTTCTAATATCTCTTTGTCCTCCAGCCTCCATCAAGCGTGTGCTCACTCCTTCTCTTTGTCTGCCTTTCAAATAAATAAATCAATACTTGAAAAGGAATCGCTGACAGAGAGGAGGATCTACAGATGAAGGCTTTTGCCTCAGCCTTCCGGGTTCAGAGCCCCTTGCTCTGGCTTCCCAGCTGCCTAGAGCCCCCCTGCTGGTAGATTTATTTCAGACCCAGCAGTGGGCCAGGGTCTTCTGAAAACCTTCTGTATCCAGGAGAGAACTCCCTTCCCATGCTGGGGCACCCCAAGCCTCTACGGTTGGCTGTGACAGAACCCGCAGCATCTTGTGACCCGCCCAGCTGTCCCAGCAGAGACGTCCTTAAGACCACATCTTGGGCCAGCGAGATGGCTCAGGTATTAGGCACCTGTGTGCAAACATAGGTGACCTGAGTTTGAATCCCAGAAGCCCACATGGTGGAAGAAAAGAGTGGAAAGCTGTTCTCTGGCTTCCATTGTGCCCCGTGGCATGCTTATGTGAGCTCTTAGTCTCTCTCTCTCTCAAATAAATAAATTAATTAAATATTTCTAAATAAGGGTGAAGAGATGGCTCAGAGGTTAAGATTCTGCCTCCCAAGCAGTGGGTCCTGAGTCCAGGTGGAATCGTCGGCCTACACTGGGTGGGGGCTGGGAAATCCCAGAGCAAAGTAAAAAGGAAGTAGAAGCAATCCAAGATGATTCCCAAAGTCACCCTTGGTCTCCACAGGGACACACAATGCTCTCTGATGCCTGCCACACACACATAAACAAACAAACAAATAAATAATTTAGAAAAATTTCTAAATAGCTACAAACTGAGAAGCCAGGCACAGTGGCACTTGCCAATAATCCCAACACTCAGGTGGCAAGAAATTTGAGGCAGGCTGGTCTATACGGTGAGTTCCGGATCAGCTGGGGCTACATAACAAGATCTGGTCTAAAAACACAAGGCTGATGAGATGGCTCGGTGGGCAAAGGCACCTGCATGCAAGCCCAGGGACCTGAGTTCACACCCAGGGTCCACACAAAGGTACAAGGACAAAACAAAATGACTCCAAAAAGTTGTCCATTGACTTCCACACACTCGCCATGGTTTGAATGTGTCCTGCCATCACACCCTCTCCCTCTCACACACATAGTAAGAAGTAAAACAAAGTGAAAAGCCCACAAAACAAAATAAAGGAAAAGCAGGGCAAAGGTCTGGGGAATGGGACAATCCACTTAGGGAGGAGCGACATCCAGTTTCGCAGGAAAGTAATTTGTCCTCTTCCCTGTCTGGGCTTCCAGAAGACCCGGAGCCCCTCGTAAGGGCTGCAGTATAGTGTGGAGGACCGAGAAGGAGAGGCAGGGTCCACATAAGAGCAAGCCCTTCACTGGGCACCTGCATGGGGGCCCAGGGAGCCCTCCAGTGGATGGAATGGTGGTCGACTGGCCAGACTGGGTGGGCTACAGAGGGGTCACAGCAGGGCAGGAAGGGGCAGGGCCCCCAAATATTCAGTGTCCTGCAGAGAGCATTCTCCTCCCCCACATCCTGCGCAGTCCCTGTGGCCCAAGGCCCAGGCCCGTGCTACTTGAGATTCGGGGCCTTCCACCTAGAAGCCCCTTGAGCTGAGGGTCTGACAGGATGCTCTGCCCCTCCACGGGTGAATAAGTGTTTTTGCCTTGTGTACTCAGTGGATTGGTTTCACTTTACTTCCTTGGTCTCTGTGAGTAATGAACATCTGTTTGTGTATTCAGAGCCCTTCCCCACTAATTAAATGAAATTTTGCCCCACTGGGGTTGAACCCGGGAGTGTGGACATGCAGGGAAGGTGCCCCACCACTGAGCCCCACCACTGAGCCCCACCACTGAACCCCACCACTGAGCCCCACCACTGAGCCCCACCACTGAGCCCCACCACTGAGCCCCTCCACTGAGCCCCTCCACTGAGCCCCACCACTGAGCCCCACCACTGAGCCCCTCCACTGAGCCCCACCACTGAACCCCACCACTGAGTCCCACCACTGAGCCCCTCCACTGAGCCCCACCACTGAGCCCCTCCACTGAGCTTGGTCACACAGTCACTTAAAAAGTATCTCATGTAGCCCAGGCTGGCCTTGTTCTTTTCTGCCTCCACCTCCCGAGTGCTGGGTTTCAGTTGTGTACCACCAAGCCCAGCTCCCACCCCCGTACTTAAATAACTGCATAGGAATCAATAGAGAACAGGAAGACAGCCCAGCATGTAGAGCAAGGCGCCTGCTTGCAGGCTTGGAGTTCAGTTCCTGGAAGCTCCTGTAGTGGAAGGAAAGACCCAACTTCTGAAAGTTGTCCCCTGATCTCCACTTGTCCTGGATGTGTGCACTCCTCCCCCTCTCTCAAGTACATAATAATAATAAAAGATTAAAAAAAACTGATGACAGATTATTACACTTTTGGATTTATTACTCCTCGCCAGGCATGGCGGCTCTCAGGAAGCTGAGCAGGAATTCAAGGGTAGCCTTGGCTATGACCTAGCGAGTCAGAGGCCAGCCTAGGCTAATATAATCCTGTCTCAAAATCAAAAAAGTAAGGAAGACTGTTTGGCAACTGGGGGGATTGCTGGCTTGAGGCTGGGGGGGAGGCCTCATCCATCGTGAGATCACGTTTACCCGCAGTTCAAGCAGTTTCTAGCTCCAGTCTCCTCTGAAGGCCCTCTGGGTCTTTCTCAGCCCTGGCATCTGTCTCCTCAGCAGAGTGACCGCTCACAGGTTTTCAGGCCCTTTGGACTTATGGTAAGCATTGAAGGGCTTGCTCAGGCTTAGCTCCACCCCAGGAAGGTGCCCATCACACTTAGATGGCCACATCTTGGACACAGTCTGAGGTCCAAGGTGAAGGTCAGAGCTCACAGGTGCCAGCACTGGGCTGAGAAGCTTGGAAGAAACATCACACAGAGGTCTGGGTGGGCCATGAGCCAACAGACCTCTAGCATCTGGGACCAGGACATCTGGACACGAGTGTCCACCTGCAGTGTTGTTTTCTGAAAAGACCTTGCCCACCCCTGGGGAAGATAAGAAGGAATCGACCTAGAGGGAAGAAGAAGGAAGAGGAGGAAGAGGAAAGGGGGAAGAAGAAGAGAGAGAGAGAGAGAGAGAAAGAGAAACACTCACCATGGCACACAGAGATCACAGGACAGCTTTTGGAAGTCAGTTCTTCCGGGGATTGAACTCAGGCCTCCAGTTTACCAGCAGGTTAACTAGCAGGTGCCTTACCTGTTGAGCCATCCGGTGGCCCTGATTAATATTTTTTCATGGTCCTGGGGATGGATGGTATAGGGTCTCACACATGTAAGGCAAGTGCTCTACCCCTGAGCTGCATCCCCAGCCCCCGTTTAATTCTTTTAGAAGACCTAAGATCAATTTCCAAAGAGGTTTTATTTCTGTAGGCTGTCGCAGGCCAACACTGTTTACATTCTTTCAGCTGTCCCAAGGGAACTTAGTGGTGTCTCCCTGCGGCTTACACTGTGTTTCTCCCTTGTGACTGTTGATGGTGGAAGTTTTTCAAGTCTGTGTGGACTGTTCACGTGTCTCCTTTCTGAAGTCCATGTGAATCTTTTTATTTTTTAATTTTATTAAATAAAATATTATTTATTTATTTTGCACACATATGCACATGTGTACACCTGCATGTATCAGAGAGCATTGTGTGTCCCTGTAGAGGAACAAGGGTGACTTCAGGAATGGTCCTGGATTGCTTCTACCTCCTTTGTGCTTCGTTCTGGGATTTCCCAGGCTCCATCTACCAGAGCTGGAAGCGCAGGCTGCTACGGTTCACCTGGAGCTTTTCGTGGGACCTTGATCGAACTCTGGACCTTCTGCTTGGGAAGCGGTCTCAACCCCTGAGCCATCTATCCAGCTCATAAATAACAGTTTGATAGGGGGATATTGGGAGTCAAATCCCTTTAGAGAAACTCAAGATGCCTAGAATCTTTTTGTGTGTCTCCATTTTGTGCCCTTGTTTGGGGATGGACCAGAGGGGAAGAGGCAAGCGAGCCTGGCCGCGCTGCTGAATGGCTGCAGTGGAGTACCAGACCAGCCTGGGCTGCAGCAGTGAGTACCAGGCCGGCCTGGACTACGGGGTGAATTTATTTCTCCACACCACCACAAAAATAAACGAAAGAAAAGACAAATAAAGTCATGATTAACAATTTTAACTGATTCAGCAAAGGACATCTTGACCATCTTTGTCAAGTTGGTCTGTTGGATTCCAAGCCCCCGGCATCGCTTGGGGATTCGGCGAGCTCAGCGCGCCCTCTAGTGTCTCGGAAGCTCCAGCGCACCACGATGGCTGCGGTCCTCCTTGCTGCTGAAGTCGGAGGTTAAAATGTTTAGCGTCTGCTGAGATACCAGGACTCATTTTGATTGTGCGGTCCCCGCTGCACCTGGATGTCACCTTCACCGGAGCTGTGTGCAGAGAATCCGACCTGCCACCTGTTGCTTGGCGCCCGGCAGCTTTCTGGGATCTTGGTTCAGTCTCCTGTGACCTGTAAGTCCCACGGCAGGGGGTGGGAGGGGTAGGTGTTGTGCGTGCCTGGGAAACTTCTACCAATGGCAATGCCAAATTTTCCTGCCATCTTGAGATGTGGGGTCGTCTCTTGAACCACAGCTGAAATCACTTCTGTGGATCTTTGCCACTGAGTCTGAGAAAACAATTGCTTGCATAGCTCTCTCCTTTTAAATGAACTTCCTTTTTTTTTTTTATAAGTGCAACTTCCTGTGGGTGGGGTTTTGCCCTAGGCCACTTTTACTATCACCCCTATGCCAAGACCAGCTTTCTTCAGGGTGCCAATCTCTTTAATAATTGTATCCATCTTCTCTGTGCTTTCTCAGCTCACCCTGTTCACAACTTTAACCAAGTCTACACTTTCCCTCACCAAACTGAACGTTTGTCATACCTTCCTGCCTCAACAAGCAGTCAGTACAGCCACGCCGCAGCCTGAGTGCCAAGTATTTCCTCCGTTCCACAGAGCTGGCAAGATAGCTCAGCAGGTAAGGTACCTGTTCAATAACCTGGTGGTCTGAGTTCAGTCTCTAGAAGCCCACATGGTGAAGGAGAGAATGGACTCCTGAAAGAGCTGCCCTCTGTCCTCCACTCACACAGAGGCATGCATGCCTGTCACTCATTCTCTCTCTCTCTCAAATAAAAATACTTTAAGGGCTGGAGAGGTTTAAGCTTCTGCCTTGCAGGCAGAAGGTCCTGAGTTCGGATCCCAGATCCCACGTATAGACGCCAGGCGGAAGCGGGGGCGGCCTGCGCTTCTGGTCCTGGTAGGGCGGAGCCTGTGAATCCCGGGGCAGAAGGAGGTGGAGGCGTCCATGGTGGTTCGCGAATTCGTCCGTGGTTCTACACACACACAGACACACACAGACACACACGCGCACATACACACGCACATGCACACAGTTGAATAAATAATAATAAAAAAAATTTAAAAATACTTAAAAAATAAGAACATTTTATCATTATTATTACCGTGTGTGTGTGTGTGTGTGTGTGTGTGTGTGTGTGTGTGTGTGTGTGTTTACAGGCTCATGTGTGCCACAAGCAGATGTACTTGGAGGTCAGAAGACACTTTTGGGAGTTGGCTGTCTTTTTTCACTGTGCATTCCAGGAATCAGCTTGGATGACTTGACCTGCAGGTCCAGGTGGACCACAACTCTACAGTGGAAGTGACATCCACAGTGTTTGGGTTCTGTGTGAATTTCCAGAATTGATAGAAACACCTCCCTCCGACCTGGGGCAGTGCTGGAAGGGGAAGAATAAGCCGAACAGTAGGCTTGATGTATGAATAAATTCAGGGTCACTTGGGGTGCATGGATGAGTCATACAAGACTGCAAGTCCTACTTCACTCTCTTGGGTTCCCTCCAGCTCCCTCCTGTTTTGTAGGCAAGGCAATGGAAGAGCAGATGCAAACCTGGGCTTCCAGCGCCACCTTGTGTCTATATCGTATAACTGCATGTAGGCTTGGGTGACCGGACTAAGCCAGGCTTCAGGAAGTCCTGGCTGGGCGCAACACTACCCAGCCATGAGAAGAGTGGCTTTGCTTTTCTGCAGTCTGGCATGTAGAAGAGCTAGATGAGGGGTTGCTGGAAGATGGAGTTCTCGGTCAGGCTTTGTAGGACTGTCTCCCTACACAGCGTTACAGTGATCCCTGAGGATTAGCAACTCCTTTACCTCAGGATTCCAGCATTTTTTTACATATGTGGATGCAGGTGTGGGGTGTGCATGTGTGTCAGAGGGCACTTGAGTGTGTGTACCTGCAGAGATCCAAGAGTGTCATCCTGGATTGCTCTAACTCCTTATTGCTTTGCTCTGGGGTTTCCCAGGCTCTGTCTTCCAAGGCTAGAATTACAGGCTGCTGCCACTTCATCCCAGTATTTTTACATGGAACCCGGGATCTGAACTCAGGTCCTTCTGCTTGTGAGGCAGAGGCTTGCAAGCCGACTCATCTCTCCAGCCCCTCAGGCTACTGGTATTAACACGCCCTGTGATAAAAGTCCATGGGAAGTTATGATAGCCCAACCGAGGCTGGAATAGCGACCAAACATGTGTGTGCCCCAGATGGGGGGACCAAAACATTTCAGGTTGGGGACACAGCTCAAAAAGGACCTGAGTTCAGAGGCTCACATCTCACATAAAAATCCTGAGTGGGGGCTGGAGAGGTGGCTCAGACGTTTAGCCTCTGCCTTGCAGGCGAAGGTCCTGAGTTCGGATCCTAGACCCCACGTATAGACGCCGAGCAGAAGTGGGGGCGGCCTGCGTTTCCGGTCCTGGTAGGGTGGAGCCTGTGAATCCTGGGGCAGAGGAAACAAGGAGGAGGTAGAAGCGGTCCACGGTGGTTCCCAAATTTGTCCATGGTTCTACACACACACATACACACACACATATATACACACACGCACACATGCATATATGCACAATTGAATAAATAATAAATAATAAAAAATATTTTAAAAAAATCCTGAGTGGGTGTGGCAGTCCATCTGTCAACTTCAGCTCTAGAAGGTGGAGCCTGGGAATCCCCAGAGCAAGCTGGCTAGTCAGATTAGTCCTAACGGTGAGCTCTGGGTTTAAACCAATTTCACAACAATAAGACGGAAAGTGATCAATGATTCCTGATATCACCCTTGGGTCTCCCCAGACACATACACTCAAATGCACACGTGTACATAAACCTGCACACACATGTATACCCTCCCACCTGCAAGCACACATACACACATACGTGCACACACCCCATACACACATATGAAAGAAAAAATATTCCAATCAATCTACTTTGCTTAACCAATAGATGCCAAGAGTGCTGCTATAGGCTGGCGAGATAGCTCAGAGGGTAAAGCGCCTACTTGCAAACCTGGCAGCCTGAATTCCAACCTCAGAGGTCCACATGGTGGAAGGAGAGAATTGACTTCAGCAAGCTGTCCTCTGATCTCCACTTGATGGTCATGGCGTGCATGTCCTCTCTCTTTCTCTCTTTCTGTCTCTTCCCTCTAGGAAATAAAAATGTTTTAAAGAGTTTTGGGGTGGAGAGATGGTTCAGAGGTTAAGTCTCTGCTTTACAAAAGGACCTGGATCCCAGTTTCCATGAAAATCGCTGGTTAGAAATGGCGGTGGCCTGTGCTTCTGACCCCGGAAGGTGGAGCCTGCGAAACTTCTGAGCAAAGCAATATTGGCAGTAATGCAGAGAAATGGCAACAGGCCCCATCGATTGAACTCAGGTCTCCAGGTTACATTTGGGCATCTGAACACCTAAGTCATCTTGGAAGCTCCAGGTTTTTCGTTTCTTGTTTAAAGTCTTTCTCCCTGACCCTAGAGCACTGCACATGTGGCAGAGAGATGAGACTATTTCTACATTCAGTGATCTGACCTGTGGGCAGCTGAATGATCATAGCCTGACACACCACACCGCCTGCCCAAACCCTGAACTCCGTATCTGTGTGCTCACAACATGAAGTCCTCTCGTGGGGAGGGCTCCAAGTGCAAACAGTGTGGACGCCTCCCTGGGTTGGGGCTCCGAGTGCACACAGTGTGGATGCCTCCCTGTGTTGGGGCTCTGTGAGCTCACAAGATACATGGCCTCCTGTGTGCTCGCAAGTGGGGTGGTCTCTTATGGGTTGGGGCTCCGTGTGCCCACTATGTGGATGGCTCCTGTGGGCCGGGGCTCCATGTGCTCACGCCATGAACTCAGTCTCACAGAAGATGGACAAAAGTGCTATTCTTCAGCTTTATCACATGTACTTAACCACATGGAATTGGAGCTCAATCATAATTATCTGCAGCCTTAATGTATTTTTTATCTTTTACATATTATTTTATATTATCCAATTAAAAAATTAGGGCCTAAAGGCATGAGGTGGACATGCTAGGGAAAGGGAGAGACCAAGGGGTAGCTATGGTCACAGTGCATTGTCTACATGTATGAGATTATAAAAGATTAAAAATAAAACCAAAATTAATTTATAAAAAGATAAATAAAAGTCTTCTCAATCCAAGAAGTTTGGACACAGACTCGTCCCTGGTCATCACAATGTTTATCAGTGACATCGTGAACCACCTGCTGGTGGAATCCTGGGCTTTCTTTCCTCTGGCTGAAGGCTGGGCCTGGGGCGACTGCTCCCACTCTCATCCCTCTCCCCACTGTCCTGTAAGTGCCACAGCTCCAGCTGTGCTGCTGGGAGGGGATCCCAGGGCCGACTGTCCTCTTCCCCTGCACCCCTCGCCTGGGGCACACACTCAGAGCTTCCTGTTCCACCCGGACCCATCCTCCTTCCACACAAATCAGGGTCTTTTTCTTGTAATTCCTTCCTTGGGAAGAAAGTTCTTTTGGAAACATCAAAGGATGATTCCACAAAGGTCTAGCTGGGGGGAATAACTTACAGTAGGATTACTCATGGGAGCATGGTGAGGGGTCACTCAGAGCAGGATGGTGAGGGTCACTCACAAGAGGAGGATGAGTAGACCCCCTGCATCCCTGAAACCCACCAGGATGGGCGACTCCTCGCAAAGCCTTCATCCCTGGGGCCCACGGTGTCCCTGGAGCCAGCGGGTGGGCAGCCACCTCCCAGCATCTCCTCACCTCACCCCTGTTCCCTCCTGACACAACCTTGAAGTGGCGCTGACACATCTCGGGATCTTCTCAGCTCCTCAATGTCACAAACTCTCTCACTCTGAGTCTCCTGAACCTCCTCAAGAGAGAATGTTTCCAATCTGACTAAAGAGCTCACTGCAGCCCTTCTGCCAGGGGTCAGGGAAGCCCACCCCCACAGGCCCCCTAGGACACTGCAGTGGATGCCTGTGACAGCTGCTATCCGCAGGGAGGTGAGGGGAGGCCGCGGTCATGACGCTGTGTGAGCTCAGGCTCCTGCAGGGGACAGGGCTTCCTGCCGGCCAGATCTCATGTCACTTTGAAAGGGAAGATGGCTGCAGAGAAGGGGGGCATCTGAGAATATCAGAACAGATGGACACTTGGTGCTGTCCAGAGCAGGGACCCACCATCACTGGCCGGAGATGCTCAGAGGATAAAGCTCTTGCCTGGTGTCGTGGTTTGAATACGAATTGCCCCCAAGGCTTCCTGTGTTGGGATCCTTACTTGGAAAGGACTCAGCACCTTTAGGAGGCGGAGGGTTGCTGAGACAAGATCCCTCACAGGGGTGGTCCTCGAGGCTTGGAGCAGCCATACGTCCTCTCAGTGGGCTCCTGCTCTGCATGATGGCTGCTGTGACCTGAGCCAGCCTCCTGCTCCTGTCCAGCCTCATCTCCTGCTATGCGGTTCCTGCCATGATGGACTCTGTGTCCTCCAGACCTGAAAGCCAAACGCATCTCCCTCTGCCCCGGGCTGTGAGGAGCTGCGTGTCACAGCAACAGGAAGACTGATGGCCACAGCTGGCCTGCGTGAGGTGGGGCTCCCTCCCATCCCCAGAACCCATGAGAGAGATGGTCAGGTGGTCACACATGCTGGCCGCCTGCAATCCCAGATCCTGAGAGGCAAAGCCCAAGAGTCCCCAGGTAGCTGGTTGGCTTCTCAGCAGCTGGAATGATACAGGATCCAGACAATTTAGGGGAACAAGAGGAACAAAGGACCAAACAATGCAGAGGAACAACGGCTATTTCCATCATGATGTCAGCAGAGCTCATGTGTACATCAGGAGCCAGGAGCACTGGCCACACCACAACAAAAGGAAGACCTGAGAGAGAAGTGGACTTTATAGCTTGCCAGTCTGCCTACATGCTGCAGTGCTGAACAAGCTCTCTCCATCTCATCCACTTTTCAAGGAATGGTTCCACCAATAAGGGCTGGGGCTTTCTACACCAATTATAGAATCCCCTACAGGTTTGCTCAGTGCCTTGCCTGAAATAATTCTATGTAAGTGTGCCTAAAGGCTCAATCTTCCATTGTATAATTAAATCACACAGAAGCCTCGTTCACTGACAAGCGCTCATTGTGATTCAGAGACATTGGCATAAATATAAAGTTGAAAGTGGATGATACACACATGAACACCCACTGTAAACACATAAAGGAAGAAACCCAGCATCACAGCAGCTCACAGTATGAGCACATGCTGCTGTCAGAATCTCCCCAACATCCCCCCTTCCCTGGCCCTGGATTACAGATGCTGCTTGTAACTGAACTGTGGACAGGAGACTCCAGATGGCAAGAGTTCAGAGCCTGAATCTTCCTGTCTTTAGTCCACAGTCTCCTGGGCGCAGGGGCCTTGCTGGGCCTCATGGACCATGAAGGAGAAATACCTGCTGCTGGGGCCACACTGCGACCCGAAGGACAAGGGGACCAGCGTCCTCCTTGTATCAAAGGTGTCTAGAGATGTCTGTGCTCCTGTGATGGAATGTGAAGATCTGAAGAGACCAGCCCAACATCGCCTACCAGCCCCCTCTTCTGCACTGTCCTGGCTTCCCTTCCACAGACAGGAGCTGCCTCCTCCTCTAGAGACACTGCAGGAGACGTGGACACTGCCCATGGGCTGAGGGCAGCATGTGGTGCTGTGACAGGGACCAGAGCCCAGGACGTGACGCTGCTGAGTGACCCCAGCAAAGCCCACGTGGACAGAGCTCCAGCAGGGACAGCTCTGTCCACACAAGCTTCACACAAACATCTCCTGCCCCTCCTGCCATGTTCTAAAAAAACACCACTTTCTAGAAGATTCCCAAAGCTGTCATTTATTTCATGCAGACATTATAATTACTTCTTTAATTAACCTCTGCTCAGGATAAGGATTTGAAACAAATTAATCATCAGATTTTTAGAAGAGGAAGTTGTTTGTGGAAGGGAAGCCAGGACAGTGCAGAACAGGGGTCTGGTGGGCAATGGTGGGCTGATCTCCTCAGATCTTCACATTCCACCACAGGAGCACAGACATCTCTAGACACCTTTGACTCAAGAGAACTCTGGCATTTGAAGCCACAGCTCTGTGTCTCTGGGTCCCACGGTGCAGCTGTCTCAAGTTGCAGGATGAGACCATGAACACACTCAGGGCGGTCACTGCAGAGGTGACATTCCCAGCTGCCACCATCACTCAGGACCCTAGATTTGAAGAGACCCTGAGACCCAGGCTGTACCATAGACCCCTACCCTGAACTCAGGTCCTCAGGAGTCACCTTTTCAAGCTGTGAGAGACACATCAGAGGTCTGCGCACTGTCCCTGTTTGGGAGAGAAAGAACAGACCACACTCAGAGCCCAGAGAAGATGTGGCTGCAGGAGGAATGATGGGCTGACTGACTCCCTCTGTGCCCCAGGGGCTCAGGGATCACCCTGCTCCCCACACTCACCTGCAGCCTAAGCATAGCTCCCTCCTTTTCCACCTGTGGAGAGACAGATTGTGAGAGCAGGGAAGTACATTCCACAGGAAGTTTCTAGAACTGACTGCACATTCAGGGAAGGGTAAGAAGATATGAGGAAAGGCTGTAGTGCAGGGGCTGCATGAACTTTCCTCCTGGAGGCCTGTCCTCAGCAAGGATCTTCTCCTCTGACCTCTGACTGCTGGGAGTCAGGCCCCACCCACAGTCATCAGTGAATGTGTCCATCATGTTCCATGTGCTTTACAGGAGAGTCAGTGTCGGCAACACAGACCCAGGCTGTGCAGTGTGTGTGTGTGTGGGGGGTGTTTTTCATTAATCAGGCAGAATACACTCCTATGAGGGGCTGAGAGAAACCTCAGACCTTCCCTTCCTACCTGCCCTCTTCCTCCTCCTCCTCACGACAGTCACCACAGCTGCAGTGACCACAGCTGCAAGGAGAACCAGGACAGCAACAATGGCCAGTGTGGGGAAGGTGGGCTGAGGAGGCTCTGGGAAGGGAAGGAACAGTGAGGTCTGACCCCAGCTCTCAGCCCTGACCCTGCCCAGGTCTCCACAAGGCCCCTGCTTTCCTGTGCCCACACCCCTCCTCACCCCATCTCAGGGTGAGAGGCTCAGGCAGCCCCTCATGTAGCACATGGCAGGTGTATCTCTGCTCCTCCCCAGAAGGCACCGCCACAGCTGCCCACTTCTGGAAGGTTCCATCCCCTGCAGGCCTGGTCTCCACAAGCTCCATGTCCTGGGTCAGGTCCTCCCCATGCAGCTGCCAGATCAGAGTGATGTCCGCAGGATAGAAGCCCAGGGCCCAGCACTTCAGGATGACCTTCCCTTCATGCCCAGGGTGATAGGTCACATGTGCATGTGGGGGATCTGAGAGATGAATTGGGAAAATTCAGGCATTTGGAATTCTTCCTGGGGACCCCAGTCATGATCCTGTGACCATCCAGAGAATGGACAGAAGAATTCAGTTGTGGAAGGGGTGCAAATATCATACAAATCCTAGACACAGAGTCTAGAAACTAGTATTTGGAAACTTGTAGAATCTGGATGGATTCCAGGGTGGGAGACTTCAGATCTCCCACAGGGAAAATGCACTTCTGTCTCTGAGTGAGGGGAAGGGGAGACTCAGAATCACCTGAGCCAGAACTCTGGAGACACTGGGTGTGGGCAGAGAGCCCGGCCTGAGGGAGGCCATGGCTCACAGTGGGCTGCAGACTGCAGGGAGCAGCAGGCTGTTACCTCAGGCATCTTCCCTCCTCCCATCCTGAGACAGACTCTGAGCTGTCCTGAGGAAGGATTAGCCTGGGCTGGGGGTGTAACTCAGGGGTTACAGCCTTTTCCTGACAAGTCAAAATGGTTGAGTTTGGATCCCCAGATCCCACATGAAAGCACTAGTGGACATGGTTGGGGATCCTGGGAAACCCTGAGCAGGCTGGCTGGTCAGACCAGCCCTAATGGCTGCTCTGGTGTAATTAGAGATCCTGGCTCACAGCAATGAAATGGAGAATGATTCTTGATATCGCCCTTGGGCCTTCACAGACACATCTCCTCATGTGTCACACATTTTTGCACCCACCCACAGGGACACACACGCATTTGGTTGGATTTTTAGTTGTAGTGGTGTCACTTTAAATTTTTTTCTTGAGCGGGGGCGGCCTGCGCTTCCGGTCCTGGTAGGGCGGAGCCTGTGAATCCCGGGCAGAAGGAGGTGGAGGTGTCCATGGTGGTTCCCGATTCATCCGTGGTTCTACACACATACATACACACATGCGCGCGCACATACATACACACACATGCACAATTGAATAAATAATAATAAAAAAAATTTAAATAAATTTTTTTCTTGGGGGCTGGAGAAGTGGCTCAGGGATTACTGCCTTGCAGGCCGAAGGTCCTGAGTTCGGATCCTAAACCCCACATATAGACGCCGGGTGGAAGCGGGAGCAGACTGCGTTTCTGGTCCTGGTAGAGCGGAGCCTGTGAATCCCGGGGCAGAGTAAACAAGGAGGTGGAGGCGTCCATACAACACACGCACACACACACATACGCGCACATACACATACATGCACAATTGAATAAATTAAAAAAAATTTTTTTTCTTGAATTTTCGTCTTCATGTGTTTTAAATTTTTTCTTTGTAATAATGAAATAATAAAAATATAAATAGTATATTAATTAAAAAAGAAAATACAGATACACCCATGCGTGTATCCCATAACATACACGGAAGAAAAATAAAATGAAGCAAAATAAAAACAGAAGTCCTTAGACAGCTCCGCCCGCCCTGTGGTCCTCAGTCACTACCCCGTGGCAGCGAGCAGCAGGGACAAGAGCCAACGCTGTGCCCCTTGTGTCCGGAAAAAGACATTTTGTCCCATATGGAAGCAGCGCCCCCTCTTCCGTCCTTCACCCCGCGCACGTGTCGAGGGACACACACCCCCATTCCCCCCACTCCCTCAGCTGCAGCTGTTTCTCCGCCCTGGACACAGCAGCCCTGCAGTTTGGTCCCAATAACCCACTTTTCTTTGCATCCATGGCGAGGCTTATGGGGGGATCGGACCAAGAACCCGACGCTCAGGAAAGGCTCTGCGTGAAGCTGGGTCAGAAACCCGGGCGCGCTCTTCCCCTCCCGACCCTAGAGCCGCAGGATTCCAGCGGATCCCGGTTTTCCTGAGACAGGAGCCCTGTGCGAGGGCGGATGGAGGAGTCGCTCCGGGGCCCCGCGAACCTGCGCGCTGCAGCGTCTCCTTCCCGTTCTCCAAGTGTCTGCGGAGCCATGACACGCACGTGTCCTCCAGGTAGGCCTTGTCCTGCTCCGCCGCACCAGCGGCCTCCCACTCGCGCCGGGTGATCTGAGCCACCGCGTCCGCCGCGGTCCAGGAGCGCAGGTCCTCGTTCAGCGCGATGTAATCGCGGCCGTCGTAGGCGTACTGATAGTACCCACGGAGGAGGCGCCCGTCCGGCCCCACGTCACAGCCGTACATCCACTGCCATGTGTGAGAGTCTGGCCCCGCCCCCGCCGTCAGCCCCGCCCCGCCGTCAGCCCCGCCCCCGCCATCAGCCCCGCCCCCGCCGTCGGCCCCGCCCACCCGCGGGATTCTGACTGGACTGAAATCGAAATCCAGTCCTGGTCCCGCCGCCCTTTTGGGTTCCAGGTCTCTGTGGGTCCCTTAGTCTAAGAACCTCGGACCTGAGTGGGTTCCCGGGAGACTCGGACCGTCCGTGGGGACGAGGAGAGTCGTGACCACCACCCGGGCCGGGGTCACTCACCGCCCGCGCTCTGATTGTAGTAGCTGAGCGCTATCTGCAGGTTCCAGCCGAAAGTCTGTGTGTTACTCTGCGCTCTCCGTGTGTTCCGCTCCCAGTACTCCGGCTCCTCCTGCGCCATCCACGGCGCCCGCGGCTCCATCCTCGGCGTCTTCGCGTCACTGTCGAAGCGCACGAACTGCGTGTCGTCCACGTAGCCCACTTCCAAGTACCGCGGCTCCCCGAGGCGAGGCCGGGACACAGCGGTGTAGAAATACAGCATGGAGTGGGAGCCTGGAGAGAGGCGCGATTCCAGCCGGACCCCATTTTCTCTTCGGGAGACGCGAACCCCCACCCAGGGCGGACCGAGGAGCTGCCCGCGGCCCCTGGTGCCTTCTCCTCGCGGGACCCCGGGGTCAGGTGCACCGGCCTGGACTGGGCGCGGCCTGGGCGGCCCTGGGCCCTCGCTCCTCCCCGCAGAGGCCGTTTCCCTCCCGACCCCGCACTCACGCGCCCGAGTCCGCGGCAGCGCCAGGGCGGCCGCCAGCAGCAGCAGCAGCGTCTGCGGCGCCAGGGCCACCATTGCGCAGACTCGCGAAAGTGAAGGGCAAGGAGGCCGCGCGCACTTTATAGAGTCGGGTGCCAGGCCACGCTGATTGCTGCTCTTTGGAGTCAACACCCAATAGATAAGAGACCTGGCCACGAGTCATCCGTGTCCGGGCAGAAATGTCCCGAGAAAGGTTGTGAGACAGAAGCGAAACTTGGGAGATGGGGAATCGCCAGCTCTGGGCTGTTGGCACCTGACACCCGTCCTCTGACCAGGACAGACACCGCCTGAGGACCCGGGGCTTTGCCTTGTTCTGTCCTTGGGATCACAGCTTCTGGGAGGCAAAGACCAGACACGCCCAGGGAGCTGTCTGGGTGTCTTAGCAGCTGAAATGAATACAGGGCACAGACAATTTAGGGGAACGAGAGGAACAAAGGACGAAACGATGTAGGGGAGCAATGACATATTTCCATTATGACAAGCAGTAGGCTCATACCAACAGCAGTACCCGGGAAAATGCTGAGAAACCGGTGTACTTTCTAGCTTGCCAGTCTGGCTCCAAGGTAAAATACTGAACCAGCTCTCTCCTTCTTATCCACTTTTCAAGCAATGGCCCCACCAGTATAGGCTGGGTCTTTCTACACCATTTATAGAATCTCATACAGGCTTGCTCAGTGCCTTGCCTGAATAATTCTTTGTAGGTGTGCCTAAAGGCTCAGACTTCCATTGTCAAATTAACACAAATTAACTCTCTCACTAGCCTAGATCATTGACAAGTTCTTGGTTCAATTCAGAGACATTGACATAAACATAAAAGTTAAAGTAGATGAAGACACACATGCATACTCATTGCAAACACGCAAAGGAAAAAATCTTGCATCACATCAGTTCACAGTATAAGCAGATGCTGCTGTCAGAATCCCCCCTAATATCCCTCCCCTTTCCCTGGCCCTGGATGGTAGTTGCTGCTTGTAACTAAAATATGGAAAAAAGAGACTCCAGGACAGTCCAGGAAGGAGGGCAGGAGCTCATAGCAGTAATGTTCATGTCTTTAGTGCACAATGTCCAGGGCACAGGGGACTTGCTGGGCCTCGTGGGCCATGAAGGAGAAACACCTGCTGCTGGGGCCACACTGGGACCCGAAGGACAAGGGCGCCAGTGTCCTCCAGCAGCACAGGAGCCGTCTCCTCCTCTAGAGACGCTGCAGGAGACGTGGACACTGCCCATGGGCTGAGGGCAGCATGTGGTGCTGCGACAAGGACCAGAGCCCAGGACGTGACGCTGCTAAGTGACCCCAGCAAAGCCCATGTGGACAGAGCTCTAGCAGGGACAGCTCTGTCCACACATGCTTCAGACAAACATCTCCTGCCCCACCTGCCATGCTCTAAAAAAAAAAAAACACACATTCCAAAAGATTCCCGCTATTTATTAAGCTGCCATTTATTTCATTCAGACATTACAATTTCTTCTTTAATTAACTTTCCAACCTCTCAACTCAAGGATTAATCATCAGATTCTTAGAAGAGGAAGTTGGTTGTGGAAGGGAAGCCAGGACAGTGTAGAACAGGGGGCTGGGAGGTGATGGTGGGCTGATCCACTCAGATCTTCACATTCCCACCACAGGAGCACAGACATATTTAGACACCTTTGATACAAGAGAACTCTGGGACTTGAAACCATAGCTTTGTGCTTCTCGGTCCCCACGGTCTCATGCTGCAGGATGAGACCATGAACACACTCAAGGCGGTCACTGTAGAGATGACATTCCCAGCTGCCACCATCACTCATGAGCCTAGATTTGAAGAGACCCTGAGACCCACCCAGGACTCAACCCTGAATGTAGACCCTCAGGTGTCACCTTACAAGCTGTGAGAGACACATCAGAGCTCTGTGCACTGTCCCTGTCTGGAAGAGAAAGAACAGGCCACACTCAGAGCCCAGAGACGTGGCTGCAGGAGGAACAAAGGGCTGGCTGGCATCCAGGTCACTGGAAGAGGCTTCAGTTCTGTCATGGTGGACACTGAAATGCAGGAAAACTGGGATTTGATGCAAAAGCAGAGGTTGGGGCCCAGAGCAGACTGGGAGGGTCTGAGGGCACCCAAGGATGTGGCGGTCTGAAGTGATCCTTAGATCTGTTTCAACTGAAATGCAAAGGAAGCTGAACCCCTGTTCCAGCCCACAAGCCTTCTCTCAGGACAGAGGAGGAACCGGTGAACCTTGCCTGATATTCAGGAAACCTGGATCACATGGGGACTAGCGCAGGCGCTGTGACACACACCTGGGGTCACTAATCGCCCTTGCTCTGGCTGCAGGGGCCCCGCGAGGTCAAGACCACGCAGTGTATCTGTTCCACCTCTGAGGAGGCATCTCTTGTGCTCTCCTTACTGAGTCCCCCCCACAGTATCCATGGCTCCGTCCTGCCATGGGTGGTGGTGGCCTCAGAGCACAGAAACACAGTGTTCTCCACAAGGTCCATGAAAAGAACAGAGGCTCCCGGAGGCTTCATCTCTGTGGCAAAGGACTCCAGCACGTGGGAGCTGCTAGTGCCACACAGTGAGACACCCCCCTTGTCCTGGCACTGCACAGAATGGACTCAGTGGAATAAGGAACGCAGTGGGGAGTGGGGCAGAGGTGGCCCAACGGGCCTGGACAGACCAGGGCAGAGATGCGGTTTTCCTGGTGCTGAGCCCCAGGTGGGCAGTGCCCCTGTTCCTCCTGCAGAGGTTACTTCTATCCAGAACCCTCACTCATCTGGATCTGCAGCAGGGCCAGGGTTACCGCCAGCAACAACAGTTTCCGGGGGCCCTCGGCCCCATCCTCAGGACTAGAGACTCTGAACATCACGGTTCTGTGGACTTTGTGTTTTGGAACCCAGGAGATTTAGACTATGATCTCAAAGTAACAAAGAGAACATGGAGCCCAGCGAGAGCAGGGCCAGGCTGCTGTCACTGTCCAAACAAGAAGACCCCAGCAAGGGCTGGAGATCAAGAAGAGAACCCAGCGCCCTGCTTCCCAGCCTTACACTGTCCAATGTGGTTGAATCGGGAGTGTCTCCCTGAGTGTGATTGACTCTGATCTGTTTGTGGAAACCAGTGGCAACCACCAAGGTGAGTTCTGCCTCTCTCCTTCCTCTCTCCCTACCCCTAACCCAGCATGAGCACAAGGGGCCCTGGTCTGCAAACTCAGCTGAGAGATGGTTTCCCTTGAAGCCAGAAGTTGGTCTGCAGCACCCAGAGACAACCCAGGAGAGCAGCTTCCTGCTGCCTGCAGCCGGACCCCAGCCTGGATGTGTGGCAGATGGGGACATGTGCTTCTAAGGAAGGTGCCAGCAGTGCGCTGGGCTCACAGGGGGTCTGAGGGTGTCCTTCCAGATCACAGGATCCTGCTACTTCTGTTTTACAGTGACTTCATTTCTTTGGTCCTGTTTCTGTGTGTGGATCCAGGAAATTCTCAGTGCAGTAGACCCTTATGCACTGGAAAGAAATTCCAATGTGTGAACTTCAGAGACTCTCCTTGTTTTGTGAGGGTTGTTGAGAAACTGTATTTGTATCTCTAGTGCGCAGGAATAGAGGTGAAGTTTTGACAACTGTCCACCTGGGTCTACAGAGTGGGCTGCAGCCTGTGGGATGTGACGCTGACCAGTGCCAATGTCAGAACTGAAGGAACCAGCAGGTGTCAGGGAAGCATGAAACAGGGAGGAGGAAAAGAAAAGAAGGAGAGGAGACTCTGGATTCTCTGGAGGGAAGGCAGAGCCCAGAAAACAAGTGGACCTCACTTGATCTTGTTCCAGATGTGCAGAGGGACAATCCTGAGAGTTCGCCCTGTGCTCAGCTCTGCAGGAGAGAATTTCTTGCCCACTGCACAAGGCACAGACTCTGAGAGGACACATAGAAAATGTGAATTTTGGATGATTTCTTGCAAATTCTTTTCAGAGGGCATCAATAAATATAACTTTAAATTTAACTATAAATTTAAAACCCACAAAAATTTAGAGATTCTTCCCCATGATTTTTCTATATACAACTTTGTAAAAATATCAGTGGGAATCTAAATGCTCAAATGTATCCTCTTAATCTTACCAGCTTCTGTGTTATAACTCCAGGATCGAACAGAGACTCAAGAGATGTTTAGAGAAACCATTTCTCCCTCTAACACTCAGTCTGGCTTGAGATCTCGAGGAAGAACTGGTGTGGACAGAAGTCAGACCTCATCACTGTCCAGGGATCCACAGGGATGATATCATTCTTTTCTGAGCTAACTGGATGCCTGCAGAGCACCAGAGAAAGTTCTCGCCTCACAACCCACAGAATGGGAGAAAATCTTCACTAACCACATATCTGATAGAGCTCTACTGTCCAGAGTGCACAAAGAACTTAGAAAATTAAACACCAAGGAAACCAATGGCCCAATTAAAAAATGGGCCCTGAAACTTAAAAGAAATTTTACCAGGGATGAAATTAAAATGTCTAACAAATATCTTAAAAAATGCTCCACTTCTTTAGCCATCAGGGAAATGCAAATCAAAACTTCCCTGAGATATCATCTCACCCCGGTCAGGATGGCAAAAATCCACAATACAAACAACAACAAGTGCTGGAGAGGATGTGGAGAGAGGGGAACTCTGCTACATTGCTGGTGGGAATGCAGGCTCATACAGCCACTCTGGCGAGCCGTCTGGAGATTCTTAAAGAAATTAAAGATTGAAATGCCATATGACCCTGCTATTCCACTTTTGGGAATAACCCCCCATGCAGCAGAGGTTCACCTCGATAGCACAAGCACAACCATGTTCATAACAGCACTGTTTACAATAGCAAAGTCATGGAATCAACCCAAATGTCCAACAATTGACGAGTGGATAAGGAAACAGTGGTACATCTATACAATGGAGTACTACTCAGCCATCAAAAATGACGAATTACTGGAATTTGCTGGGAAATGGATGTCATTAGAAACAATTATATTGAGTGAAGTATCCCAAACCCAGAAAGTTAAGCGCCATATGTACTCCCTAATAAGTGGCTCCTAGTACCAAACTCACCCAGCCCATATTGAGACACTCAAAGGTAAACCCATGTAATAGAGTAATTGCAAGAATTATGAACAGGAGGGATGGGGTTGGAGGGCCACACCAGACACAAGGAGAGAGGAGACCATGTTACAGCAGAGAAAATAGGCCTCCAAGGAATGCAAGTAAGTAATGTGACACCTGGTTAAGTTCACAGACGTTCGTTCCTGATCATGTACAACTGAGGGGGTATGATCTCACCAGAAGGGGAGGGCATATAGTCTGGCACATGAAAGGTGATCAATTTGCAAATGGGTAACTGACCCCTCCCTCACCGAGGTTTCCTGCTTTTCTTACATCTACCCTTGAATGTGCTATTATAACAAGACTCCAGTTTAACAGCTTTTTGTCTCTGACCAGGGGGTGACATACAGTGCCCATCAGGATGGAGTGAAGGGCATTGCAGGAGCAGCAAAACTGCAAAAGAAAATCAACAAACCACAATCCAGAACTTCAGAGACTCTATATCAACCACATAGAACTAGGCCAGCCTAATCTCCCCCCATCCTGAAGCTCAGGGAAATTTGCCGAAGAGGGGGTAGTGAGATTGTAAGAGCAAAAGGATGGGAGGAGCAATGATTTGCAAGATTCTCCACACTAGTTAGGGCCGAAGCAATCATAATAGGACTTTGCATGCCCTGCGCAATGTCCAACACACTGTTAACCTCACAAAGTCTAGCATCAGCTAAAGGCACCAAGATCCTTGGAGGCAAGGGATTGACAGCCACAGTAGTGTTTCTATGCTTAAGGGGAACACGAGAAAGGGTTCAGGGAAATGCCACTGGGTCCTTGTACGTCATCGGAGAGGAGGACCCAGAGGAGAGTTAGTTTACAATAAAGGACTCTCTGGGAATTGGGAGGGAGGCGCTGGAGGATGGGGAAGGAGGAAGGGGGAGCAGGGGGTTCGGGGGGAGGAGGAGGCAGGGAGAGAACTGGTCTACCTATTAAGTTTGTATGAGCGGAAATAATAAAAAATGTATTAAAAAAAAAAAGAAAGTTCTCGCCTCAGACCCTCACTACACAGGTGCACTGGCACAAGGGACACAGGTGACAGGAGTGAGGACCAGGGCCAGAGAGTCAATGACAGCCCCAACCAAGGGTCTAAGTCAGCTGCAGAGAAAGGGGACCCTAGTGAGAGCCGAGCACTGGCACTGTGGACCTGCTGCTGGCTGTGCGGCCACCAGTGCTGCTGAGACCTGCCCCAAGAGAAGCCACCCAAAGCTACACACAGACACGGACAGGTGTCATCCTAAGAATGTATCCTAGATACACAACATATATGGATCACAGAACACGGGCAAAATACATCAACTGGAACTGGTCTGAGAACTTCCTCTTTGCTGGATAGCTTCCACAGTACCAAGAAATACTGTAGAAACTACTGGTGGAGAAAAATAATCACAAAGTTTATTAACTCATGAGATCTACAAGTTGCAGTAAAAATCACCATGGCAACAGGTGACCACCAGTGTAATAGTTCATGAGTATCAAAGAGGCAACTAACAGCTTTCTGATTGAACTTACACTTGTGAGAATTGAGGGAAGGAAATATACCAGTAGGGAAAACCAGCTAATGAACCTGTAGGTAGGAAGACAGTCCATCAAACTTTTCTGTAAATATAGATTTGAAGAACACTCAGCACTTGGCTAAAAGTCTTCTTCTGTAGAGGATTCAACACCCTGACAGGATGCAGCCTAGGGTAGTAGAAAAGCAGTGAAGTGGACAACAGTGACCAGCCATAATGCAGAGTACTGGCGAACCACCAAGGCTCACCCAGAATCTGACCAACTAATTTCTCTCCATTTTAAGGTTTAGGGGACCTCAGGGAAGAGGGAGATTGGAAGAACCTAAAGATGGGAAGGTCCACTGTTGGACAAGACATTCCATTCAAAGCAGGACTGTTGCATCCAGGAACTCATTGCAGTAAGAATTCTCATCAAAACTACATAATGACTGACATACCAACCTTACTCTCTATCACAGAACAGAAGAGAGATAAGAACATACAGTGGAAACCTTGGGGACTAAAGCTGGATGAGCGAAAGGAAATGCCCTTATTAGTGGGGTCACCCGAAGAGAGCCCAACCTGGTATGCCACAGAGACCTGAACACTCACAAAATTAGATAAGCCAGATTAGAGATCTTTGGGTCCATAGAAGTGGCCAGGCAGGAAGGTGAGAATGAGTGGGATGAATCAATGATGGGAAAGAAGGGGAATGGGGGGGGGAATGAAGCAAAGCAGGGATAAGTACTCATTATGTTTATAAAACTAGAAAAATAAAGAGGATGAATACTGGGGGCTGAAGAGGTGGCTGAGGGGTTAAGCTTTTGCCTTGCAGGCAGAAGGTCCTGAGTTTGGATCCTAGACCCAAGTATAGACGCTGGGCAGAAGCGGGGGTGGCCTGCGTTTCTGGTCCTGGTAGGGCAGAGCCTGTGAATCTGGGGCAGAGTAAACAGGAGATAGAGGCGGTCCATGGTGGTTCCCAAATTCGTCCATGGTTTTACACACACACACATACAAACACACACGCACACACATGCATATGCACAATTGAATAAGTAATAAATAATTTAAAAAAAGAATGTATACTATGTTAAATCCCCGTCTTGCCTCATGCACAGAGAGAAATTCTAGGTCACAGCATCAGATCATCACATGTTGAGCTGAGAGCCTCTTCCTGCACCTTCTTTCTGCAGTGCTGACACAGGAATCAGCCACACTCCTGCCTCAGGCAGGACGGTGCACAAGATTGACACTTTACATGCTGCCAGTGCACATGACTGACAGAGCAGGTGGCTGACAGTGCTAATGGCAGTGCGTTCCTTTCTATCCTCTCAGGTAAACCTCCCTGGAGTTGTAGATGTTAACTCTTCCTGCTGCAGACACTATTATACCAGTCTCACCAGTGCCTGTTGGCTGAGCACCATGATGGCTGGTGGGTCAGGATCACAGGCTCTCCCCAGACCCTTCCAGATTCTAGAGAAAGAGAACCCAGGATGGATCAGGAAGATACTTACAGGTGACATGCACACCAGCCAGCCATCCTGGTGACAGGCCTTCTCCTGACAGTGTAACCCACAGCTCAAAGCAGCCCCAGTACCACTTTACCCAATCAGGAATCTTTCACACTGGTATAGACCAGCTGAGTGGCAGCCAGAGCATCCTGTGCTCAGGACTCAAGGGACACCCTGGCCTTGGGGACTTCTAGAAGCCTCACCTGAACTGAACCTTCGGTTCATTCCTGATCTTTTCAGGTTACTGACCTCAGCCCCAGACTCAGTCCTTGTCCCCCAAGAGCCTCATGTGACCGTTCAGCTCCTCTGGCTCCCAGAGGACTTGAACATCTCTAACTCTCCAGGTCAGGCTGTGTTAGCTTCTCTCTGGAGTTCAGGTGACCAGTTGTGGTCATGATCCCCACAGCTGCCTGGCTAAGGTTCCAGGGACACAAGGGACATGCTTGTGGGGAACGCAGGTTCTGTTCTTGGCCTGCAGCTGTCCCACAGGGGGACAGAGACTAAGCTGCATGGCTGTCCTCTGTCATAGCCAGGACAGCTACTGAAGAGGAGGTCCCTGAAGATTCACCCCTGCTGCAGCTCAGGGCTGATGGAGCCCTCCTTCATCTCTCCTGTTGCCCCAGGAGCTCTGTGTGTGGGGCTCTGACTGCCTGGAGGGCAGAGGCTGGTGCATGAGCCCAGGCTCCAGCTTCTCCATCCTTGGACTGTGCACGAGGTCTGTGTCCTGCAATCATTCTGTCTCAGAGTCACAGGCTTCATCAGGGGATGACAGACTCATACTCCATTTTGCTGAGGTCTTTATTCCTTCATTCTGCTCTTAAGGTCTGTGTATCATCAGCGTGATGTCACCCCAAGGTTATCCTCAGCCCACACTTCTCTCCTCAGCGCCTGCGCCCTGTGTCCTGGGGAAGCTCTTCTCCTCCCTCCAGGGCACATTTCAGCTCAGCCTCTGGAGTTTCAGGGTGTCCCATGTCCTGCCTCGCACAGACCCCTGACATTCTTCCTGTTCTCCCCTGATGGCCTCCATGATCCTCCTGGATCAGTCTGCAACCATGGGTGCTCTTCCTGCTCCCCAAATTCAGTAGCAACCACAGATCCTGTTATAACCAGAGCCCGTCACAGGAGAATCCTGCCCTCGCCCCTTCTGGTCACCTGTCTTCTTCCTAACTCAGGAAATGCCTGACCTTTTGCTGCATGGCATTTTCCTCAAACAAGCAGCGATCATTTTGTCAAAGACTGTTACATTCCTGTCTGTTGACTATGGACTTTGCCTGAGAGACAGAGGGGCTGCAAGGGGTTAGCATGCACACCTGAGGGCTGGGAGGGCCCTAGAGCATAAAGGAGGAAGATTAGTTCAGGGGGCTCCAACTAGACAGCCCCGAGGAAGCCTTACGTCATCCTATGTTGAGGTGTCTCTGAATCATCCCTGCTTCTGTGTGCAACCCTCCCCCCTGCTCCTATAAGCAAGTCATGAGCTCATGGGTTCATGAAGATGGACCTTGGCATACTGGTTACTTTGGTCTATAGTGGAACTGAAATCTGGGGTAGATATGTGACTGAGTGGAGCTTTGCCATTAAAAGAATTCATATTCTTTCCCCCTCCTCCTGAGCTGGTGAAGTGCACAGATTCTGACCTCTCCAGGGGCTCTGCTCCCAGCGTCAGCTTCCTTAGCCTTCAGAACACCAAGACATGCTCCAGCCTCAACCATGTGACCACAGGAGCTTCAACCTGGAAAGAACTTGCTCCAGATCCCCAGGGAAGAGATCCTGGGATCCCAAAATCCTTATGGTCCTACAGGGAGTGCCTGTTGTAACAGTCATCTCTCTATCCCACATCCCTGTACTCCCCATGTCCTAGACATGTAGATCTCTGGATGTGATGTGATGTGGACACTTTTCCTAGGGAGATGGCAACAACTGTCTTCCCATCCAAGACAGGAGCTCCACAATAGACCAACGTAATGATTCCTTCAAGTTACAACTTGAGGATCCTATGAGTGTATTGGGCTTGCCTATAGGGTAGGGTGGGGGTCACTTGCAGAAGCACAGAGGACCCAGCATAGCTGAGGGCTTCCCCAGGGCTGCTTACATGGAACCCCAATTAACCTTTCTTAGCCCGAACATACCCTAGTGTCCCTCCCAAACGTAGTACCAAGGGCTGAATCACTTGGGCAAGAGCAGAGACCCAGCTCAGGGTTCAGTGACCCTCTCCTCCCCTTCTGTCAAGACAGAGTCAATGGACGACAGGTGCTGTTTGTGGTTTCAAATAAACATGGAGCTGTTTGTTCTGAGGAAAGCCCTATATAACGGTCTGTCCTTATTCACTTATGCACAGGGCAGTGTGTGTCCACCCAACACAGCACCCACTCCATGAGGCCCACAGTGATTCACCAGGTAACGAAGGTGTCTGCCTGGAGAAAAAGCTCAAAGCAATGCAAAAAATATTTTATTTCACTTAGAGAAAAAGAGATGAGAGAGAAGGAAAAATTGAGAAACTGAGGTAGGGGATAGATGCACATGTGGAAGACAGAGGACAATGTCCAGTATTTGATTTTCTCTTTCTGCCATGGGGGCTCTCCAGATCGACCTCAGTGCTCCAGGCAGCTGCTGGCATCTGTACCATTTGAGCCAGCTCCCTCACACCTTCAATCACAGGCTATTTCCATCCTAGCAGGCGGCGTCCTGGACACCACTGTCCACTAGGGGGCGCTCCACATCCACGCCTGCAGCCTCCTCTCCCAGAACTGATTTCTGCAGCTAACAGCTGTGGAGGGGTTCCTGCACCTGGTTTCAGAGATTAAGGAGCTTCAGGTTCCAAGACACCTCACGGCTCCCTCCTGGTTCCAGGGGGAATGTTGCAATCTGCAAGAAAATTCACAGAAGATATCTTTATTAATTCAAACCCAGACCCAATGGTGTCTGTGGCGTCCAAATTATCTTTCCTCTCACACTGATGTCAGGGCTGCCCACCCCTTCCTCGCAGGGCTTCCCTCAGACTTTTCCATGGACCGTGGACAGAAAGGAGGAGGAGGGAGAGAGCTGGGGATAGTCGGGAGTAACAAAAGTAATGAGAGGTGCCCACACAGACTGTCCCGAGTTTTTACACCAAATATTAGGAAAAGTGGGAGAAAAGAGAAGACACACAGACCCAGAGTGCACCACAAAGACTGAACGGGGTTTAATTGGGAGGGGCAGTAACTTTCCCTGGATGGAGGTCGATGTTGCCTGGTGTTGACAAGATGTTTGTGGCTTTCAAGGCCTAGGGTGGGGAGGGGTGGAGTGTTGGCTGGTTCAGTTGTCTGCACGTTTAGTCAGCTTCTGATTAACATTTGTCTGGTGAGAAATTCAATGAGGTAATTATGTGTTTGGTCTCTGATCCATCATGTTCAGTTTTACCTTGACAATAATGTTTGATGGAGATTTTTCTGTGCTGGGAAGGTTTCTGAGTTCTGGGTTCCCACAGCCATGAGCTGCTTGTTACATGGGGTTTGGGGGTCAGCTTCGTGTGCTTCATGTGGACATCCAGTTCTCCAGCACCAAGTTATCAAGTTGTGACTCCAATTGCAGTTGCTTAGCCAGATGTAGTTTCTTTGCTTGAGCAAATTAACACATCTCCTGGTACTTGGTATGCAGCTATTGACTTTGTAAATGCCTTTTTCTCGGTACCTATTCATAAGGACCATCAGAAGCAATTTGCTTTCAGCTGACAAGGCCACTATTACACCTTTACTGTTCTGCCTCAAGGATATGTTAATTTTCCAGCCCTGTGCCATAATTTGGTTCATAGAGATCTTGATCTCCTGTCTCTCCCACAAGACATCACACTGGTCTGTTATATTGATGATATTATGCTGATTGGACCAAGCAAGCAGGAGGTGGCAATCACTTTGAATTCTCTGGTAAGCCATATGGGCATCAGAGGATGGGAAATAAATCCAACCAAGGCCCAAGGAACATCTACCTCAGTAAAATTTCTAGGACTTCAATGGTGTGGGCATGCAGAGATATTCTCTCCAAGGTAAAAGATAAGTTGCTGCACCTGGCCCCTCTACCACCAAGAAAGAAGCATGTTTAATGGGCCTGTTTGGATTTTGGAGACAGCACATTCCTCACTTGGATATGTTGCTCAGGCCCATATACCAAGTAACTCGGAAAGCTGCCAGCTTCGAGTGGGGCCCAGAACAAGAGAAGGCCCTTCAGTAGGTTCAAGCTGCTATACAGGCTGCCTTGCCACTTTGGCCATATGATCCAGCAGACCCAGTGGTATTGGAAGTGTCTGTCACAGGTAGAGATGCTGTCTGGAGTCTTTGGCAAGCATCCATGGGTGAATCACATTGAAGACCCTTGGGATTTTGGAGCGAGGCCCTGTTATCATCAGTAGACAACTACTCTCTCTTTGAGAGATAACTTTTTTAATTTAATTATATTGGTTCTACACACACACACACACACACATAATTGAATAAATAAAAAGAAAGAGAGATAACTTTTGACCTGTTACTGGGCCCTGGTAGAAACTGAACGTTTGACAATGGGCCATCAAGTTACCATGTGACCTGAGTTGCCCATCATGAGTTGGGTATTGTCTGACCCAGCAAGTCATAAAGTTGGATGGGCACAGCAGCAATCCGTTATCAAATGGAAGTGGTACATAAGAGACAGGGCCCAAGTAGGTCCTGAAGGCACAAGTAAGGTGCATGAAGAAGTTGCCCAATGTCTATGGTTCCTCAGCCTGTTGTGATGCCTGTTCCTAAATATGCACCTATGCCCTCTTGGGTGTGCCCTATGATCGGCTAACTGAAGAAGAAAAGGCTGGGGCTTGGTTCACAGATGGTTCTGCTCGCTATTCAGGTGCCACCCAGAAGTTGACAGCTGCAGCACTACAATCCCTTTCTGCAACAACCCTGAACGACACTGGTGAAGGGAAGTCTTCATTCACAGTGAGCAGTGCACATGGTTGTGTACTTTGCCAGGAAGGAAAACTAGCCAGATGTGCGACTATATACTGACTCATGGGCTGTAGCCAAAGTTTTGGTTGGATGGTCAGGAACTTGGAGGGAACATAATTGGAAAATTGGTGAGAAAGACATTTGGGAAACAAGTATGTGGCTAGATCTCTCCAAATGGGCAAAGGATATGAAGATATTTATTCTTTTTTACATCTAATAATTAATTTTATTGGTTATGGTAATGAAGTAATTGCAAGTGTGTCTATGTATAATTATCCATATATCTCTTGTGTGGATTAAAATCTGAATGGTTTACTTTATTTTTTTAATTTTTAAAAATTTTTTCCACTCATACAAAGTTGATAAATAGCCCATTCTCCTCCCTCCCTCCTCCCCTCCCTGACTCCCTTCTCCCCTTTCCTCTTCCTTTCCCCCTCTCTCCCCTTCTCCCAGTGTCTTTCCTCCCCAATTCCTGGAGCATCCTTTAGTGTGTCTGTCAAACTTCCCTCTGGGTCCTCTTTTGGCATTGCCTAGAGCTCTTTTTTGTGTTCCCCTTTAGTATAGGAACACTATTGTGGCTGTTAATCCCTTGCCTCTAAGGATCCTAGTGCCTATAATCCATACTAGACTTTGGGGGTTCAATGATATATTGGTCATTGTGCAAGTCATGCAAGTCCTATTTTGATTACTTCGGCCCTAACTGATACAAAGATATTTGTGTCCCATGTAAATACTCATCAAAAAGTGACTTTAGCAGAGAAGTCATTTAATAGTCAGGTGGATAAGATGACTTGTTCTATGGACAGTCAACCTGTTTCTCCAGCCATCCCCATCATTGCCTAATGGGCCCATGAAGAAAGTGGGCATGGTGGTAGAGATGGAGGTTATGCATGGGCTCAACAACATGGACTTCCACTCACCAAGGCTGACCTGGCTACAGCTACTGCTGAGTGTCATATCTGCCAGTAGCAGAGACCAACGCTGAGTCCCTGAAATGGTGTCATTCCCTGGGGTGACCAACCAGCAACATGGTGGCAGGTTGACTACATTGGATCACTTCCAAGATGGAAAGGGCAGCACTTTGTCCTTACGGGGATAGATACTTATTCTGGTTGTGGATTTTTTCTTTCCTGCACGTTCTGCTTCTGCTAAAACTACCATTCGTGGATTCACAGAATATCTTGTCCCTGTCATGGTATTCCACACAGCATTGCTTCTGACCAGGGAACACATTTACCAAGGAAGTGAGGTAATGGGCTTATGCTCATGGAATTCATTGATTGTACTATGTTCCCCACCATCCTGAAGCAGCTGGTTTGATAGGATGGTCAAACAGCCCTTTAAAGACACAATTATGGTGCCAGTTAGGTAGTAACAGTCTGGAGGGTTGGGGTGGAGTACTTCAGGATGTGGTGTGTGCTTGAATCATAGCCAGAATTCACGGGTCCAGGAACCAAGGGGTGGAGACTGGAATGGTGCCTCTTACTGTCACACCTAGGACCCCATTAGGAACATTTTTACTTCCTGTCCCTGTAACTCTGTACTCTGCTGGCTTGGAAGTTTTGGTCCCAGAGCAGGGGATGCTTTTGCCAGGAGATATGATAAGCATTCCATTGAACTAGAAGTTAAAGCTTCCTCTGGGCTCTTTTGGGCTCCTGATGCCTTTGAATCAACAAGACCAAGAAAGGAATAACTTCTGTTAGGAGGTGTGATTGATCCAGACTATCAAGGGAAATTGAATTGGTTTTGCACAATGGAGGCAGGAAGAGTATAAATGGAGTGCAGGAGATCCAGTAGGGCAGGCAGGATGCAATGCAGGCAGGATGGTGGACTGCCCAGATCCTTCAGGAATGAAGGTATGGGTGACACCCCCAGGAAAAGAACCAAGATCTGCTGAAATACTTGCTGAGGGTAAAGAAAATATGGAATAAGTAGTGGATGAAGGTAGTTCTAAATATCAGCTAAGACCACGTGACCAGTTACAGAAATGTGGCGTATAACTACACAGAGCACTTCTGTTCTACTGGTAAAGTACAAATGGAACTGACTAGAATTCTTTGATTTGTACTAAATATATAATGAGACACAGTGATATATATTTTTTAGATGATGTTTTTAATTTTGAATTGATATTTATT
The DNA here is from genome assembly GCA_023101885.1 of Typhlomys cinereus. Classification (NCBI taxonomy): domain Eukaryota; kingdom Metazoa; phylum Chordata; class Mammalia; order Rodentia; family Platacanthomyidae; genus Typhlomys; species Typhlomys cinereus. Next base: position 533,712 of record JALPQD010000427.1, read on the forward strand.
GTGATAAAATGTTTCTATTTTCTTATTTATTCTGTGCTAAATTATTTAGCTTGTACTGATATTGATACATTTTATATGTTTTATATTTTATAACATAAATATTTTTTATTTTTATATATTTTATATGTGAGATTTCAAATTTTTTATAATGTCAGAATTTGAGAATTTTTGATAGTGAATTGCACATCTTTTATGAATATAATATCTATGGGAATAAGGGTTGGACGGTCATAGCATAATAGTTACATGTTTGTGTCAAATTGACAAGGAGTGGAATGTTATGGTTGCATTTTTGTATCAACTTAATAGTTGCAGACTGTTTGGGACACGGCTGTGGAGGGTTAATGGTTGGAATGGCCCCTGAACAAGTCTACAGGTACTTGATTGATTGCTGCGGAACCCAGCCCAAAGTGGGTGGTACATTCCAGTGGTGGACCAGATAATAGGGGGTGCAAGGAGGAGGGATTTACTCTTCCCTTATCTTGTGTTGACTTGCTGTGGAGTCCACTCTGCGTGTGTCGTTCACTTTTAGAGCGTCGTGGCCTTCTTTGTTGCTGCTGCTGCTGCCTCTGTCCTTGGTTGACTTGGATCTTCACCTTTTCCACCACTTTGTTGCTGTTTCTGCTACCTGTGGAGCCTGGTCTCTAGGCCTTGATGCTGTTTTCTATTCATCACTGACGTCACAGCTCAGCTGTTCTTTACCAATGCTGGAACCCAGTGTCTTCCACCCTCCAGAGGAGCAAAGGCTTGAGACCTTCTCGGGATCCTTTGGCTTTGTGGAACTTTCCAGTCGAGAACAAGGCTGCTGTGGGCGGCTACCTTGAAAGACACTTTTTTTTTTTTTTTTTATTCAATTGTGCATGTGTGCGCATGTGTGTATGTGTGTATGTGTGTGTGTGTGTGTGTGTGTGTGTGTGTAGAACCACAGGCGAATTCGGGAACCACCATGGACCGCCTCCACCTCCTCCTTGTTTACTCTGCCCAGGGACTCACAGGCTCCGCCCTACCAGGACCAGAAACACAGGCCGCCCCTGCTTCCGCCTGGCGTCTATACGTGGGGTCTAGGATCCGAACTCAGGACCTTCCGCCTGCAAGGCAGAGGCTTAACCTCTGAGCCACCTCTCTAGCCCCCAAAAGACACTATTTTTATTGTGTTATTTTAATAAACATGTATATATTACATTCTATAGATTCTATTTCTTCAGAGAACCCTAACTAATACACCAGATCTGCTTCTTTGCCAGAGTCATGGTGAGCTTTGCTCTGGAAGACGGAGCTGTGGTCTTCTGAGGCTGCAGGCTGAGGTGCGGCCTCTGTCTGGGCTCAGCTCTGCTCCCACCTGCAGTTCTCCCTCCCGGGCTCCTCAGCCTGGACCAGGGGCCAAGCTGGGATTGTTGCTGTGGCTCCATCTTCTGGGCCTCAGTGGAGTCTGAGAGCAAAGCAAAGAACTACCACAGGTCTGAGGTGTGGGGAGGTCAGAGGCTGGAGAGGAAACCAGCAGAGGTCACCTGGCAGGTCCCTGCTGTCAGCCTCCCTGTCCCCCGGTTTCTCCATCCATCGGGTGGAAACAGGAGAGAGACCCATGAGTTGAGTCTCTGCTGTGCCTTGGAGGCCCTGTGCCTGGCACAGCTGGCGCTGGTGTGCATTGAGACTTCCTGCTCTTCTTTCAGATGTGCTCGGCCTCCTCGCAGCTGTCCCTACCACTGTCCTCTGAGCCCCTCCTCTCCTCTCTATGGCCACCAGGTGGCTCCCTCTGGGTGACATGCAGGTGACATGGACAGGTGAAAGCAGGTGGCCTGACCACCTGGGGACAGGGGCTGACAGTGTTGGATGCACACTGACCACCCCTCTCCCTCCTGACTCTCCTTCCTGCCCTGCAGGGGCACCAGCCCCTTTGTGTTGGGCTGTGGACTCTGCTCAGTGTTTTCCTCACACTTCCTGAGCCGTTGCCCTCTCTGAGGATGGTCTCAGCCCTGCCGCTGTGGAGTGAGAGACAGTGAGGACCATGGTCCAAAGAGCAGCTCGCTTGAGAGACAGGACAGGAGGTTCCTGCTCCGTTGAGTATCAATGGGTGGCAATGAGTGGTCAGTGTGTGTGTGTGTGTGTGTGTGTGTGTGTGTGGAGGGGTGTCTTCTATTTCCAGAATTGGCTTAAGGTAAGGTGGCTTTCTTCCCTTCCTCTGTTCTCTATTCTCTCTCTCTCTGTCCTTCTGTCTGTCTCTCTCATTCTCTTCTTCCCTCCTTTCTTTCCTTTTAGCCTTTGTTTTCCTCTTTTAAATTAAATTTCATTTTAATATTTTTATGTGTGTGTGTGTGTGTCTATGTCTGTGTCTGTGTGTGTGTGTGTGTGTGAGAGAGAGAGAGAGAGAAAGAGAGAGAGAGAGAACATGTGGGTGCATGCCGTGGTGCAAGGGCAAAGGTCAGAGGAAGTCAGTTTTCTTTCTACCACATAGACTTCCCAGAATTGAACTTAGGTCACAAGGTGAGCAGATACTTCGCCTACTAAATTAGCTTCCTGGTCTCTTTTTATTTATTTATTTTTATTCAAGGTACACAAGTTCAGGTCAGAGGACAGTGTTCTGAGCTGGCCCTCTCCTTCCACCTTGTCTGAGGCAGGGTCTCCCTTGCCGTGTCTGCTGTGGGCAGCGCCGTCCAGGTCAGCTGGCCCAGGAGTTTCCAGAGGATTCTCCTGTCTGCATCTCACTGTTAGAACGCTGGCATCACAGGGGTTGGGATCAGCTGGGATCACGTCTCATTCTTCAGCCTGACATTGTCTTGTGACCCACTAGTTCTGGGCACATGTTGTCAGCAAATAAAATGGCCTTTTGCTCCCCACTGGACACTCAGTTTCCCTTCTTTCCAGAGCTCCTAAGGCTTCATGATTCCCCACCATGCTGAAGGCACCTGGAGACGCCAATGGCCCAGCAAGGCCCGAGGCTGCGTTCAGTTCAGGCCCTGCGGAGGATGTCTGCTCTGCAGTCAGAGTTCTCCTGGATCGCTGCAGGGGGATGTCGGGAGGGACAGTGCAGTGCTTGGTCCTGGTGCTGTGCAGTAGGGACCACCTGCTTCTGGGCGAGGTGACTGCTGAGTGTAAGGGACCATGCGATGTACGTGATCATGGAACATTGGGGATCAAGCACCAGCATCTGCTGCTATCAGTCCAGACTGAAGAGGGACAACAGGGTGAGGATCCCCATGTCTGTCCTTTCTGACCCCTTCTCTTAGGGACATTAAGACAGGGCCCTTCCTGTTCAGTTCACCTCATTCTCTTCCTGGCAAGGCAGCGATGGCTGGGGTGGGCTGTCCTGGGCAGGGCGGGGCTGACATGGATCCCCCCAGGGTATTCCCAGGTGTGAGGTGCCTGCATCATGATAAGGCAGGATTACAGCAGCTATGCTGGGATGGGTCTCTAGGGTCTCCAAGGTCTTTGGAAATCCTGAAGGCCATCCCCCACAGCTGGAATCTTCCTGAAGGAACACCCCTGCTGAGGAACTCCAGTCCTTCCAGAGATAAGATGGCCAACCTCCCTATGAAAGGATTATGGAGATGAGCCCTCCACATCCACCAAGTGGGTCCAGGAGCAACTGGGTTGGGCCCCAATGGGAGCTAACCAATGAGAAAAAGCCAGTTTCCCGGCCTTGCCTGGCCCTGCAGCCATCTTTGGCACCCTAGTCCCTCATGTCACTTCCAGTGGCATATCCCTAGCCCCTCATGGCACTCCATGTCTGGGGTCCATGAGTTCCCGCCTTTCTCTCCTCTAATAAACTCCACCTTAATTCTCTACACATGTTCTGGTTTCAATCTGTGGTTCAGGAACATAAGAAGCCCACGTCAATACAGGATTGCACTTTTTATTTATTCGAGGCCTTCCACTCTGAGTTCTGTAGGCTTCTCTACATCGCCCTCCCTGCCATAGGGTATAGGATTTTGCTCTCCCCACATCCCCAACAATACCAGGTGTTACTGGATTCTTGATGACAGCAGTACAGACGGAGACTGATGGAATCCCTGGATATTTATTTGCATTTCCCTGATGTCTGAGAATGTTGCATATTTATACATATTTATTGTTGCTTGTTTTACTTCTAAGCATATGAATTCAGTGTATTTGCCTATCTATTGATTGAGTGACTTTTGGATGTGTCAGCTGCTCCTTGCTCTTCTTACATAATCTAGACATCACTCCCCTGTCAGCTCTCTGGTTTGTAGAGACTCTCCTGGCCTGTAGCTGCCCCTGAGCTCTCCTGTCTCCAGCCTGCAGACCATGTCAGTGCTGCTTTTCTGTGCAGAGTGCAGGTGTTTCCACGCATCTAACCCCATCTGTCACACTTGATTTATTTCCTGAACCACCAGAGTCCTTCACAGAGTCCTCACCCGAGTGTCCAGGGACAGAGCAGGGACACAGGGCGGAGCTTCTCTGTCTGCAGTGCCCAGCACAGCAGTATCTGCTACAGGGAGCTACAGGGTGACATTAGCCCGCTGGCTGCAGTCTGGCTGTGATTCTGTCCCTTCCTTCAGGATTCCATCCTCCCTGTGGGAATAAAGTGACTCCGCGGCCGCGCACGGGAGTAGCAGGTACCGTCCTGGGTGACATCACAGCGTCTCATCTCAGGGTCTCCTGATGTCCCAGAGCAGAAGCTGGATGGAGCTTCCTGAGAGCTGCTGAACTGTTAAGGCCGATGGACTGTTGAGCATGAACTACACGTGTTTGCCCCATGGCTGGAAGGAGCCTTCCGGAACTCAGGGGCCGGCTGCTAAAGTACAAGTAGGGTCCCTATATAGGCTCCTGTGCTGAATGCTTGGACCCCAGGTGGAGTCAGTATTAGGTGATGACTGAATCACTGGGCGCCACTTCCACACCGAGAGATGGACGTCAGCACGTCAGCACCTGTTATGAGGTTGGTCTCACCACAGCTATAGAACCATGGAGGTGGCCAGGCTAGTGCTGGCGCCTGTGGAACCAGGAGCTGAGAGCAGATCTCTTCTCCAGTTGCTTCTCCCATGTTCATCACAGAGACAAAAGACAGAATGACTCAATAATCAGCTTCCAGAGGGAAATGGTTGGTTTGAGCTCACAGTGTAAAGTCCTGTGTGACGACCCTGCTGCCCTGGGCCTATGGCCGCAAAGTGTGGTGGCCACACCGTCAGCAGGACCCACGGTGAGGAGGCCTCAGCAAGCAGGGAGCAAGAGGGGCGAGGTGTGGTTCCCACAGTCCCCTCAGTGCACCCTCCCTCCCATGACTGCCTGAGTTCCCCCTGCAGGTCGCCTCCTGTGCAAACTACCCCCCCCCCAGGCACCCAGTTGGGCAACAAAAGCCCTTAACACACTTGATGATCTTGACTCACTAGGAGCCAGTGATGTAGGAGGGGCCAGGGAGGAGCAGATCTCTGGCGACCACACTCACCATCGCCCCCTGCAGGACAGCAGCCGCCCTTTCATGAGCTCAGTGTCCTTCAGCCCCGGCAGGACAGGTGGAACCGTGTCCTGTCCTCCCTGGTGACCTATGGACAGGACCTGTCCAGTCTTCTCAAGGACAGCAGCAGTGTGTAGGTGGATGGGGCGCTGTGCTTTCTCCTCTATCTCCTCTCTCTCTCCATTCTTCCCTCCCTCCTTCCCTTCTTTCACTCTCCTTGTCTCCCTTTCAGACTTGATTTCCTCATGTAGCCAGGCTGACCTTCAGTTCATAAACTCTTTACCCGAATGTCTCCCTTGAAAGAAACAAATAACCCACAGAGGACCTGGGGGTGTAAGGGAAGCGCTGTCCACGGTGCTGGAGACAGGAGAAGCCTGGGCTCTGAGCCCTGGGATCTCAGTTCCTGGGGGAACAACGTTCTCCTGAGGGACAAGGATGGAGGAAGTAGGAGAACCTAGTTCAGGAGTGACACCCAGAGCTCAGAAGATGGAGGTCTGATACAGCCCCACCACACTCCATGCTGACCCGAAAGGGACTTAGCTCAGCCACAGGGGTCCCAGGAGTCTTCAGGGTTATCATCTCTTGTCCCTTACAGATCCTGCAAGTCACACCTTGTGTCTACACATTGAAACAAAACTAATACACACCCTTGCTTCAAACAGGCAGGAGCTGAACTCAGGGAAAGCTGAAGTTCAGTCAGGGGTGGAGACGCCCAGCCTTGCCTGGGCTGGAGCAGGAGAGACATGGGAAGAGACACAGAGCAGCGTGGGGAGGGCTGGTGCTCAGGGCTGGACTCCTGTCCTCACGCTATGACAGAGAACACGAATACCAGTGGACCCCGTGCAGGAGTCCTGAGTCACAGAAGCAGCTGACTCTCCTGAAACACGATGTAGCTGTGAACAGAATCAGCAAGTGCTGAGCAGAGACACAGGGCAGAGTGGTCGCTGGGGACCCTGTGCAGTCTGCAGGCAGCTCCATCTAAAGGGGGGGCTCCCTCATGGTCACTATCCCTTCTTAACATTCTCTGAGTACATCACGTCTAGCTTGGTGACCCACTAATCTGAGAAAATAACAGGGAAGAAGTAGGAATAATCACATGGATACAGGAAATAAAATAAAATTTAGGACAGAACAAGTGGGGCATATTTTCAGTCCTCCTGGAGGGTAAACCGTGAGAATCTGACATATTTAATTTATACAGAGGGGATAAGCAGGAAAGTGAATTAATATGTAAATTGGGGTGTGGGACCATTGCTTTGTTGGGAGGAGAGAGGGACATGAGAGGCTGTCCTAGTTTGCAGAGCATGCTTGGTACAAACAGCCTGAGACACCAGGAGAATCCACATGCCTGAGGTTTATGGTCAACCAGAGAGAGACAGTTTATACCTGAGATATCTGAACTGCACACAGAGATCCCATGGGTTTCAGGATTTGGTCTTATTCCTTAAGGGGATACACAAAACATGAGTTGGTTTGACTAATGTTTCTGTACTTGTGCTTTCCACGGAAAACTCACGAACTGTTCATGCATCTCTCAGACCTGCACTCAGGGAGTTTCCTTTGCTAACAGGCGGCATCCTGCACAGCCCGTCACTAGGTGGCGCTCCACACACAGCAGACTCTCCTCCCTCAGAAAGGATTGATTCCTGCACCCGAAACCTCAGGAGGCTCCTGCATCTGCTGTCCTCAGCCCCTGGAGACAAGTGAGCTTCTAGGTGCATGAACCTCACGGCCTCCCTCCTGGCTCCAGAGGGAATATTCCAAGCTGCAGGAAAATCTGCAGAAGCCATCTTTATGGATGCAACCTCAGACCCAAGGGTGTCTGTGGCAGCCACAGCGCAGGTCCTCTCATGCTGAGGTCAGGGTCTCCTGAGCCTTCCTCACACTGCTGCCCTCTGGGGGCTTCTGAACCTAAGTGGTCCAGTTTACTTTGTAACCAAACACACATCCAACTCCACCTGGTCTCTGCCTTGAGTTTGCACTGAGAGCTGACAGCTGCCCAGAGCCAGGGAGGAGCTGGGAAGTGAAGCCCAGAGAACACAGCTCCACAAGGGTCCATCAGACCTGAGGCAAGAGGGGGTAGGTGGGATCCATCAGACCCAGCCAAGAGGGGATTACTGGGATCTGTCCCTAAAACGAGACTGTGGGAAGAAACAGACAGAATTCAGGATAGCCTGGAAGCAGGTAGGCGCTTATAGCCTGAACATTCCTGTCTTTACTCCATGGTCTTCTAGGTTGCAGGGTCCTTGCTGGGCCTCATGAATGATGAAAGAGAAACACCTGCTGCTGGGGCCACACTGGGGACATGAAGGACAAGGGGACCAGCATCCTTCAGCAACAAGGGAGCCTCCTCCTCCTCTAGAGACGCTGAAAGAGGAGACGTGGACACTGCCCATGGGCTGAGGGCGCAGCAAGCCTGAGCCAGGCTGAGCTGGCAGGAGCCCTGGCTGCACCACCTGAGGCAGCAGCTCTGTCCTGTCTGCGTCCTGGGATGAGACCCTGACCACATGTGGCTCTGATGATGGGACCAGAGCCCAGGACATGATGCAGCTGAGTGTCCACAGCAAAGCCCACACAGCTGGGGCTCCACAGCCCTGTTCACACGTGGTTTACACAGACTTCTCCAGCCCCACCTGCCACACTCAGTGAGACCAACTCATTCCAGGAGATTTCATGGATTTCCTCTTCCAGACGTTATGATTTTGTATTTTAATTAACCAGTGATTAACTCTCAGGATAAGGATTTCAGGTTGCATTCAGATTCTTGGACAGGAAGTTGTTGGTGGAAGGGAACCCAAGACAGTGCAGAGCAGGTGCTGGTGGGGGAGGGGGCTGGTCTCCTCAGATCTTCACATTCCCACCACAGGAGCACAGGCGTCTTTAGATACTGTTCCCACAAGAGAACTCTGATACTTATAGTCACAGCTCTTGTGTCTTCTGGGTCTTCGAGGTGCAGCTGTCTCAAGCTGCAGGATGAGACCATGAACACACCAATTTTTATTATCACTCATGAGCCTAGATTTGAAGAGACCCTGAGATAGTGGCTGTCCCCTGAGCCACAGCCCTGAACTAAGTTCCTGAGGGTGACACTCTTACAAGCTGTGAGAGACACATCAGAGCTCTGGGCACTGTCCCTGTCTGGGAAGAGAAAGAACAGGTCACCACAGAGCCCAGAGAAGATGTGGCTGCCTCAGGAATGATGGCCTGCCTGACTCTCTCTGTACCCCAGGGGTTCAAAGATCAACTTGCTCCCCACACTTACCTGCAGCCTGAGCATAACTTCCTCCTCTTCTACCTGTGGGGAGACAGACTGTGAAACCAGAGTAGTGCATTCCACAGGAAGTTTCTAGAACCGACTGAAGAGCCAGGGAATGATTAGAGGAAAGGTCATGTGCAAGGACTGGATGGACTGTCCTCCTGGAGGCCTGTCCTCAGCAGGGACCTCCCCCTCTGACTTCTGACTGTGGGAGTCAGGCCCCACCCACATGCCCAGGTGTGCAGTGTGTGTGTGTGTGTGTGTGTGTGTGTGTTGATTCCCATTAATGAGACAGAGCACACTTTCACAAGGGACTGAAAGAAAACTCAGACCCGTTCTTCCTACTTGAATTCCTTTTCCTCCTCCCCACAACAACCACCACAGCTCCAGTGACCACAGCTGCAAGAACCAGGACAGCAGTGATCGCCATTGTAATGAAGGTGGGCTGAGGAGGCTCTCTTGGGAAAAGAGGGAACAGTGAGTGTCTGACCCCAGCTCTCAGCGCTGACCCTGCCCAGGTCTCCACAAGGCCTCCTGTGCCCACACCCCTCCTTACCCCATGCAGGGTGAGGGGCTCCAACAGCCCCTCATGCAGCACATGGCAGGTGTATCTCTGCTCCTCCCCAGAAGGCACCGCCACAGCTGCCCACTTCTGGAAGGTTCCATCCCCTGCAGGCCTGGTCTCCACGAGCTCCATGTCCTGGGTCAGGTCCTCCCCATGCAGCTGCCAGATCAGAGTGATGTCCGCAGGGTAGAAGCCCAGGGCCCAGCACTTCAGGGTGACCTTCCCTTTATGCCCAGGGTGATGGGTCACATGTACATGTGGGAGATCTGAAGGAAGAATTGGGAACAGCTTGTTCTGATTTTAATTAGGACCTAGGCTCAGGTCAATGAGATGGAAGAATGATGGCGAATGATTCTGAATATGATTCCTGGGTCTCCACAGGCACCCACCACTCACAGGTCCGCCCAGCCCACAGGAAACACACACACATTTGTTTGGCTTTTTCGACGTGGAGGCATCCCTTTGGATTGCTATAATTGTGTGTTTTTAAATTTTTATTTGTAATAATAAAATAATGAAAAATACAGAAAATAAAATACGCACATATGAACCCCATACCACATACAGAGGAAAGATACAAGGAAGTAAACGCCTCGGGACCTGGGTGGAACCCTGGGAAACTCGGACCTTCTTCGACCTCTTCGTGGACATAGGCGGTCATGACCACCGCCCTGGCCAGGGTCACTCACCGCCCGCGCTCTGGTTGTAGTAGGGGATTCCCTCCTCTGCGGGTTCCCTGAGAAAGTCTGTGCCTGGTTCTTGGAGTTCTGTGTTTCCCGCTGCAGGTACTCCTGCTCCTCCTGAACCATCCAAGGTGCCCGCGGCTCCATCCTTGGCTTCTCGGCGTCGATATCGAAGCGCACGAACTGCGTGTCGTCCACGTAGCCCACAGCGATGAACCGCGGCTCCCCGGGGCCGGACCCGGACACGGTGGTGTAGAAATACCGCAGCGAGTGGGAGCCTGGAGAGAGGCGCGATTCCAGCCGGACCCCGTTATCTTCATGGGGAGACGCGAGCACCGACCCAGGGCTGATAGAGAAGTTGCCCGCGGCCCCTGATGCCTCCTCCCCGCGGGACCCCCAAGTCAGATGCACCGGCCTGGACTGGGCGGGGCGCGGGGCGGGGCCGTCCAGCGGGGGCAGCGCGGAGGCTGCGGGGGGGGGGGACGCTGGGCCCTCGCTCCTCCCCGCAGAGGCCGTTTCCCTCCCGACCCCGCACTCACCCGCCCGGATCCCAGGCAGGGCCTGGGCGGCCGCCAGCAGCAACAGCAGCAGCATCCAAGGCGCCAGGGCCACCATTCTGCAGACTCGCGGAAGAGAATCGCAGTCAGTGTAGACTTTACAGTTGGGTGCCCTACAGCGGTGATGGGCTTCTCTCTGGAGTCAACACCCAATATATAAGAGAGCAGGCAGCTAGTCATCAATGTTCCACAGAATGTCCTTACTAGGCTTGCAAGGCCACAAAAGTGAAACTGGGGAGATGGGGAACCCCCAACTCTGTTGTCTCAACGTAGACCCGGTCTCAGGCCTGAGATCTAGACAGCCACAGTCTGGAAACCTGGGACCTTGCCCGGACTCTGTCTTCTTGCTCACAGCTCCTTGTCACTGTCTCCGCGAGGCCTGACCAGAGGATGTCTGTGTAAAGCAGAAGCTTCCAGACTGTGCTCAATTGTTTTTCCTTCTCTTCTTCCTTTACCCTGCTCTCCATCCTTCTCTTCCTCCTCCTTCTCTTTCCTCTTGTCCCACCACCAACAAACTTCCTGTTCCAAGAATCTGAATGCAAACTGAAATCCTTATCCTGAGAGGTTAATCACTGGTTAATTAAAATAGAAAATCATAATGTCTGGAAGAGGAAATCCATAAAATCTTCCAGAATGAGTTAGTCTTGCTGAGTGTGGCAGATGGGGCTGGAGAAGTTTGTGTAAACCACGTGTGAACAGGGCTGTGGAGTCCAGCTGTGTGGGCTTTGCTGTGGACACTCATCTGCATCACACTTCTCCCGGTCTTCCCAACTTCAGAGCCTGGAATATTCCAGGAGAAAACTCATCCCTGGGCAGTGCCAGCAGCCCGGAGCTGCTCTAAGAATGTGGTGACAGAGGTTTTTCTCTCTGTATCAGGATAGCTGGTCTATGAGCTGCCCCCAGAGACCAGTGTCCTCTGTCCACACTGCAGTGGGCAGCTCTGGTCGCCAGCCCTGGCTGGTCAGGAATCTCTGTGCTCCTCACTCAGGAAGGGTCTCCACAACACCACCCCCAGACTCTGGGGCTCCTGGGTATCTTTCCAGATGAGGCATCTGTGGCTTCCTTTCACAGTGACCTTCATCCCATAGCCAAATGTGTGTGCACAGCTGTATCACCTGTAGGCCGTGTGTGTGTGTGTGTGTGTGTGTGTGTGTGTGTGTGTGTGTGTCTTTGCAGATCATTGTCCCATCCTGCAGACTTTCTTCTGACCTGGGCAGAGACCCCTGTGTGCCTGAATCCAGAAAACACTGAACCTTGTCCACACTCCACATTTTCTATGTATACATTTGTGATTAAATTAATGAATCAGATTTTACACAGTAAAAAATGAACGTCAACAATAAATTACTTTTTTTGTGTGTGTGTATGCGAGCACGCATGCGCGCGCATGTGTGTGTGCGTGTGTGTGTGTCAGAGCACACTGAGACAGTGTGGAGATCGAAGGGTGACTTCAGGAATTATCTTGGATTGCTTCTACCTCCTTTTTGCTTCACTTTGGGATTTTCCAGGCTCAGTCTTCCAGAGCTGAATGTACAGGCTACCACAGTTCCATCTGCCATTTCTATGTGGGATCCAGGATCCAAACTTATGTCCTTCTGCTTGCATGACAGAGTCTCAACCCTTGAGCCATCTCTCCACCCCTTAGTAACTAATTAAATTATAAAATAGAAAAATTGCACCAATATATATAGTACTGACAGATATGTGAGTAACGATCTCTCTGTCTCTATCTTTGTCTGTCTGTCTCTTTCTGTCTCTCTATTTTCTCTTCTATCTCTACATCTCTGTTTTCTACACACCCTCCACACTGATGTGGGATAACCGGATGCTGTGGATGACATGAAGGAAGTAAATGGCAAAAGTGTGTGGACAGTGGATCTGACAACCTAGTTTGCTCTGAGGAAGAGTCCCCAGTGTGGACAGTATGGACATTGGACAGAGGATGGTTCATATATAAGGGGGACAGATGGGTGGACTGAAGTCAACCCACTCCTCAGAATAGGGGAAATATAAAATTAGTGAATTATTCCTGAACCGTTTCACGTGACATTCTCAGACCTCCGCTCCCTTGGCCACCTGAAGCTGTGGAAAGCGGAAGCCCAGAGCAGCAGGGACCAGTGCAGGGAGATCCTCCTGATGGCACAGTGTGATGCTGTAGGCATCCACCAGCCTGTGGACATGTCAGTCTCCTCAAGATGCGTGGACCAGAAGCTCTGTGCCCTCCAGTGTGGGCCCTGTGTCTGCAAGAATTACACGGCGCTGTGCTATTCCATTGGGAATCCTCCCTGTCACCTCTCATCCTGACTGACACAGGAGGCAGCTGGTCTCCAAGCAGCAGTAGAACATGTTACACCCTGAGGTGAAGGATGCTCTCCTACTTCTGTAGCTGTCCATTAGAAATCCAAGAATCAAGAGACTTAAATCTTGCAATCCCACTGCATTCAAATTTTTCCCCTTTGGTTTTTTCTCCCTTTTATTTTCAAGATCTTCTTTCTTTCTTCCTTCCTACCTGGGCTCCCCTCACTCTCTAGCCACACCCCATATTCCTCAAGTGTGGCACTGACCTTGCACTGATCCCATCACTTGACTGGTCATCTTGGCTCCAGGATTCCACCAGCCTTCCTCTGCAGAGCCCACAGTGCAGCAACCTCCCACACTGAGCTCCTCACACTGGGGTCCCTGCTCAAGCACACCCAGTCCTTCATAGGTCCCCTCTTTAGGACAGCCCCACCCATGGTTCCTCCAGTCCTTCAGACTGCCCAGCTTATCTGAGCCCCATTTACACCTCACAGTCCCTCCACAGCAGCCTCTGACTCACCATGTGAGTGATTGACAGGAGGACAGTGAAGAGCCAGGCCAGGTCACTAGGGAGGAAGCTGAGGCTGAGTCAGCACTGCTGGGCTCCTCCTCCCTGTGGGGTCTTGGTCACAGCTGGATCCTGAAGGTCAGATCTGAAATGTGAGGGTGGAAATGAGATGCTGGCCATGTGGCCCTGAGAGTCTCATTCTTCCAAGTGGAGCTGATCGATAACTTGGTTGCTGTCCTGTCAGACAAAGCAGATGGAAGAGGACACGACTCCTCCTCACTGCAGGACACACTGTGTCCACACTGCACCACACAGCACCGGGCTCAACCCCTGAGCTGCCAGCATGTGACAAAGCCTGCTGGGTCCTGGGACCAGCACCAATCCCAGCTTCCTGGGAAAAGGGTCAGTCTCAAACCTTCCTTGAGAACATGAGGTAGGAATTGATCAGGCAGGGCCAGAGGGAGCTAGAATATCATGATCCAAGCTGAGTGTATTCATAGAAAGCAATAGTATTTATTCTAAAACCAGGAAACAGTACAACTAAAAAAATTTCTTTTTAAGAATTAGTTAAGCACACACTGTGAGAACAGGATATACATTATGAAACGATAAGAAAAATACAAGTGTCACATAGTGAATTTATGGACCACACATTGTTTCCAAGTACAGTTAATTATAAACTGCAGTCAGGCTCTGCAATCCTGCAACAGTCTTGTTATTCTTTTAATCTGCAGGTAACATGCCTCGGTGGTCTTAGGACAATCAAGGTAGGAACATGCAGGAAAATACCTTGGCCCAGAAGTGGTCCCAAGCCAGGCCTGAGCCCATTACTGAGTAAAAGTGAGCAGGAGGCATCAATCACCTCTCACTGGGGTGGGGGAAGGTCACGCCTGGGACTCCCCATTTCAACCAGTATCATGTCACCAACTTCAAGACAACTTGGCATCCCCTGCAGGTTTTGGGTTGGAGAGATGGTTCAGAGGTTCACAAACAACAGGATCTGAGGTTGGATTCCAGTTTCCATGAAAAATGCCAGTTAAAAATGGTGGTGGCCTTCCCAAGTAGAGCCTGGGAAACTTCTAAGCCAAGCAATAAGGAGGTGGAACAACCCAGGATGCCTCCCAAAGTCACTCTTGGACTTTGATAGGCACACACAGTGCCTATCTCACACACACACACACACACACACACACACACACACACACACACACAGAAATGTTGATAAAAACTGTTCCCTGTGACTCAGGGTAAGGCGTCTGCTCAACAGCCTGGTGACATGGATTTGATCCCCAGAACCCCAGATAGTGAAAGGAGAGAACTGACTTCCAAAAGTTGTCCTCGGACATCCGCCTATGCCCCCTGGCAGGCATAAGTGAACAATGAACTACTTCTCCCAGGGGCCTGCACCCCTTCTCAGTACTGTTGAAGTCGGCCAGCAGGAAGCTTCCAGCCCAGCACTGGCCTGATTTCCACAGTTCAGTCTCCAGCCATTTGCCTCCCCGCCCAGCTCTGGTTTGATGCCCACGGCAGTGGCAATGGCCCTGATGGCTTGTGGGACCCGAGGGGTCTTCCTGGCCCACCCAGGGAGGAGGCTCTGACACTGGATTGCTGCCCCCACCTCAGGGCTTCTGGGGAAGTCGCTTCGACCAGGGAAAGTGAAGGCGCCTGCGCCGAGCTGTGCAGCGGCTGCTTCTGCTGTTCTCCAGCTGTTGCCACATCCGCAGGACGCTCCTTGGGGAGGGGCCCAGAAACAGGAGAGAAGGCGCACACGTGCTGCACACAGCACAGGCGTGGAGGTCAGAGGACAACTTTCAAGTGCTAGTCCCCTCCTTCCACGTGTGGGCCTGTCATAGATACAGGTGTCAACTTGACAACTGAAGACTTTTGCTTTTAATTTTTTGAGTCATTGATGCATATATTTTTACTAGAAAAGAAATGAGCCATTCTCACTATGAGTACAAACTAAAATGGATTACTGTTTTCATTCTTTATCCATTGTGAGTTTTTGCTGTAAATACTTACTATATGTGTGGTGGTCTCATTCCTACATTCCTGTGATCCCATTGCTGTGCAGCTTCCTGGCAGTTATTTCGGGTACAGGGTGTATGTGACTAACAAGTCAAATCAGCAGAAAAACAGACCTTGAAAACGTTGCCTCTCTGCCAGGAAATACTATCTTATTTTTGTACTAAGCAAAACCACAGACAGGCCTCAAAAAACAAGTTTCATGACCACTAGGTGTCTCAGCCGATAAGCCTGGTATCAGGCTGGGCCCCATGCCACAGCCCCCCATCCTGTGACCACCAACTTGCAAAAATTCCTCAAGCCTGCCTTCTTTCCCTTTCCCTTGTGGCTCAGGGCCTCTTTCTCTTCTGCACACCCGCAGTGTTGGTGTGTGTTAAGTGAGGGAGGTCCCTGTCTAGACTTGTATTCAATAAAGGAACCTTGCACTTGCATTCGGATTCTTGGCTCCATGGGGTTTGTTGGGGAATCACGTTCCTGGCACAACATTCACTAGAGACCACAAAAAGTGTCCTAGTTAGGCACAGGTGTCAACTTGACAGTTGAGGATTTGCGTTCTGGGCACATTTGTAGAGAATTACTGGTTGAGTTAAGCCTCAAGCAAACCTGTAAGGGATTGTCTAGCTGATGGGAAAGGCCCAGCCTATGGTGGGTGGGATTAGGCCCTGGAATAAATCATCAGAAAGCTGGTTGAGAGAGTTGGCATCCTTCTGCTCACTTGGCCAGACATGCTGGTCTGGCAAGTAAGGATTGTCTATCTCTCAGCTGTTATGTGGTGATGGTGTGGCCAGCTCCCTCCACCCTGGTGTTGGTGCATGCTCTCCCGTCAAGCTGGACTGAGAACTGTAACTAGGAATAAACCCTTGTTCCTGAATCATAAGGGAGAATAAACCCTTCTTCCTTTAAGTCATTTGATGGTCATTTATCAGCAACCATGCAGGCAGACTGCAACCGCAGGTATTTGTAATTCTTAAACAGTTAAGACTTCACAATAAAGGATTCAAGTTTTCAAAGTGTGTATGTGTAGTTAGATAATTATTTATGACCATGCTTCACAAATTAGATTTCTTTTACAGACATTCAAGTATTCTGTGATCATTTTGTATGTCACCTTTAACTTCGTGGTACTCCTAATTCATGCTAACACATGTCTAGAAATTCATCTTTACTAACAGTGTTCCACATGTTTGCACCTTCTGGTCTCATGTATGTGGCTCACGTGGCCTCAGTGAACTGTGCTGAACTTCTTCATTCAGTTTCTCAAACTGGCTCCTCACAGGAGATCTGGAGGTGGTAGGATTGAGAACACTGGCTCAGAGCAGTGATTACCAAGGTGGGATGGGGCTCAGGAGGGAGATGTACATATGCTTTGGAGGGGGGGAATCTTTATGGTATCCATTGATTTCATAATACTGTTCACAGTCAGGTTCGGCGGAACTATTTTCAGCTGAAGGGCAGTAGCAGAAAACAGGCATCAGTTGATTCACTCTTGGGAAATATCATAAACATGGTTGAGAAACTAGCTTAGAGATAGAGACATGGGGGCACATGAAGAACAACAGGTAGTAGAAATATATGCTTGTGGGGTCCCTGGGCAAATTTTAGAACTTGTCAAAGGGCTGATTCAGAGAAAAACCTTCTTGGCTCTGCAGTTAGAAGCAAATTAGCAGACTTTTTAGTGCTGAGACAAAAAAGAAGAAAGAAGTTGTTTTTGCTCAAATTCTTGTCCTCTAGAAATGTGACGCCCTTTGTGAAGCCAGCAGCCAGGTGTAAAGGGAGGGACATCAGCACAGAGTCCCGCTGTGATGACTGCAGAGCTCCAATTGCTTCAGCTTCGTCATCAGCTCCCCATTCTGCTGCATGGCAAGTAGATCGCTGCACCCACCAATACACTCCTTACCAATGAAGACCCAGGGAACCGTCCTGGCTCCTGTGAGCTGTTGTAAATAATCTTGGATCTCATCTGTGTGGCTGGAGGAGGTGATATCCACAAATTCCAGAATCCGTGTTTGAAGGGCAGCTGCCGGAGGATCTCTTAGGTCTTTTTGCAGTAGGGCAAGTGGGCTTGATGAACACCACCACCTTCCCCCGCTGGATTTTGCAGTTCACAAACTCCTGAGCCATGCAACAGCCTGCAGTTTCTCCAGCAGGAATCCTCTGTAGAAGGGACAGCTCAGCTTCCACTGTTAAACCTCTGGGCATATTTGCAAAGAACAGCTAAGACACCTTGTAAATTCCAGCTTTTTTGTTTCTTGTTTAAAAGTCTTTCTCCCTGACCTTAGAGCACTGCACATGTGGCTTCTGTGTCCCATGTGCTTCAGATGGTGGCAGAGAGGAGATGAGACTATTTCTACATTCAGTGTTCTGACTTGTGGACTGCTGAATGATTAATAACCTTACAAACCACACTGCCTGCCAAAACCCTGAATTCTGTATCTGTGTGCTCACAACATGAAGGCCTCTCCTGGGGTCTTCTCCAGGTGCACACAGTGTGGACGCCTCCCTGGGTTGGGGCTCCACATGCTCACAAGGTGGGTGGCCTCTTGTGTGCTCACAAGTGGGATCGTCCCTTATGGGTTGGGGCTCCATGTGCCCACAATGTGGATGGCTCCTGTGGGCCAGGGCTCCGTGTGCCAAGGATGAGGATGGACTTGGAGGCTGGTGCTCTGTGTGTTCACACCATGAATTTAGTCTCAAAGAAGATGGACAGAACTGCTCTTCTTCAGCTTTATCATGGAGCTCCATCATAACTATCTGCAACATTAATGTATTTTCTTTTATTGCTCACATATTATTTTATATTGTCCAGCTTAAAAAATTAAGGCATAAAGGCATGAAATGGACGTGTTAGGGAAATGTCCAGGGGAAGCTGGAGGAAGATAGGAGTAATTATGATCAAAGTGCATTGTCTACATGTATGAGATTATAAAAGAATAAAAATAAAAACAATACTAATTTATAAAAAAAAAATAAAAGTCTTTCTCAATCCAAGAAATTTGGACATAGACTTGTCTCTTGTCATCACAACGTTCATTAGTGACATCGCGAACCACCTGCCGGCTGAATCCCGGGCTTTCCTTCCTCTGGCTGAAGGCAGGGCCTGGGGTGACTGCTCCCACCCTCACCCCTCTCCCCAATGTCCTGTGAGTGCAATGGCTCCAGCTATACTGCTAAGAGGGGATCCCAGAACTGACTGTCCTCTTCCCCTGCACCCCTCTCCTAGGGGGACACCCAGAGCTCCCTGCTCCCCCCAAGACCTGTCCTTCTTCCACACAAATCAGGGTCTTTTTCTTGTAATTCCTCCCTTAGGAAGAAAGTTCTGTTGGAAATATCCAAGGAACCATTCCACAAAGGTCTAGCTGGGGGGAATAATTAAACTGGGGTTACTCATGGGAGCATGGTGAGGGGTCACTAGAGGAGCATAGTGAGGAGTCACAGAGGAGCATAGTGAGGGGTCACCCAGAGGAGGATGGTGAGGGGTCACTCACAGGAGGAGGGTGAGGAGAAGACCCCCTGCGTCCCTGAAAACCCATCAGGATGGATGATGCCTCGTGAAGGCTGTGTGCCCGGGGCCCACAATGTCGAGGATAGGGCTCTCGCCTGGTGTCCTGGATTGAATGTGAATTGCCCCCAAGGTTTCCTGTGTTGTGATCCTTACTTGGAAAGGACTCAGCACCTTCAGGAGATGGAAGCTTGCTGGGGGAAGACCCCTCACAGGGGTGGGCCTCGAGGCTTGAAGCAGCCATGCTTCCTCTCAGTGGGCTCCTGTTCTGCATGATGGCTGCTGTGACCTGAGCCAGCCCCCTGCTCCTGTCCAGCCTCACCTCCTCCTATGCAGTTCCCGCCATAATGGACTCTGTGTCCTCCAGACCTGAAAGTCAAATGCATCTCCCTCTGCCCCGGGCTGTGAGGAGCCGCGTGGCACAGCAACAGGAAGACTGATGGCCACACCTGGCCTGCCTGAGGTGGGGCTCCCTCTGATCCCCAGAACCCATGAGAGAGCCTGTCAGGTGGTCAGGCGTGCTGGCCACCTGCAATCCCAGCTCCTGGGAGGCAAAGCCCAGGAGTCCCCAGGGAGCTGGCTGGCTTCTCAACAGCTGGGATGTTACAGGATCCAGACAATTTAGGGGATCAAGAGGAACAAGGGGAACAAGGGACCAAACAATTTAGGAGAACAACAGCTGACATTTCCATTCCGAGGTCAGCAGAGCTCATGGCTACATCAAAGCCAAGAGCACTGGCCATACCATAGCAAAAGGAAGAAATGAGAGGGGTGAATCTTCTAGCTTGCCATTCTGCCTACATGCTACAATACTGAGCCAGCTCTCGCCACCTTATCCACCTCCCAAGCAATGGTCCCAATACTATGGGTTGGTTTTTCCTACACCAGTTATATAAAATCTTTTACAGACTTGCTCTTTCCTTGCCTGAAATAATTCCTTGTAGGTGTGTGCCTAAAAGGCTCAGTCTCCAATTGTCCAATTCACACAATTAACTGCTCCACTAGCCTAGTTCATTGGCAAGCTCTGGCTCAATTCAGAGATGCTGACATAATGATAAAGTGGAAAGTAGATGAAGACAGTTGGTATCAGTTTCGGATTTCCATAAGCACTCACAGAGACATGCATGTGTACCTGTACACGTGTGCTGAGAGACATGGGAACACACACGTGCACACCCACCCAAAACACACAACGGAAGAAACCCAGCATCACAATAGCTCATGGTCTGAGTAGGTGCTGCTCTCAGAATCTCCCCAAACAGCCCTCCCCCTTCTCCTGGACCTGGATTGTAGATGTTGCTTGTAACTAAACCGTGGACAGGAGAGATTCCAGGACAGCCCTGGAAGGAGGGCAGGAGCTAAGAGCCACAACCTTCCTGTCTTTATTCCAGTCTCCTGGGCACAGGTGCCTTGCTGGACCAAATGGACCATGGAGGACAAACACCTGCTGCTGGGGCCACACTGGGCCCTGAAGGACAAGGGGACCAGCGTCCTCCAGCAGCACAGGAGCCACCTCCTCTAGAGACACTGCAGGAGACATGGACACTGCCCATGGGCTGAGGACACAACAGGTCTGAGCCAGGCTGAGCTGGCACAGGAGACCTCGATGCACCACCTGAGGCATGTGGTTCTGATGACAGAGACCAAAGCCCAGGAGGTGACACGGCTGAGTGTTACAATGCAGCATGAAGTCTCTGAAAGGGAGTGACAGGAATGGATTCCAGACAAGGACCAGAAGGGTCTCCAGACAGCCTAGCATGAGCCTGTACTGAGACAATCTTATTCTCTGCTAGATGTGCTTATGTGTTTCACATAAGGAATCATCCAGAATCAGTGACTATAAAGATTACAACAAGGAAGAGCAAAATCTCATGGAACAAGAGACACAAAAGTGAATAGCGGGAAGGTGTGCAAGGAAATACATGAAGACATCAGCATCCTAAAGAGTCAACACCTGTAACAGGGAAGGTGCAAGGAGGTACATAAAGACACATGTGATTTACTGCAGCCTCAGATGGTCAGTGGTTGTCTACAGTTAACAATATCTACAAAAATACATTTTCTGCTACAATGCTGGGAACAATGTGGACTTAAACATAGTTTTAGGGAAAAAGCATGTTGAGCTGCGTGGTGTCAATCTTCCCATTCCAAGATTAAATCACAAGACAAATAACAGACCCAAAAAGGCCAAAGAGCAGGAGAGACGTCTCCACTGCTGTCTGTTTTGCACCAGCCTGATCTGTACTCAAGGAGTCCTGGGAAGGCCAGATACAGCCTCTGCACACAGTAATGCCCACATAGAGGGAGCTCTAAGGAGCATAGAGCTCAGTTTGCACATGGTTTACACAATCTTCTGTCTTACCTGTTATGCTCAGCAAGGCCAATGCATTCCAGAAGGTTCAAATACCACCATTTACTTTCCACAAATAGTACAATTTCTTCTTTAATTTAATGTTTAACTCTCAAGGATTTGAAACAAATTAACAATCATATTCTTAGAACAGTGGGAAGTTGGTCATGGAAGGGAAGCCAGGACAGTGCAGAGCAGGGGGCTGGGAGGTGGTGGAGGGCTGATCCCCTCAGATCTTCACATTCCCACCACAGGAGCACAGACGTCTTTAGTCACCTTTGACACAAGAGAACTCTGGCACTTGAAGCCACAGCTCTGTGTCTTTGGGTCCCACAGTGCAGCTGTCTCAAGCTGCAGGATGAGACCATGAACACACTCAGGGTGGTCACTGTAGAGATGACATTCCCAGCTGCCACCATCACTTATGACCTCAGATTTGAAGAGACCCTGAGACCCACGTTGGACTCAAGGCTGAACTCAGGCCCTCAGGCGTCACCTTTTCAAGCTGTGAGAGACACATTAGAGCTCTGTGCACTGTCCCTGTCTGGGAAGAGAAAGAACAGGCCACACTCAGAGCCCAGAGAAGATATGGCTGCAGGAGGAATGATGGACTGGCTGACTCCCTCTGTACCCCAGGGGCTCAGGGATCACCCGCTCCCCACACTCACCTGTAGCCTGAGAATAGCTCTCTCTTCTTCTCCCTGTGGAGAGACAGATTGTGAGAGCAGGGAAGTATATTACACAGGAAGGTTCTAGAACTGACTGCACATTCAGGGAAAGGTCAAGAGATGTGAGGAAAGGCCCTGAGCAGGGGCTGCATGGACTGTCCTACTGGAGGCCTGTCCTCAGCTGGAACCTTCCTCTCTGACCTCTGACTGCTGGGGCCAGATCCCACCCACAGTCATCAGTGAATGTGTCCAGCACATTCCATGTGCTTTACAGGAGAGTCAGTGTGCCCACACAGACCCAGAATGTGCAGTGTGTGTGTGGTGTTTCTCATTAATCAAGCAGAAAACACTCCCATTAGGGGCTGAGAGAAACCTCAGAGCCTCCCTACCTGCCCTCTTCTTCCATATTATTACAGCAGCCACCACAACTCCAGGGACCACAGCTGCAGTGACCACAGCTGCAAGGAGAACCAGGACAGCAACCATCGCCAGTGTGGGGAAGGTGGGCTGAGGAGGCTCTGGGAAGGGAAGGAACAGTGAGGGTCTGACCCCAGCTCTCAGCCCTGACCCTGCCCAGGTCTCCACAAGGCCTCCTGCTTTCCTGTGCCCACACCCTCCTCACCCCATCTCAGGGTGAGGGGCTCAGGCAGCCCCTCATGCAGCACATGGCAGGTATATCTCTGTTCCTCCCCAGAAGGCACCACCACAGCTGCCCACTTCTGGAAGGTTCCATCCCCTGCAGGCCTGGTCTCTATGAGCTCCATGTCCTGAGTCAGGTCTTCCCCATCTCCAAACCAGGTCAGAGTAATCTCAGCAGGGTAGAAGTTCAGGGCCCAACACTTTAGGGTGACACCTCCTTCAGGTCTGGGGTGATGGGTCACATGTGTCTTTGGGGGTTCTGCAGGATAGAGTTGGTGATCTGAACCATTGTTTCTACCACAGCCCAGGAATTTAAAAAATTTATCATCTACCCAGAGATTCCAATACTATCCTTTGACCCAGGCATTTGGATAATCTGTTGGAACATTCTAGAAATTGGTAGCCCAAGATAGGAGACCCAAGGTTTCCCACTAAGGGGCTTCTGGTCCTGACACACTGGAGATTGAGACTCAGCGTCATTGGAATCAGACCTCTAGAGACACTGGGTGTGGGCAGAGCACTCAGCCTGGGAGAGGTCATGGTTCACAGACAGCCTCAGATTGAGGGAAATCGGGGGTTATTAAGGATTTTTCTCTCTTTCCTCCCAAGACTGACTTTGAACTGTCCTGAGAAGTGCAGAGTTACTTTTGGATGCTGTGCCAGGAAACCTCCGTAGACGAGACAGAACCAGCATTCTGGCTGCGTCCCAGTTTCTTCCGTCCTCTGAAAGAAAACAGTTCTTGACCGAGGACAGAGGGAGGAGCTGGCCAGAGCCGTCCTACCTGTGTGGAGCAGTGTCTCATTTCCGAGGTCTAGGTATCCGTGGATCAACTTCACAGGCTTCTCTTCCAGGTGGGCCCTGATACGCTCTGTCTTACCAGCCTCCTCCCACTTGCGCAGTGTGGTCTGAGTCGCCGCGGTCCAGGAGCGCAGGTCCTCGTTCAGGACGATGTAATCCTGGCCATCGTAGGCGAACTGATAGTACCCACGGAGCAGGCGCCCGTCCGGCCCCACGTCTGCGCCACAGAGCCACTGGATAGTGTGAGAACCTGACCCCGAGGTCAGTCAGGCACCGGGGTCAGCCCCGCCCCCGGACAGCGGGTCCCCCCCGCCCCCGGCACTGTCAGCCCTTCCCCCTGTCAACCACGATCCTCTACGCTTCCAGGGGGATTTGGACTAAACTGAAAATGAAATCCATTCCAGGCCTCCGTGGCTCTTCCGGGTCGAGGGTATCTCCGGACCCAGAGTCTCTGGCTGAACCTGGGACTTGAGGACCCAGGGCTTTGGGGACCAGCGGGGAAGAGGAGGGTCGTGACCCCCACCCGGCCCTTGGTCACTCACTGCCAGCGCTGTAGTTGTAGTAACTGAGCACATTCCTCAGTTCCCCTAGGACAAGCTATGTGTGCTCCCTGGCGATGCGAGTCGCGCGCTCCCAGTACTCCCGCCCCCCCTTCTCCATCCACGGCGCCGGTGGCTCCATCCTCGGATTCGCAGATTCGCTGTCGAAGTGCTCGATTTGCGTGTCATCCACGAAGCCGGCAGCGACAAACCACGGCTCCTCGTGGTCCGGACTGTACATGGCGGTGTGCAAATACATCAAGGAGTGGGAGCCTGCGGGCGACTCACGGTGAGACCCGCCGCCCTTCTCGCGACGAGCGGGACTCCGGACGCAGTGGGGTTAGGGAAGGAGCGGGGCGCGGCGTAGGGGCCACCCAGCGGGGGCAGCGGGGAGGCCCTGATCGGCCAGGGCTCAGACGCAGTTTCTTTGGAGCTGCGCGCCCACCGGAAGGCATCCTAGCTCCTCTCCCAGAGGCCTTTCCCTTTCTAACCCGCACTCACCCGCCTGGGTCTGCGGCAGGGCCAGTATGGCCGCCAGCAATGCCAGGAGGATCCTGAGAGCTGGGGCCCCCATGCTGAGGATCTGGGTGCATCTGACTCCTGACAGTTCAACATAGATTTTATAACTCGCGATTGTGGCGATCCAATTGGTTTCTCTAGGAGGGCGAAGTCCATGGACCTGAGCACTTTGATCCAGGTGGAAGGACCAGGCAAAGGTTAGATCTTGAAGAAATGATCATGAGAAGTGCCAAGTCTTGGCTTTGGTGACTAGGGCCTGACCCTTTGTCCCGACTGTCCTCTGCCCTCCGAGTCTAGAGTGCGGTTCATTACAGTCTCAGTGAGCCTTGTCTAGAAATCCAGGCTTTCCTGAAGGGTTCCCTCCTTCCTTCTGTCTTTACTTGGACTCTGGGCTCTGTGAGAAAACTCGTCCCAAGAAATATTATTACAGGTGCAAGCTGGTTTGGGGAGCAGCTGAGAGGTTTTCTCTTTACAGCTGGGAAGGCACAGCAGAGATGTCCACGGAGACCAGTTTAGTCAGGTGACACCTGCAGGGCGCAGCTCATACTGCCAACCTCACATTGCTCAGGAATCTCGTCTGTAAGGGATTCTATGCTGTCCACGCCTTGACCTAGCTACACAGCACAGGGACTCACGGAGCCTTCCAGGAGACTGTTCTGTAATGGACTTCATTCCATGCACAGAGCTTGGGTCTGTCCAGGATGTTGGGTCCATACACCACACACACACACACACACACACACACACACACACACACACACACACCTTCATTCACTAGGAAGAGATGACTGTGGGTAACTGAACCCCACTATGGCTCACATTTTCTTGTGTACAAACTCCGGTGATAAAGTTTAATTAATGTGTCAGGCACAATGGGTTAACAGTAACATAATAAAACAGGCTGGAGAGATGGCTCAGGATTTAAGTCAGAGGCATGCACACTCAGTTGCCCTCTGTTATACAAAAAAACCACTATAAGATAATGACATTAGTATTCTATAATAAAATCTCTCTCGCCTTCACTCATCTTGAGCTGATGTGGGATGACAGCATGTTGCTGATGACCTGAGTGATGGGTGGACAGTAGATCTGATAACGGATTTTGTTCTGAAGTACCTTAACCTTGTGTAGTGTGGATGTGTGGACACTGGATGGAGGATGTAGATGTGTCAAGGGACAGACAGGTGGCTGAGGTCAACCATTACTCTGAATGGGGGAAAGGTAAAAGAAGTGGCTTATTTCAGAATCGTATCACTTGATAGTCTCAGACCACTTTTTCCCAGAGAGGATTGAAGCTGTGGAAAGCAGAAGCCCAGAGCAATGGGGACCAGTGTGTGGACATACTCTGTATGTACAGTGTGCTGCTATGACCACCAACCAGACTATAGACATGTCGGTCCCCTTAAGATGCAGTGCCCAGCACCCTGTGCTCTCCAGGGTCAGCCCTCTGTGTGTGTGTGTGTGTGTGTGTGTGTGTGTGTGTGTGTGTGTGTGTATGTGTGTATGTGTGTGTGCGTGTAGAAACACGGGCGAATTCGGGAACCACCATGGACTGCCTCCACCTCCTCCTTGTTTACTTTGCCTGGGGATTCACAGGCTCTGCCCTACCAGGACCAGAAACGCAGGCCACCCCCGCTTCCGCCCGGAGTCTATATATGGGGTCTAGGATCTGAACTCAGGACCTTCCGCCTGGAAGGCAGAGGCTTAATCCTTAAGCCACCTCTCCAGCCTCCACATGTGTTTCTAAATGATGGTGACCAGAGCCTTTTCTGAGCCCACCTGCCACACTCAGTCAGCACAGTGAACACATGTTGCAAGAGGGTTCCAAATTCAGCCATTTATTTCCTCCACCAGTCATTAGGAATATTCTTTTTTTTTTAATTAACTGCTGACCACTGAGGCCAAGGATTCGAACCAAAGTCATGTTCAGATTCTTATTTCAGTGGGAACTGAGATGCTGTGGCTCAGTGCACCATGGAGCTGAGGTGGATGGAGACGTCCCCACCTACTTGCACAAAACAGCAAGCCTGGTTGTGGAAAGACACAGGGCTGTGCTGGGACAGAGGAACTGCAGGGCAGGTGTCATCGCCACCACAGGAGCACACCTTCAGACACTTTGGGTCTCTCATCCCCCCACAAAAGCAGATGTCTCAAAACTTGCAGAACGAGAGTCATGACCACAAAGACGGCATTCCCCAGAGCAGCCCTCACTGGAAAACTCCAAATTCAGAGACTCCCTGAGTCCCAGTCCTATACTTTTGCTCCCCTCCCTACTAAGGTTGAGAGACACATAGAGATCTTGGTGTCGTCCCTGTCTGGTGTAAGAAGACAAGACAGGAGGAGGACATGTGGCCCAGCTGAGCTTTTCAGGGTGGCAACCTGCATCCTCTTCTTCCCCAGATTTATTTGAAGCCTGAGCATTGCTCCCTCCTTTTCCATCCATGAGAAGAAAAACTATGAGAGATCAAACAAGTCCTGGACCTCGGGAAGTTTCTAGATCTGTAGCTGAAGACCCAGGGAAGGGTCAGGAGCAGCGAGGAACCACTGCATGTGCAGGGATGGTACCAATGGCTCTCTTGGAGGCTGGTGCCCCCTGGGACCTTCCTCTTCGACCTCCTACTGCTGGAAGTCAGTCATCACATGAATCATTTCTGTTATTTTCTATGTGCTTTACAGGAGAGTCAGTGCGTGCATACAGACTGCGGCTGTGCAGTGTGTGTGCATGCATGTGTATGAAACTAAGACCTGTTTATGACATTTTCCCTCTGGGCACAGCACAATGCCTTCTTAGACTCTGCCCCAGTTTCAGCCAAGGAGATATAACAAATGGAAACATCCCATCCTGGGGGGAAGTTTCTGTAAACAAACAGTTCATTGGGCTCATGAAGTTCCTGAAACCAACAAGTTGGGGGGATGCTCCCTCTAGGATGTGGAAAAGCAATAAACAACAGCCATTTGGGGAGGGGGGGGGACACTCTCCTGGTAGCCAAACAGTTACATAGAGAAGCTGAACACATTAAGTCCCTTTGGAAAGAGACCCCAGAGCCGTCAGGAATCTAAATGAGATGCCCAAGAGTCCAGAAGTCTGGAAGAGGTCAGCGAACAGCCAAGAAGTATCTGGAAGAGATGATGAGCTGTTCAGCAGTTTGTAAGAACCACCCCCCAGCAGCAGCAGTAGTAAAGAAGTCCAAAGGAGTACAGAGCAATCCAGAAGCCTGGAAGAGACTCTCCTAGCGAATCATATACCAGAGAGCTCCAAGGACACAGCAGAGTCAATCCTACCCAAGCTGGGGGGGGGGGGCTCTCTGGGGTTGTAATTGTCTTTGAGTCTCCCTGCTCCTATCAGTAATCTTCACCCCTACTCCTGTAGCCCCAATAAACCCATCGGTTTATTAAATTGGACCTTAACATAATTGCTACTTTGATCTGTTATTAAATTCCTGCCTGGGGGGCTGGAGAGGTGGCTCAGGGGTTACACCTCTGCCTTGCAGGCAGAAGGTCCTGAGTTCGGATCCCAGATCCCACGTATAGACGCCGGGCAGAAGCAGGGGTGGCCTACGCTTCGGGTCCTGTTAGGGCAGAGCCTGTGAATCCCGGGGCAGAGTAAAAGGAGGAGGTGGAGGCAGTTCATGGTGGTTCCCGAATTCGCCCGTGGTTATACACATACACACACATACACACGCGTGCACACATACATGCACACAGGCACAATTGAATAAATAAAAAAAATTTAAATTCCTGTCTGGGATGCATAGGCGTGTGTGTGTGTGTGTGTGCGCGCGCATGCATGCACATCCGCGCATTCTGTCCCCATGACAACCGCTTCTCTACCTGCATTCTTCTTGCTTCCCGTCACAGCAGCCACGAGAACCCCAATGACCACAGCTCCAAAAATCGGGCCAGCAACCGCTACTAGGACGAGCATGGAGGTCTGAGATGGTTCTGGAGGGAGAAGTCAAGGTGGGAACCTGACCCCAGCTCTCAGTCCTGGCCCTTGGTCTCCAGGACTCCTGCTCCCCTGACAACAGTCCAAGTGCCCACACCCCTCCTCACCCCATCTCAGGGTGAGGGGCTCAGACAGCCCCTCGTGCAGCACATGGCAGGTATATCTCTGCTCCTCCCCAGAAGGCACCACCACAGCTGCCCACTTCTGGAAGGTTCCATCCCCTGCAGGCCTGGTCTCCACAAGCTGCATTTCTTGGGTCAGGTCCTCCTCATCCCGCTGCCAGGTCAGGGCGATGTCCACAGGGTAAAAGCCCAGGGCCCAGCACTTCAGAGTAACGTCTTCTTCACGTGTAGGGTGATGGGTGAAAGGTGTCTTTGGGGGGTCTGAGGGAAGGAGTTGGAAGATTCTTAGACTTGATATTCTTCCTGGGACTCAGTAGTGTCCCCATGACTGTGAATGTTGAGGAGAATTTGGATGGGGGAGGATTGCAAACCCCACTCAGAAGCCTAGACATGGGCATCTGGGATAATCATCTGAGTTCTAGAAGGATCTCAAGGATCTGCAGAGTCACCAGCCCAAAGTTGGTGACTCTGCATTTCCCTATGGGAAAAGTCACTGAGTGTGGGCCCACCTGAGAGGCCATGGCGCACAGTGGGCTGCAGACCACAGAACCGCTGGTTGATTATTTCAGGGATTTTCTCTCCTTCCATCCTCAGACAGACTCAGAACTGTCCTAGAGAAGGGCGAACCCTTGGGAGAGACACTCTGAAACTGGATCTATTTCTCTTCCCAGTGAGAGACAAGAAGGGAAAGAGAGAAGGAGAAGGACGGTGGAGGGGAACAGGGAAGGAGAAAAGGAGGAGGGGGAGGGGAGAGGGAGGGGGAGTGTAGCTGGATCCCATTTTCGTCACTTCAGACAGGAATCCATTCCGAGCGCAGAGGGAGGAGTCGCGCCGCGGCCTGGTACCTGCACCGGCTCCTTCCTTCTCTCCAAGTATCTGAGCAGCCACTCCACGCACTACTCCTCCAAGTAGCGCCTCCCACTTGCGCCAGGTTATCTGAGCTGCTGTGTCCGTTGCGGTCCAGGAGCGCAGATCCTCGTTCAGGACGATATAATCGTGACCATCGTATGCATATTGCCAGTACCCATCGAGAATGCGCCCATCCGGACCCAGGTCACAGCCAGTCAGTACCTGGGACATGTGAAAACCTGGCCCCGCCCTCAAGATGAGCCCCGCCCACCAGGCCCCGCCCACCTGTGCCCTGCAGTTCGCAGGTTTGAGTTCCCCAAAGCTTCTCTGTGTCCGGGACAAGAATTCGCAGTGTCCGAGTTGACTCGCGCTGTCCCGGGGACGTGGAGCGGTCGGGGCCGCCGCAGAGGACGCGGCGGGGTCACTCACCGCCCGCGCTCTGGTTGTAGTAGCGCAGCGCCGTCTGCAGGTTGTCGCGGAAGGTCTGTGCGTTCACCTCGGCCCTCCGCGTGCTCTCCGCCCAGAACTCGGGCTGCTCCTGCGCCATCCACGGCGTCCGCGGTTCCATCCGCGGGGTCGCCGCGTCGGAGTCGAAGCGCACGAAGGGCGTGTCGTCCACGAGGCCGACTTCGATGAAGCGGGGCTCCCCGAGATCGGGCCCCGACATGGCCGTTGTGAAAAACTTCATAGAGTGGGAGCCTGTGGGCGGCGCGTGGTGTGACCTGCCACCCTCCTCCGGGCCCGCTCGGGATGCACCGGGCTGGGGACGCAGCGGGGGACGGGGGGTATCGGGATGCAACGGGGCGCGGAGCAGGGCCGCCCAGAGGAGCTTCTGGGTCCGCCAGGACAGAGAAGCGGATTCCCGGTTTTAGTCACCGGCCGGCGGGCGCCCTCGCTCCTCCGGACAGAAGCCATTTCCTTCTCCACCTGTCACTCACCAGCCCGGGTCCGCTGCAGGGCTAAGGCAGCCAACAGCAGGAGCATTCGAGGTGCCATCGCCCCCATCTTTAGTTCTGGTGTTACTCTTGAATACAAAGTTCCATGGACTTTATATTTTGGAATCACAGAGACAAATTATGTTCTCCTGACGGGAGCAGGGTGAGGCTGCAGTTGCTGCCAGGGATTGGAGATCAAGAAGTGAAACCCAGAGCTGAGTTTCCCAGCCTGACCCTGCCCAGGCCAGAGACGCTGAACCCACTGCTGGAGTTTGTGCTCACCCTGCCCTCCTGTCGCGGTGTCTCCCTGAGTCCTGGCACAGACCTGTGAAAACCAGGAAGAAACCACAACCTTCTCTTCCTCCAGCAGTGCTGTTTTCTTTGAAAATCAAAGTAATCGCTTGCAAATAAGGCTTTAATTAAATTACAACCTGTAATAATAGTCATCTATCTCGTCATCCGCTGCATAATGCTCTGTTTGCATAGAAACAATTGTTTTTCTGCTGCTTCTTTGCTTGAAGTCTGAAGGTCTGAGACCTGCACTAGTGTGCTTGAGCATGGATTTTCTCTGATACCATGGATGCAAATATGACTGGTAGTGTTTTCTTCTATATTAGTGATCAAACATCAATCCAGCCACCTATATTCCCGATGGCAGGACAAAGTCCAAAAATTTCTTGGTTAAAGAAAAAAAAAATCAGTCTTTACATTGGAATTGCTTCTTGCTGCTACCATTCCTGAGATGTGAATGGATTCAAGTAGCTTTTGTCAGGACCAGTGAGGTAGCTCAGCATGCAAAGCACCTGCTGGGAAAGCTGGTGACCCTGGAAAGCCACGTGAAGGAAGAAGAATCCACTTCTGAGAGTTGTCTTCTGATGTTCACCTGTGCGCCATGACATGCATCCCCCCCAAATTAAAATAAAGAAGCTTCATTTGTTTGGAGAAACTGGTGACGTTAGTGACTGATCAAAAACAGATACATGAAGAGTAAGATTTACACAATGGTGTTCACTGTTAGGCAGCCAGTAGGTGTAATTTCTGTCTCATTTGTGGACTATATAGACACATGACAGAATAGAGTGGGACATGGGAACAGATCACCAGACGCAAAGTTTGTATCAGGTAGTGCTCTTCCCAGAGTATGTCAAGTAAGAAAAGCATCTTGAAGGGGGCTGGAGTGGTGGCTCGATGGTTAAGTCTCTGCCTCGCAAGCAGAAGGACTGGAAATGGCAGTGGCCTACACTTCTGGCCCTGGAAGGCAGAGCCTGGGAAACCCCAGTGGAAAGCAGTAAGGAGGGAGCCCAATCCAGGATGATTCCCAAAGTCACCCTTGAGACTCCCACAGGCACACACATGTACACACCTTCACATGCAAAAAAAGAAAAAGTAGCACTGAGCAGACAATGAATGTGACCATGTGCTCAGGGACAGCCTGGCCCTAAGAGAAAAGCACCTGATGATATCCATTGAAATCTCAGAATAAGGTTAATAACCACAAAGACTGCCAACTGGTTTTATTTGTTGTTTTTTTTTTGTTTTGTTTTGTTTTTTTTTTTTTTTTTTGCATTTCCTTTCATTAGCATATGTTAACTGCAAAGTAGTATGTTATAGTCACTAGTATACCTGGGTGTTCAGGAGCACAGTTGCCTATTAAAGACAAAAAGGAGGGGGCTGGAGAGGTGGCTCAGGGGTTAAACCTCTGCCTTGCAGGTGGAAGTCCTGAGTTCGGATCCTAGACCCCACGTATAGACGCCAGGCGGAAGCAGGGGCGGCCCGCGCTTCTGGTCCTGATAGGGCGGAAGCCTGTGAATCCCGGGGCAGAGTAAACAAGGAGGAGGTGCAGGCGTCCATGGTGGTTCCCGAATTTGTCCGTGGTTCTACACACACACATATACATACTCACACATATATACATGTGCACACCACACGCACAATTGAATAAATAATAAAAAAATTTAAAAAAAAGGAGCTGCCCAATTCTCTGGTGTTTTTGTTTCTCATATAAATCTGTCTTAAAGATCTAAATGACTGTGTGTGATGGTTAGATACAGGTGTCAACTCAACAATTGAGAGCTGAGCTATGGGCACATCTTCTAAGATGATAGTTAAGGGAAGCCCTGAGCAAGCCTGCATCTAATTGATGGGAAGATTCTCTGGGCAGGTGGAAAGATGGAGGGAGATGGTTCAGAAGGTTGACATAGTCAGGTAGACATGCTGTCTGCAAGTGAGGTTTGCCCCTCTCAGTAGTCCTGTAGTTATTGTGTGGCCAGATCCCCTGGCCCCTGGTGTTAAATGAGTTCTCCTACCCAGATAGACTAAGAAATGAAAGTGGGAAATCATAACTAGAATAAAATCTTTGTTCTCATAAGCCATTCTGTTTTGAATTTACTGGCAACCATGCAGGAAAATATCTGGGATTCTGTCACTCAA
The DNA here is from genome assembly GCA_023101885.1 of Typhlomys cinereus. Taxonomy (NCBI): domain Eukaryota; kingdom Metazoa; phylum Chordata; class Mammalia; order Rodentia; family Platacanthomyidae; genus Typhlomys; species Typhlomys cinereus. The sequence continues at coordinate 566,312 of JALPQD010000427.1, forward strand.
TAAGGAGATTAAAAAAAAAACCATTTACCTGTAGCTTGGAGTCCTCAGCTGCCTCTTTTCCCCACCTGAGCTCCTTTCTCTCCATATCAGCGTGCAGTGACCACAGCTCCCAAGAGAACCAGGTCAGCAAGGACTTCCACGATGGTGTTGGGAAACCAGGAGACCTCTTCAGGGAAGGAAGGAAGGCGAGGGCCTGACCCCAGCTCACAGCCCTGACCATGCCCAGGGTCACCAGAAGGTCATCTGCTTTCCCTGACAGCACACTGTGCTCACTCTCCCTTTTACCTGTAATGGTTACTCTTAACTATTGCTCTGAGAGAGCACCCAAAGTCGAACAACTTAAGGGAGATTTATTCACCTTAGGGTTCCAGAGGGTAGATACAGTCATTTATGAAGGTGGAAGCAGCATGGCTGCCCAAAGCTGGAGACAGGCTAAGTCACCCCCATCCGTGACTGCTGAAGCCTGGATTCCTGAACAGTCTCTTCTCTTCTACTCTGTATTCTGTTCTATGGCTTTTATGGGGTCCACTACTGGGAGGTTCCAATGGGATCTAGGGCTGATCTTTGCATTATCCAGATAATCTCTTCAGGTGGTCTCAGCTGATCTTGCTAGGTGTGTTCTCAGCTTATCTTAGTTAATGCCAGGTGTGTCGAGTTGATACCCAGGATTAACTATCACATCATCCCATCTCAGAGTGAGGGGGCTCAGGCATCCCCTCATGTAGCACATGGCGCTGCTGCTCCCCAGAAGGCACCACCACAGCTTCCCACTTCTAGAAGATTCTGTTCCCTAAAGGCCTGATTGTTACATGCTCCATGTCCTGGGTCAGGTCCTTCCCATCACAGGCAGAGGTCGGTGCTATTGGGAGGTCTGAGGGGAAGAATCAGGAATTCAGACATTTTGTATGATTTCCCAAGGGCAGTGATGCTGAACCTGAGCCCCCAGGACCATCCTGCCTGGCCTGGCTCTTCACTGTCCCCACTTAGTCGATCACTTGGGACCGTTGTGGGAGGGGGAGTACACAACCCAGAAACCTGTGAGGACTAAAGGATCAGGGATCCCTCCCTTTTTGTTGGCTCCCGTACATGTACATGTGAGTGTGTGTGTAGGCACGTGTGTCATTATGTGTATCAAAGGGCGCTGTGCGTGCCTGTGGAGGCTCAAGGGTGACGTCAGGAATCATCTTGGATTGCTCTACCTCTCTTTTTCTTTGCTCTAGAGTTTCACAAGTTCTGTTTTCCAGGGCCAGGAAGTGCAGGCAGGCAGATTCCATTTTTGTCTGGTGTTTTTTTATGTAGGATCTGGGCCCCAAACTCAGGTCCTTCTGCTTTGAGGCAGAGGCTTAGCCCCCAAGCCATCTCTCCAGCCCTGGGATCCCCTTCTACACTTTGGTTAGTTCCACCATCAGGGAGAGACCTCCTGGGTGAGGGTCCAGCTCTCTGAGAAGCACTTCAGGCTCTGATCCAGGTGGATACAGAAATGCCCCAAAGTCTGAGTTGGAACAGTAGAGCACAGCTTTAGGCAACGAACACAGCCCAAAGGTCCCAAGGAGGCTGCTGCCAGTGTCCACAGACGCTGTAGCCTCATACTTCTCTCAACCACAGAAATGCTGGACTGCTTAGCTGTAGTTGAAAGAGGGAAAGCTCTCACAGCACCCCATTTCTGACACCAAGAGAGAACAGTATGTAAGGATCAGCGACATGCTCCTTCCTACTGGTAGGAGGCCCGTTTGAGGTCCGGGGGTTGTCTCACTGCCCTGGACATCTGCCAACTGCAGGGTCTCCTTCATTGCACTTCTCAGGAGTCTGCTAGCTGCTCTAAACACTCTCCCTTCAGTGGGCCCTGCTGCTGGGTGCCAGCTGCCTCCCACTTCTGCCTGGCTATCTGAACCCCGTGTCTGTTGAGGTGCAGAGCCCAGGTCCTGGTTTCAAGTCTGTCAGTGCCTGCAGAGGACACATCTGTCTGCACCCAGGTCTCAGCCCCACACCCTGTGCATGCCCCAGAGCCTGGACCAGCTTCGTCCTCCACCTGCCCAGCCGTAAGTCCCACTCAACCCACTCCTCACAGCCTTCATGACCCTCCCTTGGCCCTGCTCTCCTGGACTCCACCTGCAGACAGACAGCTGCTATGTGAAGAGCACTGCAGAGCGAGCCCTGGTGAAGGGCAACCCAGCAGCACCTAAGTTCTCTCCAGGAGGCACAGCAGTGAGCCCTGTCCCATGGGTTCCCAGCCTCAGTCAGGTCTTGAGGGGGCACAGTCCTAATGACCCTAATGACCCCTGGATTGGTGCCTGGGAGGAGCCTGAACCAGGAGCACCCCACACACATCCGGACTTGTCACAGGCTGGGGGACACTGAATGGCTGGCAGCTCAGAGGCTGAGCCTGGTGCTGTGTGGTGCAGTGTGGACACAGTGCGTCCTACAGTGAGGAGGAGTCGCCTCGCTCTTCCATCTGCTCTGCCTGACAGGACAGCAACCAAGTCACCGATCAGCTCCACTTGGAAAAACAAGACTCTGGGGCCACGTGGGCAGCATCTCATTTCCACCATCACACTTCAGATCTGACCTTCAGGTTCCAGCTGTGGACAAGACCCCACAGTGACCTGACCTGGCTCTTACTGTCCCCCTGTCAGTCACTCGCATGGTGAGTCAGAGGCTGCTGTGGAGGGACTGTGAGGTGTAAATGGGGCTCAGGTGAGGTGAGGAGTCTGAGGGACTGGAGGAACCAGGGGTGGGGCTATCTTAAGCAGGAGACCCTAAGAAAGACGGGGTGTCCTTGAGCAGAGATCCCAGTGTGAGGACAGCGTGAGAGATTGTGGCACTGTGGGCTCTGCAGAGGAGGTGCCCACATGTGAGTGTCGAGTCCATCTAGGCTTGGAGGCGGCTCTTCCCTCCACCCTGATGGATGGAGGCAGAGAGGTGCTTGGCCCTAACACTGTGAGAAGTGGAATCCTGTCCACAACACTGCCTGTGAGTCTGAAGACCACACAGGAGGTCACGTAAGCTGGGGGTATGTGTACACCACAGCGCACCATATCACATACTAGATGGAAGTTTTAATGGAGTTCCAGACCTGAAGGGCCAATCATGGGGAAATGGAGAGAAAAGGCCTCAGTGAAGGGGGCAGGTGGGTTAAAGCCCAGAGTTGGTAGGTGGGCTGCTGGCCTGGGTGAGTCCTTCCCTCTTATAAGGTGATAACCCAGTGGCTGCCCAGTCTAGGAAGTGTGGTCAATGTCTGACTCTGACCCTGCTGCCACTGAGGATCAGGCCTGCATGGGCTTTTGCAAGCGGTAAGTGGTCATTAGGGGGCAGTGACCACAAGCAGAAGTGTAGAGGACAAGAATTCTAACACAGAGCCTCTTGATAAGAAGTTGAAGAAGTTTCCAGCGTGTTTGCTCTGGAGGCTCCACCCAGCTGCTCAGCAGACAGAGCTGGAAGCTGTTGTCACGCTGTGAACTGAGGAGCATCACACACCATAGGTGCATGACGTGACTTTCGTTCTTCTTATGTTATGATTATAGGATAAAGTTTCACTTGAGGAATATCATACTTCATTCATTGTTCATTGGATTATTTCATTAGTCCCCACCTGCCTGGCCTGCCTTTTTGGTTGATGATGTCACAGTGTGTCCAGACCAACCAGGACACCAAGACCTCAGAAAGTGAGATTTATCTGTATAGCAGAGATTGGGAGAGTGAGAGGGGATAGGACTCTGAAAAAAACCAAGTGCCCTGCTTGGTTAAATGTACGGTTTTATTCTCTTAGTTACTGGGCAGTTCACACAGCCTTTAGACCATTGGTTGATTACAGATTTAGAGAATGATGGCAGAGATTCACAGGTTGAGGTGAGACGGTTACAGACAGGGGCCTGGAGGGCTACAATGTGTAAGAAGCAGAGAGCTCTGATTAAGGGCCCCTTGCAGCCCCGTTTGACAGGGTTAAGGTTTTCAGCTGGACTTTGAGGTCAAAGGAAAACTGCAGCTTGGTTCTAGAGACTAAAAGCCTGAAGGGGGCTTTGGGGTACAGGAGCACCACAAAGATGCAGTGGTTGCTCACAACTCTGCCCTCCTGCTCAAGGCTCCATGTTAGACATAGAGGGGAATGAGACCTCCTCAGCATTTTCTAGCAGGAAATGATGCAACTTCGGTGTACGGGGTCAGGACTATAAAGCTGAGGAGGACCCACCGTGACTCACGTTCGCTGCATCTTCAGATGCTGCGATGGCGTCGTGGAAGCTCCTGCTGCTGCTGGCGGCTCTGGCCCTGCCGCACAGCAGGGCAGGTGAGAGCGGGATCCTAGGGAAATGGCCACTGAGAGGAGGAGGGAGGGCACGGGGGAAGCCGCCTCTCTGTCCCTGAGGGCCCACAGTCTCTGCCTTGCCCCTACAACCGTCCCTGTTCTTGTCTGGAGCTCCTTCCCCACTGCATCCTGCACAACGCGCCCCGGGGTCACCGCTTTGTCCCCAGCCCCACTGCCCATTGCTTCCCATGGCCAGCGCCTGGTTGCATCTCCAGCCCTTGGGGAGCAGGGGGCGGGACTCATGGCGCGCCGCCCCGTAGGCTCCCAGTAGCTGTGGTATTTACACGCCGCTGTGTCCCGGCCAGTCCTCGGGGAACTCTGGTTCATCTCCGTGGGCTGCGTGGACGACACGCAGTTCAGGCGCTTCAATAGCGACGCTATGCATCCGAGGCTCGCACGGAGTACTGGGAGCAAGAGGCGCAGAGAGCCAAGGCAACTTGCTGAACCTGCTGGGCCACTACAACCAGAGTGCAGGGGGTGAGTGACCCCGGCCTGGTGGAGGTCAAGTCCTCCCTGGAGGCTGCAAGACCCAGGGAGTCCCTCGCCACTGAAGAGCCTTGGGACCATGACCAGATTTTGATTTTTGGTTCAATCTGAATCCCGCGGGTGGGCAGCAAGGTTCTCACACCCTCCAGAGGATGTATGGCTGGGTCGTGGGACCAGACAGGTGCCTCCTCCATGGGTTTGATCTCTCTCTCTCTCTCTCTCTCTCAACCCTCCCTCCCCCTTCTCTTCCTTTCTCTTGCTTGGAAGGGAAGAGTGCTCCTGGATTTCCTGATCCAGCATCAGACAGCGCTTTTCCTGATGATTCAGTCTTCTAGTTTTTAATTTTTTTTCTTCCGTGTGTGTGTGTGTGTGTGTGTGTGTGTGTGTGTGTGTATGTGAGTCTGATGTATAGGTGTCACTTCAGTGTGCCTGCTGGTGGACCTCCAAGGTGGTATCAGGAATCACCTTCAATTGCTCTTTCACTTTCTCGTTGTGAGCCGGTCTCAAGATAAAAAGAGCACACCCTTAGGGCTAGTGTGGACACAGAGCTTGCGATGGGGATTTCCAGGCTGCGCTGCCAATTTCCTCAGCATTTCTAATGAAATCAGGTCCTTAGATTGTCAGGTAAAGGCTTTAACCATAGAGCCAACTCCCCAGCCAGGAGTACGCCCTTCTCTGGGACAGTTCAGAGTCTGTCTCAGAATGGAAGGAGAGAAGATGCCAGAAATAACCAGACAGCAATTCCCTCTTGTCTGCAGCCCACCTGAGCCAAGACCTCTGTCAGAGCGGTTCTCTGACCACACCCAGTGTGCTTGGAGGACTGACTCAAGTGTTTGAGTCTCTCAGTCACCACCCAGCAAGGAACAGAAGTGTCTTTTGCCTTTGGGAGACCCGAAGTCTCCTAAATGAACTGGTCCATGCAGATTCTTGAACTTTCTAAATAATAGTTTCTAGACTCTATGTGGATGTTTCTGTGTGGAATTTGTACCTCTTCCACAATCTAATTCTCCTGCCTATTGTCCGCATGGCTACAGGGTCACTGCTGGGGTCCCCAGGAAGAACTCCAAATGCCTGAATTTCCCAACTCTTCCCTCAGATCCCCCACATGCACATGTGACCTGACACCCAGGACTCGAGGAGATAGTTAACTTAAAGTGCTGGACCCTGGGCTTCTACCCTGCAGACATTACTCTGATATGTCAGCTGAATGGGGAGGACCCGTTACAGGACATGAAGCTTGTGGAGAGCAGACCCACAATAGATGGAACTTTCCAGAAGTGGGCAGCTGTACTGGTGCCTTCTGGAGAAGAACAGAATTATACATGCCTTGTGCTGCATCAGGGTCTGCCTGAGCAGCTCACTCTTAAAGGAAATGGGGTGAGAAGGAGTGTGGGCACAGGAAAGCAGGGGTCTTGTGGTGACCTGGGCAGGGTCAGGGCTGGGAGCTGGAGTCAGACACTCACTGTTCCTTCCCTTCCCATAGTTTCCTCAGCCCACCTTCCCCACAATAGCAATCGCTGCTGGCTTGCAGCCGTGGTCACTGGAGCTGTGGGGGCTGCTGTGGACACTGGAACTGTGGTGCTTGCTGTGGTGAGGAAGAGGAAGAAGGCAGGCAGGGAAGGGTAGGGTCTGGATTTTCTCTTAGTCTCTCATGGCAGTATGCTCTGCCTGATGGAAAGTAACACACACACACACACACACACACACACACACACACACACACACTGTGTATGTGTGCCCACACTGATTCTCCTGTAAAGCACATAGAACATGATGGATTCATTCACTGATGACTGTGCGTGGGGCCTGACTCCCAGCAGTCAGGGGTCAGATGGGAAGGTCCCTGCTGAGGACAGGCCTCAGGAGGACGGTCCATGCAGTCCCTGCTCATGATGTTTCCTCACTCTCCTGGCTCTGCACTCAGTTCTTGAAACTTCCTGTGGAGTCTATTTCCCTGGTCTCACACTCTGTCTCTTCACAGGTGGAAACTGAGGGAGCTATACTCAAGTTCCAGGTGAGTTTGGGGAGTATGGTGATCATTCAGGCCCCTGGGGTAGAGGGAGTCAGCCAGCCCATCATTCTCCCTGCAGCCACATCTTCTCTGGGCTCTGAATCGGTCCTGTTCTTTATTTCAGTGCCCAGAGCTCTGATGTGTCTCTCACAGCTTGTAAAGGTGACACCTGAGGGCCTGAGGTCAAGGTTGGGGTTGGAGCTCAGGGTCCAGCCTGGGTCTCAGGGTCTCTTCTAAACTGAGTGTGTGAATAATGGTGGCAGTTGGGAATGTCATCTCTGCAGTGACTTCCTGAGAGGGTCCATGGTCTCACTCTGCAGCTTGAGACAGCTGCACTGTGGGGACCCAGAGATACAAGAGCTTTGGCTTCAAGTCCCAGAGTGCTTTTTCATCAAAGGTATCTAAAGATCTAAAGCTCCTGTGGTGAGGATCTGAGGGGACCAGTTCACCCCTGCCCACCAGCACCCCTGCCTGCACTGTCCTGGGTTCTCTTCCACAACCAACTTCCTGTTCTAAGAATCTGAATGTGAGCTTGTCTCAAATCCTTGATCTTAGTAGTCAGCGGTTAATTAAATGAGATTTCTAATGTCTGGAAGTGAAAATAAAAGGCCACATTTGGAACCTTCTAGAATGTGTTGACCTTGCTTAGCAAGGCAGCTGGAGCAGGGGAAGTCTGCAAACCATGTGTGAACAGAGCTGTGCCACCGCAGCTCTATTCACCGGTGTTTTGCTGGGGTCACTGGGCTGTGTCACCTCCTGGACTCTGGTCCACACCATCAGAACCACATGAGGACAGGATCTAATCACAGGACACAGACAGAGCAGAGCAGTTGCCTCAAGGTAGTGGGCAGCCAGGGCTTCTGTGCCAGCTCAGCCCAGCTCAGGCCTTCTGTTGTGGGGGGGGAGGGCTGGTACAGGCCTTCCCAGGGCTCCTTGATTTCTGACCAACCTGAGCATCCAGATAGTAGGGGAGTCACTTTCTTCATGTTCTTCATCCTACAAAGATCTTGCTTGCTCTATGGTTGACCTCGGCCAAGGAGCAATACCAGCCAGCTCACCATGTTCCACTCTTGTGATTAACTGGGAAGAGACCCGAATGTTTGCAAAATTGCTAACCGATTGCACACAAAGTTAATTAAAAGCAGATAATTACCTATTGTACATCTTCCTGTTATGTTCTGCTTCTTGTGTTTACAAGATTATACTATTCTTTGATGTTTTTGCTACAGTTAAGCACTTTGGATAATTGTACAACTTTCATGTATATAAACTGAGTAGTTTAGAATAAAATTATCTCGGTCTTGCTGAGATTCTCTGCAACCTGGCCTGGTGTTAATTCCCGCCAATCCCCCTTGGGAACTCTACGCTAACTGATAAGTACAGGCACTTACATTCTGTGCCCTCAGGCTACGGGCAGTGTTCACGGCTCCTGCAGTGTCTCCAGAGAGGAGCCAGCTCCATCCTTAGAGTCTCCATCTAACTGTCCTAGCACATGAACGCTGTGTCATCCACATAGTCCCTGAAGATGAATTATGGCTCTGAAAGTCTGGGGAAACCCAGCAGTGTGGAATACCACAGCAAGTGGGAGTTGGAGGGAGGCCCTGGACCATATTTTCCTTCCCTATTCTGAGCCTTGAGCCCTGCTCTGTCCCAGCTGGTGGACTTGGCCCTCGAGTGTAGAAGACACCAGGAGTCTTGGGGTAGGGGCACTTCCACAGTTGGAGAATGGTTCGCCTCTCAAGTCTGACCATGAGAAGAAGACTTCTTCCAGAATGTGTTCGCATCATGGAGGTTCTCCATCATCTCCTGTCTCTGAACCAGACAGAACCCAAAGGTAAATGTAAAGATGCTTGGCTCATTTGTGTCTTCAATGAGTGGTGTTACAGCCTACAAAACACTTAAGGTTTAATAGTTCACAAATATGTAATCTTAATTTATCATGTGCATATCCAAATATAATCATTTAAGAAAATTTGATTATTTTTTTAAGTATTTCATTTATTCTATTTGAGGAAGACTAGAGAGACACAGAGAGAGAGAGACAGAGAGAGAAACCACATGCATGTCATGGCCCAGGAGTGGAGGTCAGAGGATGACTTGGAAATCAGTTCTCTCCTTCCACTGGGGAGTAAACTCTGGTTGCTGGTTTGGGTTCAGGCATCTATTTGCTGAGCTGTTTCATCAGCCCCCAGACCACCTTCAAGAACAGGGTTCTCAATATACTTATCACATTTATCAGTCAAATAGTAAGAGGAAACAATTAGCCATTTGAAAAACGCAAAACAAAAAGTGGTCATTTTAAAATCTACTTAAGAAGCTTCAAGGTTTCCAGGCCTCGTTCCGTTACACTGTGATGACAGCTTCTCCCTTGCAATGTCTTTTGAGCAGAAACTCGCTTGTCTTTGGCTTGAAAGGAAAGTTTAGATGCAGCCTCAAGAATTTTTCACTGGCCCGACAGGAGGAACTGTGTCCTGTCCTCCCATGGAAGAGAGAAGAAAGAGAGAGGTCCCCCAAAGAAGGTTCAGACCAGAAGCTTCCTCAGTGTTTCCCCTTGAAACCGAATGAGAGAAAACTGTTTTCTTACACTCCCCGGTTCATCTGGGAGGAAGACATGCATATGACTCGATATTGTGGAGGCAATGGGTGACAATGTTAACAAGATGAGAGAATAAGAGATTGAGCAGAATAGGAGAGAGAGGGAGAGAGAGAGAAGAGAGAGAGAGAGAGGAGAGAGAGAGAGAGAGAGAGAGAGAGAGAGAGAGAGAGAGAGCGAGAATAAAAGTCAGGAAAGAGCTTACTCCCCTTCAAATACTTGTCCCAGGTGGTTTTTTGCACTTACATTACAAAGAGAGATATGATAAAAGTCAATGGTAACAGTATCTTTAGTAGAATACAGGTGTGTAATTTGATGTAAAGATGGGAGAGCATTCAGACAGGCATGAAAGACTAAAATAGAAAGAAATGATCACCAAGTCCCACAGTATAGGACAGGTGGTGGGTTGGGGGGATCTCTGTAGAAAACACATGGAGCAAAGACAGTAGTGACCTGCACATCTTTCCAGTGTGGTGGGAGGTTTTGTTTCATGGGACACAGGTATGTGCCTGTGGTCAGGTAGATAGTGACCTGGGCAGTGAAGGAAGGAGGCTGCCAGAAGTTCCAATGGGCTGAGGTCTGGCTGCTGGAGGCTCAGCTATGGGGGCTTTGACCTCACATGCTGGATCTGCTTGACCTGGTGACTGAGTTTTGGACAGGGCCGCAGAGCTACAGGGAACTGTATAAAGAAGCTGCTGGTAAATGGAATGAGAGACACACTTTATGCCCCTTGTTTCTAATTTTAATTACTTTTTTTTAAAGCTTTTTCTTTTTTTTATTATTATTTATTCAACTGTGTGCATGTGCGTGTGTATGTGCGTGTGTGTGTGCGTGTGTATGTGCGCGCGCGCGTGTGTGTCTGTGTATGTGTAGAACCACGGACGAATTCGTGAACCACCATGGCCGCCTCCACCTCCTTCTGCCCCGGGATTCACAGGCTCCGCCCTACCAGAACCAGAAGCCCAGGCCGCCCCTGCTTCCGCCTGGCGTCTATACGTGGGATCTGGGATCCGAACTCAGGACCTTCCGCCTGCAAGGCGGAGGCTTAACCCCTGAGCCACCTCTCCAGCCCTTAATTACTTTTTGGAAAATTAAATCACTTTTCTTAGTTTCATTGTCAATACTTGGGATAAACACATGACCCAGACATTTTAGGAACAAAGTGTTTCTTGGGAATCAAGATTTTATTTCAGTTTGCAATTTCAGGTTACAGCCCATTATTGAATCAGAGCTACTATAAGGGGCCCAGGGAACCAGCCAGACCCTGTCCCCAGGAAGAGCAGGGAAGTGGCATTCCTTCTACCCTGGAGTCTGCCACATTCCAACAAGATCTCCCTCTGTCTTCCCACCTGCCCAGACAACAGTCTCCACTTATATCTATGGCTCTGTCTTCCACAGCACTTAGATGATCTCTGCAGGCTTGCTCAGAGGCTTGCCTTAGCTAAACAGTACTTCAGGGCCAGGAGAGACGACTCAGGAACTAAGTCTGTGCCATGAAAGCAGAAGGACCGGAATTCAGATCCCAGAATCTCTGTAAATAAAAGATGTTAGAAACAATCCAGGATGATTCCCAAAGTCACCCTTAGGCCCCCACAGGCACATAATATCAAGTGCCCTCTTCTACACACACACACATTAATTAAATAAAGTTTTACTTACTTAAAGTACTTCGGTGATGTTGCTAAAGACTCAGTTTTTAATTAAAGTCTGCCAAGCAGCTGACAGTAGCTGTCAGGATACTAAGGACAGGTGATCAGATGAGACACCATGTGACCGACATTGCTTCCAGTCTGGGTCTTCACACCACCACCCTCCTTGCTGCTCCCTGCAGAGGTCCCTCACTCCCCCTGCAGTGTGCGGCACCTGCTCAGCACTGCCCCCTGCTGGAGGGAGGCCGCTGCCTGGGCTGGGACCTGGGGTTGAGGTGAAGCAGCCGCTCACATCTCCAGAGGCCTCATCTGCGCAAACACACCCAAGAACCCTGGACTCTGGTCGCAGTGCTCTGGAGCCCTTCCTGAGTGAGGAGCACAGAGACTGCTGACCAGCCAGCGCTGGCGACCAGAGCTGCCCATTGAACAGAGGACACTGGTCTCTGTGGGCGGCTCCTGGTGCTCCCAGAAGGAGCTGTCCCTGGTGCAGAGAAAAGCCTCTGTCACCCCGTTGTCAGAGCAGCTCCGGGCTGCCAGCGCAATCTCTTAGAATAGTCCACGTTTGATTATTATAAAGTCCATGCGGCCGCCTTGGGGTTCTCTTTCGTGGGTCTGCAGAATGGTGGCCCTAGTGCCCTGGACGCTGCTGCTGCTGCTACTGCTGCTGGCGGCCGCCCTGGCCCTGCCGCGGGCCCGGGCGGGTGAGTGCGGGATCCGGAGGGAAACGGCCTCTGCGGGGAGGAGCGAGGGCCCAGGGCCTCCGGGAGCCTGTGCGCTGCCCCCACTGGGCGGCCCCGCCCCGCGCCCCGCCCAGTCCACGGGTCTCGCGGGGAGAAGGCACGAGGGACCTCGGGCAACTCCTCGGTCACCTCTGGTTCGGGATTCACATCTCTGCTGGAGAAAAAGTGGGCCCACTTGGAATCGCGCCTCTCTCCAGGCTCCCACTCGCTGCGATATTTCCACACCACCGTGTCCCGGCCCTGCCTCGGGGAGCCGCGGTTCATCTCCGTGGGCTACGTGGACGACACGCAGTTCGTGCGCTTCGACAGCGACGCGGAGACTCCAAGGATGGAACCGCGGGCGCCGTGGATGGCGCAAGGGGCCGGAGCACTGGGAGCGGCAGACAAGGATCGCCAGGAGCAAAGCACAAAGAACCAAGTGAACATGAGGAACCTCCTCGGCTACTACAACCAGAGCGCGGGCGGTGAGTGACCCCGGCCCGGGTGGTGGTCACGACCCTCCTCGTCCCCACGGACTGTCGGAGTCTCCCCGGGTTGCACTCAGGTCCGAGGTCCTGAGGCTGCGCGACCTACGGAGACCCGGGATCCCAAGGTCTGTGAGACCGCGACCACAGTTTACCAGAATCCGGCGGATGTGCCTGGCTGACGGCGGGGGTCGGAGCTGACAGCGGGGCGGGGCTGACGGCGGGGCGGGGCTGACGGCGGGGGCGGGGCCAGGCTCTCACACCATCCAGGGATGTCTGGCTGTGACGTGGGGCCGGACGGGCCCCTGCTCCGTGGGTACAAGCAGTTCGCCTACGACGGCGGGGATTACATCTCCCTGAACGAGGACCAGAGCTCCTGGACCGCGGCGGACGCGGCGGCTCAGATCACCCGGCGCAAGTGGGAGGCCGCTGGTGATGCGGAGCGCAGCAGGACCTACCTGAAGGACACGTGCGTGTCCTGGCTCTGGAGATACCTTGAGTTCAGGAAGGAGACGCTGCAGCGCGCAGGTTCGCGGGGCCGCGGGGCGACTCCTCCATCCGCCCTCGCACAGGGCTCGTGTCTCAGGAAAACCCGGATCCGCTGGAATCCTGCGGCTCTAAGGTCGGGAGGGGAAGAGCGCGCCCGGGTTTCTGACCCAGCTTCACACAGAGCCTTTCCTGAGCATAGGGTTCTTGGCCCGACCCCCCCATACCCTCCCTGCGGATGCAAACAAAAGGTGGTTATTGGGACCGAACTGCAGTGGCCAGGGCGGAGAAACAGCTGCACTTGAGGCAGGTGCGGAGGGTTTTGCTTCCCTGGACGTGTGCGAGGGGTGAAGGACAGGTTGGCGAGCCTACTTCCACTTAGGGCAAAATGTGGTCTTTTTCTGGAGCCAAGGGGTACATGATTAACTATTATCCCTGCTCCTCACTGCCAAGGGGTAGTGACTAAGGACCTAGGCGGCCTGAGGTGTGTAAAGACTTCTACTTCTCTTTTTGTTTTACTGTTCTTCCCTGTATGTAGTATGGGATACATGAGTGAGTGTGTGTGTCTTTGTTTTCTTTTTTAATTAATACAGTTTTTAATTTATTATTTCATTATAACAAAGAAAAATTTAAAAATACATGAAGACAAAAATTCAAAGGGGAAAAAATTCAAAGTGATGCCATTCCAAAGTTCCAAACAAATGTGTGTATGTTTCCATGTGGGGTACACGTGTGAGGAGGTGTGCCTGTGGAGGCCCTAAGGATGATATCCATAAACACTCTCCAACACTCTTCCACCTTATTGCTGTGAATCTGGCTCTCTAATTAAACCAGAGCCAAACATTAGGGCTAGTCTGGGTAACCAGCTGGCTCTGTAGTTTCTCAGGATCCCCCAGCATATCTGCTGAAACTCTTATGAGGCGCCTGGGGACCCAGTCAGGTTCTTTGGTTTGTCAGGCACAGCTATAACCCCTGAGCTATATCCACACATGTGGGCTAGACCTTCTCTAGGACAGCTGAGAGTCTGTCACAAGGTTGGAGGAGGGAAGATGCCCGAGGTAACCAGCCTGCTGCTCCCTTCAGTCTGCAGCCCACTGTGAGCCATGGCCTCCCTCAGGCCCGGCTCTCTGCCCACACCCAGTGTCTCCAGAGTTCTGACTCTGGTGATTCTGAGTCTCCCTTTACCCTCTCACTCAGGGACAGAAGTGCATTTTTCCTATTGGAAACCTAAAATCTCCCTTCCTGGAATCTACCCATATTCTAGAACTTTCTAAAGAATAGTTTCTAGACTCTATGTCTAGGTTTTTCTGTGGGGTTTGCACCACTTTCACAACCCAATTTTCTGTCCATACTTTGGATGGTCACAGGATCATTAGTGAGTCCCCAGGTAGAATTCCAATTGCCTGAATCTCACAATTCTTCTCAGATCCCCAACGTGAACATGTGACCCATCACTCTGGGCATGAAGGGAAGGTCACCCTGAAGTGCTGGGCCCTGGGCTTCTACCCTGGGAACATCTTTCTGATCTGGCAATTGCATGGGGAGGACCCCACCCAGGACATGGAACTCGCAGAGACCAGGCCTGCAGGAGATGGAACCTTCCAGAAGTGGGCAGCTGAGGTGGTACCTTCTGGGGAGGAGCAGAGATACACCTGCCATGTGCTGCATGAGGGGCTGTCTGAGCCCCTCACCCTGAGATGGGGTGAGAAGGGTGTGGGCACAGGAAAGGAAGGGCCTTGTGAAGACTTGGGCAGGGTCAGGGCTGAGAGCTGCAGTCAGACCCTCACTGTTTCTTCCCAGAGCCTCCTCAGCCCACCTTCCTCATTCTGACAATTGTTGTTGGCCTGGTTCTTGCAGCTGTAGTTACTGGACCTGTAGTGAGTCTTGTGATGAGGAGGAAGAGGGCAGGTAGGAAGAGAGGGTCTGAGGATTCTCTCAGCCTCCAAAGTGAGTGTGTTCTCACTCATCAATGAGAAACACCACACACACATATACATATATACACAAACAAGCACTCGTGCACACACGCGCATGCACACACACACACACACACACACACACATACACACACACACTGCACAGCCTTACTCTCCTATAAAGCACAAGGAACATGATGGACACATTCACTGAGGACTGTGGGTGGGGCCTGACTCCCAGCAGTCACGGGTCAGAGGGGAAGGTCCCTACTGAGGACAGGCCTCCAGGAGGACAGTCCATGATGTCCCTGCTCATGGCCTTTCTTCATATCTCCTGACCCTTCCTTATGTTGCAGTCAGTTCTAGAAACATCCTGTGGAATGTACTTCCCTAGTCTCAAAATCTGTCTCCCCACAGGTAGAAAAGGAGGGAGCTATGCTCAGGCTGCAGGTGAGTGTGGGGAGCAGGGTGATCCCTGAACCCCTGGGGTACAGAGGGAGTCAGCCAACCCTTCATTCCTCCTGCAGCCACATCTTCTCTGGCCTCTGAGTGTGGCCTGTTCTTTCTCTTCCCAGACAGGGACAGTGCACAGAGCTCTGATGTGTCTCTCACAGCTTGTAAAGGTGACGACTGAGGGCCTGAATTCAGGGTTGAGTCCGGCGTGGGTCTCAGGGTCTCTTCAAATCTGTGCTCCTGAGTGATGGTGGCAGCTGGAATGTCATCTCTGCAGTGACCGCCCTGAGTGTGTTCATGGTCTCATTCTGCAGCTTGAGACAGCTGCACCGTGGGACCCAGAAACACAGAGCTGTGGCTTCAAGTGCCCGAATTCTCTTGTGTCAAAGGTGTCTAGAGATGTCTGTGCTCCTGTGGTGGGAATGTGAAGATATGAGGAGACCAGCCCACCCTCACCAACCAGCACCCTGTTCTATACTGTCCTGGCTTCCCTTCCACAACCAATTTGCTGTTATAAGAATCTGATTGTTAATTTGTTTCAAATTCTTGACATGAGAGGTTGTCAAGTTAATTAAAGAAGAATTGTCATGTCTGGATAAAATAATGGCAGCTTGGTGAACCTACCGGAATGTGTTGGCTTTGGGGAGCATAGCAGGAAGGGCAGGAGATGTTTGTGTGAAGCATGTGTGGACAGAGTTGTGCCTGCTGGAGCTCTGTCCACATGGGCTTTGCTGGGGTCACTCAACAGCGTCACATCCTGGGCTCTGGCCCCTGTCACAGCACCACATGCTGCCTCAGCTCATGGCCAGTGTCTATGTTTCCTGCAGTGTATCTAGAGGAGAGGCAGCTCCTGTGCTGCTGGAGGATACTGGTCCCCTTGTCCTTTAGGTCCCCAGTGTGGCTCCAGCAGGAGGTGTTTCTCTTTCATTGTCCACGAGGCTCAGCAAGGCCTCTGTGCCCAGGAAACTGTGGACTAAAGACATGGATGTTATGGCTCTGAGATCCTGTCCCCACCCCTGTCCTCACCAATGATGGTGACCCCAGTGAGCTCAAGGACCCCGCAGCTGAAGCTTCACCCCCAGATAAGCAACCAGAGCCCAGCTGAGCTTGCAGACCTTGGTGCAGCTCGTGTCCATCCACAGCCTGGAGCACGTGCCATCTGTGACTTGCCAGCACTGGCTCAGCCACTTGTTTCTGCTCTAAGCTGGCACAGGTCAGTGCTGCTGAGGAGAGAACACTTAACATTCATGTTGTGGGGGCTGCAGAGATGGCTCAGGGGTTAAAACCTTTGTTTCTCAAGCAAAAGGACCTGAGTTCAGATCCCAGATAAAAACACCAGGAGGGAACCGCAGCAGCCTGCATTGTCGCCCTGGAAGCAGAGCCTAGAAACACCAGAGCAAAGCAGTAAGGAGGGAGGAGGGCAGTGCAGGGTGATTCTTGAGGTCACCCTTGGGCTTCCACAGGCTCTCACACTCACATGCCCTTCTGCAGCCTCCCCCATATGAATGAATGAATGAATGAGTAAATAAGTAAATAAATGAATAAATAAATAAATGAAACAAAATGCATGTTCTAGGCCCAGCAAGATAACTCAGCAGTAAGGATCCTGCTTGCAAACCTGCTGATCTGAGGAGTTTGATCCCCAGAAGCCCACATAGGGGGTGGAGAGAAGCTGTCCTCTGATTCCACCATTGCACAACAGCATGCATATGTGCACCTCTCCTTCTCTCTCTCTCTCTTCCTTCTTTCTCAAATGAATGAATAAATTATTTGAAGTAAAAAATAATAAAATAGATCATATGTAGCATTTGCTCTTGTACTGTAATTAAAGGAAACATTAAGATCTGACTTCCTGAGCCCTTGAGATGACTCAAAGTGCCAGAAGCCACATGGTGGAAGGAACTGACTTCTGCAGGTTGACCTCTGACCTCCACTTGTGCATTATAGCACACATATGCTTGATTTATTTCATTCTATCTAATAAATAATACAGAAATAAAGAATTCTTTGTAACATTCTGAACAATGAGAACATAAAGCAAGTTGATCTCACAGCTTTAGACATCAATGCTATAATGCCCGTACCAGCTACTCTTCTCTGTTGCTGTGAGACACCACTGAGACTCAGACAACTAAAGATTTAAACACATGAGCCTGTGGGCTGCGCTGCCCATTTCAGACAAGACAATGCCTTTAATTACACTATTTCTCCAAAGAAAATTTGTACCAGTTAAATACTGGTGTCAAGCTGATATTGAAGGCTGAGCTTTTGGGCACAGTAAGGGTGACCCTAAATTAATGAAAATTAGTAGTTAAGGCAAACCCCGAGTGAGCCTGTGGGAGATCATCTAAGCGATGTGGGAAGACCCGGCCTATAGCAGGTAGGACATTCCCTGGGCAGCTGGAAGATGCAGAGAGCTGGTCAGTGTTTAGTTCTGCTGTGATGTAGAAGCACATTGGCAAGTGATGGAACATGTGCCGCCCTCAGCTCTTGTGTGGACATGATGTGTCCAGTTCCCACGGCTCTTCCATGCTGGTGAAGTGTGTGTAACTGGGAATCCTAAGCCGAGAACAAACCTCTAAGTGGTTGGGGTCTTGTATTTGCTCAGCAATGGGAAGAGGAAACGATCATATTTAGTATCAGAGAAGTGGGGTATTGCTGATTAATTTGACTCTTTGGTCCTTGCTCATTCTGCATTGATTTGTTGGGGAAATGTTGAAATGCTTGAAGACTTTGAAATCATGGGCTAGGGAAATACTTCACAGAGCTTCATGGGCCATTTGGAAAATAATGATGCTGAGAGGGTCATGAATTGCTTAGGCCCAGCCTGTGACATTTTGAAGGGAATGAGGATTTTGGTGAAATTGAATTTAAAGATGATGGACTAGCAGAGGAGAACTGTGTTGGAAGCATTGAAGTTCCAGGTGAAGAAAAGGCAGATAGCAGAGTGTCTGTGACTATTGGAAAAATTAATGCCATTGTAGAAAAACCTTTGGCTTCTTACTGGGACAGTAGAAGAGATGAAAGCCACCCTGTGGAGACTCCATGTTTTAAGATCCACACTCATTTAGAAGAAGAAAGCCTAAGCCAAGGGGATTTGCTGCTTTTCCAAAGCCGTGCTGCCTAGAATAGACCTTTTCCAGGGTCAGCATGTGGAAACTGATGCAGCTGTATATCCAGTGGGCCAGGCTGCATCTCACCCTCATAGCATTCAGCAGTTACCTCATCTAGGAGCAGGTCATCCCTAGCTTACAGCATGAGGATCAAGCACTGTACTGTTCCTCCCAATATCCCCCTGTAGAGATCCAGGAGAACTCTGACTCTGCAGAGCAGACATCCTCTGCAGGGCCTGAACTGAATGCAGCCTCGGCCCTTGCTGGGCCATTGGTGTCTCTAGGTACCTTCAGCATGGTGGGGAGTCATGATGCCTCAGGAGCTCTGGAAAGAAAGGAAACCAAGTGTGCAGTGGGGAGCAAAAGGCCATTTTATTTGCTGACAATATGTATCCAGACCTAATGGGTCTGAAGAATGACAAGTGTCAGGCTGAAGAATGAGAAGTGAGCACAGCTAATCCCAACCCCTGTGATGCCAGCGATCTAACAGTGAGATGAGACAGGAGAATCCTCTAGAAGCTCCTGGGCCAGCTGAGCTGGACGGCGCTGTCCATGGCAGACACAGCAAGAGAGACCCTGCCTCAGACAAGGTGAAAGGAGAGGGACAGCTTCAGAACACTGTTCTCTGACCTTCGCACGTGCACCGTGGCACATGCAAATAATCAATTGAATAAAAATAAATAAATAAAAAGGGACCAGGAAGTTAATTTAGTAGGCGAAGTACCTGCTCACCTGGTGACCTGAGTTCAATTCTGGAAAGTCTATGTGGTAGAAAGAAAACTGACTTCCTCTGACCTTTGCCCTTGCACCATGGCATGCACCTACATGTTCTCTCTCTCTCTCTCTGTCTCTCACTCTCTTTCCCTCTCTCTCTCTCATACACAAACATAAAAAATATTAAAATGAAATTTAATTTAAAAGAAGGAAAGAAAAGGCTAAAAGGAAAGAAAGGAGGGAAGAAAGGAATGAGAGAGAGAGAGAGACAGATAGAAAGAGACAAAGAAAGAGAGAGAGAGAATAGAGAATAGAGGGAGGGAAGAAAACCATCTTACCTTAAGCCAAAGGCAGTTCTGGAGATACAAGACACCCCCCAAAACACATTGTCCACTTATTGCCTACTTGATACTCAACGGAGCAGGAACCTCCTGTCCTGTCTCTCAAGTGAGCTGCTCTTTGGATCATGGTCCTCACTGTCTCTCACTCCACAGCAGCAGGGCCGAGACCATCCTCAGAGAGGACAACAGTTCAGGAAGTGTGAGGAAGACACTGAGCAGAGTCCACAGCCCAACACAAAGGGGCTGGTGCCCCTGCAGGGCAGGAAGGAGAGTCAGGAGGAGAGGGGTGGTCACTGTGCACCTGACACTGTCAGCCCCTGTCCCCAGAGTGCGCGACCCTCCTGGTCTCCATTGACAGACCTCCAGTCCTGAAGTCTGAGATTGCCCAGGAGGCCCCAGACACAAAGAAAAAATGAATAGGTGCCATGTTGAGTTAAAGATGAAATCTGGCAGATGGGCGGGGCTGAAACCCCCCCCCAACAGGATGGAAGAATGTCTGGCTGAGTCCCCTGGCCCACAGCCACCTTCTTGCAGGTATGAGAGGTGGGTTTTGACCCTTATGTTTACTTCGCCCTGAATAAGGACCCGCACTGCTGGATGGTGATTGACACAGCTCAGATCTCAGCACCAGCACGAGGAGGCAGCCTGGCAGGGCACAGCAGGCCTGCCTGGAGGAGGATTGTCTGGACTGGCGAGCAGGAGGGAGGGTCCACTCCATCTGCCCATAGTCTGGGCAGGGAGGTGAGGGGTGGTTGCAGTCACGAAGGCGAGTGTGTGACACGCTCCTGCGTGGGGCAGGTGCTTCTGCTAGTCAGACCTCATGTCACTTCCAAAGGAGAGATGGCTTCAGAGAAGGGGGATGTCTGAGGCTATCAGACTAGACAGACACTTAGGACTGGACAGAGGAGGGACTCACCATCACTGGGCTGGAGAGATGGCTCAGAGAACAAGGCTTTTGCCTGGTGTCAGTCTTCCATTGTCAAATTAACACAAATTAACTGTCTCAGTAGTCTAGTCCATTGACAAGCTCTTGGTTCCTTTCAGAGACATTGGCATAAATATAAAGTTGAAAGTGGATGATACACACATGCACACCCACTGTAAACACACAAAGGAAGAAACCAGGCATCACAGCAGCTCACACTATGAGCAGGTGCCGCTGTCAGAATCCCCCCAAGTCCCTCCCTTCCCCGGCCCTGGATTGCAGATGCTGCTTGTAACTAAATTGTGGACAGGTGACTCCAGACAGCAGGAGTTCAGAGCCAGAACATTCTTCTCTTCAATCCACAGTCTCCTGGGCACAGGGGCCTCATGGACCATGAAGGAGAAACACCTGCTGCTGGGGCCACACTAGGGCCCCGAAGGACAAGGGGACCAGTGTCCTCCAGCAGCACAGGAGCCGCCACCTCCTCTAGAGACGCTGCAGGAGACGTGGACACTGCCCATGGGCTGAGGACAGTATGTGGTGCTGTGACAGGGACCAGAGCCCAGGATGTGATGCTGCTGAGTGACCCCAGCAAAGCCCACATGGACAGAGCTCCAGCAGGCACAGCTCTGTCCACACATGCTTCACACAAACATCTCCTGCCCCTCCTGCCATGCTCCCCAAAGCTAACACATTCCGGTAGGTTCACCAAGCTGCCATTTATTTTATCCATACATGACAATTCTTCTTTAATTAACTTGACAACTTCTCAAGTCAAGAATTTGAAACAAATTAACAATCAGATTCTTAGAATAGCAAATTGTTTGTGGAAGAGAAGCCAAGACAGAGAACAGGATGCTGGTGGGCAATGGTGGGCTGGTCTTGGCTCTTCACATTCCAACCACAGGAGCACAGACATCTTTAGATACCTTTGACACAAGAGGACCCTGGCAACAGAAGCCACAGCTCTGTGTCTCTGGGTCCCACTGTGCAGCTGTCTCAAGCTGCAGAATGAGACCATGAACACTCAGGGCGGTCACTGCAGAGATGACATTCCAGCTGCCACCATCACTCATGAGCCCAGATTTGAAGAGACCCTGCGACCTACGCTGGACTCAAGCCCTCAGGCATCACCTTTACAAGCTGAGAAAGACACATCAGAGCTCTGCGCACTGTCTCTGTCTGGGAGAGAAAGAACAGGCCACACTCAGAGCCCAGAGAAGATGTGGCTGCAGGAGGAACGAAGGGCTGGCTGACTCCCTCTGTACCCCAGGGGCTCAGGGATCACCCTGCTACCCATACTCACCTGCAGCCTGAGCATAGCTCCCTCCTTTCCCACCTGTGGGAAGACAGATTGTGAGACTAGGGAAGTACATTCTATAGGAAGTTTGTAGAACTGACTGCAGACAAAGGGAAGCATCAGGAGATGTGAGGAGAGACATGAGCAGGGACTGCATGGACTGTCCTCCTGGAGGCCTGTCCTCAGCAGGGACCTTCCCCTCTAACCTCTGACTGCTGGGAGTCAGGCCCCACCCACAGTCATCAGTGAATGTGTCCATCATGTTCCACGTGCGTTGCAAGAGAGTCAGGCTGTGCAGTGTGTGTGTGTGTGTATGTGTGTGTGTGTGTATTTATGCATGTACATTACGTGTAGTGTTTCCCATTGATCAGACTGAACACACTAGTATGAGGGGCTGAGAGAAACCTCAGATCCTCCCTACCCACCTGCCCTCTTCCTCCTCCTCATCACAGCAGTCACCACAGCCCCAGTGACCACAGCTGCAAGAGAACCAGACAGCAACCATCACCAGTGTGGGGAAGGTGGGCTGAGGAGGCTCTGGGAACAGCGAGGGTCTGACCCCAGCTCAAAGTCCTGATCTTGCTCAGGTCTCCCCAAGGCCTCCTGCTTTCCTGTGCCCACACCCTCCTCACCCCATCTCAGGGCGAGGGGCTCAGGTAGCCCTTCATGCAGCACATGGCAGGTGTATCTCTGCTCCTCCCCAGAAGGCACCACCACAGCTGCCCACTTCTGGAAGGTTCCATCCCCTGCAGGCCTGGTCTCCAGGAGCTCCATGTCCTGGGTCAGGTCCTCCCAATGCAGCTGCCAGATGAGAGTGATGTCCACAGGGTAGAAGCCCAGGGCCCAGCACTTCAAGGTGACCTTCCCTTCATGTCCAGGGCGATGGGTCACATGTGCATGTGGGGGATCTGAAGGATGACTTGGGAAAAGTCATGCCTTTGTAATTCTTCCCAGGAACTCCAGCAGTGCTCCTGTGACCATCCAGAAAATGAACTGAGAATTCAGTTGTAGCAGCTGTGCAAACTCCATACAGTGGTCTGGACCAAGAGTCTAGAAATTATTTTTCTAAATATTTTATTTATTGATTGATTGATATATTTTTGATCTATTTATTTATTTGTGTGTGTGTGTGTATGAGAGAGAGAGAGAGAGAGAGAGAGAGAGAGAGAGTGACAGGGCACTGTGTGTCTCTGTGGAGGATCAAGGGTGACTTTGGGAATCATCCTGGATTGCTTCTACCTCCTTATTTCACTCTGGAATCTTCCAGGCTCGCCTACCAGGCCCAGAAGTGCAGACTGCCATTTCTGCCTGTTGGCTTTTTTTTTTTTTTTTTTTCCCACATGGGACCTATGATCCGAACTCAGGATTTTCGGTTTGGGAGAAAGAGTCTTAATGAGCCATCTCTTCAGCCCTGGAAATTATTCTTTAGAAAGTTGTAAAAACTGGGTAGACCAATCCATGGTGGGAGACTTCAGGTTTCCCACTGGTAAAATTCACTTCTCCCCGTAAATGTATACCAGTGGTATCTTTTGTGTGTTTCTCCAAAATGTGACCCTTCTTAACAGTGGAAGAGTATTGGGAAGTCCCTCTGTAAACATTTAAACTGTTGCCTTTTCCTTATGTGACTTGTATAATTTATTATTGTCACTCTGGTCTGATGCCACAGCCTCACGTGTGCCAGGCAATCGCTCTATCATGCAACTCTCATATATCCTCAGCCTTATTTGTGAGTTTTTCTTTGTCCAGCACTTTAGTGTTGATGACATAAACCTTCCTTTCCTCCTGCCTCTCCAGGACTGGGATGACAGGTGTGCGCTCCAGGTGGGGTACACAGGTGTTTCTTGGCAGGGGAAGGGCACTGGAGAGTGGGAGGTAATTGCAGCCACATGATGTTCTCCTTGTCAGAAGTGAGCGCCTGGCGCAGTGCTGACCTTCATCCATCACCCTGGACTGATGCTGCTGTTGGGGGTCAGCAACCCCCAGAGTCAGGGAGAGCTCTGCCTTCTGTCTTCTCATTTGTTTTCACTTGCCCTGGGGCAACGATCCCTTCCCCACCTCCTGGGGGCTTTTGTTTGCTGCCGAGGAGTTTGCAAGTGGATCATCCCCTGTCAAACCAACTGGTTTTCTGCTAATTGGATCCTAACTTTTGTCAGGAATCATATCACTAGAAGCTGCTTTTTCCTTTTTTTTTCCCCCTCCCATGTGCTGTTCATTTCTATCTTGGTGACTCTCTTCCTATTCTTTCCTGGTAAAAGTTTTAGTTTAGGGAAAGTACATTATAAATCTGGAACAGAAGTGTTGAGTCTGCTCACAACTGATATGCATTTATTTTTTCATTTTTCCCCCACAGCTCTTCTCTCTGAAACTAGTATCTTCTTTGTTGTTCCTTGAAAACCCTCTCTTTCCCCTTCTTTTCACCTATTCTAAGAGCACTTATCCACAAGTCTCCCCTAGTCCCCCTGCTGGCCCAGTTATGGTGGAAAACCATGTGGACAATGAGCTCTTAGACTATGAGGATGATGAGGTGGAGACTGCAGCTGGAGGAGATGGGGCAGAGGCCCCTGCCAAGAAAGACG
This sequence comes from Typhlomys cinereus, assembly GCA_023101885.1. Classification (NCBI taxonomy): domain Eukaryota; kingdom Metazoa; phylum Chordata; class Mammalia; order Rodentia; family Platacanthomyidae; genus Typhlomys; species Typhlomys cinereus. The sequence goes on from JALPQD010000427.1 coordinate 590,379, forward strand.
TCAAGGGCTCCTATGTCTCCATCCATAGCTCTGGCTTCCAAGACTTCCTGCTCAAGCCAGAGCTGCTCCTGGCCAGTGTTGACTGTGGCTTTGAGTATCCATCAGAAGGTAAAGTCTCTCCTGGGCCATGGGGACTTCATCACTTACTTCAGGGATACACAGAAAGGTGGTGGGAACTGGAAAGATGGCTCATGTGTTAAGACTCTGCCTCACAAGCAGAAGGACCTGAGTTCAGATCCCAGATCTCATGTTAAACACTGGGTGGAAATGGTGGTGGCCTGTAATCCAGCCTTGGAAGGTGAAACCTGAGAAACCCCAGAGCAAAGCAAGAAGGAGGCAGAGCAATCTAGGGTGATTCCTGAAGTCACCGTTAGACCTCCACAGGCACAGATACTCAAGTGGGCACTCTGGTATACACACACACAAGGAAAAAAGATATCCCTGGGGTTTGTTCCTCAGGTGGTAAAGGTTCATATTTAGTATAGACCAGCAGCAAGGAAGCATGAGGGATCTGTCAGGAAAGGCTCGCCTTTCACGAGGCCCAGAAGTGTTAGTGACCAGCGCAGCACGGAGGGAGAACTGCCGCTGGCCTTGTGCTTGGGAGTTGTTGGCTCGCCTTGAATTTTGTCAGCTTGATAATTGAAGTGTTTAGAAAGGACTTGCCTGGTTGGACCTTTAACCTGTTTGGGTCACAACTCTGGTCTCTGGAAACTGCAGTGATTGGTGTGAAGCTGGTCAGCTTTGGAGTCAGGTAACGAGTCCTTGATTTGGTTTGAGGTTGCGGGTTATGTGACCCGAAGGCTCAGCAGCGAGCGGAGGAGAGCTGGCCTGGGGCAGCGCTCGAGTGTCCTGGGTTGTGAGGAAAGTGAGGCAGGAGCATGAAGGTGAGCTGTGGGCGGGTGTGAGTTCCATGGGGGGCCTGGACTGGAGCGTGGAGGAGCTGGGAGGACGAATGTGGTTAAGGGAGAGAGGTGTGTGTGAGGACAGTGAGATATTCAGCTGTCGGGAAGGTTCTTCCTCTGCATCCTGGATCACAGAATAGTCATTTAAGTTCTAATGATCAGAGTAACCAGGTCGCAGGCTCCGTTCTGACAGTTTGTCAGTTAACAAGCCTGTGGCCTCTTGAGACATTTTGCTTGTTTATACTGTTTTTCCTCCTGGTAGTTTAAAAACTGTAAATGTCCCATTTGTCTAACTCTTTTTTTTTTTTTTTTGGTGATTAATAGATTTATTAAGCAAGACTACACAATTGGCCTTGTCAAATCTAAGATGAGATGTTAAATTTTCGGTCCAATGTTCCATCCTGGATAAGTCTTTCCTTTCTGTCCCGATCTGTTTTGAAAACATAATACCAGAAGATCAGGGGCCCAATTCCCACCAAAAATCCTAAGAGTGAATTCTTGGGAGTAGATCTGCAATTGGGATAGACGTTTGTTGTTCTTGCATAGGTACAACGAGTCAAAGCAGGATCTTCGATGAGCCCTCGGCGGTTGGGGTTGTCGAACTGCAGCAGATACTCCCGCTTGAGCCGGGACCTAATGGCCAGCCGCTCGACCTGCGCCCTCCGGGTCTCGGGAGACTGGTCGTACTCGGCGGGGTCGAGCGTGCTCGGGAGCGTGGCCAGGGCCGAGGGCTTGTACTTGGGAAACGACATCTTGGCGCCCCCAGCGCCCAGCTGCGCCTGCGCGTTCTGCCCATTTGTCTAACTCTTGAGCACTTGAAACCACGTGTGTGCAGGCACCTCTGGCTGTGGTCTGTGGCCCTGGTATTGCTGGAGTTGATAGATACAACCTGTGTCCTCCAACCAAGCTAGTTGATTCTAAACTTTAAAAACCAAAGCTGGGGACTGGGGAATCACTCAGGGATTAAAGCCTTGACCTTGCCAGCAAAAGGACCTGAATTCAAATGCCAGGCAGATAAGGCAGCGGCCACACCCACAAAAATGCCTGTTTGTGGCTCATTCTGAGACAGGTGCTGAGAGCCAGACTGGACTAAGTGGCACCATGTTAGATGGAGAGAGTAAAACCACATCATCAGAGTCCTGGAGACAGCTGCTCCTCCTACAGGCCCAGCACAGTGCCATGTGCTGTCCATGGTGAGGTGGCATGGTGGAGTACATCTGGAGTGCCAGCCAGGTGGGTTGAGACAATCGCATGAGCCCAGTGGGATCCTTTGCCCCTCAGAGTTATTTATAGTCACAGAGCTGGAATTGTCTTCTTTTTTCCTTACTTCTGCTCAAAATCGTATTTTTGGAGAAGTTGATCCAATTCTACAGAATGTTCTTCCAGAATTTGTGTGATTCTTCCTTGTCCTTCCCCCCGATGGTTCTCATAGACCAAAATTTCTGGTTGAGAGCTTAACTGGTTCAAGTTAAAATGCTTTGGGGCCAGCAAGATGGCTCGGGGTAAAGGTGCTGACTGCCAGGCCTGATGATTGAGTTCAATCCTCAGAATCTACAATGAGAGACCTCTGACCTCCACACTGTGCAGTAGCCCATGTGTCTACACACACAAATGATAAGTACATGTAAAAAAAGTTAAGATTGGCAAGAACGCTCCTTATTTATCCATTAGTGACATTAGACTTGCCATAGCGAGGGAAGATTTACTGTAGAAATAGTCACAGCAGTCAGATACCTCAATTATTCTTTCTAAGACCAGAATGAGTTGGATCCCATTCACCCTGAGCGGCCATCATGAGTGTTTCTGTGTCGCCCGTCATGGCAGCTCCTCTGTGTCCTGCCTGCATTCTGTGCAGAGGCTGAAGGTGGCGAGGCCAGGAGCCCAGCGCTCCTCCTGGGCACTCAGGGGCTGCTGCTTGTCCTTGTAGAATTCTGGTCAGGTGTCTCTCAAGTTCACTGCGGGTCCTGAAGTTCGTTAGCAGCTGGTTTAGAACCAGCAGAAAGCAGGACTCTCAGGGAGCTGGAGTGTTTTCTCTCCTCAGGACAGTGCCCGTGTCTTGGCAGGTCGCTGTGTTTTTTGGTGGTCTCTCCATCAAGAAGGATGAAGAGGTGCTGAAGAAGAACTGCTCGCACATTGTCGTGGGGACTCCTGGCTGTATCCTGAAAGGACCAAGCTAGGCTAATGCCATGACAGTCCTCAGACTCCAAGCTAGGCTTACGTTTCAGTTCCGTAAACTAAATCAGCTTAAGGGAGTCATAAAAATCCCTGGATAAGAACATACCACCCAGACCCTAACAGAATATTTAGGATTCCGGGTGTTGTGTTGCTCAGGAAAGGCTGACGCTTGTAGTGACCCCGCTTCCTCAGAGTGGGTCCCTCAGGTTCGTGTTGGGCAGTGACTTGTGTTGAGCGTGTCCTTGTCTCCCGTGCTTCACGCCACCTGGGCCTCCTGGTCCACAGCAGTGGGAGACTCTCCTGCTCACGTTCAGTGGGAGGAGTTTCGTGGAATTCCCAGGAGCTCCTCCTCGCATGTGCTGCCCCCAGGTGGTGATCTTCGTGAAGTCCGTGCAGCGGTGCATGGCGCTGGCCCAGCTCCTAGTGGAGCAGAACTTCCCAGCCATCGCTATCCACCGTGGGATGCCCCAGGAGGAGAGGTGAGCTAGACAGAGGGACCGGGGCCCCAGGGAACGTGGAGAGAAGGAATCTCAACATTTTTCTGACTTCCTTTCTCACAAAGGCTCTGTCAGTATCAGCAGTTTAAAGATTTTCAGCAGCGAATTTTTGTGGCGACCAACCTGTTTCGGCCAAGACATTGACATTGAGCGGGTGAACATAGCCTTCAACTATGACATGCCGGAGGACTCGGATACCTACCTGCATCGAGTAAGCCTGAGCTGTCCTGTCATTTCCTCTCAGGTGTCTCTAGGGCTCCATGTTAACCACATCTTCTTTCAGGTGGCCAAAGCTGGCTGCTTTGGCACCAAGGGCTTGGCCGACACGTTCGTGTTGGTCGAGAATAACGCCAAGATCCTCAATGACGTGCAGCTGCCTCACTCCTCTTACAGTGAGTTCTGACTTCCAGCCTCACGGGCCACACCTGTGCCTCCTCTTGAGTTTTTGTCCCTGAGCCCTGTGGGAAGTGGAGGTCAGTGCTGGCAGCCACTTGGCCGGCTCCATCCTGCCCTGGAGTCTGGTGTGGTGTTGGGTGGGGTTCTGTCTTTGATCATGTTTTCTGTATTCCTAGCATATTGTGAGCCTCCTGGTGTGCCGTCTGCATGCGTGCCCGTACACGTGTACCCACGTGTCCTATTCTGATGGCCACATCTTTCCTGCAGTTGAACAGACGTGGTAGAGTAACCCCATTCTAGAATGCTGGCATCTGCCTCTTAGAAGAGGACCCTGTGCTGGGTGTGCAAGAGACGCTTCTGTCACGTGTCCACCAGCCCATCCTGCCACGTGTCCCCTATGTCACCACTCCTACCCCCTATTCCTGGTTTCTCAGAATTTTTTTTTGCCTCTTTTATTTTACAAGTTTTATTTAAATATCCTTAACTGTTAGAAAATCAGTATCAGATACGAACATTGTTGCACAGCTCAGAAAGAGAAATGCCAGTAATTATTAAAGAACACAGTTAATGATTGCTCCAAGAAACTACTTGGCAATAAGCATTTTCTCCAGGCGGCAGGTTAGACATCAGATGCTCAAGGAAGGCACAGGGCCTCAGACAGCTCAAGAAATAGTTACACAGCAGCCCAAATGTGTCTTCCCTCAGGCTGTGTATTCCGTGGCTTGCATCACAAGCCATACCACCAGCCTAGGTCCTTAAGGCCAAAGCTACAGAAAGGCTTTTTTCTCTACAAGAGTCACAGCTTACAGACAAAAGAGCGACTTCCTGATGAAACCAGGTGGCCTAGTTCCAGAATATTCTGCTTTAACATGGGAATTTTAAGCCTTCCCAAAAGCCATCAAAGGAAGATGGGCCACTAGCGGCTGATGGACAGTTGAACAAGCCAGCCTCCTCCTAAAGACATTTTTAATTGTTCCACATAATTATACTTAATGCAAGTTCAGGCAGTCTAAAGTTTACTTACATTCAAAAAACACCAACTTGATTGGGTCCCAACTGAGTTTTGCCCAGTGTACCTAATACTAAAAAGTTTTTACGCCAAATGTACATCTGGAGGAAATGTCTATATATTAAAATTCCTCAATACCTTCACATTATAATAAATTAGCTCTTACATTACAAATAACATCTCAGAAAACTGAAACCTAATAGGTTGAACTAACATACTCTTTCAAACTCAGAACTACCATCGTCTCTACATTTTGACCAATTCCCCAAATCAAACAGCACTGTATTATTTACATGTGAAACAATAGCTAAATTATGTCAATATTATCAGTCTTACTAAAATCAGAAATATGTCATTTTAAGCACCAAAGCACACTTTCTTCAAAAATTACATCTAAAATATTAAATGGCCAATCTCCTTCTTTCCATTTAAAGAATCTGAACACTGAAATCTCGATAAGAAAGAAATGATTACAACTTTGGAAGAACTGACAAGGACTACTGATCTCTTTTCTAGTCGAAGTGCCTATTTGTTTCAAGAAGGCCCATGGTCAGGGAGACAGACACACGGTGTTTAACCAGAAGGCAACGTTCCCTGGAAAGAGCCAAGTTCACAGAGGGGGAGGAGAGAGGCAGACAATAAATTGGCCTTGTCTCTTAATATATCAATTGGAAAGCAGGCACATCTATTAAGCAATGAAAAAACACAGGTACACAGGTCTGTGTTCTATCAACTACAATGCAAGTCATTGAATCAGATATATTATGACCCAGACCAGACTACAAGGCAGGACTGGGACACTAACTGCCAATGATACTCCAGGGTTTTGGTGACATAAAAAGTAAAAGACAAAGGAAGATCAGCCTAGAGTCCTCCATAAGAATAGCAAGTCTTTGTGCTATACAATAGCAGTGATTTTTTTCTTTCTTTTTCGACACAGATCTTGCTCTATAAACTAGGCTGGATTCAAAACTTGCGATCCTCCTGCTTTGAGTACTGAAGGCTGGGATTAGAGTTGTACAGCATCCTGTCTATCTGGAGTTCACTTTTTGTTTTACATGTACGTGGGATGCATATGTATGTTCACGTGTAGGGGGTACACACATATATGTTCACATGTATGTGAGTGCATGTGTACATATATGTGCATGTGGTTATGGATCAAAAACAGCTTCTGGATAAAAGGACCAAGGCCTAAACACTCAAAAAAGCATTTCGTTCATGAAGCCACATCGCCAAACAGATGCACTAGGGGAAGCCACACCTAGTGATCTGCTCTCTATGGATGGCATGAGGGTGTGAGAGGCGAAGCACCAGCTACTGCAGCTTGCTTAGCAGAAGAGCTCAGCTATGAGGAACAGGAAACTAAAGCTGTCCATGTTTGGGGGAGGAGAGAATATTTTTTTAAAAAAACTCAGAATGAAGCACAAATGTGTCTGTGGCATCTGTCAGTGCTCCGTGCTATGCTGTGCTATGCTGTAGTAGTTGAGGGCCATGTAGCTGTGGCGTGGAGCAGGGTCACCGTGGAGGGCAGTGCTGCTGGGGGTGCTATTGCTGTGGTTGGGGGTGCACTGACTCTCAGGTGCTGCCTCCCTGACACATCTTCCCCCCTTTTCCCACCCCTCCCCCCAGCTGTAACTGCTGCTACTTGTGGGCAGCTCAGCTATGCGCTGAAATTGAGGTCTCTAAGTGCAGAGCAATTGGGGGCACAGCATCAGCTAGTGTGAAGCCCTTCACCAGCTGCAGCCCTGACCTGCAGACTTATTCCTCTTTTTTTTTTTTTAACTTTATTCATTGTGCATGTGTGTGTTCCTGTAGAGGACCAAGGGTGACTATGGGAATATGGATTGTTTCTACCTCCTTTTTGCTTTGCTCTGGTATTTCTCAGGTTCTGTGTACCACGGCCAGAATTTCAGGCCACTGTTTTCACCTGGCATTTGTACATGGGATCTGGGATCCTAACTCAGGACCTTCTGCTTATGAGGCAGAGCATTAGCCCCTGAGCCATGTCTCCAGCCCATCATTCCTTGTTTGATTCTAAGGTTGAAAGATCTGTAAAGTCAGCATGTGGGTCTCTATCTCAGGCACACACTAGCTGTCCCTTCCGCTGAGCGGTGATTAACAAAGAGAAATTCCTGCTGAAGGACGTTGTGGGCTTCCCTTATGGAAGGGGGATGTGGCGAGCTGGAGCCTTGGGGGCTCTCTGATGTAGGAAGGGGCAGATCCATGAGCCAAGGGTGTGGAGATCACAGTGTGGAGTGCTCTCACCCCTTATCTAGAGCAGCTCTCGCTGCCCACCCTTGGCCTCTCTGGCGAGCCGCTCTCCCACTGTTGGAACTGCTGTTCTCCTATTGTCTTGGGGTTCTGGGAGCGATTCCTGGGGAGCCAGTGTCCAGGAGGGTTGGAGGAACTACAGGGAGCAGGGCTGAGTAGGTACCATGGTAGCCAAGGCAGGAAGCAACCAGCCTCCCAGTCTCCAGGCACTGACCACCTGTCGGTCTTTCGCTCCACTCAGTTCCTGTCATAGTTAGGCACAGGTGTCAACTTGACAGTTGAGGGTTTGAACTTTGGGCACATTTGTGGTTGAGTTAGGCCCAGAGCATACCTGAAGGAAATTGTCTAGCTGATGGGGAAGGCTCAGCCTATGGTGGGTGGAACTAGGCCTTGGAATAAAATACAGACAGCTGGTTGAGAGACTTGGCATATTTTTGTACACTTGGCCAAAAATGCTGGTCTGGCAAGTAAGGATCAGTCCCTCTATCAGCCATTACATAGAGATGGTGTGGCCAGTTCCTTCGGCCTTGGTGTTGATGTGAGCTCTCCATGTCAAGCTGGATTGAGAACTGTAACCAGATAATCATAAGAGACAATAAACCTCTTGTTCCCTTAAACCGTTTGATGGTCATTTATCAGCAATCATGCAGGTGAACTGTAACAGTTCTTGACACGGCACAGTTGCCTGCCCTGTGCCTTCCAGCCTGGCCAAGCAGACAGGATCTTGTTCCTACAGGATAGAACAATTTGCTGTGATGCACTGGTACAACCTCCTCCTGCTGCCTCTGCTTAGAGTATTTTTTTAGGATTAAGGTAGAGTTTGTTAGAGGAGAGAAAGAATGGAACTCATAGACCCTAGACATGGAGTACCATGAGGGGCAAGACTGCCCTCAAGGATACCCATGGATAAGGAGCTGGAAAAGAACTCATGGACTCCAGATGTGGAGTGTCATGAATTCTAGGCACCTTAATTTCATTATTATTTTTGTGTGTGCGTGTGTGCGTGCGTGCATGCGTGCGTGTGTGTGTGTCTTTCAGAGAGCACTGTGTGTATCTGTGGTGACCAAGGATGGCTTTGGGAATCATCTTGGATTGCTTCTACCTCCTTTTTGCTTTGCTCTGAGATTTCTCAGTTCTGCCCACCAGGGCCTTAAATGCAGACCACTGCCATTCCCACCTGGTGTTTTTATGTGGGACCTGGGATCCCAACTCAGGACCTTCTGCTTTCTAGGCAAAGGCTTTATCTCCTGAGCCGTCTCCCTGGCCCTCGGCAGCAGGACCACCTCTGGTCCTCAGATGACAATCACATGATCTGCCCTGATGGACAAGTGTCTGTTGACATTGGCTCAGCCAGCTGTGCTCGTGGGAACTTGTGTGTGTGTGTGTGTGTGTGTGAGAGAGAGAGAGAGAGAGAGAGAGAGAGAGAGAAGAGAGAGAGAGAGTCTGCACATTCACCAACTGGAAAACCCAACTTTATCTGGTTTAAGTACTGATGTTCCTTCCTCTATCCCGACCCAGAGTGATGTTTCCCTCCTTGCTTTTGCTTTGCCTGGAGAAGGGGATTTTCCCCATCCAAGCAGTTGTGGCTCCAACATTAATGTTGCATCTGTTCGTGAATGATGCCGTCCTCCCCTTCGTACCAGAGCAGGAGCCCTGTGTACAGACCAGGAACCAGCTTAGTGTACAGGTGTTGCTGCCTGCTATGGATGCTGAGGGCTCCCATGAGTCGGGGACCCAGGCACAACCTTGTGGGCAAAGCCGGTTCATAAGGATCCCAGGAAGGTGGGAGGTTGAAGCATCTCCATGTTTTGGCAGGAAGCATGACCTGCCACAGAAAAGCTTCCAAGTCCTGCAGAGGGAGAAGGGAGGTTTCCAAAGCTTAGGGTCTCACACAAGGAATGAAAGTTCTGTAGACAAGGCCAAGGCCTCACAGTCTCTTAGCCCTGTGAGAGTTTGGGGAATCATTAGTTACTTGTCTTGAGGCAATAGAAGGTTCACCCTGGCGCAGCTCTGGGGGACACACATGGCATCTTGGAGTAGAGATGGCGGCAGGAGCAAGAGGCGGCCGTCACCGCTGCAGTCAGCGAGCAGACGGGAGCTGGTGCTCGAGCATTTCTTCCTCAACACTTCCTTGCAGTTCGCCTGCTGATAAATGATCATCAAATGGCTTAAGGAAACAAGGGGTTTATTTTCTTCAATAGTCCAGTTACAGTTCTCAGTCCATCTTAGCAGGAGAGCACACACCAGCACCAGGGCCGAGGGAACTGGCCACACCATCTCTACGTAATGGCTGAGAGAGGAATGATCCTTACTTGCCCAACCAGCATGTCTGGCCAAGTGTACAAAGGATGCTGACTTTCTCAACCAGCTGTCTGTATTTTATTCCAAGGCCCGATCCCACTTACCATGGGCTAGGCTTCCCCATCAGCTAGACAATCTCCTTCAGGTTTGCTGTGGGCTTAATTAACCCAGCTACTAATTCTCTACAAATGTGTCCAGAGCTCAAACCCTCAACTGTCAAGTTGACACCTGTGCCTAACTATGACACACTTTTACACATGTAGACAACGGATTTGCTCCTTTGTGTTTAGTCCGAGATTCCTGTTCACAGGATGGTACTGCCTAAATTAGGGTGGGTAATGTGATCTAGAAATTCCTTCAGACATGCCCAGAGGTTTGTTTAGAAACCAAAAAAAAAAAAAAAAAAAAAAAAAAAAAAAAGAAAAAGAAAAAAAAGAAGCAAAAGGAGGGAGAGTAATATAGGGTGATTCCTGTTGTCACCTTGGGCCTCCACATGCGCCCAACACTCTACTGCTCTTTGGTGCACACATGTACACACATATGTACACATGTTCACTCACACACACACACACGTATAATAAAATAATGAAACCTCCCAAGTCTCTTTTTAAGTTCCTATGCAATCAAACCTTAAATACTCCTAATATTTAACAACACATAATAAACATTCTTATTTTAAAATGGAATCATTGGAACATAGCAGGAAAATATCAAGTCAAAACTAAGATCAAAAGTAAACCAAAGCTAAAATTAAAATCTTAAATACCAGCAGGGCAAATGCCACATATGGCACTTTGATGTCCTGTCGTTTGCTCTACAGTCAGGTTTGCTCGAAACCCTGAGTGATTCCTTCATGTCAGCTTTACATCAGCTTTACAACTCATGCAAAACAACTTCTCTGTGGACTCATTTCAATCTGTATTCTCAGCCTTCCTCAGTGTGTCCAGCATCTCCCACTAGAGGCTTCACTTCACTTCTACAGCAATCTCACACCTGCCCCAGGATGCAAAGCCTCAGTTCCTCCTGTAGTTTGCCTGCATTTTGCTGCTGAAATCATGACACAGCAGCTTAAGGGAACAAAGGGTTTTCTTCCCTCTTATGATAGCCTAGTTATATTTCCTTGCCCAGCTTGGCAGGAGAGCCTACACCAACACCAGGATCTGAGAGAACTGGCTACACCATATCCACGTGACCACTGAGAGGGGAAATTCTCACTTGCCAGACCAACATATCTGGCCATCTTATTCACCTGCCCAGGGACTAGTCCCAAACACCATGTTTGGGGCCTTCCCCATCAACGAGACAATCTCCTGGAGGTTTGCTCTGGGCTTAACTCAACTATTAATTCTAAAATGTGCCTAGAACTCAAACCCTCAAGTATTAAGTTGACAGTTGTATCTAACTATGACATCTGCTCTCTATGAGCTACCTGATCTTACAACAAACCAGTACCACCTGGATGGTGCTGCTGAATCCTGCCATGAGAGTGAGGTGCAGCCTGGCCCATTGGATCCACAGCTGCATCAGTTTCCACATGCTGACCCTGGAAAAGCTCTATTCTAGGCAGCCACAGCTTGGAAGGGCAGAAAACCACTTGGCTTAGGCTTTCTTCATCTAAACGAGTCTGGATCTTAAAACATGGAGTCTCCACAGGGTGGTGTTCATCTCTTCCACTGTCCCAACACAACGACAAAGGTTTTTCTACAATGACATTAATTTTTCCAACAGTCACAGACACTCTGCTATCTGCCCTTTCTTCATCTGAAACCTCAATGCTTCCAACATGACTCTCCTCTGCTAGTCTATCATCTTTAAATTCAACCTCACCAAAGTCCTTGTTTCCTTCAAAATCTCACATGCTGGGCCTAAGCAATTTGTGAATCTCTCAACATCTTTATTTTCCAAATGGCCCTTGAAGCTCCTTGCAGTATTTCCCTAGCCCACGACTTCAAAGTCTTCAAACATTTCCTCATTTCTCCAACAAATCAATGCAAAATCCCCAAGAGCCAAATTTATCAGCAACATCCCACTTTTCTGCTACCAAATATGATAGTTTCCTCTTCCCATTGCTGAGCAAATACAAGACCAAAACACTTAGGGGTTTGTTCTTGGCTTAGGATTCCCAGTTGCACACACTTCACCAGCATGGAAGAGCCATGGGAACTGGACACACCACATCCACACAGGATCTGAGGGCGGCACATGTTCCATCACTTGCCAATGTGCTTACGCATCACAGCAGAACAAACACTGACCAGCTCTCTGCCCAGCTCTCAGCTGCCCAGGGAATGTCCCACCCACTACAGGCCAGGTCTTCCCACATCATTTAGATGGTCTTCCACAGGCTCCCTCGGGGTTTCCTTAACTACTAACTTTCACTAATTCTGGGTCGTCTTTACTGTGCCCAAAGCCTTGGCCTTCATTGTCACATTGACACCTGTATTTAACGGGTACAAATCTTCTTCAGAGAAACTAATTAAAGGCATTGTCCTGGTCTGAAATGTGGGATGTCCCCTAAAGGCTGAGGTGTTTGAATCTCTAGGTGTTTGGAAGGTCAAGGGACTTTTAGGAGGTGGAATCTTGCTGAAGGCAGATACATCACAGAGGCTGGGTGTGGGGGTTGATCAGCACCACCCTTCTTCTAGGAGAGGTTTGCTCTTGCAGTTGGCAGTTTTGCAGCTCACAACTTCTGTGATGGGGGTGACCTAAGCCACCTCATGCTTTGCCAACCAGCTATTCTTTTTCCACCATGAACGACTGTATTCCCCTCTGGAACTGTAAGCTGAATAAATCTCCTTTTCTCCCCTTAAGCAATACAGAAGAGTAACTGGTATGGGTATTGTGACTGTGAGATCAACTTGATCTATGTTTTCAGTGTTCAGCATACTGAAGAGAATGTCTACATTACTTATTAGATAGAGTGAACTAAGGCAAGCATATGCATGCTATAATGCACAAGTGGAGGTCAGAAGTCAACCTGCAGAAGTCAATTCTTTCCACTATGTGGCTTCTGGCACTTTACCCACTGAGTCATCTCACCGACTCAGAAAATCGGATCTTAATGTTTCCTTTCCTTTATAGTACCAAGAGAAAAGGCTACCTATGATATATTTTATTATTTTATTTTATTTCAAATAATTTATTCCATTAATTTGAGAGAGAAGGAAGACAGAGAGAGAGAGAGAGAGAGAAGGAGAAGTGCACACATGCATGCCATAGTGCAATGGTGGAAGTCAGAGGACAACTTCCCTTCTCCCCCCATGTGGGCTTCTGGGGATCAAATCCTTAGGTCACCAGGTTTGCAAGCAGGTTCCTTACTACTGAGTCATCTTGCTGGGCCTGGAACATGCATTTTGTTTTATTTATTTATTTGTTTGTTTGTTTATTTAATCATTCATTCATTCATTCATATGTGGGAGGCTGTAGAAGGGCATGTGAGTGTGTGATTCTCTGGAAGCCCAAGGGTGACCTCGGGAATCACCCTGCACTGCACTCCCTCCTTATTGCTTTGCTCTGGGGTTTCTAGGCTCTGCCTTCCAGGGTTACAAGTGCAGCTGCTGCCATTCCCTCCTGGTGTTTTTACCTGTGATCTGTATCTGAACTCAGGTCCTTTTGCTTCAGAAGCAAAGGCTTTACCCCCTGAGCCATCTCCACAGCCCCTATGCCATGAATGTTAAGCATTCTCCCCTCAGCAGCACTGACCTGTGCCAACTTAGAGCAGAAACAAGTGGCGGAGCCAGTGCTGGCAAGCCACAGATGCCATGTGCTCCAGGCTCTGGATGGACACGAGCTGCACCAAGGTCTGCAAGCTCAGCTGTGCTCTGGTTGCTTCTCTGGGTGTGAAGCTTCAGCTGCCCTGTCTGCCCATCAATCCCCTACAGTGGGGGTCCTTGAGCTCACTGGGGTCACCATCATTGGTGAGGGCAGGGGCAGGGGCAGGAGCTCAGAGCGATAACATCCACGTCTTCAGTCCACAGTCTCCTGGGCGCAGGGACCTTGCTGGGCCTCCTGGACCATGAAGGAGAAACACCTGCTATTGGGGCCACACTGGGGACCCAAAGGACAAGGGGACCAGCGTCCTCCAGCAGCACAGGAGCTGCCTCCTCCTCTAGAGACGCTGCAGGAGACGTGGACACTGCCCATGGGCTGAGGGCAGCATGTGGTGCTGTGACAGGGACCAGAGCCCAGGACGTGATACTGCTGAGTGACCCCAGCAAAGCCCATGTGGACAGAGTTCCAGCAGGCACAGCTCTGTCCACACATGCTTCACACAAACATCTCCTGCCTCACCGGCCATGCTCTGCAAAGACAGCACATTCCAGAAGGTTCCCATAGCTATTATTTATTTCATGCAGACATGAAAATTTCTTCTTCAATTAACTTGACCTCTCCAGTTAAGGATTTGAAACAAATTAACAATCAGATTCTTAAAATAGCAAGTTGGTTGTGGAAGGGAAGCCAGGACAGTGGGGGACAGGGGTGCTGGTGGGAGAGGTTGGCTGGTCTCCTCATATCTTCACATTCCCACCACAGGAGCACAGACATCTTTAGACACCTTTGACACAAGAGAACGCTGGCACTTGAAGCCACAGCTCTGTGTCTGTGTCCCATGGTGCAGCTGTCTCACACTGCTGGATGAGACCATGAACACACTCAGGACAGTCACTGCAGAGATGACATTCCCAGCTGCCACTATCACTCAGGATCCTGGATTTGAAGAGACCCTGAGACCCACGCTGGACTCAACCCTGAATTCAGGCCCTCAGGCATCACCTTTTCAAGCTGTGAGAGACACATCAGAGCTCTGCGTACTGTCATTGTCTGGGAAGAGAAAGAACAGGCCACACTCAGAGCCCAGAGAAGATGTGGCTGCAGGAGGAATGAAGGGCTGGCTGACTCCCTCTGTGCCCCAGGGGTTCAGGATCACCCTGCTCCCCACACTCACCTGCAGCCTGAGCATAGCTCCCTCCTTTTCCACCTGTGGAGAGACAGATTGTGAGACCAGGGAAGTACATTCCACAGGAAGTTTCTAGAACTGACTCAGCACAATGAAGGGTCAGGAGATATGAAAAAAGGCCATGAGCAGGAACTTCATGGCCTGTCCTCCTGGAGGCCTGTCCTCAGCAGAGACCTTCCCCTCTGACCTCTGACTGCTGGGAGTCAGGCCACACCCACAGTCATCAGTGAATGTGTCCATCATGTTTCATGTGCTTTAAAGGAGAGTCAGTGTGGGCAACATAGACCCAGCTGTACAGGTTGTGTGTGTGTGTGTGTGTGTGTGTGTGTGTATACATGTACATGTGTGTGATGTTTCCCATTAATCAGTCAGAACACACTCCCATTAGGTGCTGAGAGAAACCTCAGACCCTCCCTTCTACCTGCCCTCTTCCTTCTCCTCATGACGACCATCACCACAGCTCCAATGATGACAGCTGCAAGGAGAACCGGGGCAGCAACCATCACCAGTATGGGGAAGGTGGGCTGAGGAGGCTCTGGGAAGGGAAGGAACAGTGAGGGTCTGACCCCAGCTCTCAGCCCTGACCCTGCCCAGGTCTCCACAAGGCCTCCTGCTTTCCTGTGCCCATACCCTCCTCACTCCATCTCAGGATGAGGGGCTCAGCCAGCCCCTCATGCAGCACATGGCAGGTGTATCTCTGCTCCTCCCCAGAAGGCACCACCACAGCTGCCCACTTCTGGAAGTTTCCATCCCCTGCAGGCCTGGTCTCCACGATCTCCATGTCCTGGGTCAGGTCCTCCCCATCCAGCTGCCAGATCAGAGAGATGTCCGCAGGATAGAAGTCCAGGGCCCAGCACTTCAGGGTGACCTTCCCTTCATGCCCAGGATGATGGGTCACATGTGCGTGTGGGGGATCTGAGGGAAGAATTGTGAGATTCAGGCATTTGGAATTCTACCTGCGGACCCCAGTAATGATCCTGTGACCATCCATAGAATGGACAGAAAATTGAGTTGTGAAAGTGATGCAAAACCCACAGAAAAACCTAGACACAGAATCTAGAAAATATTCTTTAGAAAGTTCTAGAATATGGGTGGATTCCAGGGTGGGAGACTTCAGGTCTCCAACATGCAAAATGCACTTCTGTCCTGAGTGAGAGGGGAAAGGGAGACTCAGAATCACCAGAGTCAGATCTCTGGAGACACTGGGTGTGGGCAGAGAGCCTGGCCTGAGGGAGGCCATGGCTCACAAGTGGGCTGCAGACTCTAGGGACTAGATGACTGGTTACCTCAAGGATCCTCTCTTCTCCCATCCTGAGACAGACTCTGAGCTGTCCTAGAGAAAGGCTAGCCTGGAGGTGTGGATATAGCTCAGGGGTTACAGCCTTTGCCTGGCAAGCCAAAGAACCTGAATTTGGGTCCCCAGGCTCTTCATAAAAGTTACAGTAGTTATGCTGGAGGGATCCTGGGAAACCCCAGAGCAAGCTGGTTACCCAGACTAGCCCTAATGTCTGGCTCTGGTTTCATTAGAGAGTCAGATTCACAGTAATAAGGTGGAAGAGTGTTGGAGAGTGTTTATGGATATCATCCTTGGGCCTCCACAGGCACACCTCCTCACACGTGTACACCGAACCCACATGGAACACACACAGTTTTGGTTGGACCTTTGGTTGGAGGCATCACTTTGAATTTTTTCCCCTTTGAATTTTTGTCTTCATTTATTTTTAATTTTTTTGTTATAATGAAATAATAAATATAAAAAGCGTATTAATTAAAAAAGAAAACAAAGACACATACACATACACTCACGCGTGTATCCCACACTACATACAGGGAAGAAAAGTAAAATGAAGTAAAATAAAAAGAGAAGTAGAAGTCCTTACACAGCTCAGGCCGCCCTTATGTGGTCCTTAGTCACTACCCCTTGGCAGTGGAGAGTAGGGACAAGAGTTGATCATGTACCCCTTGGTTCCAGAAAAAGACCACATTTTGCCCTATGTGGAAGTAGACCCCCACCGAACCCATCCTTCACCCCACGCACATATCCAGGGACACGAAACCCCCGCAAGTCCCTCAGCTGCAGCTGTTTCTCCGCCCTGGCCACAGCAGCCAGGGCATTTCAATCCCAACAACTCACTTTCGTTTGCATCCCCAGGCCTATGGGGGGTCGGGCTGAGAACCCCACTCTCAGGAAAGGCGCTGTGTGAAGCTGGGTCAGAAACCCAGCCGCGCTCTTTCCCTCCCGACCCTAAAGCCTCAGGATTCCCAGCGGATCCCGGTTTTCCCGAGATAGGAGCCCTGTGCGAGGATGGCTGGAGGAGTCGCCCCGGGGCCCCGCGAACCTGTGCGCTGCAGCGTCTCCTCCCCGAGCTCCAGGAATCTGCGGAGCGACTCCACGCACTCGCCCTCCAGATAAGTCCTGCTGCGCTCCGCTGCACCAATGTCCTCCCACTTGCGCCGGGTGATCTGAGCCGCCGCGTCCGCCGCGGTCCAGGAGCGCAGGTCCTCGTTCAGGGCGAGGTAATTCCGGCCGTCGTAGGCGAACTGCTCGTACCCACGGAGGAGGCGCCCGTTCTGGCCCCACGTCACAGCCGTACATCCCCTGGATGGTGTGAAAGTCTGCGCCCGCCCCGCCCCCGCCGTCAGCCCCGCCCGGCCGTCAGTCCTTCCCACCCGCGGAATTCTGGTTGAACCGAAATCGAAACTGAGGTCCCGGTCCCTTTCCATCTTGGGATCCAGGGTTTCCCTGGGTCTTACAGTCTTGGGACCTGGGACCTGCTTGGGACCCGGGGAGATTCGGACGGTCCATGGGGACGAGGAGGGTCGTGACCACCACCGGGATCGGGGTCACTCACCGCCTGCGCTCTGGTTGTAGTAGCCCAGGAGGTTCCTCAAGTCCACTTGGTTAGTCTGTGCGTTGCTCCTGGCGATCTGTGTCTGCCGCTCCCAGTGCTCCGGCTCCTCCTGCATCCCCCACGACGCCCGCGGCTCGTACCTCGGAGTCTCTGCAGTCGCTGTCGAAGCGCACGAACTGCGTGTCGTCCACGTAGCCCACGGAGATGAACCGCGACTCTCCGAGGCCGGGCCGGGACATGGCAGTGTGGAAATACCGCAGCGAGTGGTAACCTGGAGAGAGGTGCGATTCCAAGTGGGTCACATTTTCCTCCTGGGGATACGCGAGCCCCGACCCAAGGCTGACGGAGGAGTTACCCGCAGCCCTGGTGCCTTCTCCCCGCGGGTCCCCGGGGCCAGGTGCACCGGCCTGAACCGGGCGCGGGGCGGGGCCGCCCAGCGGTGGCAGCGCGGAGGCTCCGGGCGGCCCTGGGCCCTCGTTCCACCCCGCAGAGGCCGTTTCCCTCCCGACCCCGCACTCACCCGCCCGGGTCCGCGGCAGGGCCAGGGCGGCCGCTAGCAGCAGCAGCAGCGGCCGCGGCGCCAGGGCCACCATTCTGCAGACTCGCGAAAGTGAATCCAAAGGAGGTCCCGTGCGCTTTATAATATTCAGACGTGGACTATTCTAAGAGATTGCGCTGGCAGCCCGGAGCTGCTCTGACAACCGGGTGACAGAGGCTTTTCTCTGCACCCAGAACAGCTCCTCCTGGGAGCACCAGGAGCCGCCCACAGAGACCAGTGTCCTCTGTTCAATGGGCAGCTCTGGTCGCAGCCCTGGTTGGTCATCAGTCTCTGTGCTCCTCATTCAGGAAGGGCTCCAGAGCACTGCGACCAGAGTCCAGGGCTCCTGGGTGTGTTTGCGCAGATGAGGCCTCTGGAGATGTGAGTGGCTGATTCACCTTGACCCCAGGATCCCAGCCCAGGCAGCCGCCTCCCTCCAGCAGGGGGCAGTGCTGAGCAGGTGCCGCACACTGCAGGGGGAGTGAGGGACCTCTGCAGGGAGCAGCAAGGAGGGTGGTGGTGTGAAGACCCAGACTGGAAGCAATGTCGGTCACATGGTGTCTCATCTGATCACCTGTCCTTAGTATCCTGACAGCTACTGTCAGCTGGTTGGCAGCCAATTAAAAACTGTGTCTTTAGCAACATCAGTAAAACATCAGTTTTACTTTAAGTAAAACTTTAATTAATTAATGTGTGTGTGTGTGTGTGTGTGTGTGTGTGTGTGTGTGTGTGTGTAGAAGAGGGTGCTTGATTATATGTGCCTGTGGGGGCCTAAGGGTGACTTTGGGAATCATCCCGGATTGCTTCTAAGACCTTTTTGTTTGCTCTGGGGTTTCTCAGGCTCTGCCTTCAGGGCTAGAATTACAGGCCTCCACCATTTCTTCTGCCATTCTTTTTTTTTTTTTTTCAAGGGATCTGGCATCTGAACTCAGGTCCTTCTGCTTTCAAGGCACAGACTTAATTCCTGAGTTGTCTCTCTTGGCTCTGAAGTACTGTTTAGCTAAGGCAAGCCTCTGAGCAAGCCTGCAGAGATCATCTAAGTGATGTGGGAAGACAGAGCCATAGATATAAGTGAAGACTGTTGTCTGGGCAGGTGGGAAGACAGAGGGAGATCCTGTTGGAATGTGGGAGACTCCAGGGTAGAAGGAATGCCACCTCCCTGCTCTTCCTGGGGACATGGTCTGGCCAGTTCCCTGGGCTCATCCTAGAAGCTCTGATTCAATAATGGGCCGTGACCTGAAATTTCAAACTGAAATAAAATCTTGACTCCCAAGAAACACTTTGTTCCTAAAGTATCTGGGTCATGTGTTTATCCCAAGTATTGACAATGAAACTAAGAAAAGTGATTTAATTTTCCAGAAAGTAATTAAAATTAGAAACAAGGGGCATAAAGTGTGTCTCTCATTCCATTTCCCAGCAGCTTCTTTACACAGTTCCCTGCAGTTCTGCAGCCCTGTCTAAAACCCAGTCACCAGGTCAAGCAGATCCAGCATGTAAGGTCAAAGCCCCCATAACTGAGCCCCCAGCCACCAGGCCTCAGCCATTGGAACTTCTGGCAGCTGCCTTCCTTCAATGCCCAGGTCACTATCTACCTAACTACAGGCACATATCTGTGTCCCATGAAACAAAACCTCCTACTACACTGGAAAGACTGCCCAAGACTGTGGGACTTGGTGGTCACTTCTTTCTATTTTAGTCTTTCATGCCTGTCGAATGCTTTCCCATCTTTACGTCAAACTACTCCCCTGTATTCTGCTAAAAACTCTGTTACCATTGACTCTTTATCACATTCCAGTTTGTCACGTAAGTGCAGAAACTCACCTGGGACAGGTATTTGAAGGGGAGTAAGCCCTTCCCTGACTTTTATACTCTCTCTCTCTCTCTCTCTCTCTCTCTCTCTCTCTCTCTCTCTTTCCCCTATTCTGCTCAATCTCTTATTCTCTCTTCTTGTTAACATAGTCACCCATTGTCTCTAGAACAGCGAGTCATATGCATGTCTTCCTCCCAGGTTTATCTGGCGGTCAGAGGATGACTTGGAAATCAGTTCTCTCCTTCTCTCCTCATCCTCTCTCATTCTGTTTTAAGGTGACACACTGAAGAACCTTCTGGTCTGAACCTCCTTTGGGGACCTCTCTCTTTCTTCTCTCTTCCATGGGAGGACAGGACATGGTTCCTCTTGTCCTGCCAGTGGAAAATTCTTGAGGCTGCATCTGAAGTTTCCTTTCAAGCCAAAAGCAACATGAATTTCTGCTCAAAAGACATTGCAAGGGAGAAGCTGTCATCACAGTGTAACGGAATGAGGCCTGGAAACCTTGAAGCTTCTTAAGTAGATTTTAAAATGACCATTTTTTGTTTTGTGTTTTTCAAATGGCTAATTGTTTCCTATTCCTATTTGACTGATAAATGTGATAAGTATCTTGAGAACCCTGTTCTTGAAGATGGTCTGGGGGCTGACGAGATAGCTCAGCAAATAGATGCCTGAACCCAAACCAGCAACCAGAGTTTACTGCCCAGTGGAAGGAGAGAACTGATTTCCAAGTCATCCTCTGACCTCCACTCCTGGGCCATGACATGCATGTGGTCTCTCTCTCTCTCTCTGTGTCTCTCTCTCTAGTCTTCCTCAAATAGAATAAATGAAATACTTAAAAAAATAATCAAATTTTCTTAAATGATTATATTTGGATATGCACATGATAAATTAAGATTACATATTTGTGAATTATTAAACCTTAAGTGTTTTGTAGGCTGTAACACCACTCACTGAAGACACAAATGAGCCAAGCATCTTTACATTTACCTTTGGGTTCTGTCTGGTTCAGAAACAGGAGATGATGGAGAACCCTCCATGATGCAAACACATTCTGGAAGAAGTCTTCTCATGGTCAGACTTGAGAGATGAACCATTCCCCAACTGTGGAAGTGGCCCCTGCCCTAAAGCTCCTGGTGTCTTCTACACTCGAGGGCCAGGTCCACCAACTGGGACAGAGCAGGGCTCAAGGCTCAGGATGAGGAAGGAAAACAGGGTCCAGCGTCTCCCTCCAACTCCCACTTGCTGTGCTATTCCACACTGCTGGGTTTCCCCAGGCTCTGGGAGCCATAATTCATCTTCAGGGACTATGTGGATGACACAGCGTTCATGTGCTAGGACAGTTAGGTGGAGACTCTAAGGATGGAGCTGGCTCCTCTCTGGAGACACTGCAGGAGCCGTGAACACTGCCCATAGCCTGAAGGCACAGAATGTAAGTGCCCGTACTTACCAGTTAGCGTAGAGTTCCCAAGGGGGATTGGTGGGAATTAACACCAGGCCAGGTTGCAGAGAATCTCAGCAAGACCGAGATAATATTATTCTAAACTACTCAGTTTATATACATGAAAGTTGGACAATTATCCAAAGTGTTTAAGTGTAGCAAAAACATCAAAGAATAGTATAATATTGTAAACACAAGAAGCAGAGCATAACAGGAAGGTGTACAATAGGAAATTAGCTGCTTTTAATTAACTGTGTGCAATCAATCAGCAGTTTCAAGACAGACATTCTTTAGTGCAATTTTGCAAACATTCGGGTCTGTTCCCAGTTAATCACAAGAGTGGAACATGGTGAGCTGGCTGCTATTGCTCCTTGGCCAAGGTCAACCACAGAGCAAGCAAGATCTCCTTTGTAGGATGAAGAACAGGAACAGAAACAAAGTGACTCCCCTGCTATCTGGATGTTCAGGTTGGTCAGGAATCAAGGAGCCCTGGGAAGGCCTGTACCAGCCCCCCACAACAGAAGGCCTGAGCTGGACTGAGCTGGCACAGAAGCCCTGGCTGCCCACCGCCCTGAGGCAGCTGCTCTGCTCCGTCTGTGTCCTGTGATGAGATCCTGTCCCCATGTGGTTCTGATGGTGTGGACCAGAGTCCAGGAGGTGACGCAGCCCAGTGACCCCAGCAAAGCACAGGTGAATAGAGCTGAACACTTTCCAGAAGATTCCAAATGGGGCCTTTTATTTCCACTTCCAGACATTAGCTGATCTCTAAGATCAAGGATTTGAGACAAGCTCACACTCAAATTCTTAGAACAGGAAGTTGGTTGTGGAAGAGAACCCAGGACAGTGCAGACAGGGGTGCCAGTGGGCAGGTGTGAACTGGTCCCCTCAGATCCTCACCACAGGAGCTTTAGATCTTTAGATACCTTTAACACAAGAGCACTCTGGGACTTGAAGCCAAAGCTCTTGTGTCTCTGGGTTCCCACGGTGCAGCTGTCTCAAGCTGCAGAGTGAGAACATGCACCCTCTCAGGAAGTCACTACAGAGATGACATTCCCAACTGCCATCATTACTCACATGCTCAGTTTAGAAGAGACCCTGAGACTCAGGCTGGACCCTGAGCTCCAACCCTGACTGAACCCCAACCCTGACCTCAGGCCCTCAGGTGTCACCTTTATAAGCTGTGAGAGACACATCAGAGCTCTGGGCACTGGAATAAAGAACTGGACAGATTCAGAGCTCAGAGAAGATGTGGCTGCAGGAGGAATGATGGGCTGGCTGACTCCCTCTGTACCCCAGGGGCCTGAAGGATCACCCTGCTCTCCGCACTCACCTGGAGCTTGAGCATAGCTCCCTCAGTTTCCACCTGCAAAGAGACAGAGTGTGAGAGCCAGGGAAGTAGATTCCACAGGAAGTTTCTAGAACTGACTGCACATTCAGGGAAGGGTCAGGAAATGTGAGGAAAGGCCATGAGCAAGGACTGCATGGACTGTCCTCCTGGAGGCCTGTCCTCAGCAGGGACCTTCCCCTCTGACCTCTGACTGGTGGGAGTCAGGCCCCTCCCACAGTCATCAGTGAATGAGTCCATCATGTTCCATGTGCTTTACAGGAGAGTCAGTGTGGGCAACATGGACCCAGGCTGTGCAGTGTGTGTGTTTGTGTATGTGTGTGTGTGTGTGTGTGTTGTGTGTGTGTGTGTGTGTGTGTGTGTATGGTATTTTCCATCAATCAGGCAGAGCATACTGCCACGAGAGACTGAGAGAAAACCCAGACCCTGTCCTTCCCTACCTGCATTCTTCCTCTTCCTCACCACAGCAGCCCCCACAGCTCCAGTGACCATGGCCGCAAGCCAACAGCGATTGCTTTTGTAGGGAAGATGGGCTGAGGAGGTTCTGGGAAAGGAAAGAACAGTGAGTGTCTGACTCCAGCTCTCAGCCCTGACCCTGCCCAGGTCACCACAAGACCCCTCTTTCCTGTGCCCACATCCCTCCTCACAGAGTCTAGAAACTATTATTTAGAAAGTTCAAGAATCTGGATGGACCAGTTCATTTAGGAGACTTCGGGTCTCCCAAAGGCAAAAGGCACTTCTGTTCCTTGCTGGGTGGTGACTGGGAGACTCAAACACTTGAGTCAGTCCTCCAAGCACACTGGGTGTGGTGAGAGAACCGCTCTGACAGAGGTCTTGGCTCACATGGGCTGCAGACAGGAGGGAACTGCTGACTGATTATTTCCCGCATCTTCTCTCCTTCCATCCTGAGACAGACTGTGAACTGTCCCAGAGAAGGGCATACTCCTGGCTAGGGAGTTGGCTCTATGGTTAAAGCCTTTGTCTGACAATCCAAAGGACCTGATTTCATTAGAAATGCTAAGGACTATGGCAGGGCATCCTGGGAATCCCCAGCGCAAGCTCTGTGTCCACACCAGCCCTAAGGGTGTGTGTGCTCTTTATATCTTGAGACCCCGGCTCACAACAAGAAAGTGAAAGAGCAATTGAAGGTGATTCCTGATACCACCTTGGACCTCCACAGGCAGGCACACTGAAGTGGCACATATACACCCAACTCACATGCAAACGCACACACACACACACACACACACATACACACAGTTGGAAGAAAAAAAGAATTAAAAACCAGAAGGCTACATCATCAGGAAAAGCGCTGTCTGATGCTGGATCAGGAAATTTAGGAGAACTCTTCCCTTCCAGAAGCAAGAGAGAGGGAGAGAAGGGGGAAGGAGGGAGAGAGAGAGAGAGAGAGAGAGATCAAACCCATGGAGGAGGCGCCTGTCTGGTCCCATGTCTGGAGGGTGTGAGAACCTAGCTGCTCACCCGCGGGATTCAGATTGAACAAAAAATCAAAATCTGGTCATGGTCCCATGGGTCTTGCAGCCTCCAGGGAGGACTTGACCTCCACCAGGCTGGGGTCACTCACCCCCTGCACTCTGGTTGTAGGGGCCCAGCAGGTTCAGCAAGTTGCCTTGGCTCTCTGCGCCTCTTGCTCTCAGTACTCCTTGTGAGCAGCGGATTCATCGCGTCGCTGTCGAAGCGCATGAACTGCGTGTCGTGGCGCAGCCCACGGAGATGAACCACAGCTCCCCAAGGCGGGGCCGGGACACAGCGGTGTCAAAATACCTGCTCCCCACGGGCTCTGGACGCAGGCGCTGGGCGTGGTATGTAGCAGGCAGCAGGGCTGGAGACAAAGCAGAGACCGGTCTCCAGAGGGAGCTGGATGCACCGGGGCGCATTGTGCAGGATGCAGTGGGGAAGGAGCTCCGGACAGAACAGAGGAGGTGCAGGAGCAGCGCAGAGACTGTGGGCCCCCAAGAACAGAGAGGCGACTTCCCTGTGCCCTCCCTCCTCCTCTCAGTGGCCATTTCCCTCCGGATCCCGCTCTCACCTGCCCTGGTGTGTGGCAGGGCCAGAGCCACCAACCAGCAGCAGCAGCAGCAGCAGCAGCAGCAGGACGGTCCGCGGCGCCATCCCCTTACCTGGAGATGCAGCAAACCTGAGTCACGGTGGGTCCTCCCAGCTTTATAGTCCTGACCCCATACACCGAAGTTGCATCATTTCGTGCTCATCCCCCTCTATGTCTAGCATGGGGCTTGAGCAGGAGGGCAGAGTTGTGAGCAACCACTGCATCTTTGTGGTGCTCCTGTGCCCAAAGCCCCTTTCAGGTTTTTAGTCTTCAGAACCAAGCAGCAGTTTTCCTTTGACCTGAAAGACCAGCCGAAAGCCCTGACCCTGCCAATACTGTCCTGCAGTCATCGCAAACGGGGCTGCAAGGGGCCCTTAATCAGAGCTCTCTGCTTCTTACACATTGCAGCCCTCCAGGCCCCTGTGTGTAACCGTCTCACCTCAACCTGTAAATCTCTGCCATCATTCTCTAAATCTGTAATCAACCAATGGTCTAAAGGCTGTGTGAACTGCCCGGTAACTAAGAAAATAAAACCCTACATTTAACCAAGCAGGGCACTTGGTTTTTTCAGAGTCCTATCCCCCACCCCCACCCTCCCAGCCTCTGCTATACAGATAAATCTCACTTTCTGAGGTTTTGGTGTCCTGGTTGGTCTGGACACACTGTGACATCATCAACCAAAAAAGGCAGGCCAGGCAGGTGGGGATCAATGAAATAATCCAATGAACAATGAATGAAGTATGATACTACTCAAGTGAGAGTTTATCCTATAATCATAACATAAGAAGAATGAAAGTCATGCACCTATGGTGTGTGGCGCTCCTCAGTTCACAGCGTGACAACAGCTTCCAGCTCTGTCTGCCGAGCGGCTGGGTGGAGCTTCCAGAGCAAACACGCTGGAAACTTCTTCAACTTCTTTATCGAGAGTCTCTGTGTTAGAATTCTTGTCTTCTATACTTCTGCTTGTTGGTCACTGCCCCTTAATGACCACTTACCGCTTGCAAAAGCCCATGGAGACCTGATCCCAGTGGCAGCAGGGTCAGAGTCAGAGACTGACCACACTTCCTGGACTGGGCAGACCACTGGGCTATCACCTTACAATAGGGAAGGACTCACCCAGGCCAGCAGCCCACCCACCAACCCTGGGCCTTAAAACCACCTGTCCCCTTCACTGAGGCCTTTTCTCTCCATTTTCCCACGATTGGCCTTCAGTTCTGGAACTCTATTAAAACTTCCATCTAGTATGTGATATGGTGCGCTGTGGTGTGCACATACCCCCAGCTTACGTGACCTCCTGTGTGGTCTCCAGACCCACAGGCAGTGTTGTGGACAGGATTCCACTTCTCACAGTGTTAGGGCCAAGCACCTCTCTGCCTCCATCCACCAGGGTGGAGGGAAGAGCCGCCTCCAAGCCTGGATGGACTCAACACTCACAGTGAGCACCTTCCTCTGCAGAGCCCACAGTGCCACAATCTCTCACGCTGTCCTCACACTGGGGTCCCTGCTCAAGTACACCCAGTCCTTTATAAGGCTCCCCTGCTTAAGACTTCCCCCACCCCTGGTTCCTCCAGTCCCTCAGACTGCTCAGCTGACCTGAGCCTCATTTACACCTCACAGTCCCTCCATTGCAGCCTCTGACTCACCACACGAGTGATTAATAGGGGGGACAGTGAAGAGCCAGGCCAGATCACTGTGGGGTCTTGTCACAGCTGGATCCTGAAGGTCAGATCTGAAATGTAAGGGTGGGAATGAGATGCTGCCCACATGGCCCCCAGAGTCTTGTTTTTCCAAGTGGAGCTGATCGATGACTTGGTTGCTGTCTTGACAGGCAAAGCAGATAGAAGAGAGAGGCGACTCCTCCTCACTGCAGGACACACTGTGTCCACACTGCACCACACAGCACCTGGCTCAGCCTCTGAACTGCTGGCCATTCAGTGTCCCTCAGCCTGTGACAAGTCCGGATGTGTGTGGGGTGCTCCTGGCTCAGGCTGCTCCCAGGCACCAATCCAGGGGTCATTAGGACTGTGCCCCCTCAAGACCTGACTGAGGCTGGGAACCCATGAGGCAGGGCTCACTGCTGTGCCGCCTGGACAGAGCTCAGGTGCTACTGGATGGTCCCAGGAGACCCCTGTTGCCCTTCACCAGGGCTCGCTCTGCAGTGCTCTTCACATAGCAGCTGTCTGTCTGCAGGTGGAGTCCAGGAGAGCAGGGCCAAGGAGGGGGAAGAAGGCTGTAAGGAGTGGGTTGAGTGGGACTTATGGCTGGGCAGGTGGAGGACGAAGCTGGTCCAGGCTCTGGAGACATGCACAGTGTGTGGGGCTGAGACCTGGGTGCAGACAGTCGTGTCCTCTGCAGGCACTGACAGACATGAAACCAGGACCTGGGCTCTGCACCTCAACAGACGCGGGGTTCAGATAGCCAGGCAGAAGTCGGAGGCAGCTGGCACCCAGCAGCAGGACCCACTGAAGGGACAGTGTTTGGAGCAGCTATGCAGACTTCTGAGAAGTTCAATGAAGGAGACCTTGCAGTTGGCAGATGTGCAGGGCAGTGAGACAACCCCTGGACCTCAAACAGCCCTCCCACCAGTAGGAAGGAGCATGTCACTGACCCTTACATACTGTTCTCTCTTGGTGTCAGAAATGGGGTGCTGTGAGAGCTTTCCCTCTTTCGACTACAGCTAAGCACTCCAGCATTTCCGTGGCTGAAGAAGAAAGACAAAGTATGAGGCTACAGCGTCTGTGGACGCTGGCAGCAGCCTCCTTGGGACCTTTGGGCTGTGTTCGTCGCCTAAAGCTGTGCTTTGTTGTTCCGACTCAGGCTTTGGGGCATTTCTGTATCCACCTGGATCAGAGCCTGAAGTGCTTCTCAGAGAGCTGGAGCCTCACCCAGGAAGTCTCTCCCTGATGGTGGAACTAACCAAAGTATAGAAGGGGATCCCAGGGTTGGAGAGATGGCTCGGGGGCTAAGCCTCTGCCTCAAAGCAGAAGGACCTGAGTTTGGGGCCCAGATCCTACATAAAAAACACCAGGCAAAAATGGAATCTGCCTGCCTGCACTTCTGGCCCTGGAAGGCAGAACTTATGAAACTCCAGAGCAAAGAAAAAGAGAGATAGAGCAATCCAAGATGATTCCTGAAGTCACCCTTGAGCCTCCACAGGCACGCACAGTGGCCTTTGATATACACAACGACGCAGACACACACACACACACACACACACACCACACCACACACACATGCACATGCATATGAGCCAAAAAAGGGGGGAGGTCCCTGATCCTTGAGTGCAGATACCTTTCTGGGCTGTGTACTCCCCCTCCCACAACGGTCACAAGTGATTGACTAAGTGGGGCCAGTGAAGAGCCAGGCCAGGCAGGATGGTCCTGGGGGCTCAGGTTCAGCATCACTGCCCTTGGGAAATCATACAAAATGTCTGAATTCCTGATTCTTCCCTTCAGATCTCCCAATAGCACATGTTATGCACCACCCGCCTCCGACTGTGATGGGGAGGACCTGACCCAGGACATGGAGCATTTAACGACCAGGCCTTTAGGGAACAGAATCTTCTAGAAGTGGGAAGCTGTGGTGGCGCCTTCTGGGGAGCAGCAGTGCCATGTGCTACATGAGGGGATGCCTGAGCCCCCTCACTCTGAAATGGGATGATGTGATATTTAATCCTGGGTATCAACTTGACACACCTGGCATTAACTAAGATCAGCTGAGACTACACCTGGCAAGATCAGCTGAGACCACCTGAAGACATTATCTGGATAATGCAAAGATCAGCCCTAGATCCCATTGGAACCTCCCAGTAGTAGACCCCATAAAAGCCATAGAACAGAATACAGAGTAGAAGAGAAGAGACTGTTCAGGAATCCAGGCTTCAGCAGTCACGGATGGGGGTGACTTAGCCTGTCTCCAGCTTTGGCCAGCCATGCTGCTTCCACCTTCATAAATGACTGTATCTACCCTCTGCAACCCTAAGGTGAATAAATCTCCCTTAAGTTGTTTGACTTTGGGTGCTCTCTCACAGCAACAGTTAAGAGTAACCATTACAGGTGACAGGGAGAGTGGGCAGAATCTGCTGTCAGGGAGAGCGGATGTCCTTCCAGTGACCCTGGGCGTGGTCAGGGCTGTGAGCTGGGGTCAGGCCTTCGCCTTCCTTCCTTCCCTGAAGAGGTCTCCCGGTTCCCCAACACCATCGTAGAAGTCCTTGCTGACCTGGTTCTCTTGGAAGGTGTGGTCACTACACGCTGATATGGAGAGAAAGGAGCTCAGGCGGGGGAAAGAGGCAACTGGGGACTCCGAGCTCCAGGTAGATGTTTGTTTGTTTTTTTTAATCTCCTCATTGAGTGACAGAATCCCAGATGTTTTCCTGCATGTTGCCAATAAATTCACAACAGAATGGCTTATGAGAACAAGGATTTTATTCTAGTTATGATTTTCCAGTTTCATTTCTTAGTCTGTCTTGGTAGGAGAACTCATTTAACGCCAGTGGCCAGGGGATCTGGCCCCACAATATCCACAGAACTGCCGAGAGGGGCAAACCTCACTTGCAGACAGCATGTCTACCTGACTATGTCAACCTTCTGAACCATCTCCCTCCATCTTTCCACCTGCCCAGAGAATCTTCCCATCAATTAGATGCAGCCTTATTCAGGGACTCCCCTTAACTATCATCTTTGAAGTAGTGCTCATAGCTCAGCCCTCAATTGTTGAGTTGACAACCTGTATCTAACCATCACACACAGTCATTTACATCTTTTTTTAAATTTTTTTTATTTATTCAATTGTGTGTGTGTGCGTACGTATGTGTGCGCGCGTGTGTCTGTGTGTATAGAACCACGGACGAATTCGGGAACCACCATGGACGCCTCCGCCCCAGGATTCACAGGCTCCGCCCTACCAGGACCAGAAGCGCAGGCCGCCCCCGCTTCCGCCTGGGGTCTATACGTGGGATCTGGGATCCGAACTCAGGACCTTCTGCCTGCAAGGCAGAGGCTTAACCCCTGAGCCACCTCTCCAGCCCCATTTACATCTTTAAAGTGGATTTATTCGAGAAACAAAAACACCAGAGAACTGGGCAGGGACTCCTTTTCTTTAATTTTTTTATTACTTATTCAATTGTGCGTGTGGTGTGCGCATGTATGTATGTGTGAGTATGTATATGTGTGTGTAGAACCACGGACGAATTCAGGAACCACCATGGATGCCTGCACCTCCTCCTTGTTTACTCTGCCCTGGGATTCACAGGTTCTGCCCTACCAGGGCCAGAAACAGCAGGCTACCCCAGCTTCCACAAGGCAGTCTATACGTGGGGTCTAGGATCTGAACTCAGGACCTTCTGCCTGCAAGGCAGAGGCTTAACCCCTGAGCCACCTCTCCAGCTCCCTCCTTTTTCTCTTTAATAGGCAACTGTGCTCCTAAACACCCAGGTATACTAGTGACTATAACATACTACTTTGCAGTTAACATATATGCTAATGAAAGGAAATGCAAAAAAAAAAAAAAGCAACAACAACAACAACAAATAAAACCAGTTGGCAGTCTTTTGTGGTTATTAACCTTATTCTGAGATTTCAATGGATATCATGAGGTGCTTTTCTCTTAGGGCCAGGCTGTCCCTGAGCACATGGTCACATTCATTGTCTGCTCAGTGCTACTATTTCTTTTTTTGCATGTGAAGGTGTGTACGTGTGTGTGCCTGTGGGAGTCTCAAGGGTGACTTTGGGAATCATCCTGGATTGGGCTACCTCCTTACTGCTTTCCACTGGGGTTTCCCAGGCTCTGCCTTCCAGGGCCAGAAGTGTAGGCCACTGCCATTTCCAGTCCTGCTTGCGAGGCAGAGGCTTAACCACGGAGCCACCACTCCAGCCCCCAATGCTACTCTTTTCAAGATGCTTTTCTTACTTGACATACTCTGGGAAGAGCACTACCTGATACAAACTTCCCATCTGCTGAGCTGCTCTCAGATATTTAGGGTGAGTCAATCTCTTCTGTCATGTGTCTATATAGTCCACAAATGAGACAGAAATTACACCTACTGGATGCCTAACAGTGAACACCATTGTGTTAATCTTACTCTTCACTGTATCTGTTTTTGACCAGTCACTAACATTACAGTTTCTCCAAACAAATGAAGCTTCTTTATTTTAATTTGGGGGGGATACATGTCATGGCACACAGGTGACCATCAGAAG
The DNA here is from genome assembly GCA_023101885.1 of Typhlomys cinereus. NCBI lineage: Eukaryota > Metazoa > Chordata > Mammalia > Rodentia > Platacanthomyidae > Typhlomys > Typhlomys cinereus. The sequence goes on from JALPQD010000427.1 coordinate 621,138, forward strand.
ACAACTTTCAGAAGCAGATTCTCCTTCTTTCATGTGGATTGCCAGGGTCAGCAGGCTTCCCAGCAGGTGCTTTGCATGCTGAGCCACCTCACTGGTCCTGACAGAAGCTACTTGAACCCATTCACATCTCAGGAATGGCAGCAGCAAGAAGGAATGCCAATGTAAAGACTGATTTTTTGTTTGTTTGTTTTTAACCAAGAAATATTTGGACTTTGTCCTGCCATCGGGAATATAGGTGGCTGGATTGATGTATGATCACTAATATGGAAGGAAACACTAACAGCCACTGGTTTCTACAATGGATATTTGTATCCGTGGTACCAGAGAAAACCCATGCTCAAGCACACTAGTGCAGGTTTCAGACCTTCAGACGTCAAGCAAAGAAGCAGCAGAAAAACAATTGTTTCTATGCAAACAGTGCATTATGTAGCGGATGAGGAGATAGATGACGATTATTACACGTTGTAATTTAATTAAAGCCTTATTTGCAAGCGATTACTTCGATTTTCAAAGAAAACAGCACTGCTGGAGGAAGAGAAGGTTGTGGTTTCTTCCTGATTTCCACAGATCTGTGCCACGACTCAGGGAGACACCGCGACAGAGCGAAGGACAGGGTGAGCACAAACTCCAGCAGTGGGTTCAGCGTCTCTGGCCTGGGCAGGGTCAGGCTGGGAAGCTCAGCTCTGGGTTTCACTTCTTGATCTCCAATCCCTGGCAGCAACTGCAGCCTCGCCCTGCTCGCGTCAGGAGAACATAATCTGTCTCTGTGATTCCAAAATACAAAGTCCATGGAACCGTAGGTATTCAAGAATATCTCCATAACTAAAGATGGGGGCGATGGCGCCCCGAATGTTCCTGCTGTTGGCTGCCTTAGCCCTGCAGCGGACCTGGGCGGGTGAGTGCCAGGTGGGGAAGGAAATGGCTTCGGTCGGGCCAGTGCCTAACACCAGGAAAGCCGCTTCTCTGTCCTGACCGACCCAGAAGCTCCTCTGGGCGGCCCTGCTCCGCGCCCCCCTGCATCCCGACACCCTCCTTCCACCGCTGCGTCCCCAGCCGGGTCCATCCCGAGCCGGCCCGGAGGAGGGTGGCAGGTCACACCACGCGCCGCCCACAGGCTCCCACTCTATGAAGTTTTTCACAACGGCCATGTCGGGACCCGACCTCGGGGAGCCCCGCTTCATTGAAGTCGGCCTCGTGGACCACACGCCGTTCGTGCGCTTCGACTCCGACGCGGCGACCCCGCGGATGGAACCGCGGACGCCGTGGATGGCGCAGGAGCAGCTGAGTTCTGGGCGGAGAGCACGCGGAGGGCACAGGTGAACGCACAGACCTTCCGCGACAACCTGCAGACGGCGCTGCGCTACTACAACCAGAGCGCGGGCGGTGAGTGACCCCGCCGCGTCCTTCCCGGCGGCCCCGACCGCTCCACGTCCCCGGGACAGCGCGAGTCAACTCGGACACTGCGAATTCTTGACCTGGACACAGAGGAGCTTTGAGGAACTCAAACCTGCGAACTGCAGGGCACAGGTGGGCGGGGCCTGGTGAGCGGGATCTGGTGGGCGGGGCTCACCTTGAGGGCGGGGCCAGAGCTGCGACCTGGATCCAGATGGGCGCGTTCTCGATGGGTACTGGCAATACGCATACGATGGTCACGATTATATCGTCCTGAACGAGAACCTGCGCTCCTGGACCGCAGCGGACACACCGGCTCAGATCACCCGGCGAAAGTGGGAAGCGGCTGGTGTGGCCGACCGCGTCAGGGACTACTTGGAGGAGGAGTGCGTGGAGTGGCTGCTCAGATACTTGGAGAGAAGGAAGGAGCCGGTGCCCCGCACAGGTACCAAGCCGCGGGCCGACTCCTCCCTCTGAGCTCGGAATGGACTCCTCTCTGTAATGAAGTAAGTGGGATCCAGCTACACTCCCTCTCCCCCTCCCCCTCCCCTCTCCTTCTCCCCCTCTTCCTGCCTCTCAACTTTGGTCTGGTGACTCGCAGATCCTGGAGATCGTTCTAGAACTGACAGATGATTATCCCAGATGCCCATGTCTAGGCTACTGAGTGGGGTTTGCAATCCTCCCCCATCCAAATTCTCCTCAGCATTCACAGTCAGGGGGACACTACTGAGTCCCAGGAAAAATATCAAGTCTAAGAATCTTCCAACTCTTTCCCTCAGACCCTCCAAAAACACATATAACCCATCACCCTACACGTGAAGAAGACGTTACTCTGAAGTGCTGGGCCCTGGGCTTTTACGCTGTGGACATCGCCCTGATCTGGCAGCGGGATGGGGAGGACCTGACCCAAGAAATGGAGCTTGTGGACAGCTGTGGTGGTGCCTTCTGGGGAGGAACAGAGATACTTCTGCCATGTGCTGCACCAGGGGCTGCCTGAGCCCCTTGCCCTGAGATGGAGTGAGGAAGAGTGTGGGCACTGAGCCTGTTGTCAGGGGAGCAGGAGTCCTGGAGAGCAAGGGCCAGGACTGAGAGCTGGGGTCAAGCTCCCACCTTGACTTCTCCCTCAGAACCACCTCAGACCTCCATGCTCGTCCTGGCGGCCGTTGCTGGCCTGATTTTTGGAGCTGTGGTCATTGGGGTTCTCGTGGCTGCTGTGATGGGAAGCAAGAAGAACGCAGGTAGGGAAGGGGTTGTCATGGGGACAACACACACACATACACACACACACACACACACACACACACACACACACACACACGCACACACCTATGCATCCCAGACAGGAATTTGATAACAGATCAAAGTAGCGATTATGTTAAGGTCCAATTTAATAAACCGATGGGTTTATTGGGGCTGCAGGAGTAGGGGTGAAGATTATTGACAGGAGCAGGGAGACTCAAAGACAATTACAACCCCAGAGAGCCGCCCCCCCCCCAGCTTGGGTAGGACTGACTCTACTGTACCCTTGGAGCTCTCTGGTATATGATTCGCTAGGAGAGTCTTTTCCAGGCTTCTGGACTGTTCTGTGCTCCGTTGGACTGCCTTTACTGCTGCTGCTGCTGCTGCTGGGGGGTGGTTCTTACAAACTGCTGGGCAGCTCATCATCTCTTCAGACTTCTTGGCTGTTCGCTGACCTCTTCCAGACTTCTGTACTCTTGGGCATCTCATTTAGATTCCTGACGGCTCTGGGGTCTCTTTCCAAAGGAACTTGTGTGTTCAGCTTCTCTATGTAACTGTTTGGCTACCAGGAGAGTGTCCCCCCCCTCCCCAAACGGCTGTTGTTTATTGCTTTTCCGCATCCTAGAGGGAGCATCCCCCCAACTTGTTGGTTTCGGGAACTTCATGAGCCCAACGAATTGTTTGTTTACAGAAACTTCCCCCCAGGATGGGATGTTTCCCTTTGTTATGGCTCCTTGGCTGAAACTGGGGCAGAGTCTAAGATGGCATTGTGCTGTGTCCAGAGGGAAAATGCCATAAACAGGTCTTAGTTTCATACACACACATGCACACCCACTGCACAGCCAGGGTCTGTATGCACACACTGACTCTCCTGTAAAGCACATAGAAAATAACAGAAATGATTCATGTGATGACTGACTCCCAGTAGTACGAGGTCGAAAAGGAAGGTCCCAGGGGGCACCAGCCTCCAAGAGAGCCATTGGTACCATCCCTGCACACACAGTCGTTCCTCGCTGCTCTTGACCCTTCCCTGGGTCTTCAGCTACAGATCTAGAAACTTCCCGAGGTCCAGGACTTGTTTGATCTCTCATAGATTTTCTTCTCATGGATGGAAAAAGAGGGAGCAATGCTCAGGCTTCAAATAAATCTGGGGAAGAAGAAGGTGGCCGCCCTGAAAAGCTCAGCTGGGCCACATCTCCTCCTCCTGTCTTGTCTTCTTACACCAGGCAGGGACGACACCAAGATCTCTATGTGTCTCTCAACCTTAGTAGGGAGGGGAGCAAAAGTATAGGACTGGGACTCGGGGAGTCTCTGAATTTGGAGTTTTCCATGAGGGCTGCTCTGGGGAATGCCGTCTTTGTGGTCATGACTCTTGTTGTGCAGGTTTTGAGACATCTGCTTTTGTGGGGGATTGAGAGACCCAAAGTGTCTGAAGGTGTGCTCCTGTGGTGGCGATGACACCTGCCCTGCAGTTCCTCTGTCCCAGCACAGCCCTGTGTCTTTCCACAGCCAGGCTTGCTGTTCTGTGCAAGTAGGTGGGACATCTCCATCCACCTCAGCTCCATGGTGCACTGAGCCACAGCGCCTCAGTTCCCACTGAAATAAGAATCTGAACATGACTTTGGTCCGAATCCTTGGCCTCAGTGGTCAGCAGTTAATTAAAAAAAAAAAGAAAATTCCTAATGATTGGTGGAGGAAATAAATGGCTGAATTTGGAACCCTCTTGCAACATGTGTTCACTGTGCTGACTGAGTGTGGCAGGTGGGGTCAGAAAAGGCTCTGGTCACCATCATTAGAAACACATGTGGACAGAATCTCATCACAGGACTCAGACAGGGCAAAGCTGCTGCCTCAGGGTCGTGGGCAGCCAGGGCTCCTGTGCCAGCTCAGCCTGGCTCAGGCCTGCTGTGCCCTCAGCCCATGACAGTGTCCACATCTCCTCCTGCAGCTTCTCTAGAGGACCAGTTTGGCTCATGTGCTGCTGAAGGACACTGGTCCCCTTGTCCTTCGGGGCCCCCAGTGTGGCAGCAGTACCAGGTGTTTTTCCTGTCACTGTACCAGATCCAGTATGCACCACGCTGCACGTGAGCAAGTCCTGGAAACAGAGGGCTGACCCTGGAGAGCACAGGGTGCTGGGCACTGCATCTTAAGGGGACCAACATGTCTATAGTCTGGTTGGTCATAGCAGCACATGGTATGTCCAGAGTGTGTCCACACACTGGTCCCATTGCTCTGGGCTTCTGCTTTCCACAGCTTCAGTCCTCTGTGGGAAACAGTGGTCTGAGACTATCGAGTGATACGATTCTGAAATAAGCCACTTCTTTTACCTTTCCCCCATTCAGAGTAATGGGTTGACCTCAGTCACCTGTCTGTCCCTCTGACACATCTACATCCTCCATCCAGTGTCCACACTGTCCACACTACACAAGGCTAAGTTACTTCGGAACAAAATCCGTTATCAGATCCACTGTCCACCCATCACTCAAGTCATCAGCAACATCCCGTCATCCCACGTCAGCTCTAGATGAGTGAAGGCGAGAGAGATTTTATTACAGAATACTGATGTCATTATCTTATAGTGTTTTTTTGCATATGCATGTGTGTGACTATATAACAGAGGGCACCTGAGTGTGCATGCCTCTGAAGGCTGAAGGGTGACATCAGAATCTCCTTAGATTGTTCTACTTCCTTATTGGTTTGCTCTGGGGCTTCCCAGGCTCTGCCCTTCGGGACCAGAAGTGCAGACCCCCACCTTTCCAGCCAGAGGTTGTATGTAGAATCTGGGATTTAAACTCAGATCCTTCTGCTTGCAAAACAGGGGCTTAAACCCTGAGCCATCTCTCCAGCTTGTTTTATTATGTTACTGTTAACCCATTGTGCCTGACACATTAATTAAATTTTATCACCGGAGTTTGTACACAAGAAAATGTGAGCCATAGTGGAGTTCAGTTACCCACAGTCATCTCTTCCTAGTGAATGAAGGTGTGTGTTTGTTTGTGTGTGTGTGTGTGTGTGTGTGTGTGTGGTGTGAACCTAACGTCCTGACAGACCCAAGCTCTGTGCATGGAATGAAGTCCATTACAGAACAGTCTCCTGGAAGGCTCTGTGAGTCTCAGATGAGATTCCTGAACAATCCGAGGTTGGCAGCATGAGCCGCGCTCTACGGGTGTCACCTGAGTAAACTGGTCTCCGTGGGCATCTCTGCTGTGCCTTCCCAGCTGTAAAGAGAAAACCTCTCAGCTGCTCCCCAAACCAGCTTGCACCTGTAATAATATTTCTTGGGACGAATCTTCTCACAGAGTCCAGAGTCCGAGTAAAGACAGGAGGAAGGAGGGAACCCTTCAGGAAAGCCTGGATTTCTAGACAAGGCTCACTGAGACTGTAATGAACCGCACTCTAGACTCGGAGGGCAGAGGACAGTCGGGACAAAGGGTCAGGCCCTAGTCACCAAAGCCAAGACTTGGCATTTCTCGTGATCATTTCTTCAAGATCTAACCTTTGCCTGGTCCTTCCACCTGGATCAAAGTGCTCAGGTCCACGGGCTTCGTTCGCCCTCCTAGAGAAACCAATCGGATCGCCACAATCGCGAGTTATAAAATCTATATTGAACTGTCAGGAGTCAGATGCACCAGGATTCTGAGCATGGGGGCCCCAGCTCTCAGGATCCTCCTGTCATTGCTATCAGCCGTACTGGTCCTGCCGCAGACCCAGGCGGGTGAGTGCAGGTTAGAAAGGAAAGGCCTCTGCGGAGAGGAGCTAGGATGCCTTCCGGCGGGGGCGCAGCTCCGAAGAAACTGCATCTGAGGCCTGGCCGATCAGGGCCTCCCCGCTGCCCCTGCTGGGTGTCCCCTGCGCCGCGCCCCGCTCCTTCCCTAACCCCACTGCGTCCGGAGTCCCGCACCCGCTCTCTCCCGAACTCGCCGCGAGAAGGGCGGCGGGTCTCATCGTGAGTCGCCCGCAGGCTCCCACTCCTTGATGTATTTGCACACCGCCATGTCCCGTCCGGACCGCGAGGAGCCGCGGTTTGTCGCTGCCGGCTTCGTGGATGACACGCAGATCGTGCACTTCGACAGCGAATCTGCGAATCCGAAGATGGAGCCGCGGGAGCCGTGGGTGGAGAAGATGGGGCCGGAGTACTGGGAGCGCGCGACTCGCATCGCCAGGGAGCACAGATAGCTTGTCCTAAGGGAACTGAGGAATGTGCTCAGTTACTACAACCACAGCGCTGGCAGTGAGTGACCAAGGGCCGGGTGGGGGTCACGACCCTCCTCTTCCCCACCGGTCCCCAAAGCCCTGGGTCCTCAAGTCCCAGGTTCGGCTGGAGGCTCTAGGTTCTGAGATACCCTCGACCCGGAAGAGCCACGGAGACCTGGAATGGGTTTCATTTTCAGTTTAGTCTAAATCCCTCTGGAAGCGTAGGGGGATCATGGTTGACAGGGGGAAGGGGCTGACCGCGGGGGGGGCCCCCGCTGTCCGGGGGCGGGGCTGACCCCGGTGCCTCACTGACCTCGGGGTCAGGCTCTCACACTCTCCAGTGGCTCTGTGGCGCAGACGTGGGGCCCGACGGGCGCCTGCTCCGTGGGTACGAGCAGTTCGCCTACGACGGCTGGGATTACATCGCCCTGAACGAGGACCTGCGCTCCTGGACCGCGGCGGACGCGGCGGCTCAGACCACCCGCGCAAGTGGGAGGAGGCTGGTAAGACAGCGTATCAGGGCCCACCTGGAAGAGAAGCCTGTGAAGTTGATCCACGGATACCTAGACCTCGGAAATGAGACTCTGCTCTACGCAGGTAGGACGGCTCTGGCCAGCTCCTCCCTCTGTCCTCGGTCAAGAACTGTCTTCTTTCAGAGGACGGAAGAAACTGGGATGCAGCCAGAATGCTGCTTCTGTCTGTCTACGGAGGTTTCCTGGCACAGCATCCAAAAGTAACTGCCCTTCTCAGGACAGTTCAGAATCAGCCTTGGGAGGAAAGAGAGAAAAATCCTTCATAATCCCCGATTTCCCTCAATCTGAGGCTGTCTGTGAACCATGACCTCTCCCAAGCTGAGTGCTCTGCCCACACCCAGTGTCTCTAGAGGTCTGATTCCAATGAAGCTGAGTCTCAATCTCCAGTGTGTCAGGACCAGAAGCCCCTTAGTGGGAAACCTTGGGTCTCCTATCTTGCGCTACCAGTTTCTAGAACGTTCCAACAGATTATCCAAATGCCTGGGTCAAAGGATAGTATTGGAATCTCTGGGTAGATGATAAATTTTTTAAATTCCTGGGCTGTGGTAGAAACAATGGTTCAGATCACTAACTCTATCCTGCAGAACCCCCAAAGACACATGTGACCCATCACCCCAGACCTGAAGAAGGTGTCACCCTAAAGTGTTGGGCCCTGAACTTCTACCCTGCTGAGATTACTCTGACCTGATATCAAGATGGGGAAGACCTGACCCAGGACATGGAGCTCATAGAGACCAGGCCTGCAGGGGATGGAACCTTCCAGAAGTGGGCAGCTGTGGTGGTGCCTTCTGGGGAGGAGCAGAGATACACCTGCCATGTGCTGCATGAGGGGCTGCCTGAGCCCCTCACCCTGAGATGGGGTGAGGAGAGGGTGTGGGCACAGGAAAACAGGAGGCCTTGTGGAGATCTGGGCAGGGCAGGGCTAAGAACTGGGATCAGAGCCTCACTGTTCCTTCCCTTCCCAGAGCCTCCTCAGCCCACTTTCCCCACACTGGAGATTGTTGTTGGCCTGGTTCTTGCAGCTGTGGTCACTGCAGCTGTGGTCCCTGGAGTTGTGGTGGCTGCTGTAATAATATGGAAGAAGAGGGCAGGTAGGGAGGGTCTGAGATTTCTCTCAGCCCCTAATGGGAGTGTGTTCTGCCTGATTAATGAGAAACACCACACACACACTGCACATTCTGGGTCTGTGTGCGCACACTGACTCTCCTATAAAGCACATGGAATGTGTTGGACACATTCACTGAGGACTATGGGTGGGGCCTGACTCCCAGCAGTCAGAGGTCACAGGGGAAGGTCCCTGCTGAGGACAGGCCTCCAGGAGGACAGTCCATGCAGTCCCTGCTCAGGGCCTTTCCTCACATCTCCTGACCCTTCCCTGAATGTGCAGTCAGTTCTAGAACCTTCCTGTGGAATGTACTTCCCTGGTCTCACAATCTGTCTCTCCACAGGTAGAAAAAGAGGGAGCTATGCTCAGGCAGCAGGTGAGTGCGGGGATCAAGGTGATCCCTGAGCCCCTGGGGTACAGAGGGAGTCAGCCAGCCCATCATTCCTCCTGCAGCCACATCTCTGGGCTCTGAGTGTGGCCTGTTCTTTCTCTTCCCAGACAACGACAGTGCACAGAGCTCTGATGTGTCTCTCATAGCTTGTAAAGGTGACGCCTGAGGGCCTGAGTTCAGGATTGAGTCCAGCTCAGATCTCAGGGTCTTTTCAAATCTGAGCTCATAAGTGATGGTGGCAGCTGGGAATGTCATCTCTGCAGTGACCACCCTGAGTGTGTTCATGGTTTCATCCTGCAGCTTGAGACAGCTGCACCGTGGGACCCAAAGACACAGAGCTGTGGCTTCAAGTGCCCGAATTCTCTTGTGTCAAAGGTGTCTAGAGATGTCTGCGCTCCTGTGGTGGGACTGTGAAGATCTGAGGAGATAAGCCCTCCATCACCTCCCAGCCCCCTGCTCTGCACTGTCCTGGCTTCCCTTCCATGACCAACTTCCCACTGTTCTAAGAATATGATTGTTAATTTGTTTCAAATCCTTGAGAGTTAAACATTAAATTAAAGAAGAAATTGTACTATTTGTGGAAGGTAAATGGTGGCATTTGAACCTTCTGGAATGCATTGGCCTTGCTGAGCATAACAGGTAAGATAGAAGATTGTGTAAACCATGTGCAGACAGAGCTCCCTCTATGTGGGCATTACTGTGTGCAGAGGCTGTATCTGAATTCCCAGGACTCCTTCAGTACAGATCAGGCTGGTGCAAAACAGACAGCAGTGGAGACTTCTCTCCTGCTCTTTGGCCTTTTTGGGTCTGTTATTTGTCTTGTGATTTAATCTTGGAATGGGAAGATTGACACCACGCAGCTCAACATGTTTTTTTCCCTAAAACTATATTTAAGTCTACATTGTTCCCAGCATTGTAGCAGAAAATGTGTCTTTTTAGATACTATTAACTGTAGACAACCACTGACCATCTGAGGATGCAGTAAATCACATGTGTCTTTATGTACCTCCTCACACCTTCCCTGTTAGAGCTGTTAACTGTTTAGGATGCTGATGTCTTCATGTATTTCCTCGCACACCTTCCCACTATTCGCTTTTGTGTCTCTTGTTCCCATGAGATTTTGCTCCTCCTTGTTATAATCTTTATAGTCACTGATTCTGGATGATTCCGTATGTGAAACACATAAGCACATCTAGCAGAGAATAAGGTTGTCTCAGTAAAGGCTCATACTGGGCTGTCTGGAGACCCCTCTGGTCCCTGTCTGGAATCCATTCCTGTCACTCCCTTTCAGAGACCTCATGTTACTGTAAATGCTGCATTATAACACTCAGCCATGTCACCTCCTGGGCTTTGATCTCTGTCATCAGAACTACATATGGTCAGAGCTGCTGCCTCAGGTGGTGCAGCCAGAAATCCTGTGCCAGCTCAGCCTGGCTCAGGCCTGTTGTGTCCTCAGCCCATGGGCAGTGTCCATGTCTCCTGCAGCGTCTCTAGAGGAGGCGGCTCCCGTGCTGCTGGAGGACGCTGGTCCCCTTGTCCTTCAGGGCCCAGTGTGGCCCCAGCATCAGGTGTTTGTCCTCCATGGTCCACTTGGTCCAGCAAGGCACCTGCGCCCAGGAGACTGGAATAAAGACACGAATGTTGTGGCTCTTAGCTCCTGCCCTCCTTCCAGGACTGTCCTGGAATCTCTCCTGTCCACGGTTTAGTTACAAGCAACATCTACAATCCAGGTCCAGGAGAAGGGGGAGGGCTGTTTGGGGAGATTCTGAGAGCAGCACCTACTCAGACCGTGAGCTATTGTGATGCTGGGTTTCTTCCTTTGTATGTTTTGGGCAGGTGTGCACGTGTGTGTTCCCATGTCTCTCGGCACATGTGTACAGGTACACATGCATGCATCTGTGAGTGCTTATGGAAATCTGAAACTGACACCAACTGTCTTCTTCATCTACTTTTCACTTTATCATTATGTCAGCATCTCTGCATTGAGCCAGAGCTTGCCAATTAACTAGGCTAGTGGAGCAGTTAGTTGTGTTAATGGACAATTGGAGACTGAGCCTTCAGGCACACACCTACAAGGAATTTTTTCAGCAAGGCACAGAGCAAGCCTGTAAAAGATTTTATATAATTGGTGTAGGAAAAACAAACCCATAGTGTTGGACCATTACTTGGAGGTGGATAAGATGGAGAGAGCCGGCTCAATATTGTAGCATGTAAGGCAGAATGGCAAGCTAGAAGGTTCACCCCTCTCATTTCTTCCTTTTGCTATGGTATGGCCAGTGCTCTTGGATCTGATATAGCCATGAGCTCTGCTGACCTCGGAATGGAAATGTCAGCTGTTGTTCTCCTAAATTGTTTGGTCCCTTGTTCCCCTTGTTCCTCTTGATCCCCCTAAATTGTCTGGGTCCTGTATTATTCCAACTGCTGAGAAGCCACCCAGTTCCCTGGGGACTCCTGGGCTTTGCCTCCCAGGAGCTGGGATTGCAGGCGGCCAGCACACCTGACCCACATGACCAGCTACCCACATGACCAGCTCTCTCATGGGTTCTGGGGATCAGAGGGAGCCCCGCCTCGTGCAGACCAGGTATGGCCATCAGTCTTCCTGTTGCTGTGACATGCGGCTCCTCACAGCACGGGGCAGAGGGAGATGCATTTGGCTTTCAGGTCTGGAGGACACAGAGTCCATCATGGTGGGAATCGCATAGCAGGAGGTGAGGCTGGACAGGAGCAGGAGGCTGGCTCAGGTCGCAGCAGCCATCACATAGAGCAGGAGCCCACTGAGAGGAAGCATGGCTGCTCCAAGCCTCGAGGCCCACCCCTGTGAGGGTCTTCCCCCAGCAAGGCTTCTTCTTCTGAAGGTGCTGAGATCTTCCCAAGTAAGGATCCAACACAGGAAGCCTTGGGGACAAGTCACATTCAAACCAGGACACCAGGCAAGAGCTTTATCCTCTGACACTGTGAGCCCTGGGCAAGCAGCCTTCACGAGGCATCATCCATCCTGATGGGTTTTCAGGGATGCAGGGGGTCTTCTCACCCTCCTCCTGTGAGTGACCCCTCACCATCCTGCTTTGAGTGACTCCTCACCATGCTCTCATGAATAATCCCACTGTAATTTATTCCCCCCAGCTAGACCTTTGTGGAATCGTCCTTTGATATTTCCTACAGAACTTTCTTCCCAAGGAAGAAATTACAAGAAAAGGGCCCTGATTTGTGTGGAAGAAGGACAGGTCTTGGGGGGAGCAGGGAGCTCTTGGTGTCCCCCCAGGGGAGGGGTGCAGGGGAAGAGGACAGTCAGCCCTGGGATCCCCCCTTAGCAGCATAGCTGGAACCATTGCACTCACAGGACATTGGGGAGAGGGGTGAGGGTGGGAGCAGTCACCCCAGGCCCAGCCTTCAGCCAGAGAAAGAAAGCCCGGGATTCAGCTGGCAGGTGGTTCACGATGTCACTAATGAATGTTGTGATGACAAGAGACAAGTCTATGTCCAAACTTCTTGGATTGAGAAAGACTTTTATTTTTTTTATAAATTAGTATTGTTTTTATTTTTACTCTTTTATAATCTCATACATGTAGACAATGCACTTTGATTGTAACTACTCCTATCTTCCTCCTGCTTCCCCTGGACATTTCCCTAACATGTCCATTTCATGCCTGTATGCCTTAATTTTTTAAGCTGAACAGTATAAAACAATATGTAAGCAATAAAAGAAAATACATTAATGCTGCAGATAGTTATGATGGAGCCCCTAGCTCCACATGGCTAAGGACACATGATAAAGTTGAAGAATAGCAGTTCTGTCCATCTTCTATGAGACTAAGTTCATGGTGTGAACACACAGAGCACCAGCTTCCAAGTCCATCCTCATCCTTGGCACACGGAGCCCTGGTCGTCCACATTGTGTGCACACAGAGCCCCGGCCCCTAAGAGACCATCCCACTTGTGAGCACATAGGAGGCCACCCACCTTGTGAACATATGGAGCCCCAACCCAGAGAATCGTCCACACTGTGTGCACCTGAAGAAGACCCCAGGAGAGGCCTTCATGTTGTGAGCACACAGATATGGAATTCAGGGTTTTGGCAGGCAGTGTGGTTTGTCCAGTTATTAATCATTCAGTAGTCCACAGGTCAGAACACTGAATGTAGAAATAGTCTCATCTCCTCTCTGCCACCATCTGATACACATAGGACACAGAAGCCACATGTGCAGTGCTCTAGGGTCAGGGAGAAAGACTTTTAAACAAGAAACAAAAAAGCTGGAAATTTACAAGGTGTCTTAGCTGTTCTTTGCAAATATGCCCAGAGGTTTAACAGTGGGAGCTGAGCTGTCCCTTCTACAGAGGATTCCTGCTGGAGAAACTGTAGGCTGTCGCATGGCTCAGGAATTTGTGAACTGCAAAATCCAGCGGGGGAAGGTGGTAGTGTTCATCAAGCCCACCTGCCCTATTG